>OX637401.1:9291250-9929687 GCA_951799425.1 Ilex aquifolium | reverse complement strand
ATCAAAGGACAACTCATGTGAGGTCCAACTACTATAAATCACAAACTGGCCAAAATCCCACCCAAATACAAAAAAGTGGAATTCCTTCAGAATCTTTTGTGACTGATGTCCAAAACGAAGCCAAAAAAAAAATATTGTTCCATAGACGATCATGCTCTCCCGTCTATCGTCAAAGTTCCGAGCATTCCTCTCCAACTAAAAAACCCAAACCATAGCAAGGATCGCACAATTTCAAAGTGTAACTCCTTTAGATTGATGTCCAAATCCTTTAAAGTCCTCCACAAACAAAGTATAAAAAGACCATGGAGGAACCTAACTCAAACCTGCCAATAAAAACAACTTATTCCACAAATATAAAACAATAGGGAATGCAAGAACAAATGATTAATACTTTCACAATCACCACAACACATAGCACACCAATGCGGAGAAAGACAAGTTTGATGTTTTCTCCTTTGAAGCATATCATTATTATTAATTTTGCCATGCCCAATTGTCCATGCACAAGCCTTCACCTTACTAGGCAGTAGGCACCTTAGTCTTCTATATCATTAATAAGGGAGAGAAAATGGAAACATGTGAAACATCAATCTAGAACTCAAAAAAGAACTTGCGAGAAGACATAGCCGAAGACTTGAGCACCCACTTCCTTTTATCAAAAGAGTCATGGTTAATGCGGATGTTATCAAGTAAAGAAAGAAGAAGCACCATATCACTATCATTCAAATTCCAAATTTCAAGATAACGAATGAGAACTCGAATGTGTCATAGTGATGATAGACGCATTGTGAGTTTGAGATAACTGATACAGTCAAGGAAACAAACATGACAAATAAGACTCCCCTGACCAAATATTCTCCCAAAATTGAATTCTTCCCCCATTACCCACGAGGAATCGTACATTAAGAGAAAACTGAGGTAATTCATGAGAAATGAATTTCTAAGGGCATCTAAAACTCTCTCTTTCCACCCCATTAGCATCTCAACCATTGACATGTAATTCATATTTGCTCTTGATAACCGAATGCCATAGAGAACCTTGTTCCAATGGAAATCTCCAAAGCCATTTGTCCATTAATGCTACATTTCTTGCCTTCAGATTGCTCATTCCAATACCCTTTTTTTCCTTACATCTAGAAACCACCTCCTAACTTATCAAATGGTCTTCTTTCCTTCGCCCATTCTTTTCCATAGAATATCTCTCATTATTTTTTCTACCTTCTGAGCAACTTTATTTGGCATTTTGAAAAGAGATAAGAAAAAAGTAGGAATACCTGATAAAACTGATTGCATTAATGTCAGCCTATCCCCTTTAGGAATGAAAGCTCTCTTTCATCCGTTTAAGCTCTTCCCCACTCTTTCAATGACTGGTCCCAAAAGGTCATAGCAAATGGTAAAATTTCAACCCTTAACTACTGTCTTTCATCTAAAACTTGGAAATCCAAAAAAAAAAAAAAAATAGAAATAACAAATAATTCAATGCAGCAATGACCCCCCCCCCCCCCCAGAAAAAAAAAAAATATTCTACATCTATAGATGGAATGGAGAAAATGCCCTTCCCAAACTTGAACAATAAAAGCATTTTTTTGGAGCTAATCATTTTATTAGAGCTTGCAACATAAATAGTGCCTCGGCCTGATGTAAGCACCAATAGTCTGTCACATTTAAGAGTGTCAAACGTGTCGGGTTGAGTCATTTCGTGTCGGGATGATTTCGAATTTGTCTTGAAAATCTCAAAACTCAAACTTGACATATTTAATAATCGTGTTGAGATGTGTAAACACTAACCTGACCTAGCCATTAAACGGGTTATCCGAACCCGACCTGTTTGACACGTTTAATAAACAGGTCGTTTTCAGGTTAACACACATAACATGATCTATTTAACTTATTTAGCACACATAACATAAACTTGTTTAACACACATAACCTGTTTCTACACAAATTCATTACCATTAAATACATCATTCAATCTTTCATCCAAAATTTTAAATAATTTTTTTACAAATAACATATCACATCTCATCAATGAAATTAACTAAAATGCATGTAAGTTTCAACCCAAAAATTAAAGTAAAAACTATACTAGTATATTGTCATAATAATGTTAAAAACTATATTGTCAATTATCATAGTAGAAGTAAGAACTAATAAGTAATAATGTTAAGACCACATCAGTCATGCATAATAGGTAAATTATATTGATATAAATGGATTAACTGGGTCTACAATGAGTTAGGTTGGGTTCGTGTCCGAATCATGTTAACCTATTTAAAATATACGGGTTAATCAGGTTAAAATTGAGTTAACCTGATTTTGACATGAACCCGACATGATTTTTTTTCGTGTTTAAGCGTGTTGACCTGTTTTAACCCATTAACTCGTTCAATTTCGTGTCCGATCCATTAATTTTGGTGTTCGGTGCGGTTCGTGTCGAAAATTGACAGCCCTAGTCACATCCCAAGTTCACAACAAATTAGAAATAAAAAAATCTTTTCATAAATTAGAAAAATATAATACAAAGCAAAAGATTGTGAATTGTGCATAATTCATAGAGAAAACATTTTAAAGTAGGGAAGATAAAACAAAAGTTCAAATTGAATTCCTTCAATAAAATTCAAAACCCCAAAAACCAACCAAATTATCCGCCAAATTTCGTCAATTAAATTTAGCTCTACAAATACCCATGCATGTATAGATACACTATCTAATGCCCATGCCTAAAGACACTCTGTAACATAAAATAATTCATTAATTAGAAACTTTCCAATTAGGAGACGACTAAATCACGTCAAACTCCTAGAACGAATATATAGAAAGTAATAAGGAAGCAAAAAAAAATAAAAACGATCAAGACATACCTATACAAGTGCAATAGTCGTTCATTTCGTTCTTTCAATTTCACTGCTGGTGATTCTAGCCCAACTTGGTACACTTCAATTCAACCCATAAAAACAAATACAATCAAGATATGGTAATGCCAAAACAAAAAACACCACAAAACAAAATGTGTCAAAATCTTTAATTTTTACTTACTTTCGCTAACTCGACCTAGTTGTCTCGTGACCTTGATTTTGCTTCCGTGAAGAAAATGTACTCCACTTATTATCCAATAAAATAGGTCTAGTCTCTTAAAAATTTAAAAAAAAAAAAAAAAACTTAGCCACACTTCATGGTTGTCAATTAAGAACTACTAATATGAAGTACTTTCGAAGAGATGACCCAACAAACCGGTCAATAAGAAAGATGACGAAAATCCAGTATAAAGATCAACCAAACCACCACATTTTTCCCATACTGGAATATTTTTTGATTTGAGAAAAGCCTCTCCTCTATTTGGCCCTAAAGAAATGGCAATAAAAGCTAACTTTCTCATTATTTGAACCCCTATGTAACAAAACTATAAAATTCTTAAAAGATATATTAAAAAATAGAAAAGCGTTCCTCACATTATGAAGGGCATCAAAATGAGTTGCCAACCCCAACTTGTAGTGAAGAACATATAAGGATGATTATGATAATAGTGGCGGTGTTAGTGATGCCGACAATTTACTCGTTAAAACATAATCATTTGTTTTAGTTATAAGATTGCAAGGTTCTAATTAATTTAATTACACATGAGATGTTGGGTTGGTCAGTTTCAGTCCAGACAAAGAATATCTGAATTTACTATAATCCTAAACCACAATGAAATAGGCCAAAAATACAACCTGCTGATCTATAATTTTCTTGAGTTTGGTTCACTATCAAACCACAATATACATTAAAAGGTGCTCCACTGGTCATGGCCTGGATTAATTAGTTGATATATGGGATCATTTGGAAACTACAAACAAATTAAACAATAACAAAAGTCAAAGTATGCCTTGGTGGTGAAATTGAACCAAAGTTGTTTTCTTTAGTGACATAATTAGGCCAAATCCCCGCAACCATGCCTGTCCAAGACTAACATGATTATTCCAGTAAAGTTAAAGCCGAAAACAAAAGCACAATGCATCATAATTGATTACCAGGAAACAATATATGTTGTACCAGGCTGCAGGGATAGATCATTATTCTTTAGAAGTTTCATTATTTCAACCAGGAATTTAAAATCATTTTGTTGTCTACCAAACAACTGTAGTAACATGACACCCTGTATTAAATTTGTGCAACAACAAAAAACAGTGCAAACAACTTTGAGGAATAGTCAAGTTATATATAATAGTTATGGTGGGCAGATCCAATAGTAGGAGTCAATCCATACACATTATGCTTCCACAATGCCTTCTTACCCGCATTCAAAGAACGTTGAGGAATAGTCAAGTTATATATACTAGTTATGGTGGGCAGATCCAATAGTAGGAGTCAATCCATACACATTATGCTTCCACAATGCCTTCTTATCCTCATTCAAAGTAAATCTTGATCAATTTTCATTTAATTATCATGTTTCACATTTAACTACATTCCTCACATGCATTTTGTCAAACACCTTACACTCGTAATTTGAATCCCCGCACTTGAAGCAGAGGTCTATCAAGCCTCATACAATCTTAGATTTAGACAAAAGTACTTACATTGACAATAACTACGTTATTTTTTTTTTGTTTTTTTTTTTTTTTTGGGGGGTGGGAGAAAAGAGAAAGAGGGGGAGGGGGGATTTGAACCATTGACCTCAAGAAGGGAAAGTCTTCACAAGGTAAGGAATACATTTAAACCAAAGACCCCTTGGTATAATAACTACGTTATGGATATAAAAAATTATGCTAAATGTAAGAAACGTATTTAGAACAGTCACTGAAAATGTTTAACAATCACATTCAGTCATGACAAGTATGTAAAATTGATTAAAACCGACTCAAAAAAAAAAAAAAAAAACAACCTTCTAAACCAACTATAAGAATTGGATATACAAGCTAACCTTAATTGAAGTTGGCAATGAGGAATTTAGAGCTTGAAGTGAGGTACTCACTGTAGACACTACAGTTGATGCAGCTACACATAACAGTGCCAAGCATAACACAAATCAGTCAAATAAACACTGAAATTCAAAGCACAATAGCATAAATAGGCACAAACCTAATCAATTGCTAATGGGTTCTTGACGGTGGCCTGTGGTTTGACAGCTCGGTTGTGGTGGTCGCCATGATTGAATTTGGTTTTTGATTGGATAGGGGTTTTTGGTGGGTGGAGTTGTGAGGGCAAGACTATGATGTCAAGCGACATTGAAACTCGGCTCCAATCAAACCATGCCTCTTTGATGAATATACCTTGATCTCAAATCTACGAATAACATGGTATTATCTTCACTGATTGTGTATGTGGGAGTGGCAAATGTCGATGGCGAATGGTGGTATGAAGGGGCCATGTTGGTGGATGTGGGTTCTTCGCTGGGTTACTGGCAATTGGTGGTCACTGGGGAGGAAGAGCAACACATCGACGATGACGAGTCAGTGGCGTCTTGGATGGTGGTGGTGTTGAGCGGTTTTGGGTGGCTGGGTTGTTGCAGACGATGAAAGGAGATAGAAGAGAGAGATGAGGGAGAGGTGGAAAGGCGAAGTGAATGTGTTGTTGCCTACGCAGAATAAAGAAGAAATAGGTGAGGGAGAGGAGAACAGAGAGGGGTGGGTGAAAAAGATAAGCAAAGAAGATAGGAGCGGATGAGGAACTGAGGAAGGAAAGAGCATGAGTGAGGACCTAACAGACAATGAGAGACATTGAGGGGATTCAAAAAAAGAGAATTTTGGGCATGATACAAATTTTGGGAGTTAAATCTAGTTCATTGGATCAATAATTATGAAATTAAAAAAAATTATTTTCAAAACATTAGTCAAAATATATCGAAACACCTCGAAACCTACCCAAAAACACCTCGAAATATCTTGGAACATAGGAATTCTGATATTCAATCAATTACTCGTTTCGGTCTCCATGGAAACGGAAACGTTTCAGACGTTTCAAAACGAAATTTAATTCTTTGATTCAGAATTAATTTGAGATGAAAAAGCTCGAGATAAATTGAGAATTCAAAACTTGCTCTGGGTTATTATATAACCATCTACTAAAAAATTTTAAGCTGTTGAAGAGTGTCTAACTTAAGTATTTATACTTCAACATAGCCCCTTACGTGCAAATTAAAATTTAGGCCTAGCACGAACACAGGACCTCTTACTCTGATACCATGTTAAACAATCATCTACTCCAAAACCTTAAACTATTGAAGAGGGTATAACTTAACTACTTATACTTCAACAATATAGATGTATTGAGGGAGTAAGTGGCTTTATGTGTGTGCGCGCGAGAGAATGTGTTATATGAAGAGGACCGAATTATGGAAGATCTCAGTGGTCAATTTGTCAAATTAGAGGCCTCATATCTTAGAGAAATTTTGTCTAACATGTGGATGTGGTTGGTGGAGGAAGGGGGCCCTTTTGGGTGCGGTGCCGGTGGTTGTAATTTGGGGAAAAGGCAAAGATCTAACATTGTGGTAGTGAGTGAAGATGAGGATGGGAGCAGTTGCCGGTGATGGATGTGCTGGGCTGTGGGCCTTTGTGGAGAAAGAGCGAAGAGAGTTGGTGGGCGTGGTTGGTGGCGAGTGGGTGGAGGTGAGTGTGGGATGGATGGTGACTTCGGGTGGGGGGAGGGGGGGGGGGGGGAAAGGAGAGGAGAGAGGGAGACAGAGATAGGGAGATGCCTGGTGGGTGGCTTCGTTGGGCTAGCGGTGTCGCTGGTGTGGGTTGTATATGCTGTCGTCAGGTCGTTGGTGGTGGGTGGTGTGCCTCAGTCAGAGAGAAGACAGAGAAAAGAGAGGGATGAGAGCAGAGACGGGGAGAAGAGAAACGGGGGATTGATTTTGGGAGAGAGGGGATTGACGAAGATTGACTGAGGCAGATAGAGAAGACAGAGGAGATGAGTCAAGGACGGGATTTTTCAACGTGAGCGGGAAAAAAAATTCTGGACAATGATCTTATACCGTTAGATCAAGTTTGGATGAAGCTGGACTTTTAATTGTTGTTTTGTGGGTGTAGACTTCTGAAAACCTTTATATCTCAATATATAGATGTTTGTCATTAGGGTAGTCTAGGGCTTTCTTTATGGTTTTCTTTTTCTATACTAGTTGATGTCCATTTGCGTTACACTAGGATAACTTCGAATTAGTTTTATTTTGTATTTTATTTCCAATTTAAACTATGCAATGATAAATGAAATTCGATACAAAAGTCTAACCTATTGATCATAGAATAGGTCATCGATTATGCAAAACAAACTTTCTTTTAGTCAATGTAAGATACAAAAAAAAAATGTTTAGTTGATGCATACATATGTTGTGCTTGAATTATTTTGAGTCAATAGTTTTGCAACTGATTTCATTATGAAAGTATCACAATATGACTTATAAAGTTTTTCTTTGAGAAGGTTCATACTTTTTAACCCCAAAAATTACATTTTTCATGCTCAAATATCGGGTCGGATGTCTATCATGGGTTATTACTAATATGATTGGATTCTTGGTGCCATTTGACCAAATGAAAATCATGTGCTAAATCAAAAGAGTGATTGCCAAGATGTGGAAACTGAAGGAAATCCTATTACTTGTCCCGACTAATTGATGGACAGTACCAAACTTGCAAAGTGCAACAACATTAAATTGTCGTGGAAAGCACACCTAATTCTCTTTAAACAGAACAGAACAGTTAGAAATCCAATTTTAACATGTCGCATGGTGTCAACAATATGGTTTATTCATATTAATAAATTTGGATACAGGTCCTTTGTCCATAAGAATTACTCAATTCTCAATAACATTGCAAAGTTAATTGACGTAACATCAAGTTTAATATTGTGTTTCTTAATGATAGATTGAAAGATATAAAAGTTAAAGTAGGTCCAATTCCATCCTTCCATTCATAATGAAAAAGCTCAACTTAGCCCTACCAGAGACAATGGTGAGGGATACCAGATTTTAGCTGACCATTCACGTATACAAGCAGCGAACAACTATCACAGAGTATTTGGCTGCTTGAAATCAAAGTCTCAGAAACAAAATTAGTTAAAATTTTTCATTGATTTTTCTTGAATTCCAATTCCACTGCCCAAGTTACACGTGCCAAACCTGGCATTAATGTAGTTTAGACTTTGCTATACAAAACAACTAATCTCAATCTGATCACGCAATGAAGTTGATCATGCAACAGTTAATCTATCCATCATTACCAGACGTTTTTACTATTATTTCAAAACATATTAGTTATCTTGAACACCCTGACCCCCCAACCCTCTTGTTTTTTTTGTCTGTTTCCTGTTTTGCTGCATGAACATTCCGAACTAAGCTGCATATATGCACTCATGCATCACAATATAAACCATATAAATTCTCAAAATAAGCTACACAACTTAACAACCTCGTTTAAGAATAGCATCAATTCAAGTCCAGATTCTCTGCAAATACGTAGATTGATCAGTTAAAACCGTGATGAACCCAAAAGTTTTAGGTTACATCAAGAGCAAAAAGACTCGTAGACTGCAAAGTGGACATGATAAAACTCACAAGCCGTATCTCTAACTAATTTGACACAAGACCATTCTTTGAAGACAACACTCACAGGGCGCACTCAATTACCTCACAGGTCACTCATTTACAACAGTGACTCTAAACTTCCAAGTTACACTTATATTTGACACACTTTGTGGACAAGATGCAAGGCTTACTCTCAAGGTTAGACACTTGCCTAGTCATAAACAAAATGAATAATTTTCAGCTCCTTAGATAAATTATAGTTTGGGAGCACATGAAACTGTATGTAAAACAAAAAAGAAAATGAAGCTAATGTAAGTTGGAAGCATTCCCCAAGAGTCAAACCAGAAATAGGGACTGATGCAGATCCAATGATCATAAACCAGCCATGAAAGGTACTCGACCTGTGAAAACTATAAGATATAATGGCGACTACCCACATGCTACACCGTCTCTGTCACTTTTCCCCTATATTTCGCACATGATACTGGGCCGAACTCTCACGAAAGTCAGCCACCCTCTTGAAGCCCCCCCCCCCAATATGTCAGAAAAAGATGAAGAAAAATGAAACCAAACTGATCGATATCATACGAAACCTGATCACACAAAGCCAAAAACCAAAGTAAGAGAAAACACCATTGTATATAGACTCTATGCATACTCAGATTGCAGAAAAATTAATCACTTTCTTGGAACCAAAGAAAAGTTGTTATTCAACGTTAAATCAGCTGGTTTTCTTGTGAATAAATTGAACTAATAAAGAAAAAGCCTAAGCTTATAGTTCCAAAGAATTATATAGTTTTATCACAAATTTGACCAGAACTGAGAGTAAACGGAACAATGTATAATATATTGTTGTAGATCCACATGTTAAAGACCAAATCTTGTGCACAATATCAGCCAAAATTTAGGGCATTAAAAGGTAAAATGAAGGGGCCCTGGCCCATAATCAGATCTGGCTGACTAAAGTCAAGAAAACCCAATTGGAAGGCAAGCAAAGTTTTCATAATTCAAACAAGAGAGCAATTTTGCAGCAAACATGAATTTGATAACACAATGCAAGGATCTGAAGGGATGTAACAAAGAAAGCATAAAAAAGTACAAATTCAAACATGAGAGCAATTTTGCAGCCAAATAGGGATCTGATAACACAATGCAAGGATCTGAATGGATCGAACAAAAAAAGCATAAAAAGTAACAAGAGAAAAATGAGAACATGAGAACAGACTGAGATGATATGTGAGAGATAATGGTGATCAAATATGAACGTTTATCTACATATCTGAGCTTCTCATATACATGTAGATGAGAAAAATGCTTAAAACTAAATATCTACAATCTTTCAGAAATAAGCCATGTAGAGATTGAATAATGAGAGATCTCTCTGAACTTGACTGATTCTGTAAGACAGTATGTGAGAGAGAGAGAAAGAGAAAGAGGTAGAGGGAGAGGGAGAGGGAGGGAGAGAGACAGAGAGAAGGACTTAGGATAAGGGAAAATGGGGAGGCAAATACCAAGAATCAAAATATCGTTCCAGCGCATTGTTTCGGTCACCTAAGAAATGGAAACATTTCGAAAATGTTTCGGAAACATAATGAAATGGATAAAAATTTAGGGATTTATTTTTAAAACATTTCAAAGTATTGGTCTAAACATAGTTAAAAATCTTGAAACATCTTGAAATATTCCAAAACAGTGGTGAAAACATATTGAAACATCTCGAAAAAAACTCACTATTCCGAAATACGTTGAAGCATTAGAATTTCGATTCAATCAATTACTCGTTTCGGTCTCCTTAGAAACGGAACGTTTTGGACGTTTCGACCGTTTCGACACGATATTTTGATTCTTGGCAAAGACTCAGATATAACAACTTCATGCCAACGCACATTACAAGACCCAACATCTATTTATAGATTCTCTAAGTCGGTCTACATAAAGATTCATTGATGTATAACTAAATCTAAGCGACACAATCAACCTCTTCCAAATTTTAAGTAGAAGCTAACAATACCTTTGCAAAACAACAATTTCACAACAAATCTTATCCAATAAAAAACAATTTCATTACAAAACTCAGATTCAGCTCTTGCTTGTATGTACTTAAATTCAGGCACACAAAGCGATAGAGATTCACACGTATACATACAAAACTCAAACCAGAGTAAACTTAAGATCAATAATCAAAATGACCAAGGAGTTGTCTCTTCATTCATTCGTCTGACCATCCTTTAGAGTTTTTTCTCAAATCAACTGTGGCACAATCATAATCCCTTCTATAGCGCTGCAATTGCAGACAATTTTCTATGATTTAAAATAACCACCAAAAAATTCTGGATTCTAACTAAGGGGAAAAGGTTTGACGGCTCACTTGGAGAGATATAGATCGAAATCATCTTTGGATCTCCAAATCAATTATAAATTCTTCTCAAGCAAAATAATATTTTTTAAAATTTACACATTTATAGTTTATTTTGTCTCATAATCGAATTTCATTTGGGTAGCTCTGATAATATAAATTGTTGAACACTCTAAAAAAAAAAAGAGAGAAGCCAAACAACAGATATATCACCCCATGAATCTAGAACAAAAAAACTAACCTGTAAAAAAAGGAAAGGAAAAAAAATCAAAATTTACCGGAGGAAGAGATGACAGGAGTAGAAACCTTTCTTCTCGTTTTTCTCATTGTAAGCTCTACATTACCCACACTTGACTGGTGGGCTAAAGCCATTAATAACAACCTAGTACTGTACTTTATGATAATCATCAAACAAACACCAACAAAGTGCTTGTTCCTTTAATTTAGACCAAAACTATATTTTCCCAATGGACTAACAATCTCAAAAAATTGACGTCTTTTGTAATAAAGTTGCAAAACATTATTTTCCAGAATCTAACAGGAACGCAACTTTCAATCCAAACTAACATATTTGCCCAAAAAAACCCTAACCAACAAATTTCAACCGGAAGCAACAAAAAATATTATTGAAGAAATAAGGAAACATGCTATGAATTGGCACCACATATCAGGAGGTGTGGAAAGAGCAATTGTGAAAAAATACTCACCAATATGCATATAGATGAGGGTAAATTGATTGGTGATGGTGAGATTTGAATCAGTACCTGTTGAAGTATAGCTTAGAAAATGTGGTTATCATTGGGGATGATACCGCTGGTCTAGGGAGGGAGTTTGAAGTCTTCATCGGTGAATTTGAGAACAGCAGTGAATGGAGCTCCCTCTGGAACGCTCAAGCCTGTAGATATCATAGAATTTAAACTAAAAATAATTGAAAGTCAGAGATCAAATATCAGAAAAGGGAAAACCCCCCAAAATACACCGAAAGAGTATTCTCTGGGATTATCAAAGCTTCTTAGAAGCCGATTAGACCTCTGGCTTGAGGAATGGGGCTGACTATCTCCTCCAGATGCGGTTGTCGAACTGTATTACCTCAGAAGGACTGTTAAAAAGGATGACATCGATTTTAAAGTGTTAAAACAAGGAACCCTGTTAACTTCCTTGGAAAAAAAAAAGTTATTTTAATATAGACGTAGACGTTGCAATTATTTTAAAAGGTAATGTAGATGTTGCAATTTCCCAAGCATAATATGAGAGGATAGGACGTAAAGGATATTAGTTATTTTATTAAGGTTATTTTAATCAAACAAAAGTTATTGACTTTTGGTGGCATTTTGTAGTAGTATAGATATAGATATATTGTTGTAATATGATATATTGACTTAAGAAACAATATTATGTGCCACCTTTTCTTCCTTGGAAATCTTACATGTACAATTATATCACCCCCTGCCTTTGCGAAAACCTGTTCACTGATCTATATATGCACGCGAAGCTTCAAAAAAAGGAAAGAAAAATGCTATGTTGGCTGCAGTCGTAATGCTTTTGGCAATGTGACTGATTACATTACCTCTCTTAGTGACTCACTCGAGATGTATGAATTATATGTTCAATCTCACATTTCTACCTTTTGTTGGTAGATTATGAGTTCTACAAATTCTTTGAGCCAAAGGAAGTTGATGTTGTCAACCAAACAAAACGAGCAGATTGTGGAAAGGGATGCGTTGATAGCAGGTACGCCCAAAGGCTGTTCCCACTTCCCATTCCTGTCGGGGGAGAAGCCAACCATCTCTTGTTTCTATGAATGCAGAGAGGAAAGAACCAAACATAATTTTTGCAGCTTCAGTTATGTTGATTTGAAAGTTATTAGAGTGTAGCTCTGTACATTTCACCCCCATGATATTATGATGTAAATATGAGATGATAGTCAATGCATTCTTTGAAATAGAAAGCGCCAATAATGAACAATAAGAGAATGTAATCTTCAGTTCCTTTTGAATTCTGACACTGATAAATAAGAAATTTTCATGACGAAATGTAATAAATGCCTCTTTAAGTTTCCCCTATGTGTAGTTATTAAATTGTCATCATTCTTTTCTTCTTGTAGTTGAAATGTAAACTCGGTTTTCAATAGGCTGATTTCATGCCATGCTAGCTAGCTAGCTAGCTAGCTAGGGTAGCAGTATTTGGCTCGACTATTTAGTTTGGTAGACAAAGTTTCACATACGCTCATAGAAAGATGCTCTATTTTTGCTACCGGCAATAATTCCGTGTCTAAAGACAATATGCAATACCAAAACTTAAATAATAAATTTTTAATATTTATATTTTAAATAATAAATTTTTTTTTTTAAATTACACAATTTAAATTAAAATAAAGAGAGAAAATAGAGGTAGGTGTGAATTGATAAAATTGTTTGACATTGGAAAATGTGATGTATTGATTAGATTGTCTGATATTGGGGGCCGTGTAAAGAAAATGATATTTTTAATCAAAAAAAAATGAGAAAATTATCAATAAGTATTACTTTTCCCTACAAATATCTATTAAGTCCTATCATTTTTGTTTTCTATCAATGAAGTCTTATTTTTAATATTTTATTTCAATTAAGTCCTAATTCTATTATATTTTAATTTTATCCTTATCTTTTAATTTCCGAAATTTTTTCATTCTTTTGCATTCTTATGTTAACTCGGCAACACAGTCTTGGAGTATTTCAATTTTAATGTGACTTTACATTCTTTCTGGTATGTAAACTTTGGTGACACACCCTTGGAGCTTTTCAATTGATGCATTTTCTTCCTCACAATAAGTTAATTTTTACTTCGATTAGGGTAATATTATTATATTACAGATTCTATTGATATATATGTGTGGTTTTAAATGATTCTATTAATTTATATTGGATTTAAAATGATTAAGTTAGGAATTTATTTTAGTTGTGTTTGAATCGATAACGACATTAAAGTGAAATTAATCGACAAACAATATTGATGTAATTTTTTTAACCTTTTCTTATTTTATTAAATAATTGGGAAATATTGTCTCGGGTTTTAAGTTGGGCACCCCAATGAAATAAGGAAATAAGAAAATGTGAGTTTTTTTTGGCTCTTATCATAAAATTTATGTTAGCTGAGTTTTTTTTTATGGGTTTTGATGTTAATTTTATAAGTAATGAATTTTTGTCTTCTCAATTGATTCTAAGAATGTAAAAGAATAAAAAGGCTTTAGTAACTAAATGGTAAGGATAACATTGGAATATAATGGAATTTAGAACTTAATTAAAATAAAATTTCAAGAATAAAACTTCATTGATATAAAACAAAAATGATATGACTTATTGCATGCTTGTGGAGAAAAGTAATACGTATTGATAAGTTTTCCAAAAAAAACATTGGGATGAATTTTGTATTATTAGATCAAAATATAAAAAGATTGATCAATTTTGACCTTTGTTGTGTTTTTATAAGTTGAAAATTTAATTTTCTAATTATAATATTAAATTGATGATTTGCTTTGTAAGATATATGAAAAAGTAGAATGGAAGAGAGTACGAGGAATATGTTTTTTATTTGAAAAAGAAAAAAAAAACCTTATTTTCCTCCTTTGCGTTAAATAGGGGGGGTGGATTTTTATGTTTACAATGGATGGAAAAATAGAAGTAAATAAAACGTACACTTACATGTTTTATCATTATATCTTTCACATCAAATTAACTTGTCTATCATATTTAACACTTACAAAACATATATAGTAAGTGCCATAAAATATAAATAATTTTTATTTCAATGTATGCTTATCTTTTATTTTATTTTTTGCTAAATTTTAAAAGATTAGATTTTAGTGAGTCAAAAGAAAGATCTTTTTTTTCCCCCTTCTATTTAACTTTCCTAACAGTTTTATCCATACATGCGATGTTTCCATTGCTCCACTTCTCCTAAATAAGCTTGATTGCTCATTTCTCATACCTGTAAATCATTAAAACTGCAAAATTTTTAGCATTTTAAGTCCAAACTAGTTAAATAATCCAATGGGCTACCAGTACAGTGTTGTATGTATTTTGGAAAAGTAGGTTGGCTGGTAAAGTTGTCGAAACATCAGGAATCGAATTCCCTTTAGTTGGTTGGCCTTGGAAGTTGGCATCAAGGGAGAGGGGTTTCTACCTTCCATAGATAGGACTAGGAGTAGGCTACTCCTAAGCGATGGTGACAAGCTGGCAGCTCCACCTTTATCTTATCACTAGGCTAAGATATCAATTAGTAGGCTACTCCCAATTATGTGGGCAGCCATTAATCCTGGTGGAAACCTTATTTATTTATTTTTTTGTGTTTTTTGTTTGGGATGTAGAGAGAGAAACTTGATATATGGAAAATTTCGACATCACGCATAAAAATAATAACCTATGAAGCACGGATACGGATACGGCGATACGGGATACGGTGATACAGATACGGTGATACGACAAAATTTAAAAAAATAGGATACGGATACGGCTAAGATACGTTCATAAAATATATTTTTTTTAAATTTTATTATTATATTTAATGTAATAATTATGATTTATAAAGTGAATCACACATCTACCAAAGATATATAATAATAACTAACCATTCTATCATTTATAAATCATACATTCTATATCGCATACATATTGCATAATATATGGAGATACCCGTCATCGATCGGCGTCAAATACAGTCAGTCGTCAATCGTGAGTGAGTGAGAGAGAGAGAGAGAATTAGTCGACGATTGACTAATGAGGGGGCTGTGGAATAAAAGAAATTAGGGTTCTATAATATATTTGTAAATAAGGGCTCAAACATATTTGCTCTTGTGCCCCTATATTTTTTAAAAAATTCAAATAATATCCCGCCGTATCCGAAGAGTATCCTAAGCGTATCACATCCGTATCCCAAGCGTATTCGGCCGTATCCGAAAATCAAATTTATTTTTAAAATTTTTGGATACTTCTCAGCCGTATCCGATACGTATCCAAAACGTATCCGATACCGATACTTTGACCATTTCGAAGTATCCGTGCTTCATAGCTAATAACTAAAGATTGATTAATTTTGACATGAAGTCAAAAAATGATACATGTTGCTAACATTAATAACTAACGAGTTGGATTAATATTAAATGCAAATAAATTGATTTTGACATCACAAATCCAATTAATTGTAATTGTATGACAAATAGCTTTCAGTTAAATATGTAACAATAGTTAATAATTGAAGTAATGTGAAACTAATCACAAGTTAAGAGTGCAATATAAAAAAAAATGATAATTGAGGGTACAAAGAAAAAAAAAATCGTAGTTGAGTTAAAGTGTAATTAACCTACAGAATTAATATATTCATACATAGGCGATATGTAATTCTTTATTAATATTTTGTTGAAAACATAAGGTTAATTTTATTATTTTTATCATTGTTTTTGAACCGGAGCAAAAGGGTAGTTCAGTTGAAACTTTTGAAAGCCTGTGATTGGGGGGGGGGGTAAACACTAAAGGAAAATAAAATGTTTTAGATATATAAAATTTTAAAAATCTTTCAAGATAGCCCCTATAGCTCAGTGGTAGAGCGTCAGTCTTGTAAACTGAAGGTCCGTAGTTCGATCCTGCGTGGGGGCATTTTGCCTAATATCTGTATCTGCCATTTGCTTTTGGTGGTGGACTGGTTGTTTCATTGAAGCTAACTTGGCAGATGGCTATGGCTTCAATCCAATCACCTTTTCTACTTATTGTCAATAACAATTTTCTATTTTCATTTGCTTGCTCCTTGACAGTAGGTAGGGTTCATAATTGAGCCGAGTTACATAAATTTGGTTTGAGTAAGACTCAATTTGAGTTTGACTCGTGTATTAAATGAGCCAATATTAAACAATTTTTTAGGCTCATTTTCTACAAAAACTCGACTCGAACTCACAAAATTTGGCTCGTTTATATGTAAAATATGCGAGCTATTCAGGCTTAGTTCGGGTTCGGTTCAGACTTGACTCATTTTTTTAATGAGCCGAGCTTAAACAATTTATTAAACTCGTTTAGAAAAACGAGCTCAACAAATTCGACTCGAACTTACAAAGTTCAACTCGCTTAACAGCCCTAGCAATATGACAGGCCATGTCCTCCAGTATAACTAGACCTTAGAAATAGGGTAGAAGTAAATGTTCTGTAGTTAATTAGTACATGGGTGGCTAGTCTACAGCTTTGCCTGTATCTCCAAGCACTGTACAATATCTGTGGGGTGACAAACTTTGATTAAGGTCCAATTACGTAACTGAAAATAGTGTCATATCTCTTATTAATCAAAATAAAACACGTGTAAAGTTTTTATATGTTTTATATTTCTTTATTTTATTATTTTAAAGATCAACGATCACAAGTAAACTAAAATAAGACCTATGACTATAATCTATTTTCTGATAGGGTACAAAGAAAAACTTTTTGGTACCATAGTCATATATCCCCTTGAGCAAGTCCAATAATGGCTTAATTTTTGCCTTGTAGGCTTTGCGGGTAAAATCTCAAATCTCAAATCTCAATTGCCAACTTATTATTGTGGCTTTGTCCTCTCTCTTTGTGGAGACTCCTCACCTTTCCTAGGGTTTTTTCCTGAGAATTTCTCAGCATCTCTGGAAGGGCAACATTAAAGAGATTGTTGATTAGAGTGTTTCAAGTTCCAAGAAGCAAGGGAAACAAAAAATTTAGCAATATTATTAAAGAAGAATGGCTCTCCAGTTCCAGACTTACTATCTAGGGTGTATTCCTAGGTAATCGTTAACTCTTGAGTTGCTCAAAGCTTCGTATATCAGCAAAAACCCAAAAGAGATTAGGTCACTGAGTCTTTGTATTTTCCAAACCCACCATAGCTATGGTTTCCTTCGGGGAGATCAAACCTTTTCACTACATCATCATCTCCACTTCTCTCTAAACTTTCAAACTTCATTCTTTATTCTGTTTTCTTCCTTAACCCTATTTCTGATGTCGATTTATAGCATGTCAAAAACCCTCTTACTCCATCATGTCCTCTGCCTTTACCTAAACTGATTGATACACCAAAAACCCTCAAACCTTGACTTCTTAAATTCTTACCCCCTCTAGCCCATTTTTAATTTCAGTTCAGCGTTTTGATTTTGAAATACCAAAAATGTCAGAAGACCTAGAAACAAATTCTCAAAAGTTGAACCATCCTCTTCCCTCACTCTATTCTAACCCATCAGCATCTAGAGATGTCCAACAATCTTGTATGTTAGGGAAAATCTTATCGGAAACAACCCTAAATAAGCAAGGAGTAACAAGCATATTGCAAGGAGCATGAAAAACTGCAAAGGGTTTTTCTATCACTTTCTGAGAGAAGAATGTCTATATGTTCATGTTTAAAGATGAGGAGGACATAGACAAAATATACAAAGAAGGTCCATGGTCTATTATGGGAGCCCTTTTGGTCCAAAAAAATGTGCCCCTGCAGTGCTCTATTAGAGATCACGACTTCTTCAAAATAGAGTTTTGGGTCCAGGTTTGGGGGCTACCACTAGACATGATGACCAAGAATAACTCATGGCGGATTGGTCTGATAATATGAGAGCCTACCCAATTAGAAGAATTTGAAGGGGAGTTGCTATTCCATAGGAGCTGTTTGAGGGTAAAGTGTACGATTGACCTTAATGAACCATTGAAGAAGGGGTTCTATCTAGCTCGAGAAGGGCAAGATGCAGGGGCGGAGCCAAGATTTTGCCTCAGTGGGGGCAACCTAATTTCTTAAATTTCAAAGTATAATTGTAACATTGTTTTCATCAAAATATGTATTCTTGATAAACTGTTTATAAGCATAGTTACATCAAAATAATGCCATTTAGAGGCGCAACTCATGTATATGAGTGATGTATAAAAAAAGGCAACAAAAAAAGTTCACATCAAAAGTATCTTTTAGCGTTCGAGATCCTGTACAAAAGGAGCTCTCCCAACTCTCGAACATCCAATAAATCCTTATAATTATTCTCGACGAGTTTTCATATTTTGGAACCGTTGCATAATCATTTTATTTTCAATGATACTTGAAACATCTTTCTCAATATATGCAACTAAGAAATCATTCATCAATTGATCTCCCATTCGATTGCGCAATCGATTCTTTATTATGTTCACTACTAAAAATGCTCTTTCAACGGCTATAGTGGCAACTAGTAAGATAACTGCTAGTTTGATGAGCAAATATACCAACGAATATACTATATTCTTTTTGGTCTCAACTAACTTCTCTGGAAGCCCACCAATTCCTTTAACTTCTAAAAATTTATTAGAGCGCATATCAAGTATATAAGTCTCAAGTTGATTATCAAGTATCAAGAGTTCCCTTGGGAAAAATTCTGAAGGATAAAATTGAGCAAGACGAAGTAACTTCTCCTTATTGAATGTAGAGAATGAATCCATTGGATTTAGGCATGCCACACAAAGAAGTAGTTCGGTGTTCATCTCAGTAAAATGATCGCTAAGCTCTTGAAGTTGTATATCTAACACCATAGAAAATAATTCAACACGATAACGGTGTAGATTAGTGACTTTTTCACCATACGGTGACCTTCCTCGAGCCATGTAAATCTCATCCATATTCGGAATAATAATATTATATTTTTCACAAAAAAAAGAGACCTGACGACTAAAGCGTCCCATCCATCATCCCAAATCATTTGTAGACGTTGTTTGGATACTTTAACTAAGCTCATAGCATTTACAATATCTTGATCTTTCCTTTGTAATGCTTGTGATAGTTCATTTGTAATTCTCAATACACCTTTCATCAAATGTAAATTGAATATGAAATCGAAAGATTGAACTGAATCCAATAAAGCACACGCTTCACCTCTTTGCTCGGAAGTTGTACCATCCTCTACAATAATCTCAAACACATCAACAACAGAGGAGAACAAAACAATCACATTTATGAGAGTGTCATAATGTGAGCCCCAACGTGTATCACTAGCCCTTTGAAGACTACTTTCTTTATGCAAACCACGCCCACTTGATAACTCTCAATTGTTTAGTGCTTGAATAACCTTACTAGCTTGCTTCTCTTTTAAAATATCTCTTCATTTGCATGAAACTTCAACAATTTCAATAAATTAGCAACAATACTGAAAAGCAATGCAATTTGATTGTGATTTTTCGCGACAGACACAAGTGTGAGTTGAAGTTGATGAGCAAAAAAATGAACATAAAAAGCAGATCCATACTCTTTTATGATGAGACTTTTGAGACCATTGAATTCTCCCCTCATATTACTGGCTCCATCATAACCTTGTCCACGTAATCTTGACATACTTAATCCATGTTTTGAGAACAATGATTCAATCGCTGCTTTAAGTGATAAAACATTTGTATCAGTAACATGAACTATGCCAAGAAAACGCTCAATGATGCATCCCTTTTTATTCACATAGCGCAACAGAACTGCCATTTGCTTTTTAACTAAAACATTACGAGATTCATCTACTAAAATGGAAAACAAATCATCTCCAAGATCATTGATTATTGCGCATGTGGTTTCACTTGCAATAACGTGGACAATATCTTTTTGAATGTCTGGTGCTGTCACTTTGAGATTCTTTGGAGCATTTTTTAAAACAACATTGTTGATGGTTTCATTGTGCTCAGCAAGAAATCGTAGAAGTTCAAGAAAATTGCCTTGATTTTTTGAATCCTCAGACTCATCATGACCATGAAATGCTAACCCTTGACGTAAAAGGAATCGAACACAATCAACTGATGTAGTTAAACGAACTCGAAACTCCTTTCGAGCTTCATTTGATTGCTTAGAATTAGCAACTTCAATATGTTGCTTCTAATTCATTAGATTTTGGCACTTTCTCAAATTCTTATTATGAGCACTATTTGGACCCCCAACATGAATTTGAAATCTTTATTTCTTCTTTCAATTACAGAATCCCTCTATAACGAAAGAGTCACCACCCCCTTACTCCCCCATATCACTTCTCATTAGATAGCAACATAAGCAATAAGTGGCATCTTTTTTAATGTTATACTCTAACCAATTGCCAAACTCGTTGAACCAAGATGGACTAAAGCGACGACACATCTTGCCGAATTTCGTTTGGGGAAATTGATGTTCACGGGGTTGACATGGGCTTTTTTGTAGATATGCTCTCCGAATTTCATCCCGGTCATTAGGATGATAATCTGAAATTATAATTCTTAGCCCAAGATCCGCAGGAAGATTTTCTAAGTTAACTCCTTCACGACTTTGCTTAGAACAATGTCGTATGTCACCACCACGATAATCTATTTCTTGACAAGGAGGCGGTTGTTCTAATGTTGATTTTCTTATAAAAAAACTATCCATAGCTGATTGAAAATAAATTTGTCTAATTAGATTCAAGTTTAAGAGTTTGTCATTAAGTTCGTAACAAATGACATAATGAACTACACATAATCCAAATATAATCCATAAATCCAAAATATAATCCATAAATCCAAAATATAATCCAAACTAGAATTTCAAGAAATCAATTAAAACCATTTAATCATAGGGAAGAAAAATAGCACTAACCAAGAATCTCAGATAACCAATCTGAATAGGGGCTTCAACGAAAATTCAAAATAGTTGAGTGGTGACCCAAGATGAAACAAAAAAAACCTACATAAGTCCACAAATAATACACCAAACAATCTTCAATTCTATAGGAACAAAACAAATTTTCTAATATAAAAAATCTCATTTTAGATTAGTGCTAATACTACTATCAAAAAATTTGGTTAATGGATTACCTCTTCTTAGCTTCAACATAATCTTCTAGGGTTTCTTCAAAGTTTGATTTGCACAATGATTGAATCCAATAGGCTGATTCGTTGATGAATACACCAAAGAAATAACAAAGAAACTAAAGAAAAGAAAGAAAAAGGGCTGGATTGGAAGTTACCCACTAGTGAAGAAGACGAAAAAGACTTACGGGAAAAAAAAGAAACAGGCGTGAAAACTGAGGAGCTGCCAAAAGTTTACTTTTAAGGGTTCGAAAATTACATTAATATACCCTATACTTTATAAAAATTTCAATGGTGGCAAGTTTAAGAAATTCTTGAAATTTTTAAAATTACACCTAGGTCCCAATTTTTTTAAAAAATTTCAGTGGGGCCAACTGCCCCCATACCAAATCCGCCTCTACTTGTGGATTAGCTTCAGGTATGAGAGATTATCTAACTTCTGTTATTAGTACGGAAGAATTGGCCATACACTAAATTTATGTGCTGAGATGAGGTTGGGAAATTAGGGGAATTTCGGTCCAAAATTACGAGCCCAAAATCAACAAACAAATATTTTCTTTAGAGATAATTGGTCAATAAAAGAACAAGCAGCCAAGGAGAAACAACAAAAGCAAGGAAAAATGAAACTAAATAATCTACCTGCCGGAGAAGATGAAGTTTTGCCGGCGCGTGATGTCCCAACAGATAATCCGGGAGTACATGCTAGTAAGGAAGGACAACATAACAACCAAGCAGAGATTCCCTCAATTCCTCAAGGTCCAGAATTAGTATGAGCAAATGTGAGGGCAACACGTGGAGAGGCAGGATCAAAATTACAACATCTTTAAAGTTCATTGCAGAGGGCTGAGTGAGAGACACAACTAAAAAACGATGGTGCGCTAGACCTAATTGTGCTGGATCAATAAGGGGATCAAACAATAATGAAGGAGAAAAACAAAGTCCAAGCGGAGAAACCAAATTACAAGTGACAAATAAAGCGATTAGCCCAGTGGACAAGGTAGGCTAGGGTTATTTTGTGACTGAACCCTCAGATAGCTCAAATGAAAGCCCAGAAGGTGTGTGGGGGAAGACCAATTGGATCAAACATGGTCAATTTGGGCCCAGTTGCTTATTCTTGGGGCCAAAGAAGTGATAGTAGAAGAAAACCTACAGAAGAACTTTCAAAAAATGACTTTAAAAAGGAAGGTCTAATTGGAAGAGGAGGGGCCCAATGAGGAAGAAGTTCAAAGAAAAAGACAAAGAGGGGAAGGTCAATCGGAGTTGGAAGATAGAATCAAGCAAGATGCTCAACTAGGGTTCTTGATTTCCCAAAGTCAATCCCTGATAGCCAGTAAATCCAAGAGACCTGCAAGGAAAGTGAAAATGAACAATTACAGAGAGAAGATAAGTGGGAAAATGGTATTAACCCAGTCAAAAATTTACTTTGCAGCTTTGGCAGAACATGAGCAACAAAGTGTGGATGCTATGCAGGAGAAACAAGGAGAGAACAATATCAGTGTTTGCATGTCCTAGTGGGTTTCCCAAGTACCCAATACCCTTCTTCAAAATGAAGAGAAAAATGTGGTCTCTGAAAATGAGGTAGTGGCTGGCCTCAAACAACCACAACCCGCATGTTAATCATCTTTTGGAACTATGAGGGAGTGGGGCGACCCTGGACAATTTGTACCTTGAGAGCGTTAATTGATACCCATTGCTCAACAATAGTCTTCCTCATGGAGACTAAAAACAGGAGGAAGAAAGAAACTGGAGAATTTGAGAATAACATGTAATTTTCCAAATGGGGAGTATGTAGAACCAATGGGATTGTCTGGAGGGCTGGCTTTTATGGTGGAAGGATGAGGTAGAGTTACATATAGAGTTGAAGAATAAAAACATGATCAATGTTTTGGGGAGATACAAAACCAAAATTACGTGTGGCAGACTAGTTCATATACGCAGACACAGACTACGAAAGAAGGTAGAGGATATGGCAAAGCTTGAAAGATACAACTGCAAACAACTCAATGGCATGGATGGTTACAGGAGATTTTAATGTCATTGGCTCAATAAGGGAAAAAGAAGGAGGTAGAGTTGCCAATATAAAGAAGGTGGAGGAGATGGAAAGAGTATTTCAGACTGTTTGTTGATTGATATGGAATTTAAGGGGTCCAAATTCACTTGGTCAAATAATAGGCCAGGGGTTGCAAATGTCCAAGAAAGGATTGATAGGGGTGTTGGTGAATGCTGAATGGTATGCCAAATTTCAAAAAATGCAGGTGTTGCATGAAGCCAGGATGGGCTCAGATCATAGTCCCCTTATTATTAATTTGGAGCCAAAAGTGAGAAAGAGCCTTTAATATTTTAGATTCGAAACTTTGTGGATGGAAAATACAGGCCGCGAGGAAATCATCAAAAGAAACTGGGAGTATAGTCTAGAGGGCTCTGCCATGTACACAATGATAAGGAAGTTACAAAAATGTGGTAAAGAACTTAATAACTGGGTGAGATAAACGTTTGGAAACAACAAGAAGATCCTAGCAGAGTTGAACACAAAGTTGATTGAAATTCAAATTCTGGAAGCAACTGAAGAAAACCTAAGAGTGGAAACTGAAGTAAGTTCCGAAATTGACAGTATAAGATGCAGAGAGGAAAAATATTGGAAGCAAAGAGCGAGAATAAACTGGTTGGAAGCAGAAGACCAGAATACGAGGTTTTTTCACTTAACAACGTTGCATAGAAGACAAAGAAACCAAATTCTGAGACTAAAAACAAAAAATGAAGGCTGGTTGGAGGATGAGGATGAGTTAAATGATCACATTCAGGAGTATTTCCAAAGCTTGTTTACAACAGTGGGTCAGAGAAATGTTGAAGAGGCTCTGGACCATGTGGAATGCAGAGTATCTGAGGCAATGAATCAAGACATGCTCAAGCAAATTACAAACGAGGAAGTGTACAAAGCAGTTAAGCAGCTATGGGCCTTCAAAGCTCCAGGACCTGATGGTTACCCAGGTATCTTCTACCATACTTATTGGCAGATCATAGGGAAAGTTGTGTGTAAGGTAGTTAGAAGCTTTTTTGAGGGGGGCTATATGCTAAGGGAACTTAATAAGACTAACATTGTCCTCATCTATATCTCAATTCAGACCAATTTTCCTATGTAATTTTCTTTACAAAGTGGTCTCTAAAGTTTTAGCCAACAAGATGAAAGGAATTATGGCTGCTATAATTTCACCCCAGCAAGCTGTATTTGTACCAAACAGACAAATTCAAGATAGTATCATAATTGCTAATGGGGTTCTCCACTACCTAAAGTTGAAGAAGAAAGACAATATCCCAGAAATAACTATAAAGATGAACATAAGTAAGCCATATGATAGGATCAAATGGGATTTCCTAGAAGCTACAATGATTAAAATGGGTTTTAATAGAAAATGGGTGCATCTGATAATTCAATGTGTTAGTACTGTGTCATTTTAGATTGTTATCAATGGAGAGAGGAGGTGTATAACCATAGAGGGGAATTCGTCAGGGGGGCCCAATCTATCCATATTTGTTTATTTTAGTGGCCGATGTTCTTTCAACTATGCTTCAAAAAGGGGTGGAAGATAGGAGATTTATGGGAATCAAAGTTCAAAGGAGAAGCCAATAGTATCTCCCCTTTTTTTCGCAGATGATTCATTATTTTTTATCAAAGCAAAGGAGCAAGGAATTGTAAATATCTTGAGCATTTTTTAAAAGTATTGTGTAGCCTAGGGCCAGAGTATGAACCACCAAAAATCAGGCATTGTCTTCTCAGCTAATATAACAGTGGAGTAGAAGGTGTTTTTCAGCCAACTTTTGGGAATGCAACCCTTAAAGGATGAGACAAGATATTTGGGATTGCATTTCTTCTGGAGAAATTCTAAAAATGAGGTTTTTGGATTTCTACTTGAAAGGGTGATTAAAAAGTTGCAAGGATGGAAGAGCTTATTTCTCACACAAGCGGGGAAGGAAATGTTGATAAAAGCAATTATCCAAGCAATCCCTAATTATGCTATGTCTGTCCTTGCTTTCCCAAAGAACTTCTGTAACAACTTAGATAAATATGTAAGGAACTTCTGGTGGCGAGGAAGAGGGGAAAAGAAAGAGATTCATTGGAAGAAATGAGACAAAATGGTGCAAGCGAAGGTGAGGGGAAGAATGGGATTTAAGGAGTTCCAATACTTCAATCAAGCCCTTCTAGCAAAACAATGCTGGAGGATAATTCAAAACCCAAACTCCTTTTGGGCTAAATTTTTGAAATCTTTATATTTCCCTGACTACGATTTCATGAAGGCAAAGAAAGAGGCGAGGGCAACATGGGCATGGAATAGTTTGCTGAAAGGTAGAGAGTTGATTGAAAAGGGACTAATGTGGCATGTGGGGGAACGAAACGAGATCATGATCTGGGAAGACAAGTGGATTCCCAAGCTAGCAACGACAACACTTGCTTCCAGCAAGCCTCAAAATTGTGATATTTCTCATGTTAATCAAATAATAAATCATATGACAATAGAATGGAACTGCAAATTGATAAAGGATATGTTTAATAAAGAGAAAAACAAAGCAATTATGACCATTCCCATTTCCAAGGTGGCAAGTAAGGATAGAAGAATCTGGCAACCAAACCCAAGAGGCTGCTATATGGTGAGGTCAAGATATTCTTTTGCCCTTAGCCTCAATTCCTCCCCTCTTGATGAGGCAAGTTCTTCTGTCTCACTTCACCAGAAATTCTGGTCTCTTATTTGGCATATGAAGGCAATCCCTAAGGTGAAGCATTTTTGGTGGAGGGCTTGTAATAATGCACTAGCCACTCGGGAGAACCTCTTCAAAAGAAAATGTACAAACTCACCACTTTGTCAAATCTGTAAAGAGGAAGTGGAGACGATAGAGCATGTTGTGTTTGGATGTAAGTGGACAAAGAAAGTCTGGTTCAGATCATATCTGAGATATAGACTGGAGCTAGAGACGCATATGTCCATGTAGCAATGGGTATCTTCGTTGATTGAAGCCATTAATAATGCATCTTCAACGTTAGAGATTATGGGTAAAGTGGTAACTATTGCTTGGACTATTTGGAGAACTAGAAACCAAATGATTTTTCGTCAAGAAGAGCCCAATGCCCTGGCCACAGTTATAAAGGCTCAACATCTGTGGAGTGAGATGGCTGTAACGATTAAGGAGTCAATTGGAAACATTTCTAGTAATGAGAGGCAATAGGCATATCAGACTACTGAAATGGCACAAGGACTCAGGATTTGGTGTGATGGAGCCTTTAATGATAAAGGAGTTGCTATTGGTATCATACTAAAGGACGCAAATGGAAAGAATTTGGATGGAATTGTAAAAAGAAACCAGAAGGTATCAAGTGCCTATTCGGAAGCTGCTGAAGTAAGGCAAGCGTGCCTTCTTGCCGAGGCTCTACAATTGCAGCAGGTAGCAATCTACAATGATAACTACGAAGTGATCAAGTTGAGCTCAATAGAGGCTATTCCACCTTGGGAAATCAATGTGTTTATAGATAACAGTAGGCTTTTGGCCCGCTCTCAAAATTTGTGATTTCTACACAAGCCAAGAGCCCTTAATAGGGCAGCTCATTGGGTTGCAGCTGTTATATTGTCTAACTCTTTACCATTGAGTTGGTGAGCTGTCCTCTTATCGAGCTTAAGGATTTTTTATCCTCTGACTATAATCAAGAATTTCTAGTTTAATGAAAATTACAAGCCTGTTTCTGATCCAAAAAAAAAAAAAAAATGCCAACTTTATACATATCCTTGGTAGAGCATGGAAAGGCCATAAACATGTCAACTGTTTTGGACTAGCTCAATAGAAATACCTCGGCAGTGTAATACCTTGAACTTTTAAGTTTGGTTCCCGGTTCACCTGATGTACGTGCTTGCATTGGAAGTGATTGCACACATTCATAGTTCATGTTGAAACCATAAGTTTAAATAGTGCATGATTAGTGATGAGCTCAGATCCAGTTGGGTCTAGGCCCAATTCGTGGGTTAACCAAATAGTAAAAAAGGTAGGCCAAGCTCAGTTCATGGTCTCAACCCAGTCCAAAGTTCAAGAGACCTAGGAAGATCAACGCGCGTGGGAACAATCAGCGGAATAGTCACTATTCCAAGATAGCGCCTATCCTTAATTATAGTCATCCTTAATTGTAGCTATCCTCCCCAAAAGACTAGTAGCCTGATCTTTACGGCACCACCTCAACTAGGGCTCTGTACCTATAAATTGTAAGCCCTCTACACATGAGGGATATCTCACACCATACCTTGAGCTTACCTTTGCTCTCTCTCTCTCTCTCTCTCTCTCTCACCTACTACTTTATTCTCTCATTAGTAAAGTTCTACGGCCACCGTTGTCGCCTTCAATGGTTAGGTCACCTAGGCCCAACCACCAAATCTTTGACTCTTATTATTAATTGCTCTATTAATTACTCCATCAATTATCTTGTATCATATACTCGTCTGATTTGATTGTGCATAACCTATTTTGTGCATCATCAGTTTGGCGCAGTCTGTGGAAAACGAATAAAGTTTTCTGCTATATGTCCTTGTTTTCTCTATGGCAATCACTACTAGGTAAATGAATTAGCAACCGGAGGATCACGACCCAGCGCATCGGAAGGAGGTCCCACCTCTGCCTACGGAACCCTCCACTGTCGCAAATCCTGTGGTTGGGCAACAGCTCTTGGAAACAATGCAGCTGCTGGCGAGTCAAAATCAACAAATTCTCAAACTGGTGCTCGCCTCAGGAGGAGTCATGCCTTAGCCTGTAGGAGGGGAGACGCCACAGCCTGTCCACCTAGGGCGCCAAGGGGCCCCATGTGTGGCGCCAAGGCACCCCCATGTAGAGCCTGGGTGGCCCCCCCCAGGGAATCCCTCCTCAGTGCCTAGGCACCCCACATGCTCCTCTTCCTCATGTCCCTACTCCATCCTCACACGCTACCGACCGCCTTGCGTATAAGAATGAGGGGGAGAACTAATATGCGGACCATGAAAGCTACTACAATGATCCGACCGAGGGTGTCCCTAACCAATGAGACGAGAAAATTAAGGAGGTACAAAATCAATTTAGCGACGCCATCAAGGCACAAACGCCAGAAATAGTGGACTATCTGGTAAGGCACATTAACACTCCATTTGTGGCAGATGTTGTCAATTACCCTTTACCTTCAAAATTCAAGATGCTTATCGTAGAAATCTTCGATGGTACTAAAGATCCCCTTGATCACCTTGATACGTACACGTCCCTCATGCAACTCCATAACGTACCAGACGAGATCATGAGTAGAGCCTTCCCTACCACCCTTAAGGGATCTGCACGACAATGGTTCGCCAAGCTCAAAACATTTTCTATTAGTTTGTCTGTTGAATTAAGCAAATCTTTTGTCTCCCACTTCATAGGGGGGACGTCGACATCAGAAACCAGTCACCCACCTGCTCACCATCAAGCAAGATCGGGATGAAAGTCTATGGAGCTACCTCACTCATTTTAAAGAGGAGGCTCTCTAGATTGAGGAGCCAGACGACAAGGTTACCATGACCACCTTTATTGCAGGTTTACGCTCATCAAGTTTTATGATCTCCGTCTTGAAAAATCCACTATCCAGCATGCCCGAGTTGTTATCTAGGGCACAAAAATACATGAATGCTGAGGATGCCACCAAGGCAAGACGAGGTGAGTCCTCTCGCGGGGGTGAGAAGAGAAAAGACACTCGCGAAGACAAAAAAGAAGTAGAGAATAAGAGAACGAGGATGGAGAGAGTCTTCATCAATGATCACCTTGGTCCTGTACCTTTAAGAGAACGACAAGCCTTTATGCCAATCAATGCTTCGGTTGAGCACATCCTGCTCCAAATATAGGATGATCCTACAATACGTTGGCGGGGGAAGATGAAGTTCGCTCCGAATCGTATGAACCAAACAAGTACTACCATTTTCACCGCGATCATGGCCTCGACACTGATGATTGCTTTGAACTCAAAAGGCAGATCGAAGAGCTTATACAACGTGGCCAGTTGTGGCAGTACATTGCTGGCAGAGGAAAAACCCCGCCACTTGGCCGAAACTAGGATGACAGAGAGCGCCAATAGCCCCTCAGAGAAATCTAGATGATATCCGGAGGGTTAGGAGGAGGAAGAGATTCCAACTACGCCAGAAAGGCACATGTCAGGAGAGCCAGACAAGCGGAGTCAGATGATCCTCGCCCGCCGAAGACTCACCAACATGGGGAAGGGGAGGTCATCTCGTTCTCAGATAGGGGCCTCGAGGGGATCCAACACCCCCATGACGACCCTCTAGTGTTAACCATGATGGTAGCCAACTACCTGGTTAAGAGAATTATGGTGGGCAGCGGAAGCTCTGCCGACATCCTGTTTGCACCAGCCTATGATTACCTCCATCTAGGTAGGGAGAGATTGCAACCCATTAGGATGCCTCTCATTGGATTTTGGGGGAGAAGGCTTATCCCTTGGGTTCCATCACCCTGCCAGTCACAGCCGGGATAACACCAAAAAGCTCCACCATCATGGTGAACATCGTAATGTTGGATTGCACATCTGCCTACAACATCATCCTTGGACACCCTGTATTCAATACCTTAAGGGCAGTGCCGTCCACCTACCATCTTCTTCTCCGTTTTCCAACCCCCTATGGGATTGGAGAAATCAAAGGAGACCAAGTCACCACCAGAGAATGTTATGTGGCCTCTATGAGGGTCAGGAAGCCTCAGGAGACCCTCCAAGTGGAAGTGCTCGACCCTAGGAATGACAGGATGTTGGAAAGGGGAGAGCCAACAGAGGAACTCGAGCCAGTAGAGCTGGATGATAACCTTTTAGGAAGAAGAATCTATATTGGCTCCTTGCTTTTCTAGAAGTGAGCTGCCCACCTCGTTGACTTCCTTAGGCAGAACATAGATGTTTTCACCTGGTCCCATGAAGATCCGGAGGGCATCGATCCTGAGGTGGCCACCAATCGGCTCAACATGGATCCTAGGTACAAGCCTATCTGCCAAAAATTAAGAAGCATAGGTACCGAGAAAGCCTAAGCCATGGAAAAAGAGGTGGGGAAGTTGCTTGTAAACGGGTCGGTAAGGGAGGTAGTCTATCCGGTTTGGCTATCAAATGTAGTGATGGGGACAAAAGCCAGCGAAAAATGGCGCCTTTGCGTAGACTTTACCAAACTCAACAAAGTCTATCCCAAAGACAACTACCTCTTGCCGCACATCGATATCCTTATCGATACCACTACTGGACACGAGCTGCTGAGCTTTTTGGATGCTTATTTTGGGTATAACCAGATTAGCATGTTCCCTCTGGATGAAGAAAAAACCTCTGTTATCACCCCAAAAGGAGCCTACTATTATAGGGTCATGCCTTTCAGACTTAAAAACTCCGGAGCCACATACCAACGCCTAGTGCACCAGATGTTCGAGGCACAGATCGGGAAGACTATGGAGGTCTATGCGAACAATATGTTGGTGAAGAGCTTGGCTACGGCAGATCATGTAGCACACCTGCAGGAGACTTTTGACATTTTGAGAACCTGCCGGATGAAGCTAAATCCTGAAAAGTGCACCTTCGGCATTAGCTCAGAGAAGTTCCTAGGCTTCATGGTTAACAAAAGGGATATTGAGGCTAATCCAGACAAGATCAGAGCAATTCTGGAGATGAGATCCCCAGCTTCTGTGAAGGAGGTCCAACGCCTTAACGGAAGGATATCAGCCCTCAGTAGGTTTATCTCAAAATTAGCAGATAAGTGTTTACGTTTCTTTAAAATTCTTCGCGTGTCTTTTTATTAGGGACCGGATACAGAGGAAGCTTTTCAAAAATTAAAGGTCTATCTCATTACACCCCCTTACTCTCTCACACCGTACCAGGAAAAACCTTATATCTCTACCTCTACTCCTCACCCTCTACCGCGAGCTCCGTCCTAGTCAGGGAGGAAGGAGGAGTCCAAAGACCTGTTTATTATGTAAGCAGGGTATATCGAGGAGCAGAGGTAAGATACTCTGAATTGGAGAAGTTGGCCCTCACATTGGTCATCACCGCCAGGCGCTTACACCACTATTTTCAGAGCCACACCACCGTGGTTATCACAGATCAGCCACTCAAAGGAATTATGGGAAAACCAGATGTGTCTGGGTGACTCCTCAAATGGGCCATCGCAGAACGAGTTCGACGTGCAGTACCAACCGAGGGTGACCATAAAAATGCAAACAATTGTGAATTTTATGGCCCAATGTACACCACTAGAAGAAGGAGGTTCCTAGTAAGGAGTGCCCTACGCCCCTGCGCTCACTTACCTAGTACACAGCGCCTCAACTCCCTATGAGGCAAGCCCAGGTGCCACCCCTAGGCCCCTTGAATCTAGGCTCCCATGCCAGAGGTGCCAAGTTCCCTTGCATCTACTCCTTCGGTATCTTCAGCACCCTCGTTGCCCATACCTCAACCTTCCACGCTTTTGCCTGAGTGCACCATCATGCCCGAGCGGATGTTTCCCATTGGCGTAGTAGCATGCTGAAAGTTATACGTGGATGGATATTCTACTAGCGAGGGCGGTGGAGCAAGGCTGGTGCTTATCAGTCCCCATGACACTCCACTCAAATATGTTGTATCCCTCCACTTTGCGACATCAAACAATCAGGTAGAATCGAGGTCCTCATATCAGGTTTGAAGCTCGCAATTGAGATGGAGGCCCTCTGTCTCACAGTTTATAGTGATTTCCAACTGATAGTCAACCAGGTAAAGGGAGAGTTTGAGGCAAAAGAGGGAAGGATGCAATACCTGTCAGTGGTCCAAGCTTTGCTGAAAAAGTTCGGCCACTTCCAGATTCAACATGTGCCTAGGGAGGATAACGCCATGGCAGATGCGCTCGCCAAGTTTGTATCTGCAAACATACTAATGGGCCTCGCACTCACAAGTCACTAGTTTGAGCCAAGCAGACTCAAAGCAAAAGAGGACAACGTTAATTGTGCATCCTCCGAGGCCAATTGGATGACACCTATCTTACCCTATCTAGAGGGAGGTACTCTCCCAGAGAATCCAGTGAAAGCCAAGAAGTTGAGATTGAGAGCGTCTAGGTACGTCATCTTGCATGACACCCTTTACAAGAGAAACTACTCACTGCCCTTACTCTATTGCCTCTCTCCCGAGGAGTCCGATTAATCCACGAGGGAATATGTGGAAACCACTTAGGAGGGCGTGTACTGGCTCAAAAGGTAGTGAGGCAAGGCTACTACTGGCCTAGCATGATTAAAGACGCTTGTGAATTCGTAAAAAAGTGCGACAAGGGCCAACGTTTCGTGACAGTGCCAAGGTAACCACCAGAAGAACTCACCACTATTATGAGCCCTTGGCCCTTCTCTACGTGGGGGATTGACATCTTAGGCCCCCTACCCATGAGTCGAGGCTAGTTTAAATTTGTGGTAGTAACCATTGACTACTTCACAAAGTGGGCAGAAGCTGAGTCCTTAGCCAGAATAACGGATCAGAAAGTGAAGGACTTCATCTGGCAGAGCATGTTATGTCATTTCGAAGTACCTCATACAATAGTAAGTGACAATACTAAGCAGTTTGACAATAAACTCCTTAATGGCTTCTGTGTGGACCTACAAATCAAGTAACCCCACTCCAGCCTAGCCCAATCCATCCACAGGCGAACGGGCAAGCTGAGGTCACTATCAAAACAATCCTCCGTAACTTGAAGACCAGACTGGAAAGCGCCAAAGGGCAGGGGGTGGACGACCTCCAAGGAGTACTATGGGCTTACCGGACAATGCCAAGAAACCCTATGGGTGAGACCCCATTCTCCTTAGCCTATGGGATAGAGGCGGTTATACCAGTTGAGATTGGGGTACACTCCCCTAGGGCCCAAAACCATGACCCAGCCATTAATGAGGAAGGCCTCCGCATCAACCTCGTCTTGGTAGAGGAGGAGAGGGAGATGGCTACGCTCAGGAATATGGAGTATAAGCGTCGCATGACCAAGTACTACAATTCGAGGGTGAAACCTCACTCCTTCTTGCCTGGAGACTTAGTCCTCAAAAAAGTAATCCTATCTACTAAGGACACTCGAGAAGGGAATCTAGGCCCTAATTGGGAAGGACCTTACATGGAGATAGAAGTTGTAAGACCAAGCACCTATAGAATTCAGAACTCTAAAAGGAAAGCCTTGGCCTATCCATAGAATGCCGAACACCTGCAGATGTTTTATCAATAGTGGGGTACAAGCCAACTTTCATTTTATTTGTCTTTTGTTGGTTCAATAATTCCTTTTGTTATCTATTATTTTAAATTATGAAATAAAACTTTGCAAGAGTTATTTTGTCTAGAACTATCTTTCATTCCATAGAAGTTTGTAAACAACTTACAAAAGTCAGAACATGACCTAACAACAAAAAGGTAGAAAAAAGATAAAAGTCATAATACTCCCGACGATCACTCATTGCTCCCCGATCCGCTCTCATCAAAACTCTCCCTGTCACCATTCGTCCCTGGTGCCTCATATGGGATGAAGCCAGAAAAATCAATAGTAGGGAAAGCTACTGAGGCCTTCACCCTAAACTCCTCATAACTGTCAATAAAAGCACCTGCAACGACCCTCTCAGTAGCCTCCATCCTCCTCTCCATCTCAATGGAATAAGCCTCTGTCCTAATGGCTCTCTCACAAGCTACTCGCAGGTCAGTCTCTGCCACGTCAGCCTTCTCCCGAGCTATCCGTAGCTCGGCCTCAGATCTTATGGCTCTCTCGCGGGACGCTTGCAGCTCTGACTCTGCTCTCTCCCAAGCAGTCTCCCTATCAGCCTCCAGCTTCGCGGCCCTTTCGCGGGATGCCGAAAGCTCGACCTCAAGAGGTGCAACTCTCTTATGAGCCAGCCTCAATTGCTCCTCAGCAGCTTCTCGTGCCTGTCTCTCTTCTGCCAGAGCCCTTGATGCCTTGCCTAGCTTGATCGTCCTTGAAAAAAGGCAGGGAAAGGCAGCCGCCACCTACAAGCATCCAAAAGGCAGAACATAAAAAAGGGGCAAGTGCAGAAATCAAGGTTGGATAGAAAGAAAGTATACCATAGCGAATCCCTCCATCATAGTATTTATAATGCTCTCTAGACCTCGAGAGTTGGCCTCCCTGATATCCGCAGCTGTCACAAAGTTGCAAAGCCACTCCTTGGCTAGATTCACGTCCTGCAGCATAGACACCGAGCCACTACTAGAAGCCGGACAATTACGTGGAGCTCCATTCGTCGTAGAAGACCGCATAGGAGTCTCAACTCCTAAAACGATACTAGGGCTAGCCCTAGCGCCCGAAGGGGCCGCATGCTGAGAAAGGGCGGAGGCATCACCGGATCTCGTCTCTTGGGAAACAATAGGGCCATCGGACCTCGGCCGAGAAGCACTAGAGGCATCAAGTTTCGACTTCTTAGGAGGAGGGGAAGACGTCACCCTAGTAGCATAGAGAGCCTCTACCATCACTTTATCAACAGTAGCACCTGTGGAACTGGCTTAAGAAGAAGAGTTTACAGTCATCAAGTTTATTGAAAGGATCAAATACCTTTCCTCTTCTACCTAGGGGAGGCTCTGGAGTGACTTGTCGCAGACATAAGGGTCACAAATTTCTTGGTAAGATGATCCCTCACAACCTGTAGCCCGCTCTCTTACTCCGCAGATAATACGAGTGAAGCTGCAAAGGAAGCAAACATGCAATGAATACAAGAGACTTAACAGTCGGCCATAAAAGCAAGGGTAAAACTCATACCTAGCTTGGTCCTCGAAAGGCTATCCCACCTTGAGGGCACCAAGTCATGGTCTTCCTCGGCAACCCACTCACCACCAACGAAGAAAAACCTGGATTTTCAACTATGACAGTTCATCCAGTGATCAGCTTGCCCGACCTCGAAGCAAAGTGGTACCATCCCTGATGAGGAGTAGGATTATCCAAAAGCACGTACGAGGCCAGGAACTCCTTGAAGGGGGAGAGACACCCTCGCCATAGACCAACCTCCATAATGAAAAAAAAGCCAGAAGTACCCTCCAACCATTGGGAGTCAACCTCCTCGGAGCTAGCGATAAGTGACCCAGGATCCTACAAATGGGTCTGGGCATAGGAAACCTCAGTGCCACCTCCAATATATCCTCATAGAAAATGATCTCTCTAGAATAATCATAGCACGTCGGCTCATCTTTCTCGGCCCGGTGACACATAACAACGGGAGAGATATAGAACGAAGATACAATGCGAGCCATGTCATCGTCACAATCTATAGAACTAAAGATAGAGGTTACCTTCGACCCGTCACTTTCAATGACCTTTTTGCCTCGGTGCAAAGCTTGTGTAACATCCATAGTAATACCCCTACCAGATCGAGCACCTGAAAAAACAAGAGCCAATGAAAAGAGAGAAGGGGTGCCAAAATTAACAAAAAGTTAAAGGATGAACAAGATCAAGTTACTAGTCGAGAGGTGACACCTCGTTGCTCTCCACCGACGCCAGATAGTTGCCCGGAGTCTAGTCTGTTAGCTCCAACGCCAACGGGCGATGCTCCTACGCCTGCGCCTGGCCTCCCTGTGGCTACATCCAATCTGTCTCCGACTGCGCCCGATCTTTCGCGAAGCCCACGCTGTCATCACCACCATTGGCGCCACCTAGCACGCCACATGGACCAGCGCCGCCCAACCGACAACCTCAATTGCCCAGCACCTCCTTGGCGCAGCCCGTGTCCCAGGCGTTGCCCAACGTGTCGTTAGCACCGCCCAGTGCGACTTTGGCGCCGCCCAGCGGTCCTCCTACATCGCTCAAACCACTGGCACCTTGCCTACCATCCGCGTCACCCACACCTAGCCTGTTGCCGCTGTCACCTCGAGCGTTACCTGCACTTGGGGCATCGCCTTTGCTGCTGATGCCACCATGAGAGCCTACTGCACTTGGTATCACCCCTGGATTCGCCATGGCGTCGCTCCGGGCTTTTCCAAATCGACGACAGTCCCCAACTTTGCCACTGTGGTGTTACCTAGGGTTTCACTCGCCTTTGTCAACCGCTCCCTCGTCTCCATTCCTTACCTTCCTTGTGAGCTTTTCTCTCTACAATCTATGAGGGTGAGAAAATGGGGAATGATGAAGAGGTGTGGATAGCCCTTTGGTATTGTATATATGTTGTCCAGTAAAGAATGCCCTAAATGAAAAAGGGGTCTTCAGCTAATGGGAAACCCAGAAGAGGAGATTGGATGCTAGGCAGATGAGATTAGGTGCTAATGCAATGGTTGTCCAACCACGGTGTTATCAAATGAAAAAGCTTCGTAAATGCAGAGGGATGAAGAAACTACCGTGGGGAACAAGTGCTTGATCAAAACCGTTGTTGTTTTCCCTAACCTCCGGACATCATCCCCTCAATATGTGTATGACTTATAGAGATAAGGGAGTGTCACTCTCCCTCGGAATGATGTGAGAAAAAGGGCAACGAAATAGTGGTAATGAAAATGGAATGAAATGTAAAAAATGTGTGTGTGGTGAACAAAAGTGCTCCCCAAGCGCAAGGAGTCTTTTGAGTGTCGTGTTTTACTTGGAGGTATTCCAAGGTCGTCTCCTTAGGGAAGGAAAGTTCAAGTGTGTGAAGGTTTTTTTGGTGAACAAAAGAGAAAAGTGTAAAATCTTTTGTTTGTGTTTTGGTGATTGAAGTTTGTGAATGAAAATGCAATGGAAAACAAGTGTTGGCTAATCCGAAGGGTTCATTCCAATGGGAATCCCAAATCAACTCGAAGTCTTCCTCGAATAGAGCTTAGATGAACGATTGATTCGTGGGAAGCTAGGGACGAGATGGAGGTGAGGATCCAAGCATAACCCATGACCAGGCCTACGGGATATCAAAGACTCACAACCGTATCCACTCTCAATCCAGTCAAACCGAACCATCGTACTCTGAGAGGAGGAAAGAAAATGAGTTGAAATGGCACACCCAATAGGAGGTCTCCCTTGGATTAGCCAACTTAAAATCTAGCTACTTATGAAAGCAAGAAGGAAATGCATAATGTAAAGAGACATAATTGAAATGGAGCATGAACCTTAAATTAATGCAAAAAATCTTAAACTAAGAAGAAAAATATTCAATACCCAATTTAAAACTTGAAATGAAGAAAACTTAACATAACAATGGTGAAATGTAAAATGTAGAACTAAACTTGAAATGAACTTGAAATAAATGACATTAAAGACATTAAATGAAGATTACAAGTCTTACAATAAACTACAAGTGAAAGGATGGAAGAAAATGCAAAAACATAAGCTTTCTATCTACTATTCATCATCTTCTTCCTTGGACTTTCTAAGCTTAGGTAGTCACCTCTAAAATCTTGTGTGAATGCTGAATATATGGAGAAGAACTCTGCATTTTCGTCTATGGAGGGTCCCCCTAGGTGTGTGCAGGCCTCCCATCAATGGGAGGTGAGTTGATGGCCTTGGACAGGCTAGCCTGCAACTCACCATGGCAACCCCCTTCTCTCCCATCCCCATTAAGGCCAATGTCTCCAAAGTCCAAGCATGGGTGATGGGAGGCATGTAAATGTGTAAGGGAAGTCAGGGGACAAGTGGGAGAAGTGTAGGTGGGACCCCCAAGCAAGTGGGAGAAGACTTGCAGGCATTCTGGGCATTTTGGACTGTTTCAGAAGAGCGTACCGATATGGCATACCGGTATGTTGAACTCCAGTAGGTAAATCGTACCGGTATGGCATACTGGTAGGTCTTATGCTCCGGACAAGTTTTCGTAGAATTGTCATAACTTTTGATCCAACCGTCTGATTGAGCTGAAATTTTGACACAATACAGAGGACATCCAGATCTACAACTTTCATGTTTTTCACATTTTCAGATTCAAAGTGAATCATGGTCAAAATGGAGGAAAACCGAGGTACTACAACGAAATGGTGCGGGTGCTGGTGCCTATGTTACCAAGCACCGATACCTCCTTGATTTCTTTCACTTTTAAGCCTCCAAATCCTCATGTAATGTGTCCATGTCTTCACCACACATCCACACTTAGTTGCAAGGTTCTAAAATCCATCATTTAAGCTATAATTAAATGCAACCACAAGATTTCAACATTATTCACAACTTTAGCTAACTGTAAGTAATTAAATGCAAAGTTAAGTTAAAATGCATGTAATGAGGCCATCAAATATGCAATATTTTGTGCTCATCAACAAGAAACTTGGTCTTCCTAAATGAAAGAGCTCAATCATGCCCTCAACCTCCTGTTACCACAAGGGCTTGGGAGCATGGGAGGCAAATGATTAGCTCATATCCAGTTAGGTCCAAGCCCAATTCGTGGGTTAAGCCCAAATAGTAAAAAGGCAGGTCAAGTTCAGCTCATGGTCTCAGCCCAATCTAAAGTTCAAGAGACCTACGAAGATCAACACACATGGGGAGCAATCATCGGGATAGCCACTGCTCTAAGATAGTGTTTATCCTCAATTATAATCATCAATAATTGTAACTATCCTCCCCGAAAGACTAGTAACCTGATCTTCATGGCACCGCCTCAACTAGGGTTCTATGTCTATAAATTATAAACCCTTTACACATGAGGGATATCTCACACCACACCGTGAGCTTACTTTTGCTCTCTCTCTCTCTCTCTTTCCCTCTCTCACCTACTACTTTATTCTCTTATTAATAAAGTTCTCCAGTCACCATTGCTGCCTTCAGTGGTTAGATCACCTAGTCCCAACCACGCAGTCTTTGTCTCTTATTATTAATTACTCTATTAATTACTCCCTCAATTGTTTTGCATCATACACTCGACTGATTTGATTGTACATAACTTATTTTGTGCATCATCAATTAGCACTTATTCTTTGTTATAAAAAAAGAAAAAGAAAAAAGAAAGGTTAATTGTGACAATGTTTTCCATCATTTCCTAGCACAGACAAACTAAAAGGCAGCTGGCCCTTTAGATAACACATCAGTGGACGTGATATCAATAATGTTGTTTCAAGTTTTGGTGGCAGTCTATAGAGCTGCTATAAGTCCCTGTCCATTCCATAATAGCATATATAAGAGCTTGATGTAGAGAGACTACCCAAGTTGCAAGAGATATTATAAGATCCAATGAAATCTATCAATATCTAATATCCATAGAATATGGATAAAGATGATAATAACATTTACGATAATTTATTTTTTGCTCGTGTATTTTTTTTACCTTATAAATAGGATTGCATGCATTGTATTCAATCACCGTGAATAAGACATCGGATGTAGGCCTTTTATTAATTCCCAATTGAATAGCTGAGGATGCTCAATAGTTGTACGTACTATTCCCAACCAAACAGATTGCCCATACAACACCAACATCAGGATATATAATATATATACTCTTACATATTTGTATGTCTAAATGCTACAGAGGTTCTATATGCATAGCTGCATGTTCATTCTTTTATATGCAGACTTGGCCTGTATGAATCGATCCTAAATCAACCCTGTTTGAATGAGAATTAAAACCTGATCATAACTGTTTGTATGGTAGCGAAAAGTCTCCAAAATAACTGCAACACAGGTTTGGAACTGTGGAAAAATGGCCAAAGACTGGACTCAAGATGAAGTATATTCAAACAAACATTTCCAGAGAATCATTGGGCAGTTTTCGACAGGATTAACATCTAACATAGCTAGACACTTAAAATCTAGATACGACAATCAATAAACAAATAAAACAGTCTAATTAATAATAGGAAAACCAAGAGGTTGCCTCTTTCATATAATATGGTGTTTATGAATTAAAAACAGTCAACCCACATACTGCCAGCGCTATCGTAAGTCAGAAAACAAATGCAGACTAAAAATTATAAGTAAGAAGTCACAAAAATTCCAAGCATAGAATCTACTGATATGATGCACTCTATTTTCTGGAAAAACAGAAGACCATCAAATAGGACCATTAAATAATCAGGAATGAATGCACAAAACTAACTGAAATTACAAAATAAAATGTTTTTGGGGCAGTGATGGTAGAAGTGGTTGCCAAAGTAGTGGTAATCAAGAAAATTACATCATTCCTGTGCTTCACTATACATTTCTTCCATCATTGCCCACCAAAATGAATTAAAATTTTTTGAACATGTCTTCTTACTTTACCTCAAATTATCATTAGAAGTTGTGCTGCAAGAACAAGTGTTCTTGAGGAGAAGCTGGCCCAATTTCTTCTTCCAAACTTCTCAATCCATCACCAACACTTCCTGCATTTCCCAAGTTTCTGGCTTCCGAGTTCTTTCCATCAACATCGGCATCTGAAACTGAGGACTTCCTCCTTTGAGATGAAGCAACACTTGGAAAAGTGATCCACGAAGGTGCCCTGAATTCAAACCTTTGGTCTTCGGAATCAACCACATCAGTTTCCGAGGCTGACCGGTTAGACGATCTTTGAGATGATTTTTTGTGCATTCTACTGCTTCCCAACACTACCTCTGTTGGCAAAATAGGTTGCTCATTACTGGGGTTACCCATCAATAGTGCAAGTGCTCGCTCCAAAGCTGTTGTGACCTTATCCATTGATGGCCTCTCTTTTCCTCTCATTCTTACACATTTACTAGCCACATTGGCAATCTTTTTCAGAGCATCAAGATCAGATGGGGGTTTTAAAACAGGATCCAAAATCACTTGTATATCTCCAGCCTTGATTAAAGGAACTGCCCATTCAACTACATTTCCTTCTTCGTATTGCATATCAATGGCTTTCCGACCACTGAGAATTTCCAAAAGTAAAACACCAAAGCTGTAGACATCAGATTTGGTTGTAAGATAATGAAGTCTATAATACTCAGGGTCAAGATACCCAAGAGTCCCTGCTGGAAGCTCAGCCAGAGGAGAGCTACTATTGGCAGGTCCCAATAAAGACAGACCAAAATCAGCTACGCGAGCATTGTGTTCTTCATCGATAAGAATGTTAGAAGACTTTATGTCTCGGTGAATCACAGGGGGGCAAGCATATCCATGCAAATATTCAATCCCCCGAGCCGCTTGGACTGCTATAGTAACCCTCCTTACCCAATCTAATTGATCTTTTAAGGCCGTGTTCTTACCATGGAGGTGTTGATGCAACGAGCCATTAGCCATGAACTCGTAAACAAGAAGCCTTTCTTCACCTTCTTCACAATAGCCGAGGAGGTTGAGCAAATGGGCATGATTCAACCTTGAAAGGAGATCTAGCTCAGTGTGGAACTCTTTCGCATTCTTTTTCATGTCTGGAGACATAATAGCTCTTTTAACTGCTACAATCGTTCTGTCCTTCAAGACCCCTTTAAAGACACATGAAAAACTTCCCTTTCCCACTTGAGATTCCTCTTTAAACCCACTAGTGGCTCTCTCAAGTTCCTCATAGGTAAACATTTGAGCTCTACTGATTTTAAACTCATCCAAGTCAGACCGAACTTTACCACTCTCTTTTTGAAAAGAACCATTTCCACCACTTTCTTTGGATTTCAAGCCTTTTGCCGAGCACCTGCAGTTCCGTAACTTATAGCGAATGTATATTATTGCAGACAAAGATACAACACTCGCCAAGCACAGGACAAAAGCAATCTCTGCAACAATGACTGGCAATTGAAGTGACCAAAATCTTCTATTCTTCTTTCCAGCAGTAGCATTGGAATAAGAACAATTAGAAAAACATTCAGCCGAGACGCAACTTGAACAATTGTATGCGCAGTGTCTGTCAGCCATTGAAGTGCATTCAGCATTCAGGTACATTTCAGCAGGACAACCGGTGCTGCAGGGCAAGCAAATACGAGAATCAGGAGACAGGCAAGGTTTACTTCCATTGCTAAATTCATAGAAGCCTGTCGAGCAGGAATTAGGCTTGCAGAGTCCAGGAGAAACTGCTAATGGTAGGGAGGACGGAAAACCAACACCCCAACAAACAGGTAGCAGAGATGTCTCAGCTAGAACTCCACAAGTGAAATAGTCGCCAGCTGCTATATCATAAAGCCTAATGCCACTGGGTGGTGGGGTACTTCTCTCGACGTGATAACCCCAACAAACCACTCCACGATCATAGCTCTTGATTCCACAAGCATGGAACCGTCCACCCACAACCAAAAGCATCGGGTCATTCGGAGCCAAGTCCACATTGGCCAGGCCCGAATGTACAACAGAAATTTCTTCTTCAAGGTCCAAGCTCCTTCCCCAACAAAAAGCCCTTGTATTCACCCCCTCCAGAATCCCACAGACATGGAAACCACCAGCTGCAATCTTCTGAAACCTCATCTCCTTGGGAATTAGACTAATTACTTGGCTACTAGTCTCATCACCCCAACAAAAGACACTCTTATTCTGGGAAAACAATCCACAGTTGAACTCAGAACCAGCTGAGATAGATTGCATCTGCCCATCGAACACATAGTTTGTAGTCATATTGTAACCCCAACAATCAACAAGAGAAGTGTTTCTGTGCTTTCCCATTAAGGGATTTCTCAAACCGCACAAATGGTGATCGCCTGCACTAATTTCCAAGTATTCAGAACCATTAACCATGGGTTGAGGAACACCCATTTGAATAAAATTACTACTTCCCCAACAATACGGTTGGTTTGAATCCATCAAAAGTCCACACACAAAGCCGTTACCTGCGGTTAATCCAGAAAAAGGGAAATGAGCTGGAGTTCCATAGATTATAGCTGAATTTGATCCATAGCAGGTTACAAGATGAGAACCATCTGATTTCAGGCCACAGAAAACAGGACCATACTCTCCATATGAAATGGCAATGGAAGCCATGGAGCCTAGACCTAAAACCGAACCCCATAAATCTAAAATCACCAAGAAGATTATGGTTTCTACAAGAAATCGAGGTTTGCTAGAGTGAACCCTCAAGACCCAAATGACACAATCTGTAACTAAAAACTTCAAAAAATCCATTAGAAAAAGCCAAACCAACTATCCAAAACAAACCCCAATCCCCACTAAAGGTTCCAGACACCCAGTTGTGCTTCCAGCTTGCATTAACAAAGATTCCATTTTCAGGATGAAAGCTTGCCCAGACAGCTATCTAAACCACAGGAACTCCTTTCTATTCCCCTCTTTTTAGAACGTTGACATTGAAATTGCTAAAGCAGTGTAGATAAATGTCCATCACTAAACAGTTTTAAGAGGAGAAACAGTAATCAGAAGCACATATCAGAGGCTTGTAAATCAGACAAACTTACCAAGACTCAGGATCAAAAGCGTTGGAGTCTCCGTCCAATCTCAACCAAGAAAATAGCACCCAAACCACCCAACTATATTCTCTCAGCTATTCCTCACCAATAACCTTGCGAGAAGTTCAGGGTTCTTCATGTCTCTCTGTCCAAAGAAAACCTTCAAACCCAGAAACTGCAAATGGGATATCTGCAGCGTTGGATCAAGGGAGACACTCTAGATAGATGATGGAGCCAGTAAATATGTTCCTTTGAAGTTCATTCATAGCTTTGGCTCATTTCCTTGCTCTGCGACCCACTTTTGACAGTGTTGGTGGATAGGGAAATGGTCAAAAGGGTAGTGGAATTGTTGCAGTTTGCTGGAATAGTAGCCAAGAATGAAACGGTGAGGGTGAAGGTGATGAGAGAGAGAGAGCAGAGGGCATTAAATGCAATGAAACTGCAGCTTCTCAAAATGGGTAAGTGCAGGTGAAGGCATTAAATGAGAGGTTAATGCAAAATTGATCTTTTCATGCCTGAATTTCTGCACACATGTCCACTATTTGGATTCTCATCTCGTGCAGTTTGGTGTAACATTTTGTTTCCATGCAGTTTTCACTTCCTGTATAAATTTTTTTTTTTTTTTGGCTGAAAATGGATATGCACGCTACTTCACATGTTCCTAATCTTACCACACCTACGTCTGAAGTTAAGATCTCACCTCATGGTATGGGCGTTGAAAAGTAAGTTTAGACCTAACAAACTATCGTAGTTATAGAAACTCGAACTCAAACATTAAGCACAAAAATCTAAATTCTTACCCATTAGACCAACAGGTGGGTAGTAGTTCCTGTTTAAATTTCAGTTTAGCACTACACTTCTTTTTTTCTTTTTTCATATTTTGTTTTAGTCTCAGCAGTACAGTGTTCTATGCGTATGTTTTCATGCTTAATCTTTGTTTATCTTGTCTTTTTTTCCATTTTCACTTTATTTTGTTTTATGGGTTCTGACGCCTGTAAATAGCAGAGAAGCCTCCTTAACTAACCACCGGTAAATTCTTTCTGTAAATAGCAGAGATAAATACTCTTGCACTATTGCCTTTATTTTAGATTGTCTCTTGAACTTTTAATTGTCTAAATTTATCTCCTAAACTATAAAATTTATTTTAATCCATCCCTTTAGTTAAGATTAATCCGATATCTTAGCCATTAAATGAGACAAATTCTCCCTTAAATGAAACAAATTCTGTTATGATTTATCGTTAATCTATTTCATTTAATGATTAATCTTAACGGAAGGGATCGATTGAAACAAATTCTATGGTTCATAGGGAAAATTGAAACAATTAAAGCTTTAAGGGGCAATTTCAAACAAATATCATAGTTAAGGGGATATTTATGAGATTTACGCTTAAGTAAAAGGAAAAATCTAATTTATCCCCTTTTGGTTTAGACCATGTACACTTTGTCCCCTTTATAGTTTAAAAATAATCACATAACTCTCAAACGTTTTTGGACTAATCTGCACCACTAATGCCGTTAACAGAAATTATTAAATTACTTCTACACCCTCGATGTCTTGTTTGTTGCAAAAAGAGAATATCTGTCAACAAAATTTGCAACTCTTTCTACCGATAGCGCATCGTCGGTGGCCACCCAAAAGAACACACCCAACCGAGCAAAACCACATCCTGCAATGACACAAACCAGTAGCCCCTTTAATCATTTTACCCAATGCTTTGTGGATTTGGTTGCTGATTATATCATTCTGAGTGAAGGGGTTCAAAAACTTTGAACCATTATTTGACAATTAAACCTAGTCACGTGGTAAAAAATACGTGTGCGTATGAAGACTCAATCGAATAGATTGTGAATTGGGTGAGTAGATTGGATGAAAGCCTGAGCAAAAAGAGATTAATTGAAAATGGTCTGCTTAGTAGAAAAACATTTTTCGAATAGGGAAGTGTGTGCCGAAAAGAGCTTAATGAAGTCTCAGAGCAAGACTAAAATTCTAATTAGAATTTAACTCTATCTCCAAGTGATACAACCTTATTTGACCAGGGTAGATAGCTAGGCTATCCTTAAAAACCCGAGGTGGTTAAATAGATAAGACCTTATCATTGATAAGATGCACATTATAAATATGTGATCTATAAAACCGATTAATAAATTGGACCAAAAATGGCTAGGCTCGGGGTGTGCAACCTTATGCGTACCAAGATTTTGAGCCCGACCAGGTCGGGGATACGATCATATAAATAGTGGATAAGCTTAAGTCTTAAGGGACGAACTTCTTCCCCTACAATTTGTTTGCTCTAGTTCAAAATGCTTTTTGACTTAAGCGTCGGAGTACCTCCGGTTGGTCAATCCCCGGTTCCTGATAAATTGTTCGTTTTATAGGAAAGAGGCACACTTTTTTCGTTACTCTAAAATTAAAAAAAAAAATCACACACTCAACTTCCATGTCATCATCTTTATCAGGTACAAAATTTTTCCCTCGTACATTGAGAAGGGGTCTTGTATTTGATGTCGATGATGTTAAAACTCAAAAGTGTGAGGCAATGGCTTGAACTGAGAAGCTCAAGACTTAGGAACAATGGCTTGTGAGTATGAACAATATATGAGAGATCGATGTGTGGCTAAGCTTGAATGCTCTATAAAATGCTACAAGAAACGTAGAACAGAGGGAAGAGCTAGAGATTGAAAGAGAACACACAGACTATAGTGGTTCACAAACTGAAGAGCTTGGCTAATCTACTCTAACGGAGTCTCTTGTTCCTTGGGAGGTTTTCTATTGCTTGGGGAAGAAGATAGGGGTTACAATTGCAGATATTACGATTTGTCTGTCTGTACATGGGCGATTGTCCTTGCATTTATATTCACATGTGGGGTGGTCCTCACGTCATCATCATATGGTCCCTTGTTTGTTAGGATTTTGTTAGTAGAATATTTGGCCATTAGAAGCTACATTCCCTAGGTGTGATGTGGTCTTCTAGAACATGATGAGGTGGCATTGAGACCTCTCCCTAATTCTGGATACGTTGTGATCTTCCATGTCTATGAGAGGTCATTCTGCTTGAGTCGGCGTCTTATTCCTTTAGATAGCTCATGGATAAAGGGGCTCGTTCTGTTTTCCTGATCTGAGCTGAAAATACTGTACTTCCTCATGATGTGATATGAATGGCGTGGATACCTTTATCTGAGGTCGTACGTGGATGACCTGGATACTTTTACCTGAGCTAGACGTGTAATTGGAGGTAGGGAGATAGACCTCGTTATTAGACCCTTGCAAAAAATGAGATATGGAGATATCCTTTCACTCATTTTCAGTATTATTTATGGTATCATCAATTGCCCCCAGTCCCGAGCTCGACATGCCTGTCTTGGGAGTATATTGGGACTAAGCTACTATGCTCCCAAGGTGTCGTTCCTTACTGAAACGAATTCATGGTGCTTTAGTCAGTTGAAAGGACATGACATGACATTTTCCCTAGGATTAAGACATAGTGCAGGAGTGGCAGCGCAAAAGGCACCTTGTTTCTCGGACTGTTCCAGTTACATCATGCCACATGGAGAAGCATGCAGGTGCATTTAATGGGCACGATGAGAATAAACCGCCAAAATCTTCCTACTTCAACCCTTCCAAAACTCAAATTCCTACAGGCTCTCAAACTTCTTTTCCAAATTCTCTCTACAATCCCTAGAGCGTTCTTGTGAGATTTGAGAGGAATCGGTTGAAGGTTTCAGACGAATCATGAGGTTTTGGGCTTAGGTTCTTTACTATCTGATGATCATCTTGTTGGGACTTAGGTTCCTCGTCTTCTTGTTGCCCTTATCTTCTTCTAGGTACATTTTTATTCTTCCCTTTAGCTCTTCTTCTTTTTTTTTTTTTTTTATCAAACCTGGATCATTTTGATCCTTGGAGGTGGTCATAGGGTCTTCATTTTTTGGTACTTCATTTTCGTTACTTTAGAGGCTTAGGTAGGTCTTTAGTAGGCTTTCCCCACTTTTTGGACCCTTTTGCCACTGCAACAGTATTTTTGCTAGGCCGTTGGTGTTTAGATCCTCGTGCCATTGAGGATTGCTCTCTAAGTATATCTCCTTAGTTTTATTCTAGGTTAGGTTACTCCATATCTCTAACCTTAAACTTATCTAGGATTTCTTCTGCCACTAGGTCTTCCATCTCTATAATGTTTGGGGATAGAAATGAGGATCCTAAGGTCGAGTCTTCCCCCAAACAAGGGTGATAGACCTGGTAAAGGATGAGGACCCTCTATCGGTGGTACCTTGCGAGAAGAATACTTCTCAACACGAGGCTCCTTTTCTGGATCCTCCTCGAGAATATGCTTGAGGAGGGAACTTCTAGTCGGGGTAAGAAAAAGAGGGCTCCTAAGAAAAGGATTACCAAATCCACCCGAGCTACCTCCTCAAGTGAGGTCAATACCTGAGGCAGGTCTAGAGACTTGCAGGGACCAACTACAAAGCCGCGTGATCGAGCGCAGTTTTCAATCCTTGGTCAATCATTATCAATTTCCCTAGGGCGTTGAGGTCTATACTCTTTCAAATGTGGACCGCTTTAATGTGTATTTGACTAGAAAGACTTGTTTTTTCATCTCGACCTTTGAGTCAAGCCTTCGATTTCCTATGCCCCTCAAGGATGTCTCCCAATTTTTGGGAAATTCTAGTCGATCTTTTAGTCTTCTGGAGGGAGAATGAACTGTGTGAAACTCCCTCTACTGCCGAGCTCCTTTTCTACTTCAACATCAAGTGGTCTCCTATAGACGGCTTCTTTAATATCTCCAAACGAGTCAAAAAAAGGCCCTAGTTGTAGGTACCCCTTCTTCCCATAAGACCTAGAAATAGCATTTCTTCTATGTCTCTAGTGATGCTTGGGAGGTGGGTGGGAATGATGTCTCTGATATCCTCCATGTACCTCAGCTTTAGGGGCAGCCCCAGAACTTGGGTGAATGTCAAGCTTCCAATATTTCTTCTCTTTTATTTTGATATGTCTGTTCTGACCTTACTTTCGTTGAATTTATAGGGTATCGATCTGAGCTTAACTGTTCTAAGGAGCTCAAGGTTGCGAGGATTGAGAAGTGTAAAACGAGAAGATTCAAGGAGCTCATGACTTCAGAGAAGCTAATGAGGTACGACCTTGGCTCTCTACTAGATGGAAAGCTTCCAGCTCCTTCTCCTTCTACCCCTTATGTGGACAAGGACTTTCCTCTTGAACTTGTGAACTTGTAGCTCTCTTTTTCTTTTGTAATGGAGCATGTACTTTCCTTTCTTTTCCTTGTGCAAGAAGTATCAGTACATCCTTGCCCCTTCACTTGCTGGAAGGCATTATAGTCTTGTAGCAATGACGAATTTTTATAATTTCAATGACTAAATCCTAGATCTTGGCTGCCCCTAGACTTAGTGACTTAAAGCTTAGTTAAGATTTGTGATAGCTAAAAAGCTTTATAAGCTGAAGAGCTCCTATTTAGTATGAGTTGAATATCTATATAAGCTGAAGAGCTTATCTCATGTATGAACTGAAGAGCTCTATAAGCTAAATAACTTATCTCATGTACAAGCTGAAGAGCTCATATTTAGTAGACAAGCTTAGAAACTTCTTTCATACTCAGCACTCAAAATTTTTTTGTGTACTCAAGAATTTTTTTGTGAAGATTTTGGAAATTTTTTCATTAATCTCAAATATTCAAAACTATCCTCTGAAGAGATGTGTTCATAAAGTTTAAAACAAAGGGTACCCAACCTGTCATTGGTAAAACTTCTTTAGGTGATCTGCGTTCCATGAGTGTGCTAGGTCTTTCCCTTCTTCATTTTGCAACTCATAATTGCCTAGTCTGACAACTTTTTTCACTATGTAAGGTCATTCCCAATTAAGGCCACCCTTCGGTTGTAATACTGCGTTGTTCTTTTTTAGTAAGAGGAGATCCTTTGCAACACGTCATTCCTTTTTTCATCAAGGAGGTTGAGGTTCACGAGTAGAGATCGGCCATTCTAATTGGGATTGAAAAGTTCATCTTTAGGAGAGGGAAGCCCGATCTCTACTGGTGCCACGGCCTCTGTCCCAAAGGCCAAGTTGAAGAGAGTTTCATTTGTAGCTATTTGAGCTGTCATTCTATATGCCCAGAGTACACTTGGGAGGTAGTCTACCCACTGGCTCTTTGATGCCTTCATCCTTGTCTTCAAAGCTTTGAAAATCGTTCGTATGGTGACATCTGCTTGACCATTAGACTGCGGGTGAGCTGGAGCTGAGAAGTAATTCTTTATGTCAAGCTCTGAGCAAAATTTTATAAAGGTCGAGTTGTCGAACTATTTGCCATTATTAGATATAATAGCTCTGGGGATTCCAAACCTGCAAACAATAGATTTCCAAATGAAGTTTCTAATTTTTTGCTTGGTAGTTGTTACATGTGGCTCGACCTCAACCTATTTTGTGAAGTAATCAATTGTGAGCACGACAAAATTGCACTGTCTCACTCCAATGAGAAGAGGTCCCACAATGTCAATCCCCCACTATTGAAAGGGCCACGGGCTCAATATAGACATGTGATGCTTTAGTGGGTAGTAAGGTATGTTTGCAAGCAACTGGCAGGCCGTGCAGTTCTTAAACATTTCCTTCGAATCTTTCATCATGGTTGGCCAAAAATAGCCTTGCATTAGCGCCTTATAAGTTAGAGTACGAGCTCCTATGTGATTTCCACAAATACCTTTATGAATCTCTTTTAGCACATAATTGGTTTCTCTTGTTGCCACATACTTCTGGAGGGGTGTAGAGAATCCCCTCTCATAGAGCTTCCATTGGATCACCGTGAATCGCGATAATCTATTTCATAGCTTAGCTATTTCCTTTGGGTCTTGGGGAAGAGCTCCATCTTGTAGGTAGTCGAGGATAGGGTGCATCCGTCTTGGTGCGATATCTACCAGTAGGACCTCATCATTTTCTTGATCGAGGTAAATACTTGGTTCTTCAAGGTGCTCCATGGGGATGATTCTATCGAGGCTTCCCTGGGCTGCTAAGGCTAGCTTGGTTAGAGCATCAGTTCGAGCGTTCTCAACACAAGGTATCTGGATGACTTTTGTGTGGAATAAATTTCTCAGAAGATCTCGCACAACCTTCAAATATGAAGTCATCTTATCCTCCCTTGCTTCGTATTCTGATTCGATCTACCTTACTATGAGCTAAGAATCGTTGTGAATCACAAGTTGATGTACTTCCATGGAATCTGTTAGCCTAAGTCTAACTATCAACACTTTATATTCAGCTTCATTGTTTGAGGCCTTGAAGTCGAACCTGAGAGTGTACTCCAGGTTGATGCCTTCTAAAGAGGTTAGGATGAGTCCTGCCCCACTCCTTTGTGCATTGAAGGCACATTCAACAAAGATTTTCCCTATTATGAGGTCAGAAAACAAAACCATGCTTCTCTAAGACCATTTTTTGCTCGGGGGTTGAGGTGAAATCGGCTTAAAGATCAGGCAGGACTTGTCCCTTGATGGTTGTCCTAGACTTGAACTTGATGTCAAATTCTCCTAGTTTTGTTGCCCATTTGACCAGCCGACTTGAGGACTCAGACTTGTGTAAGACCTACTTCATAGGCTAGTCGATTGGAATCTCAATGGTATGAGTTTGGAAGTAAGGCCTTAACATTCTTGTTGTTGTTACAAGCGCTAGAACTAATTCATCCATCTTAGGGTACCTCTCTTCTACTCCTCTTAGAGCTCTACTATAGAAATATAGAGGTTTTTGACTCTTATCTTCCTCCCTTACCAAGGCTACACTGACTAAAAAGTCAAATATAGCTAGGTATAGGGTAAGGACTTTCCTTTTTGATGGACTGACCAACACTAGATGAGAGCTTAGGTAAGTTTTCAAGGCTAGGAAAGCCTTCTCACACTGGTCATTCCATCGAAAACTGCTTTAAGTACCTTGAAGAATGATTGCCATTTGTCGTTGTATCACAAAACAAAATGATTGAGAGATGTTATCCTTCCTGCGAGACGTTGTACTTCTTTGATGTTGGTGAGGGATTTCATGTTGATCACTACTTTCACCTTCTCGGGATTTACTTCGATTCCCCTCTGATTTACTATGAAACCCAATAATTTCCTAGCTGAGACCTCAAAGATGTATTTGTCTGTGTTGAGCTTCATCCTATACTTCTTGAGAATTTGGAATGAATCCTTGAGATGTTAGATTTGGAGCTCTACCTTCAAAAAATTCACCAACATGTCATCGATGTAAATCTCCATAGTCGACCTGAGCTTCTCCACGAAAATTCTATTCTTTAGTCGCTGATAAGTGGCTCTAGCATTTTTGAGCCCAAACGGCATGATCTGGTATGAAAAGGTTCCCTGCTCAGTTACGAATGCGGTCTTCTCTTTTTCATCTAGATCCATCTTCATCTGTTGTAGCTTGAGAAGGCATCCATGAAGTTCAAAAACTCGTGACCCACCATCGTGTCAGCTATGAGGTTGATTTGAGGTAGGGGAAAACTATCTTTCGGATAAGCACGGTTGAGGTCGGTGAAATCGATACACAATCGCCATTTTTCACAAGTACCACATTGGCTAACCACGTGGGACAATCCACCTCCCTTATGGCCTTGGTGTGGAGGAGCTTGAACACCTCCTCATTGATCACTTTTTACCTTCCTAGAGAAAAGCTCCTTCTCTTCTACTTTATAGGTTTACACTCGAGTCCACACTAAGCTTGTGGACGATCACGTTGGGGTCCATCCCTTGCATAACCTCTTGTTTCTAGGCGAATACACTTATGCTGCTTCTAAAAAAATGCTTTGAGCTTCTGTTTGACGTCATCCATTAGTTTGGATCCAACAAAGTCTAAGTGTTATGTGTCGTTGTCCATCCGTAGGGGTTCCAACTCCTCTGAGGGAGTCGATCTTGTATCCACCTCGTCCCTCATGTCCAAACCATCCACTTGCACGGAATCAACCTCTTTCCGCTTCATGGATGACACATAGCATTCTCTAGCCATCAGTTGATCTCATCTTACAACCCCCACCCCATTCTTAGTGGGGAACTTCATCCCGAGTTGGTAGGCAAAAGTAATAACCTTGATTGAATTTAGGGATGGCCTCCACAGGATGATGTTGTTAGTAAAAGGTGCATCCACCATGAGGAATTTCACGGTAGTAGTGGTTTGACATAGAGGGTCCCCCAGAGTGAGAACTAGTTGGATTGAGCCCAAGAGGAAGACTTTCTCGACAGAAAAACCCTGCTTGATCACGTTCACCCTAATCTCCAAACACTAACCCAGACTAAGAGTATATGGCCTTTGTGTGTAGGTGAGTGTCACTCTCCCTCGGGGTCGGTGCTAGAAATGGGGAAAACGTGTGTGTGAATAAAAATGTGTGTGTGTGCAAAAGTGCTTCCCAACCGAAAAGAGACTTTCAAGTGTTGTGTTTTACTTGGAATGGGTATTCCAAGGTCGTCTCCTCAGGGAAGGAATGATGAATCGTGGTGAAGGTGATTTTATAAAAATAGAAAAGTGTAAAATCTTATGAGTTTGTGTTTTGATGAGTGGAGTTTTTAATAGAAAAGAGATAAAAACAAGGTTGGCTAATCTGAAGGGGTCATTCCAATGGGAATGCCAAATCAACTCAAAACATTCTTCTAATGGTGTCTCGGTGCTTGATTGATTTGTAGGAAGTGAGGGACTAATGTGGAGGTATAGGCTCAAGCATACCCCGTGACAAGTCTACGGTGTATCAAGAGCTCACAACCACGTCCGCACTCAACCTAGTCAAACTAAGCACTTTACACTACGAGGAGGAATGAATGAGAGTTGATTTAGCATACCCAAAAAAAAATTTCCCTTGGATTAGCCAACTAAAACTTAGCTACTCATAACAAATCCAAACACATACAATATGTAAAGAGACATGGTAAAGAAATGAAGATTAAAACTTGTATTAATGTAAAGAAAAGTTAAACTACAAAGATAAGTGCATTTAATACCCAACTAAAAGCTTGAAGTGAAAAACTAAATTGTAAACATGGTAGATTCCAAGATACATAACTAGACTTGAAATACACTTGAAATAACTAAGATTAAAGTGCAAGAAATGAAGATTACAAGAGTATTACAGCTTACTACAAGTGAAATGGGTAAGAAAATGTAAAAACCAAGCTTTCTCTCTCTAAAATTGTCTTCTTCCTTGAGTTTCTCTCTCTACAATACTTCTCTAGCTGAATAATGGTGTAGAACTCTTTGCATTTTCGTCCATCATCCCCCTATGGCCTGTGTGTGCAGGCTTCCCATCAATGGGAAGTGATTTGATGCTTGGACAGGCTAGGACAAGCCTAGCCAGCAACCCACCATGCTCCCTCTTTCTCTCTCTTCCTCTTAAATGCATTTTCTTCCAAAGTCCAACCCTAAGTGTGAGGAGGCATGTTTGTATGTATAACATGTCAGGGATGTGTGGGAGAAGTAGAGGTGGGCCCCACAAGCAAAGAAAACTTGAGTTACAGAATCTGGCATTTTTCAACAAAACCTACCGGTAGGTCGATGACAAAAACTACTAGTAGGTTTTGTTCTAGTGAGCAAAACCTTCTGGAAGGTTTCCAGTAGGTCCAACTCCAGTGTGCAAAACTTACCGGTAGTTTTATGAGCAAACCTACCAGTAGGTTTTTACTTGGTTTGCTCCTTTCTTGATCTTTTCACCTTCCAAGCCACCCGTTGAGCCTCCCCTTCATATCCATTAACTTTGAGCACTATGATGGGGGCTTAACACAAGCCATTTCCAACTCTTTACCTAAAATCACACATCAACTTCATTAATTGTTTGATTAATTGCATTTTCTCCCATTTTCACCACAAAAGCAAGTATAAAAGGGATACAAAAGCATACATGATGTGTAATATTTTGTGCTAATCAAACCCGAGCAGGTGTGTTTTAACTGGCTCGAGCTTCTACTTGCCAATACCTAACTTCTCAAAGGCCCTTGAGAAGATGATATCAACTAAGCTCCTGTTATCCACTAGCACACGATGCACAGTCTTGTTCGCAATTATTGCCTTCACGACTAGAGAGACATCATGGGGGAGTTGACACCTCTCTAGACCAAAGTCTGAAAAAGTAATCTCAAGGCCGAGGTGGGGAGTTTTCTGTACTTTTTGAACATCAAGGAGGTTTTTTATCTTGACTTTCCTCACATGGGCCTTTTTGGCCAAGCTGGATTCTCCACCTCTTGCAAAGCCACCAGAAATTACTATGATTTCACCTAGAGCCAGTTGATGTTGTTGTTATCCTTCTGGGGCTGCTCTTATGCTCGGTCAGCTTGATCTTCACCTTCTTGAGTAATGAAGTGCCTGAGCTTCCCCCTCTGCATTAGAAACTCAATTTCCTTCTTAAGTTGAATGCAATCGTTAGTGTCATGACCATAATCTATGTGAAATTTGCAATACTTGGCGTGATCCCTCTTGCGGGGATCCGATTTCATCTTGTTTGGCCACTTGACGTACCTCTCATTTTGAAACAAGTGTAATACCTAAGCTACTGAGGTATTGAGTGGATTGAATTTGATCAGTTGTGTACTGAGGTTACAGATTAGGCTATGCGGGTCCCAAATTATCGTTTACGTCTCCCCTATTATTGGGGGATCGATCTCATCCTCTTCTTGGTTAACAGACTTGTTCACAGCTTCTTCGGGGCTGGACTTCTTCATCTTTTTGTCTAAGCACTGCCTGGGGTAACTGATGAACCACCCTTTGAAAGGAGAGCTTCCTCCACATTGATGTACTTCTCAGCCTTTGCCAGCACCTCAGCCATGGTAGCATGAAGGTTTTTGGAAATTGAGAATAGGAGGTCCTTAGATTGGAGACCTAGACCAGCCTTGAAGGTTGTTAATGCAACCTTCTCATTCAGCCCATCTATTCAAAGAGATTCTTGGTTGAACCTCTTCACTAGCTCTCAAGGAATCATTAGGTTCTTGTTTAAAAGTCAGCAGATGGTAGGTGGGCTTCATGTACGCCCTCGTCCCAATGAAATGAGAGATGAACTACACTGAAAGCTCTCTAAAAGATTAGATTGAAGCCGGTGCCAATCTATTGAACCAGACTAGAGCTGAGCCCTTTAGTGTGATAGTGAATGCTCAACAACAGACAGGGTTTTGGTATCCGTGGAGCTCCATCTGATTTTTGTACGAATTAAGATGGTCCACGGGATCCTTGGTACCATCGAATGCATCGATCTGGGGCATTTTTTAATTTAGGTAAAAGTGCATAATGCAAGACCTCCATTGTGAAGGGCGAGTCAATTTACTAAACCAGAGCCTCCATAGTGACTATAACTCGATTTCACGACCTCCTTCGCGTTTCCTAACTCGTACTGGATTTCTATCCATGGTGTTTCTGCTATGGGCTCCTCTTCCTCGCAACTCTATGCCTCATCTCTAGTTTTTTCCTTCTGCGGTTAACATCTAACGTTTCCCTAGATTGGCTATGATGATCCTCTATAACGCCATTCAAAGTATTCAAAGGGTTTAAAGGATTCAGAGGATTCTAAGGATTCTGAATTAGTGGGGGAGGGGATTTTGTTGTACTTGTTGAGGATTTTGGGCTTAAATGAGGGCGACAAACTCTTCATTTTGCCTGAGGAGGCAAAGGAGTGTTTGTTAATAGGTTTCTACTTCATCTCTGGGACGTGGGTTCACTATTGGGGGATTCAGTGGAGGAGGAGGAGGAACCCTTGCTGGTTTTCTGGAATTTGGCTCATGCTATAAGTTAGGACCATCAAGAAAATAGAGAAGAAAAATTTCAAGGGAAATGATGAAAATCGATTCCCACAGACGGCGCCAACTCATGATGTTAAAACTCAAAAGCGTGAGGCAATTGCTTGAATTGAGAAGCTTAAGGCTTAGGAATAGTAGCTTGTGAGTATGAATAGTATGTGAGAAATCAACGCATAGCTGAGCCTGGAGGCACCGAAAAATGCTACAGGAAACGTAGAACAGAGATAAGAACTAGAGAATGAAAGAGAACACATAGACTATAGTGGTTCACCAGTTGAAGAGCTTGGATAATCCACTATAATGGAGTATTTTGCTACTTGAGAGATTTTCTATTGCTTGGGGAAGAAGACATGGGTTCCAATTGTAGAGATTACAATTTGTCTGTCTATACATAGGCGATTTCCCTTGCATTTATATCCACATGTGGGGTGGTCCTCACGTCATCATCACATGGTCCCCAATTTGTTAGAATTTTGTTAGAGGAATATTTGGCTGTTAGAGGCTACATTTCCTAGGTGTAAGGTATCCTTCTAGAACATAATGAGGTGGCATTGAGACCTCTCCATAAGTCTAGATACGTTGTAATCTTCCATTTCTATGAGAGGTTATTCTGCTTGAGTCAACATCTTGTTCCTTTGGATAGCTCGTGGATAAAGGAGCTTGTTCTGTTTTCCTAACTTGAGCTAGAAATATTGTACTTCCTCATGATGTGATATGGACAACCTAGATACCTTTATCTGAGGTCGTACTTTGATGACTTGGACACTTTTACCTGAGCTGGATGTGCAACTAGAGATAGGGAGACATACCTCGTTATTGGACTCTTGCTAAAAACGAGATATGGAGATATCCTTTCACTCATTTTTGGTATTATATTTGGTATCATCAAGTGTATTTCTGAATGCGGGCGTGCCAATGTTCGAATGGACTTAACGATTCCAAGCAATACGCCTTTACCTATTCGAACCAGCGTGAGATTCTAAATCGTGACTAATCAAGAGACTGTAGCCTGTAGCGAGGCGTAAGACTACATATGGATTATTTTCTATGCCTTAAAGATCAGTGACTTAACCTATTCCTTTGGGGTGGCAATAAATTGAAAAGAAAACTGGAATGGAATTGAGAAAAATCGTAATGGGCATAATCAAATAGAACGCTTTTATTGAATTTTGTGCTTGAAAAAGACTAAACGTAATCACCGAAACGGTGATGAACCAAAGAGAAAAAAAATAAAATGAAATAGTGTAGAAGCAAGTCTGGTATGTTGGAGTCTTGATGTTGGATCCTCTTTTCTCTGACGTTGTCTCTCTGTAGTTTCAAAATGTTTCAAAGTGTTTTGAAATATTTTGACATGTTTTCACTAATGTTTCAAACTTTTTCGATGTGTTTCAAGATGTTATAGCATATTTTGACAAGTGTTTTATAATTTTTTTGACATAAATTCTTCAATCTTTTAATTTTTTTTAATTTTTTCTAGGTGACCGAAATAATATATCGAAATAAAACTTTAGTCATTGGTCTAAGATAGTCAAACTCTCCACTCAGAGCTACAGGAGACTTTAAAAGGGTGTTGTGCTAACATGGTTTCACAAGTAACTACCAAGGTAGTTCAACTCTTTCTCACAGCTTGGCAATTGGTATGATGTCCCCCAGCAGGTTTCATAAGCAGCCAGAAGATCAAGTGAGGGCCACACTACCTTTTGATACCAAAATAGAAAAAACAAAAAACAAAAGGAAAAAGTTACGGTACCAAAAATAAAATTGGTAACATATCCAAAATTAATATTGTTGAGGGTTAAGTTGTATCTTTTAAAGGTAATATTATAATTAATTGAGGTTATTCGTAATCGATCACAACATGTTATTATAGATCACAATGTTCTAATCGATCATGACTTTTGAGTTATAATTTTAATCCTCAAAAAATTATAACTTAACCTTAAAGTATTGTAACTTTTGATAACATAGTCGTACCATAGTCGTTCTAAGCTCTAGTTGAACAACATATTGTCAAGTTGATTCCATAAGCCATCCCCTTATCAAAGGTGTATGATTTATCGTGTCCATATCAATGACCAATTTTTATTTTTTTTGGGCAAGTCCATATCAATGACTTGGAAGCTACACACATGTGTTCCAAAAACTTGAACCAACCCAAAAGTCATTTTTTTTTTTTTTTTTTTTCAACGGTCATGACTGTTCGGACCAACTTACGTGCATTTCGGGTAATTCTCTTTCCGGTCCGATTAAAAGTAAATCCATCCAAACCGGGACTAGAGTATTTATAAGGGATAAATTCATCATGAACTAACCTTAAAAGATTGCCAAAATTCAAATTCTAGACATCTAAATTTACAATTCGTCCTTATTATCCCTTGATTTGCAATTCATTTCGTAGGTCCTTGTGCTACATTATGGATTCCATTCTTTTGTCACATAATCTCGCTATTAGGATTTTACCATTTCAACCATGTACAAGAAGGGGCGGACCAGTTCATGGTTCAAGGGCTCTTGCCCACCATGAATTTTTTTTTATTACTTATATATACTTATATATATATACTAAAAATTGTATGTACTTTAAGGCACTAAGTAACACAAAAATTACATCAAATTTTTCTTTCCTACAGTTTGTCTCACAATCTCTATTCGTTAACTTCCTCTATTCCACCACGCAAAATATCCAATTTACACACAAACGAATAGACCCAGATCAACTTCCGAAGAACTTCATCACAATCCAAACTATGGTAAAATATATTTTATAGACTTTACCACCCAAGTCTACTGCATTTACCAACAAAAATCCACATATAGACATTGTTATAATGTAGAATTAAGACCTTTTCATAATTTAAAAAGGTATCACATACATTCCTCAATACTGCTAATGCCCTAGTAAACTTGAAAATTTAACCACCTTTCTTGTCAATTCTAATGAAGATATAACTACATAGCCCATTCGGATAGTCCAATGGAAAGAGTTAGTCTCGGACAAATCGCCAACTTAGACGTCTTGGATTTAACTCTCGCTAGTGTCTCCTAGATTGTAAGTATACGTGTCCACTTCACATGATTCTAGTGTAAACCTTCTTATCTAGAAAAATCAATGTCATCATGCCAGTATTTTCAAAATTAACACTTCTCATCTTCTTGTGCAATGAACACACTTCACAAAAAAAAAAAAAAAAAAAAGCTAGATACATATTCACTTAGCTTTAATACTCACATGTAATTTGTAAGTGTATATATACACATGAATAAAATGACTCAAGGGTCAAGGATTCTCACATTTCTTCACTTAGCTTTAATACCTTCGACACTTACCATCAACTTTGATAATCTAATTAAGACCCGGTCTTAAAGAATTTCATTAATACAGTCCAATGCTAGAGTATGAATAACACTACATACATCATAAGACAAACGAATTTCATTTGGGACGTAAAAATTTCACATATGGTTGATATTTGGTACAACATGTTTATAAAATCAATGATATCTAGTTTCCAATGGGATTGGATCTAAGGTTACTTTAGTGATTCGGCACTTATACTATATATCAATCTTTAATCCAAACACGATAATGGCTTTAAAACCATGGACTCACACCTTATTCTAAATATGGAATATATGAGATAGGATAACAAAGTTTATTGATTCATATAGTTTTTCAAGAGAATGGATCGTTATATTGTGATTTGGCATAATGAATTTTAGTAATGGAAAAAATAAGCCCACGTGTAACGATATATATAGCAATACCTTTTTTCATAAACATATGTTTAATATTTATTACTATTACTAGTGACTCCTCTGTACCGTGCACGGAATTTAAAATCAGGTGTCTTCTTTTCCTATATTCATTTATCATCATTCCCCCGCTTTCACTCATTTCACTTTAGAAGTTAGCTGAATTTTTTTTTTTATTGAAATTCAACGTGTAGTAAAAGTAATCTTTAGATAAGTTTAAATAAATGGTTGGTAATTATTGGTGGAGGAGTTGGGTGGCTACAAGGGACATACGATAGAATATGATTGGAAGGAACGTTTGATTTCTAATTTTATAAATTTTAAAATTTTAAAAATGAGAGGAGAAAAACTTGTCAAGCCATCTTTTACGGAAATTGGCTGTTACATATAATAATAGGTAAGTTACGATTTACACGTTTAAAGTATGCATTTAATTCCTATTTAATCATTGAAGTTACAATTGCAACAATAAACTTTGAGTTTTAATTTAGTTCTTACATCAAAATTTACTAATTTATTATGACAGAATGGTCTTACGTGACCATCATATGACTTAGGTAAAGGAGTATATTTGTCTAATGTGCTAGAAAATCTTACTTTACTTCATTTGATTTAGAAAAAAAAAAAAGAAAAAAAAAAGGATAACAAATCCAGAAAAAAGATATAGAGTGAAAGTTTGAAACATATTGTGACACAAAGAGAGAAATATCGATGTATTTGAAAGAGATTTTGTTGTTGGAGAAATATACCTTATAGGTAAGTCTTGTGACATCTTTTTATTGAAAAAAATTAATAGATCTGGATATAAGGACTAGATCTGAATCGGCTTCCGCAAAATATCGAGTAGGCCAACGAAAGAATTTGTGATATTCCGCAAAAAATCAGGTAGGAATCCGACCTGCACATATTTTTTAAATTTTTTAATATTTTAAAAAATATATGTGTTAATGTGCAAAAAAACCCTAAAAATCCCTAGCGCCTCCTCCTCATGCCTCTCTCTACTTCTCTCAAGACTGAGGTTGTCTCTCCATCATTGTATTTGTGCAACAATTATGATGTATTGATGTCTATGCCTTTCTTGTTGTATTTTATTGTAATTATTTATGTATTACCGAATTTATTGTATTTTCTTTAGTGTTATTGGTTTATTGTATTGATTAATTGGTTCAGGTTACTAAATTGAATTGTTAAAGTGATTCAAAAATTAATAACTAAAAAATATATGTTCACTCGATTTCCTACCCGATTGTTTTGGACAAAATTTAGCCAGAATAGTACACTTGATCGGGTAGGGTAAATCAAGAAAAAAGTCTTATGCAAAATATCGGATAGGAATATAGAATACCATAATTCCTACCCGTCGGAGGGTAAACACCCCTAGTGTATACTAATTACTGACTGTGTATATAGTGTTCACAAAATCACAGAAACAAACAAAAGAACAAAAATATGGAATTGACAACTCCTCAACACCTCCATATAATCCCCCATTATATATATCTACTAGGGGTAATCCGTACCTGAAGGTACGGTACAATGTGAATGGTTTTGAGAGGAATGTTGGTGGTCGTTAGATGATTATATTTGAGACCGTCGAATGGACTTATTGAAGCCTGTCATGTTTTATATTATAGATGTTGTCTCCTCTCTCTCTCTATTTCTCCCCCATGTGGAATCGTAACATTCATATGTGTAAAGCTAAAATCATCTAGATATTTGAGAAAAATAGAGAGAGATACTGGATCTATGTATATATATAATGTTCAGTAGCTTTCTATGGTTGGAGTTCGACCATTCGAAATCCACACACACACACACACATGGGCTGGCTCAATAATAGATCCAGTGATGCACTTTCGTTCGTCGCCTAAGTTGAAGCTTGAACCTGAAGCCCTAAGCGGCCTGTTCATCGCCTGGAGAAGGAAGACGAAGACTGGAATCTTGAAGTTGAAAGCTGAAGCAGAGAGATCGAGTTAAAGGCTGGTTGTTAGTCGTTTCAGTGGAAAAGGAAGACGAAGACCACTGCGAAATGGGAATTGATTTAGGACAAAATTGTCCAAAAAAGGAAATTTGGTTTTTTTATAACTAGAAAGCGCAACCGTCCGATTCACTGGTTTTCATAAAAATCGGTTGATTTAGCTGTTCACAGACGGTTTCTATGTATATCTTGTCCAACTCAAGAACCAGACTAGACCAGGCCCCAGTTCACCAGTTCAAACTACTGGTAACAGTTTAGGTCGTGTTATGGTGGAATTAAATACCAAAGCAAGGTCGATGCAGCACTGACTTGACCTTGAAATCATAGATAACACCCAAATAACCACCATACACATTTTTATAGGCCACGACCCACCAAGGTGTCAGGCCAAATGCTCGGGCCTTGGTGGTACTTGACTCGTACCAAATAGGGGAAATAGGTCTTTCCTTTAAGTGAAAATTGGGTGTTAGTACAATAAACTAATCTTTTTTGGCAATAAGGACATAAACAAATCTTTTAATGCTTTAAGGATAATTTTAGAGAACTTTTATGCCACCCAGATCAAACACAATACGAACAAAAATTTATTTATTTTTATTTAAGTATTTACCCTTAAATCTCCCCCTCTTTCTCCAATGAAACTGCCCCTTCTTTCCTGCCCCAGGTTTCTAATCATCACTACGTGCCGCCTACTCCTCCACCAACACCATCACCCTACAACCACGTGTCGCCTGGTCCCATGCTGAACATTTAGTGGAGAAAGAAGATTGTGGCTATGAAGTCAAAGATCACGCACATGATCGAGTCAATGAGGCTTTCTCAATGGCGGCGATTTCACTGGTGACTACTCGAAGCTCTTGGTATCATAATACCTGGTTTCTCTTTCCCTCAACTCAAAGTATGGTTAATCTTGGACTGAATTTATTATCCTCTAGATTTCAATCCTCTCGATTTGGTATGAATCGAATCGACCAAAGTAGATAATAAATCTTCTCACCATTGCATACCTAGTGTGATTTTTTCTTTTGAAAGAAGTTCTTCACTTTCTGAAGGGGCATAAAATTGTGTCACATGGAGGAGACAAAATAATGCACTCACGTGAGCATGATGGGACAGATCACGTAGGGGAATAGCAAAATACAAGCCGAACCGAACAGTGAAGGCTCGGTTCATGATACCGAGCCGAATCATATAGAGCTTTTCGATTTTGATAAGGCCAAGCTCTACTCGGAACAACCTTAAACTAAGTCAGAAGGGAGTGGCTACAATCAAGGGATTTAGGTATAACAAATAAGCACAATCATCGGCTCGGAAAGAGCTAGGTAACAGAAGGAGCATCTGAAGAGATTTCAGTAATCCCTAACAAACATCCCAAATTGATAGTAGGTCACGTCATCAATAACGGGAACTCTAACAAGAAGGGTGACACTATATAAAGGACCAGAGGTGCACAATAAAATGTATGCTCAACCTTCTCTACATAGACATTTTTTTCATACCCTTACTGACTTAAGCATCGAAGTGCCTTCGATCGAAGCACTTCAGTCCTAGGCAGTTTTCTCATTTTGCAGGAAAGAGAGGGCGAAACACAGAGCCATTTACCAACAAAAGAGGTAAATACGTTTTCACTGCTTATAATTTGGCACTGTCTATGGGAAAATCACCTCAAATGAAAAAGCAATGTCAAGACTTTGGATCTCCAATGAGCTCAGATGCTCAGCAAGATTCTAATCCAAACTACCACGTGTCGTTCTCCTTTGATAGTTATATCAGGATGGACATGTACGAAAGCCAAGACAAACAGTACGACGACAAAAAATTGTCATTGGCGAGCTATAAAACCCGATGATAATGAAAACTAGCACAACCCTATATGGAATAAGTCCCTCCATGCCAAGGGGGATAACCCAGCCATTGTGAAGTTAGCCCAGTCTTTACAAGACCGCTTGGACTAGCACAATGCAATGTCCAAAAAATCCTACGCCAAAGAGAGGGCTCTAAGGCGAGAGAATGAGGAACTAATAGATGAACTAAGGAAAACGTGGGAAAAAAATACTGAGTATGAAGAGACTTGACGCGGCTGAAGTCGTTGGCAACAAAAACCCGAGAAGTGTAGACAGAGAAGTAGAGAGGCCTCCCCAGAAACTGACTATAAGAGAAAGTGTCACCGAACTGATAATCAGGAGGACGAATGGAAGCATTTTATCACAAAAGAGCTAAACAGTCGGTTGAAGAGGCCCCAGGCAAAAATAGCAAGGGACCTAACACGAAGAGCTACGAGTGAGTACGCGAAAAGAACAAAGGCTTCACCTTTTACCAAATGAATTGAGAGAGGAAGGATCCCGAGCAAGTTCACTGTCCTGAACTTCAAATTATATGATGGCAAAATGGATTTGACTTCGCACATTCATCATTATAGGCAACTGATGACGATCTACAGGAAGAATGAGTTGCTGCTATGCACTATATTCCCTAACAGCTTCAGGGAATTGGCCATGAAATAATTTGACAGCCTAGCCAAAGACTTAGTGGATGGTTGGGGTTAACTTGCCGAACATTTTACGGCTCAGTTCATCACTAGTAGTCGCCAGCCTAAACATGTCAAGGTGCTACTAATGCTGAAAAAGAAGAATGGGGAAACGTTACGGGAATATGCTCATCGCTACTGGGAAACAATGAATGAAGTGGAAGCATTCAACCCAGAGATTGCGGTAGCATCCTTCAAAATAGGGTTACCAAAGGATAACCCGTTGTACCAATCACTTACAAGGAGGTCGGCATTGGACATGGACAGAGTTTAAAAGTATGCCAGAGTTGATGATGATCTTGGAAGGGATGTTGGCTGAGAACCAGCTGAAAAAAAGCAGTTCGGCAAGGAAAAATCGAGAGAACAAGACCGAGATGGGAACATAAGGAAGGAGAAAGAGCGGTTTCCTTCTAAATCCCCATTTGTTGGTTTTAACGGTGTTTAAGGAACCTATTTACAGAATTCTATCTCAGATCAAGGGAAAACCGTACTTCAAATGGCCGAACAAGTTGGGAGGGGATCCATCAAAAAGAAATCCAAATTTCAGATGTTTGTATCATTGGGATGTAGGGCATATGTGTAAAACCCGGGAAAATTTGAACTTTTTCTGAAAAAGGGCAAAATGGTAATTCTCCACCCTTATGCGTATTTGAAATAATCATGTTCTAGAGCTCGGATGACGAAACGGACTTCGCCGTTGAATTCGTCTCGCGAAATCTAGTGACCATGTAAAATTTCATCAAATTCCGAAATAGTCGGATTTTTCACGTTTTACGAGACAGTCGGGTCTCGAGTGACCCCAAAAACGAATTTTTTATTAAAATTATAAAATTTTCTAATAATTGAATTAAAGTTCAAATAAAATTAATTTGAACTAAATCCGAGGTATAATGAATCGTTTCGGGACGAAAAACGGACCCGGAAGTCGAAAATATGCGGTGCGATGTGGACCGCTCATTTGCAACTATAAATATGGACTAAATATCTGATTTTTCAGACATTTTTCTGCTGTGTCTCAGCTGGGTTTAGACGTTAAGAGAGAAAGAGAGAAAAACAAAGTTTTCTTAGGCTTTCTCCGGCGATTTCTCCGGCAACCGTCGCTCGGATTCCGTCGAGCAAGAAGGGAGAGTTGATCTACGCAACGAGGGCTACGCGTGGGTACCAAAAACAACGAATTTCACCGAAGGTGAAATTTCGGGAGTTGGGAAATCAAGCTTCGAGTTGGGTTTTCGGGTCTTGGGAGCTTCCTACGGGATTCTCACGCTACAAGAGGTAGGGATTTTCCTACCTTGGTTCATTTCCTACCTATAGTGTATGTGAAATGTGTAGGTTATTAAAGAGTGTATATATGTATCACTCACCTTTGCATGTGAAATAGGTATGTATCACTCACCTATGCATGAGAAGAGTTGAAATGGGTATGGAATTTGAGGCTAGACCAATTCTTAGCAAAGATTGACATAAGAAATTACTTATGTGATATTCTTGGAACTTGATGTTTTGAGGGCATGAGATATATTCTAATGTGCCTTGTGACGTGTGAGCAAGTTGATGTGATAAAAACACGAATTGTTGCTATGGATATATCTTGTTCATTGCCTATGAGGAATGGTTTATAATCAATCCCTAGCTTGGGTTGATGAAATGAAAAAGAGAAAGGGTGTAGAAATGACTTAGGTCAATTTTTAGTTGTATGTGATATGTCGGAATCACTTGTGAAATCCCTTGAAAATTGATTTGTTATTAGCATGAGCTATATATAACATGTGAGTTGTGAATTGGGATTAAATAGCAATTGTTATTTTATGCCTTGAGTAAGTGGGTGTAGAATGGGTGTCATGACTTGAGATAAATTCTCTTGTTTAATGCACCATTAGTGTATGTTAAGTGTGGGAAAAGGGTGCCTAAATGTGCTAAATAAATCTTGTAAGAAAGGATTTGCAATGGATGTAGAAATTGGGTGAAGAAAAGTCGGCACACTTTTCTGCTCCGGACCAGTTGTCGTAGAATTATCATAACTTTTGATTCAACTGTTGGGTTGAGCTGAAATTTTGACACAATACAGAAGACATCTAGATCTACAACTTTTGTGTTTTGAACTTTTCCATATTCTGAATGGATCATGGTCAAAATGGAGAAAAACAGAGGTATTTCCACCAGGGGGTGCTAGTGTTGGTGCCTTTGTTACCAAACACCAATACCACCTTGATATCTTCACTTCTAAACCTCCAAATCTTCGTGTAACATGTTCATATCTTCACCAACATAGTTGAAATATTTGGGGTGAATACGGAATGAGTTATAAACCCAGTAAATGGGATACTCCTCGTGAGATGTCGAACACATTCAACATAATTGCAAGGTTCTAAAATACATGATTTGTGCAATCTTTTGCACTCATCACTATGTGTTCTTTGGTTTCAAATCATATATATATATATATATATTGAGGTGTGTTAGACATGATTAAAGGGTCACAGATTACACGTGTGAGTTAAAATCCCGGATAAAGGGATATTATTGACGTGATGTCGGTTTGTGTGACATTCATGGATCTTTCCATGAGTTGACGGATGGTCAATGGTAGAAATCACTTAATATGATTTCTTGAGTTATACGATGAATATGAGTGAATTATGTGATTACATGATTGGTGCCTTGAAGGTGTTTAATGAAATGCCTTGAGTGATTGAAGTTGTTGTTTGATGAAATAACATACTTGATATTATGATGTGTCGAAATCATGTGCTTATGATGGGTGTTATATGCATAGAATGTGATATAACATGCTTGTAATTTATGATTGATTTGGTAATTCTATGCTTAGGATATAAATTCCCATGACATATGTTGGAATATGTGTTTAATTTAGTCCATATGGCATGCATTACATATGTGACATAATGTTATTGCAATGATACATCGCATTGCATATGCACGGGGAATTCACATCATGAGTGGTGTGTGTGTGTGCATGGTTGTTGTTAATACCATATGTTGGAATGTGGTAGAGACAGTTCATATGGCATTCATTACATATGAACCTTGCATGAGAGAAGCAATGAGTCATTACATTGCATATGTACGGGAACATCACATACATGGACATTGTGTCATAAGGATGTTGTGCATGGGTGTTTGTACCACAATCTATGTGGTATTAAATGCATATGGTCATGGAAATTGCTCATTGGCATTATTGCATATAGAGCATGACATTGGTAACTCCATTCATGGACATTAGTCATTAGTGGAGGCATGTGTAGGTGGTGCATGGTTAATCAACACCTTGTTTGGTAGTTGATATGTGGGCTTGGAAATGTGGACCGATGGTCACATGGAGTCACATGATTGCATTGCATAAGGAAAACTTGTGTTGGGTATAGCAAGAAGGGGCATGGCGACTTCCTTGGGTGAAAAGCCCTAAACCACTTGGTTCATACACTTCCCGGGGTGAAATTCCGCAAAAGTGTAATGCTTACGGAGCCAGGGTGAAATTCCAAAATCCGTTGCCCAAAGGAAACACAAGATTTTGATATAAAATATACTCATCCAATGAGTATCATATTTTTCGTCGAAGACGGGTTCATTACACATTGCATTGTGTTGTGGGAGTCGGGAAGGACTCGGGTTGTGTTACATGATTGAGTCTCATCTCACTCATAGCATGTGGTACACATTGGCATTCGCATTGTGTGTGTGGGAGCCGGGAAGGGCTCGGGTCGAGTACATGAGTCTCATCTCATTCATGGGGCTTAGGTAGCCCGGTTTAACATACATGGCATTGGCATGTAAAGAGAGTCGGGGTGGACTCGGGTTGGATGTACATGAGTGGATTTCATCTCATTCACGGCATGGCTTAATGGCATTCCATCATTGAATTGCATTCTTGATTGGAATGGTTATGGAAATTATGGATGTTGCATGTGAATATTTCATGTGCATTTCATGTGCATATAGGTTGAGGAGTAGCCTCTGTAGGAATTTCTCTACTGGGCGTTGGCTCACCCTATACGGGAACAATTTTAGGTGCGGGAGGTTCACCGACGCACGGCTCAAGTTTGGGCCCTCATGGTTGAAGAAAGGCCGACATGTGGTCTTAGCCTTATTTCATGTGAAAACATTTGAAATATTATGTCTTTGGCATGTAAATTAAGCAAATTAATTGTAATAGAATATATGTGAATAATTGTTAATCTAACCTTGTATGTTATATAAGTATGGTTAATTGGACCCAGTGTGGCCAATGTTTACTTATACATGGACCCGGTGCGGCCATTGCTTTATATTTGACCTCGGATGGGTCTGGTAATTGTGTATTGCACAGGTTGGGTATTGGGTAGAGCTCCCCATACAAAGGAGACTCTGCCCAAATTTCGTAAGTTATGGACCCCGGTAAATGGGGCATAACATTGTGATATCGAGATACTAGGTATCTATAGGTATTCCGCGGGTTGATGGGTAATCAACAGACCCCCGGATTTTGGGGCGTCACAATATGACCGAGAATTTTTGATCTTTAAAGTAGCACCTTGAAGAGTTGGTCCAAGCGGGGCATCTTTCACAGTTTGTGGAGAGAGAGGAGGCAAGAACGCAGTGGCCGGGGTCATCGATGTGATCCACACGGTCACAAATTCGCACATGGTAACTAACAACTTGGCAAGGGCGTATATCCAGAAGGCCCCTCAGGTAAGCGAGGTCTATTAATTGAGGCTATCACCCGAAGTCGGAAGAAAGAAACCAAAAATGGATGAAGCAATGGGAATGATCAGCTTCTCCGAACAAGATTTGTTTGGGGTCCACCACCCACATAACGACGCACTCGTGCTCACCCTACAAATTGCTACTTTGATCTGAGACGGGTGCTGATTGATCAAGGGAGCTCCTCTGAGATCATGTATGTGGGTATTTTTCACAAGCTAGGCCTCAAGAAGGAGGATCTTAAATCAACTAACACTCCTCTTGTGGGGTTCAATAGAAAAATGGTTCTTCTGAAAAGGAAACATCATACTTCATGTTCGCATAGGACCGGTTGGAACTATGAAGAGTTCCTTGTGGTGGATGCAGAATCAGCGTACAACGCTATCATGGGGCACACCTAGTTACACAAGATGAAAGTAGACCCCTCAACATATTCCCCTTAGTAGAAGGGATAATCGACGTTCAAGGGGACCAAGTGAGTTCACGAACTTGTCTTTTGGCATCAATGAAAGGAAATGGATGCAGTGAGATGCAGGATAAGGATCTAGCTGAGGAAACGAGAAAATAACAATCAAAGTCTGAGCTATTGAGGACCGAGCTGACCGACCGAGCTATTGAGGACCTGACTATAGTACCTCTAGACGGGAATGATGAAAGATACTTCCTCCTAAACTCTTCGTTGGGAGCCTAGGAATGCGAAGAACTTGTCTCACTCCTCGAAGACTACGCCGACGTGTTCACGTGGACCACATATAAAATGTTGGGTGTCCCCCCAGAGATTGCCTACCATCACTTGAATTTTGACCCAAACTTTAAACCAGTAAAGCAAAAGCAAAGAAGGTTGACACCGCAGCAAAGGGAAGCAGTGAAAGAGGAAGTAAGAAGGTTGTTGGAGTCATAAACCATCAAGGAGGTCCAATACCTAACCTATTTGTCCAATACCGTGGTTTTTAAGAAGAAAATAGGGAAATGGAGGGTGTGCATTGATTTCACTAATCTAAATAAGGCATGCCTGAAAGACAGCTTCCCTCTGTCGAAAATTGACCAGTTGGTCGATGCAATCATTGAGCATGAACGGATGAGTTTTTTGTACAAATATAGGGGATATCATTACATTCTGCTTGCCAAGCAGGATCAGGAGAAGACCTCGTTTATAACTCCCGAAGGAACTTACTGTTACAAAGTATTGCCTTTCGGGTTGAAAAACGCAGGTGCAACCTACCAGAGGTTGGTGACAAAAATGTTCTTACACATGTTGGGTGACACCATGGAGGTTTACATTGACGATATGGTGGTAAAGAGTCGAAAGGCTAATAACCACCTCTCGGATTTAAGGAGAACTTTTGATGTCCTCTTCAGGTATCAGATGAAGCTAAATGCTTCAAAATGTGTGTTCGGTGTTGGTTCCAGGAAGTTTTTAGGCTTCTTGGTCACTCATCGAGGAGTCGAAGCAAATCCCGATTAGGTTAAGGCATTGAAACAATTGCAGCCATCGAAAACTGTTAAAGAAGTTCAAAGATTAATGGGCATGGTGGCGACACGTGGCAGGTTTATATCTCGAGCTTCTGATAAATGCAGACCATTCTTCCAGTCCATCAAAGGAAAAGATGGCACAATTTGGGATCAGGAATGCGAAGAGGCCTTCAACAAGTTGAAAACCTACTTAGCCGCTCCATCACAGCAAACCACATCGTCCCTGAAGGAGCGTCTTTTATCATACCTAGCCATGTCAGAACACGTGGTTAGTGGGGCCCTAAAGAGGAATTCTCAAAAGGGATTGAGCTCAATCTATTATGTCAACAAGATGCTCCTTGATGTAGAGACAAGGTAATGGCCACTAGAGAAGTTGGCACTTGCCCTTGTAAGCTCGGTTGGAAAATTGTGTCATTACTTTCAGGCACACACAGTTATAGTACTCACCGACCAGCCACTTAAAGCCCTTTTTTCGCAAGGTCGACCTATCTGGGCGAATATCTAGATGGGCAGTTTAGCTCGGTGAATATGACATCCTGTTCAAGCCTAGAATAGCAATCAAGGGCCAGGAGGTAGCCGAGTTTATTGTCGAGTTCTCCCCAAAGCACAATTCCATTGAAGAGCCATTCCCAAATCCTAAAGCAAATGCGGGTGCCGAGGTTAGCACCAGGGGATGTTGGAACCTGTTCGTTGACGAATCGTCGAACCAAAAAGGAGCGGGAATAGGGATCATACTTGAGAGTCCAGAGGGGGATGTACTAGAGAAAGTCGTAACACTCGGTTTTCAAGCCTCAAATAATGAGGCAAAATACGAGGCCTTACTAGCAGGGGTAAGACTCGCAACCGATATGAACGTTATGAAACTTCAGATATTTTCTAATTCACATTTGGTGGCGAATCAAATATTCAGGGAGTATACAGCAAAAAACGAAAATATGATCGATTACTATGACTTATCCAAGAAAGAGCTTGGTTGAATCCTAGAGTAATCCATTCAGCAGATAGGTCGAGCAAAAAAAGCGCACGCTGATGCGCTGGCTTCCCTAGCATCGACTATAGACGAAAGAGTAAGAAGGCCTATCACAGTCGAGTACAAGGGACAGTCGAGTATTACATCACCATTATCGGATGAATTACTCTCCAACGAGATAAAATCGAGCTGGATGGATGCGATAATTGGTCATCTGAAAAATGGAGACCTACCTAAAATTAAGAAGGAAGTGCATAAGTTATGACTAAAGGCAGCTAGGTTCTGGCTCTCCCCTAAAGAAAAGCTCTACTAGAGTTCATTCTCTAGACCATACCTAAGATGTGTTCATCTAGAAATGGTCCAGGATTTCTTGTTTGAGATTCATGAGGGAAGTTGCAGCACGCATACAGGGGGAAGGTCATTGGCCCACCGAGCACTTCCCTCAGGGATATTGGTAGTCGTACATGCAAAAAGACGCTCAGCAATTTGTTAGGCATTGCGAGAAATACCAGATCTTTTCTCAGATACCAAGGAAGCCCGCCCAGAATTTACTTCCATTAACAAGTCCAGGTTCATTTGTGCAGTGGGGACTGGACATAGTAGGGCCAATGCCTCGAACTCCCAGGAATAAGTGATTCCTGCTTGTCGCAACCGACTATTTCACAAAATGGGTAGAAGTAGAGCCTTTGGCAAACATACAAGACATAGACACAAGCAAATTCGTGTGGAAGAACATCATCACAAGGTTTGGTATACCAACTGCCCTCATATTCGACAATGGAACACAATTCGAAAGTAGTCCCTTCAAAGCCTTTTGTCAGCAATATGGGATTCGAAACCACTACTCCACTCCAGCTTACTCACAGAGTAACGGCAGGCTGAAATCTCAAACAAAACAGTCCTAGATGGGATTAAGAAAAGGTTGGAGAATGCAAAAGGTAAATGGGTGGAAGAGTTGCCCAATGTGCTGCGGACGTACCGAACCACACCGCGACGCGCAACTAGGAAAACTCCATTTGCACTCGTTTATGTCATGGAGGCTGTGATACCACTACAAATTGGATTGCTGACACTCCGAACTGACCTAGCAATTAAAGGGGACAACGACACCGTAATTGGTCAGGATTTAGACCTACTTGAAGAAAAGAGGGAGACAGTGGCAATTCAGATAGCATCCTATCAGCAATAGATGTATCGGGCCTACAATAAGAAGGTCCACCCTCGCGCTTTTATCCTCAATGACCTGGTGCTTAGATGCGTTATGGGATCAGCTAAGTAGGAGGAAATAGATCCTACGAGCTCGAGACTATGGATCGGAGGCGGGTACTTCAGCCCTCTCATTCCCGTCCAACTCACCGGGAGATCGAAGAGCGGTTTGCGCTTCGTGCCCCAACCCCCTTAACTAATGGATGCTTAGATACTTGCAACTGATTCCTAACCCTCCTTCCTCTCTGGGGTATGTGACATCTTCCCAAGCCACTTTGGCCCCTGTATGCTTCAAATCAGCACCCCTCCATCCCCTACTTCCATGCTCTCTCTATTCAGTCTCTTTTCTTGCAGTCAAATTCAATGCATTCTCTCATCTTCTGTGTATGAAGTTCAAATCGCTACCCTGATGTGAGCCTTGTTGGTAATTTGGTAAGCAGATCAATTAGGTACGGTCCGACGTAAGCCAAACCAAGAGATCCTGAACAGGTTGAACATTCTTGCTTTGTCACGATAAGACCATGAAAAAGTTATTGCTAGTGATGCCAATTTATTTTCTTGTTTTTTTTATTACAATTGATCCAATTCGTAACTTTGGGCTTTTAGTATGATTCTCCCGCTGAAGACGATAGCGATAGAAAGTTGCGCGTAGGCGTAGGCGCAGGCAATGAAATTGTTCTTTGCGTATTATCGGAATAAAATAAACAGTCCAAAGTACCTTCGGGAAATAGGGGTGCCCCCTATAAGACTATACCTTTAGGAAAGAGGAGTACCTCTCTTTAAGAATATTTTTTCTTGTACTTTGAAAATATTTTAAATAAAAATTCATTACGAATTTATCAAGTTCTGAGTTTATTGAACCCATCCTACTGCCAAGGTAGGGAGGCAAAAATCCTGATAAAAGTAGAAGTCTAAATCAGGCGTAGCCACCTAATCAGATCAAGACCCAAGTTTAGACATGATGATGTAAACCAAACAGGTAGTGATCTGAGTCCGATTGGAGTGGTGGGTCGGTGCATGTATGGAAACAAACTCTTCGAAGAAAGGCCCAAGAGGGTCAAGTCTTCTTAGAGAGATTTCCAAGTTTTGAAAGGTCCCTAGCTAGGTGCTAAGGACCGAACTCTTTGAAGAGAGGCCGAGCAAAGGGTCACAACTTCTTAGAGCGTAAAAATATTTCTAATTGTGGAAAGGTCCCTAGCTAGGTGCTAAGGACCGAACTCTTTGAATAAAGGCCGAGCAAAAGGCCATAACTTCTTTGAGCATAAAATTTTTTCTAAGTGTTGAAAGGTCCCTAGCTAGGTGCTTAGGACAAAACTCTTTGAAGAGAGTTCGAGCAAAGAGTCATAACTTCTTAGAGCATAAAATTTTTTCTAAGTGTGGAAAGGTCCCTAGCTAGGTGCTAAGGACCGACTCTTTAAAGAGAGGCCGACCAAAGAACCATAACTTATTTGAGTGTAAAGATTTTTCTAAGTGTCGAAAGGTCCCTAGCTAGGTGCTAAGGACTGAACTCTTTGAAGAGAGATCGAGCAAAGGGCCATAACTTCTTTGAGCGTAAATTTTTTTCTAAGTGTCGAAAGGTCCCAAGCTAGGTGCTAAGGACCGAACTCTTCGAAGAAAGCCCGAGAAAGGCCGAGCAAAGGACCAAAACTTCTTAGAGCTAAGAAATTTTTTGTGTTGAAAGATCCCTAACAAGGTGCTAAGGACCGAACTCTTTGAAGAGAGGCCGAGCAAAGGGCCATAACTTCTTAGAGCTAAAAAAATTTCTAAATGAGGAAATGTCTCCAGCTAGGTGCTAAGGACCAAACTCCTTGAAGAGAGGTCGGGCAAAGGGCCATAACTTCTTAGAGCTAAAAAATTTTCTAAGTGAGGAAAGATCTCTAGCTAGGTGCTAAGGACCGACCTCCTTGAAGAAAGGCCGGGCAAAGGGCCATAACTTCTTAGAGCATAAAATTTTTTCTAAGTGTTGAAAGGTCCCTAGCGAGGTGTTAAGGACTGAACCACCAAAGAAAAAGGAAAAATGAAAAAGAAGCTTGTAAAAAGGATCTTCCATATATACATCAAAAAAGGAAGAGGGTTACATTTATATATGAAAAAAAAGGAGGGAAACACAGGCGAAGCAATTGTTTTTTAGGAAGGAGGCAGTCCGGAGGAGATCGGATCAGAATGATGAGAGAATAACTCAGAGGATGGAGGCACATCCGCAGCTTTCAAGGCAGCAAGCCAACCCTTTGAGAAGTATGTCTTCTCCAGCGAAGGAATTTGCATAGCCAAATCATTCTCCGCCTTCTCCATACCCTGATCAATGACGGCATCCTCCAAATCTTTGGACTTGGCTTTGAAAGATTCAAATTCCTCCATAAGTGTAGAGTGCTCTAACTGGGTTTCAGAGAGCTCGGTATTGATTGCAAACTCTGAAGCTTTTAAATCCTCCACCTCAGCAGCAAGACTTTTGTTTTCTTCATTCAAATCTGATGTTTAAGCCTAAAGAATCAGCATCTCTTTACAAAGCTTGGCGTACTTTGCATCAGTGGTCTCCTTCTTAGCCAAAGCCGCCATACGATCATAACATGCAAGCTTCATCGCCTTGTCCTTTTTGGCAATCCTAACCCCGACTGCATGAACCTTTTGAAGTCCTTTCAAATCGCAAAGAAAGAAGTGAATGAAAAGCATTAAAAAAAAACATCTTCTGAAGGGAAAAAGAAGGGACAAAAGAAGAAAATACCATAACCATCTGTTGGATAGCTTCTTGAGTGATTTCATCATCAGATATCGCCTCGTTTGTAGTCAAATCACGGGAAAGAATCACTCCTCCAGCAATACCCACTGCCACGTTGAAGTCTTCAACAGCTGAATCACGAACATTAATCTCTTTCCCCTTCCCCTTCAAGACTGGGCGAAAGAGGGGAATCACAAGTTCTGGGGGCAGAAGAGTATCATATTCTGACACTTTGCATTTTTTGGGGGCATGCTTATCAGACGAAACCAATGTACCTTCTTCCATTGGATCGGAAGGAGGGGGATAGGTTCCAAAGGAGTAGAAAGGAGTTCGGGTTGGATAACAAAAGCCCCGAGTTCAACTTCGACCGAAGCCCTAGGCATTTGATTAGCCAGCTCCTCGGGATTTATAATCTGCTCTACCTCAGTAGGTTTTTCCTGAGCAGGTCCTTCAAGATCAGAGGAAGCTTAAATTGGGGTAGTAGGAATTTCAAACGCACTTGAGGAAGACTGAAAGTCAAGGAAATTTCTCACCGGTCTATTCCTTCCAGAAGGACCAACAGGAGCCTTCTTGTGAGACTGAGGAGTTTGATCCCGAGCAGCATGGATGGCTTACCGATCATCAACAAGAGTGGCATTAGGACGAGGAGGAACCACAATAAAGGACATATAGCTTGGAGTGTACCTGAGCAAAGTATGAGCAGCTCAGCAAAAAAGAGACTCATTGAAGCCCCATACCTTATTCAGTTCGTCCATCTTTACAGATCGTTCTAGGATCCCTCCCTTCTTAGTTTCACCTATAAGAGGCATATCCAATTAGGAGAGAAAATACGAGAAGTATGTATAAAGAAAGTGTTTGAAAAAGGGATAAGACATATTGCCAACTACCAAGTGCGCCTTCTTCATAAGGACATCGATAGGAGGGACTTTCATCAGCAGCATATTCCCAGTTACCAGAAATGAAGACGTCATTTTCATGACATTTGTTCAAATTAGGAAGGTGGTCACCAAATAGTGGTCCTTCTCCCTCACTGCAAGATAATAGTTGTCTCCAGCAAGTTTGATAATGTAACATAATAACATCTCCCAGAGACCCAGACTCAAGTTTAGAAGTTTGTTAAGGGCAGCAACGCCCATTACTATCCTAAAGAACTTAGGACAACATTGAATGGGGCATAGCTTCAATGCTAAAAGCACCCATAATAGGAGAGGATTAATAGGAAACCGAACACCACCCTCGGTGATGGCTCAAGTATGGATAGGGATACATTCCCTAGTACCAATCAGGGGTTCATTAGTTTCTGTGATGCGAATATGGACATCATCAGGAATCTAGTACTTGACTCTGAAAGCAGGGATGTCTGAAGGAGTAAGAGGTGCCATTTTAGAGAGAATGAGATAATATTAGAAGCCACAAAGAAACAGAGAGCCATGAGAAGAAGAACAAGTGAAGAAAAAAGAAGTCGTGCACCCCTTTTTAAAGCATGAACATGCACCAAATGAAGCGCCTAAATCTCAAAGGACAAATATTTAATGCAAGACATGTCGTCAGAACAAAGTGCATGTCTCAAGGATTCATGTAATGATTAGCTTGGGAACATGAAACGATTGCCAGACGAAAAAATGTCTGACACACGTTTCTTGGGGGCAAGTAAAGGGGTATAAAATTGTGCCACGTGTAGGAGACAATTAATGCACTCATATAAGCATGATGGGACAGATCACGTGGGGGAATAGTAAAATAGAAGTCGAACCGAACAGTGAAGGCTCAATTCATGATGCCGAGCCGAATCATAGAGAGCTCGATAGTAGGAGTAAGAGTTCGGTTTCGATAAGGCCAAGCTCTACTCAGAACAACCTTAAACTGAGTCAGGAGGGAGTGCCTATAATCAAGGGATTTAGATATAACAAATAAGCACAATCATTGGCTCGGAAAGAGCTAGGTAACAGAAGGAGTGTCTGAAGAGATTTCAGCAATCCCTAACAAACATCCCAAATTGATAAGAGGTGTGCCACCTTGAGACCTCAATAACGGGAACCCTAACAAGAAGGGTGACACTATATAAAGGACCAAAGGTACGCTCAACCTTCTATGCATAGACATTTCTTTCATACCCTTACTAACTTAAGCATCAGAGTGCTTTCAATCGAAGCACTTTGGTCCTAGGCAGTTTGCTCATTTTGCAGGAAAAAAAGGGCGAAACACAGAGAAACCATATCCATTTACCAACGAAAGAGGTAAATATGTTTTCACCGCTTACACTTTCTATTGTGTTCTAATTTTAGAAATTTGTTTTGGGGATTTGGGGGTTACAAACTTAGAGAGAAAGGTTAAAGGATTTAGCTAGTTGAATTTCTTGATGTTGTGGGAACTAAATTTGGGTTTAGCAGGACTTTATGTTGTTTAAAGGTTGAACCTTTATCTTATATGTTATGCCCAAATAGTGTTTGAGGAAATGCATAAATGAAATTCAATCACTATCACGTAGAATTTTAGACGATGACAATGGACAGTAACAATGAAAATTCATTGTCACTACCACTATCACTGTCTAGTTCCGTTTTGTAACTTCAATTGTCCTTTAAGACCTAAAAGAACACTTGTTGGACTTCAAGACAAAAAAGTTTCTCAAACAAGACCGGCCACCAAAAAACTCGTTCTTTAATGCCTCGTAAATGAATAAAGGGAAAACAAAATAGAAGTCCATATTCAAGAATTTTTTAAGTTTCAGGTACAACATGAATACTTTCAAGGCCAAGAATCCATAAAACCAGCACTTGACAAAAATAACCTTAATTAAGACAATTACTTAAATTCCTTTCTCTCATTCTTCAATTCCTTGGCTCTACTCTATCTTTTGTCCCCCCACACGCACAATCAAAAATAGTGAACTCAAAATAGTGAACTCAAGACAGTAAACTCAAAAACAATGAACTTAAATTGTAAAATAAAAATATTCTCTCTTTATATGAATATGTGTTTCGTTATAATACATATATATTTGTATATATGTATTTATGTGCATCTATGTTTTTCGCTTTTTGAATCGATTGTTTGATATGTAAAATTTGGATGAGTTGGATTGTGTTTGATGAAATTTCTGAAAGATCTTTATTTAGATTTTGTGAATTTTGAATGATCTTACTGGTTCGATTTTGTGACATTTAATGTTTGTTTGAATTTCTTGAAGCTTGATTCGTATTGTTTGGCATTCACATATTTGGTGACGCATTTGTTGCTTGCAAAAGGATCATCGAAATCCAAATAATACATACACCGAAGAAAAAAATCATTAGATTCAGTTAAAATCACTAAAAATGGGGGCATTTTCATAATAAATAAAAATGATATGATGAGTTTGGGCTGGAGGACCAAAAAAAAAAGCCAACTGAGCTGGATTTAATGACCTAAAAAGTAGGGGTGTTCAAATTTCCGATTAGCCACAATTTCCTACCCTACCCGATCCTATTGAATGGCTAACCGAAAAAATCGGGTAGGAATATGGAAGAGTTTTTGGCCTTCCGATTAAATCGGGTAGGAATGCGGAACACCCATCAATTTTTGTATTCCTACCCTACTCTACCCGCATTTATTTATTTATATATATATATAATAATAATAATAATATAAACTAAAAACCCTGATTCCCTAACCCTATCATCTGATCTGAGCGCCTCAGCCTCGTCAGTTGCCTCCATCGCTTCCAGTCGCAGTCGTCTCTCTCGCCTCCAATCGCCTCCAGTCGCCCCTCTCGCCAGTCACCTGTCTCGCCATCTCCTCTTTGAGTCTCGACCTCTCAAGTACTCTCTCTGTCTCTGTCTATCTCTCTCTGTGTCTCTGTCTTAGTTGACTGTATGGAGTCCACCCACATAGCTAGAGTCAATAAAATCCCGTTGAATATCATTGATAGCCTAGAATTAGATATGGGTTTTCCCCAAGATTATAGGAAAAGTATAGTTCCTGAGTTCCCAAATTATTTTCAAGTTGTTAAAGGAAATGAATCAATGTTGGAGCTGGTTTGTTGGACCAGTACAAAAATTAATTTTTTCTATTTTTCTTCTTTCATGATTCTTTAATAATTTGTTCCATCTTGTTTCTCCATTTGCAATCACCTATTTTTATCTCCACCTGTTTTTACCTCCAAATGGGTAATCATGGCTTATGCTTTTGTATGAATAATTTGGTGGAGTAGCACTTTGAGAATGGTATAATTTTCTTCCTTAACACCCTTATGTTAGAATCTAATTTTTTTTTTTTTTGTTCACAGATCCGTTCATTATGGATAATATTACTCCACAATCATCTGCTCAAGCTGATTCTAACAGTAACATCCAAGTTACTAATGACATTCAGGGTGAGGGACAAGATACAAGAAAACGATCCAGAGTTTCGGAGCATTTTGAAAAGATTGAAGTTGCAGGTAAAACTAAATGTCAAGATTATAGTAAGATTTACAATTATCATCCAAGAAAAATAGGTACTTCATCCTTGCTTTATCATTTAGATCGTTGTAAATCCTATTTGGCGAGTGTGAATAAGAAGGACACAGCCCAATTAAAGTTAATCGGTGCATTCAAAAAAGATGGAGATGGTGTTAGTAGTAACCTTAGTGTTGCTAAATACAATGAAAAGAAAATTAGGGAAGCAATTGCTATTATGATTATAGTGGATGAATTGTCATTTCAGTTTATTGAAGGAGAAGGATTTAGATATTTGATGAGGGCTGTTGAACCTAGATTTCGTATACCTTCCTGTACCATTATGATGAGGGATTGTGTGCAATTATATATGATGGAGAAAGAAAAATTGAAGCATATTTGTGTCTCATCTAGTGAAAGGGTTTGCCTTACTACTGATACATGGACCTCTATTCAAAATCTAACGTATATGTCCTTAACTGTGCATTTCATTGATAAGATTGGAAGTTACACAAATGAATAATCAATTTTCTGAAAGTTCCTAATCATAAGGGTGTGACAATTGGAAGGGAAATTGAAGCATGCATGCTTGGGTGGGGGATAGATAGCATATTTACTGTTATAGTGGATAATGCTACTTCTAACGATGGTGCTCTTCATTATTTAAAGAGACGAACTAAAGATGGGAAGAGCACTATCTTAGAAAATGAATTTATGCATGTTAGGTGTTGTGCACACATTTTGAATCTAATTGTCATGGAGGGTTTGAAGGAAGTAAACACGTCAATTTTGAAGGTACGAAATGTTGTTAAATATGTGAAGTCTTCTCCTTCAAGGCTTGACAAGTTTAAGTCATGTGTTGAGAGGCAAAAAATTTGTGAAAAGGGTCTTCTTTGCCTTGATGTTCCAACAAGATGGAACTCTACATATTTGATGCTCAAAGTTGCTGAACAGTACCAAGGTGCATTTGATTTGTTGCTAGAAGATGATGGGCAATTTGTAAGTCAATTGAGTGAGGGGGTGGTTTAGGGCCACCTACATTTGATTGGGGCATTGTTCGTGTGTTTTTGAAGTTTTTGAAACTTTTCTATGAAGTCACTTTGTGCATTTCTAGATCATTGTATACCACATCTAACTTGTTTTTTCAAGAACATTCTACTTTGTATGATCATTTGCAATGTTATTGTGAAGATAATGACTATCTTTTGAGTACCATGGTTATGAGAATGAAAAACAAGTATGATAAGTATTTGGGTCAGTTAGATAATATTAATTTGATGTTGTTTGTTGCTATTGTCCTTGACCAACGCTATAAATTGGATGCTTTAGAATTTTGGCTCAATGACAATTATAAGGCTGAGGATGAAGTAGTTAAGGTTCAACTAGTTGGAATGATCAAAAGGATCATTGACCGGTTATGCCAACAATATACTAGATTTAGTGTGTGGTGTGGAGTGGGATCAAGTGTTGACCATGAGAAAAATGTGTCTTCAGCTGATATGTCTATTCAAAATCAAGTACCTACTAATTTCATGAATAGGTGCCGCAAGTATAGAGCTGAGCGAGGTAATGTTGACAACATATCAGAGTTTGATCGATATTTGATGGAGGATGTTGAATTTGCTAGTGTCAATTTTGATATTTTGAATTGGTGGAAGGTTAATTCTTCTAAATTCTCAATCCTTGCCAAAATAACTCGTGATGTGTTAGTTATTCCCATTTCTACGGTGGCATCAGAATCGACTTTTAGCACCGAGGGTCGTATTTTAGATCCTTTTCGGAGTTGTCTGGAACCCAAAACAGTTGAGGATCTCATATGTGCACAAAATTGGCTTCGATCGTCATCCATTACTTATGACTCTAAAGTTGTTTTGGAGGATTCAGAAAGCTGTAAACTAGATTCAGTTTTTATACTTTTATTGTTACTTTTTATTATTTGTTGATGAGTTCTTCGTATCTAATTTTTTTCCTTACTCTTTTTTATCTCAGAAATAATTGCAGAGAAAATTACAATTGCTGTTGAGTGAATGACACTAGCAAGAAATGTGCTATTTAACTTTTTTATATTTTTTTTAGTAATTATAAGAGTATTTGTGTGGTATAATTTATATTATAACATTGTTATTGTTGTGAATGTTTGAGTTGCTAAAACATGGACTTGTTTTTTATGTAGGTTACATGATTTATAGTGAACTGGTGATCTATTGGAGTAGTTATGATTTTAATGTATTTCATATGTTTTAAACTTAAAATAATTGTTATTGTATTTATATTTGTGCAATAATTATGATGGATTGGTGTTTATGTTTTCTTGTATTTTATTGTAATTGTTGTTGTACTTGATTTAAGTTTTATTGTTATTATATTGGTTTATTGTGTTGTTAAATTGGTGTATGTTATTTAATTGAATTGTTAAAATAATCCAAAAATTAATAACTGTAAAAGTGTTCACCCTATTTCCTACTCGACTTCCTACCCGATTAATTTGGATGGAAGTCGGATAGGAATACCACACTTGATCGGGGTAGTGTAGGCCAAGAAAAAAAATTTCCGTAAAATATCGGGTAAGAAGGCAGAAGACCATATTTCCTACCCGTAGAGTAGGGTGAACACCCCTACTAAAAAGTTCTTGTATGGCCTAATTAACAAAATAGGTTATCGAAATGGACTAACGGACAATTTTCACATGAATAAATAACTACGGAAAATTACACTTCATACCCTAAAAAAATTAAGAATTCTTATTTTACACCTCAATACATTAAAAGTGTTGTAATGTAAGTCTTCATTTAGTTTCCGTTTCTCATTTTGCCGACATCAATTGAGTGATTTTTGATGGAATAAGAAACGGAAGTTAACGGAAGGATCACATTGCAACACTTTTAATACATTGAGGTGAAATGTGAGAAATCTAATCTTTGAGGGTATAAATGAGAATTTTTCAATCTTTCGAAATACAAAGTGAGATTTTTCCATAACTAAATAAAAGTCTTCCTGATGTAGCATGACACCAAGGGTTGTTTGATAGTACCACTTAATGCTTAAAACTGAATATTTTAAGTATTTAATGAATTAAACTCATTTAGTAACCTAAAACTCATACCACTTAATATTTTAAGCACTTCTTAAAAATAGGCTAAAATTTTAAATAGCAACCCACCCACTTATGTCAGTCAGTAAGGATTTTATAATCTTTTTATAATTGACAAATATACCCTCAATGCACTTTACACTCTTAACTTTTCAATCCTCACCATCCACCACCACCACCATTGTGTCACCGCCATCACTACCGTTGCCATCGCCATCGCCATCACCATTGTGCCACCGTCACCACCATTGTGTCATCATCACCACCACCACTATTGTGCTGAAGACCGCGACCACTACAATTGTGTCCGAATCACCACCATACCACCACCATTGTGTCATCACCACCACCACTACCATCGCCGCCACCACCACTACTACCATCACCACGATTGTGCATATGCTGCCACCACCATTGTGACGTTGCCATCACCACCATTGTGTCGTTGCCATCACCACCACCACCATCATTGTAATGGTGTTGGTAGAAATAAGGTAATTGCGGTGAAATAGTTAAAAAGAAAGGCAAAATTAGAATAACAATAATTTTTATATTTTAGCTCCTTATATTTATTAAACACTTTGATTCAATTCAACAACTAAATTTCAAAGGATACCAAACAATCTACGAATTAACAAATTCAGCATTCAGTTTTTCAGTATTCAGTTTTCAATTTTATTAAACATCACCCAAGTGTCCCACTGCACCAAATTTCTGCCACTGGTGGGGTTGGAGAAGGTCATATGTAAGCAATATTATTTAATGTGTAGAGAAACTATGTTTTTTAACTCAGACGCATGACTCACAAATCACAAATGGATCATTCTAAACTGTGTCAAGACACACCCTAAATATATTCAGTAGTTAAAATGATAATGAATTGTGTTTGTTTTTGTCGGTATTTTGTTAAAAAAACACAAAATAAACAAATAAACACAAAATTTGAAGGGCAAAAGATGAACTATGATATAGTTAGACCTTTGTAATATTATATTTAAAAAGTCGGACGTAATGTAGTAAAAAATTGATAGAATGTAATGATTAAAATGTAGTACTTACTCGTTATTTTTACATTTCATATCTGATGCACGAGATGGGAGATTGTAAAATTAGAAAACAGAGCTTTACAAATATTAAGCAAAATTTTGTTTGTAATTCAGAGTTGTATCGCTTAGAAAACAGTAGTAAAATTGGATTAGAATTATGAATCGGATTTTAAAAACACTAGAACAATGAGGAAAATGGAAATTTTTTGTCAAAGAAGAATTTGGATTACCACGTAAGTAGGAGGGAGAATGACAATTTGCTCTCTCATATTAGATTGGATGTGTGGTATTCAAAGAGGGCCATATACACCATTGCTATAGAATGTAGCAAGTAGTGTAGTGAGTTATAAATGGAATGGACTTTGTTGGATCTTCCATTTCCATTCTTTCATCTCGATATCCATTTGATCACTTCCTTGGTTGGTAATAAATGAGTTGGGTATTTATATTAATTAATTAATTAATACGGATTCTAAATGGATTGTGTTTAGGGATGGCAGTGGACCGGGGAAAAACGGGTATTCGTCCAAACCCGCCCCATTTGGACCAGGGATGGACCATACGTATTGGACGGTGGACGTATACGGGGATACCCATATAAACTCGTGCGGGAGTGAAGGCGGGGATGGACTTATCCTTATCCCCGCCCCCGCTATACCCGTTATATATATATATAAATAAATACTCCCAAGTTAAAACCTACCATAGTTTTGGATATTCTTTCTTCTTGTCCAATGATATTAGGTAAAAATACTCTGGTTCTTCTGAGACTGATTGTTTGGAATACTCCGGTTCCTTTTTGTCTTAACAAGGTCAGTAGCAATCAAGAATAGCAATGAGAACTTATCAAAAAAAAATATAGTCTTGAAATGAGAACAGAGACCTTCATCCGTTATTTGTTGGTAGGGTCCTTGTAGGGGTAAATCATGAACTATGCAGAAGAGAAGGAAAATGATATAGGAAAATGATTGAGTTGATAATTTTAATGATATAGGAAAATGATGTTGAAGAAGTAGATTATATCACTACCGATGGTGTTAAGAGATGATTGAGTTGATAATTTTTCAATTTCAACCAATCAATTTTATTAGTAAATACAAAATATTTTTTATGCAATTATTATAGTTTTTTATGTTTTCATTTTTTTATTAAATTACAGGTGTGAAGTTACATGACAGAAAAATTTCCTCATTACAAATATTCAAGTAGTATTTTGGACATTAGTTGTTTGTGTTATTTTGGAATATTTTATGCTACATTATGTTGTGTTAGATTATTTAGAATATTGTTGGATTATTTAAAATGTTGGATTTATTTAGAATTTTGGATTATGTTGGCTTGAGCTTGGGTTTGGGCTTAGGCTTGGGCGGGTACGGGGGAAGCGGGGACGGGGATTAAAAATTTACCCGTGGATGGGGATGGGGATGAAAATTATATCCGTTAACGGGGGTGGACCGGGGATGGACGGAGTTTTTTTAAGCGGGTATGGGGATGGAGACTACACCCCCCGCCCCCGCTTCGGTCCACTGACATCCCCAATTGTGTTATACAATTCATTTTAATTAAATGAGGTCAAGATAAATTACAAATAGGTACCCATTGGGTTGAGTATTTTACTTTCTATTAAATAACACAAGTAATAAAATCAATAAAATATACTAATATACCAAAAAAAAAATATACACACACTAATACACCAAAAAATACACACATACGCTAATACACCAAAACACACACTATAGCACACCAAAAACACACTAATACACACCACACCCATGACGACCCGACCCGTGACCCCATGGTCGGGGTCAATTCATGACCCACGGGTCGACCCATGACCAATGACTGACCCGACTCATTATATGTGTATTTTAATTTTTTATTAAATGTGTTTTTTTATTTTTTGTGTTAATATGTGTGTATTTTTTGTGCATTAGTGTGTTTTTTAGTGTATTAATTTGTGTTTTGATGTATTAATGTGTGTGCGTTTTTTGGTGTACTAATATATGTCTATTAAGAATTTTAATTATTTTATGGGTTAATGAGTTTAACTCAACCCATTATAACTCATTTAATACGTGAGTAAAAAATAAATTGAATTTATTTTAACCCAATCCAACCCACCCATTTGCCGCCTCTAATTCCATCTCAACTGATTCGAGGTCAAATACCCCAATACTTGCATATCATTTTGCCCTTCAAACATTAAGGCCATAAATAAACAAGCTCCTCCTTTTATTACATGAGCCAATATTCCCCCAATGAAATGTTTTTAACTGAAAAAAAAAATGAAAAAATGTAATGTATGAATGCTAAATTAGTACACATTACAGGGTTCAAAAAGAATAGTACAATAATGAGAAACACCAAACTACTGCAAAGGTTCAATATGCTTTGTTATTACCAATGAACAAAAAGGAAATGGGAAGGCACTAAGCGACTTGAAACACGACACGACCTTGTAGAATTTTTATTATCTTGGCTCCAAATATACTTCCAATTAAGTACAGCTACCTGCAGCAATGTACATTAGTCAGGAAGCTGGCAAATTTTTAACTTATAAATGAAAAGTATGGCCGCAATAGAGAGAAGTAACTTGAGGGAAGATACTAGTGTTCAAAGAATCATTCCATTCTGTGTTATAAAGCATTTAAAAGGGGACTACATGGCATATATCCATCGAATAAATTCAAGTCATCACCAACTGATAAGTCTGGGTAGGATAAAAATATAGAAGAAAGGAGGTGATGGTAAAAATATTTGTTTGGTAAGAAGAAAAAGGAGGGAAAGAGAGGAGGGAGTTTCTCTCCAGGCCTGCAAAATTCTTTTCATCTCAAAGTGGGCCAAAATGAAAAATGAGTCGTTTTCCTTCAAATGCACCATTCGTTGAATATGTGAGAGTATAATAAGCACGCACCAACATTTTCGTTCCTTTCTTCCTTTAAATAACAAACAAAATAACCGAAGGTAGCTTCCTCTCCCTAAAGATGCCTTTTCCATTCAGTCAAATTTCCTTCACTCCCACCAAACAAAAGGTTCAAATGAAAAATCATTTCACAAAATTTTGAGACTGCCCCTTTATTTGCAAAAAAAGAAAAAAAGATTTCTGTAGCCAATGCAAAACTGGCCAAATTAATATTGAAATGGAATTTGGATAGCATACTTTAAAAAACAATTGGATGTGTCAAGAGAAATTGAAAGCTTCATACCTACTACAAACTTTACTTCAGCAATGGAGAAGTAGAGCAGCATTTCACATGAGCCAACATTTCTAGCACCTTCCACATGCATGGCTAGAACTCACTGGTGGAAAAGAAAACTGAACAAGCTTAAAGGTGATGCAAGAATCAAGACAACATTAATAAATATGACAAAAAATTTCATTGTTTATTGCTTTTCATATGCATAAAGCATGTACTTCTGCAACTGACAAACTTTGGTGGCAGTACGCATTTGCTACAGATAGAGACAGCACAGTTTGGGTTGTGACGGCCAGAAATAACCCAAATAAAATGAGATCTGAATTTAATTTCCAGGCTTAATTGATGATAAATTTTCTTATACAAGTAATAAACAAGCTGACAGTTCGGATTGGATTGGGTAATTTGCTGAACTGTGGTAACTCAATCCAGCTCAACCGGAACTTTAGTACAAATAAAATGTTAAGCACAAAGTGGCCCAGCTAAACTTCATATCAGACTGCTGGTTCTGCTCAATACCAAACAAATGACTAAAAATCAGAAAGAAATAAGTACACTCCAGGAAAGAGAAATGTTCACTTAGTCAGCCACAATCATTCGAAAAATTCCATCCATTGTGATGGTAAAGCGATTTCGGTATTAATACTCTTGTAATTGCAAAACAACAAGGTCACCTCATTAAAGTAATTCAGTCCCAAAGATGCACCTGAAAGCCTACTGATGTTTGATTGAAGTTTCCATATTAAAACAAACTTACCCAATATACCCATAAAGTTTGTAAAACATGAAAACTGTCAATGAGTTAACATTTAGTCCTTATTTTTCATCAGACTGGATGTTCTATCTGCATGCAGAATCAGCTGACTATGGTTCCACAAATAGAAAGTGGCGAACATTTATAACTCCATATTTACATCGACTGACAGCTAAAAGTCAGCATGTCCACCATTCCATTTTAGCTCAGCAGATTTAACCGCTCAAGTGGCTGCCTCTATGAAAGAAGTGCATAACTTGCAAAGGGAGCAACCTGTTGTCGGCAGCAGAACATTGACTGCTATGACCTGAAGATCTGCGGAAGGTGTTTGAGATAAAAGATCTAAGTTTGATTTAGTCACCGATTGAGAATCTTCACTAATTCACCAAAATCAGGGTTATGGAGATTTAATCAGATCAGTTGTTAGTAGTGAAGGTTTGCTTGGATTTCCAGAAGATGTTTACTTCATTCAATCCATTGTTGATGGTGGAGATAAGCTGGAAATGAGTTTGTGATCCAATTCCAAGTAAGAATACCAAAAGGTTGATTATTCAGACTTTTTCAACCTTTGGAGAAAGAATATCCCAAAATCAAGCACCGAAGATTTGAAATTGTGAATGCTCCTATGGAAGACTAGTAGGAACTATCTCATTTTTCTCCATTTTTCTTCTTCAAAGTAAAGATTCTGAAATAACCCTTTCCATTCCAAGCAATAAATTTCTCTCCCAAAATACTAGTGTATTGGATGTGATAAAAGTAAATTTTATCCTCATGGATATGATGTCAATCCATCCAGAAGTTTGATCACACACAAGCCCAACAGTCGGGTCTGAAAGAGTGCTTGAATTGTTAAAGTTTTAAACATATATTTTTCAGTGGGCTAGGAGACTGCAATAAAAGCTCAAAACTCCACATCATAAAGGCGCTGTTTTAAACATTTAGGGTCATACATGTTTCCTTAAGTATATTTTTTGCTTTTTGACAGAGACATATACACTCAAACATGTCAGACCCTAGTTCTCAGCTTGGGGGAATTGATGAGGCAAAGATGCATTTAAAGTACAAGGATCTCACTCAGACGAAGATTCATTTATTTATTTTATTCTGAGACGATAGTGTGCTAAGTGGTTTGGGATTGTCTCGAGAGTATTTTTACTTGAGGTATTCTGGAAAGTCTAGTCGTAGTTTTGATTTTTCGGTCGTAGGGTGACAAGATCAGCCAACCCCAAATAGTTAGGATTAAGGTTTTGTTGAATTGAGTTGAGTGAGACAAGATTTAGAGTTTTGTGAGAAGTTTTTGGGGCTTGTTTTTCCAGATTTGTCTCAAGGAAGAACAGCTGTTTTGGGGTTTCTCTCAACTCTTTGCTCACGCTACTTGCTTATTGGGTGATTTGACTTGTATTTCCGCTATCCCCTGCAACGTTACTAGTGGTTTTTTCTCTGAAGTACCATTCCTTCACCACTTCTACCCCAGGAAACACAAATGTTCTCGCACTTGAAATCGAGAACTCCATGATATATGAGTATAACAACTAGAGATTTCCTGTCCCACCTTTCAAATTTTTTTAATTCAATGCAAGGTGCACCTGGAAAAGACAAGTTGATGTCACGATGCCTTTTAAGTTCAATGTTCTTACACTTGATCGAGGTGAATACAAATGCAATCACACTTAAAATTAGTTGCCCATTTAACAACAGTTATGAGGTTTGATACCATAGCAATCATTAGCCATTGAATGAAAGCTAAAAATGCATATTTGATGATACAACTTTGTCCCATGCAGCCATTTACCTTATGGCTAGTACCCTTTGCTGTAGATCTATCTTCTGCCCGTGAACTTTGATGCCATTGTACTTATCTTTGTTTTTTTTTGGCTTATATAAACTATGAAGATGTCATCTATAATACCAATTTCCGAGTTTCATTTTTTTCTGAACTGGGAGTACAATATATGTTTTACTTTATTCAATTGCCAATATAAGAATGTTGAACAGAAACAATTTTAGACTTTTCCTTCACTCCTCACATTTTCATGCTAACCACCATTTTTTTTTCTTGAAAGAAAATCATTCAACAAACACATTTGTCATGTTTTTTTCATTCATTAGTCACTTAAATCCTTCAGACATTCACAGCATAACTAGATAGTTTTTCCTTTCTTTGTGTTGGAGTTATTTCCTAGTTTGGAGTTATTTCCTAATTTGTTAGGGTTTTCCTTATTTTACCTCTCTATTTATTTCCTAGTTTGGAGTTATTTCCTAGTTTGTTAGGGTTTTCCTTATTTTACCCTTATTGTACCTGTATTTTTGACTATATATACGGGGGCTCTACAATTGGTTTGTATCCCTTTCTTTCTTCTAAATATTTCAAGTTGGTATCAGAGCAAGGTTTCGATCCAAAATATATTGTAGCACCACAGTAATTTAGTTGGAGAAAGAATATATTCTTGGATTAGGGTTGCTGATTTTTTGAGGTTCTAAGGGCTGTGAACAGTACTTCGGTACTGTTCACGCGCTGTGAACAGTGCCGAAGTTACTGTTCATGCGCTGTGAACAGTGCCGAATTTGACTGTTATGGGTATTTGATTTACAAAGTTATTGAGTTGATTTGTGACGAACTTTGGATTGTTTGGCGTTGGCTGTCTCCTCTCTTCTGCTAGTGTTTCTCGTTGTTTGGTCTTCCTTGCTGAACTAGTCGTTGCAAGGTAAGAAATCCTAATTACTAGGGTTTGTTGATTTTGGCTACTGCTGGTTGAGGCTATTGGTTTGGCTTTTCTTCTTCTCTTTGTCTGATTTGGGCTTCTCTCTGTTGGGCTATTAGTTTCACTTTGTTGGACAACCCCAATCCTTTGGGTTTGTTGATTTTGTCTACTTGGCTATTCTTTTGTTAATTTGGGCCGTTGTTGGTCTTGTGCATTGAGGATTCGTCACGTTGCTGGTTTGTTTAATCTGTTTGTTGAGTTGGTGATACTGTTTGCTGGACTGGTCTGATTGTAAGGCAGTCGGTGATGGGTCACTGACCAGCCCACTCATCAGCCCGCTGTCGGGTTGCGTTTTTTGTTGAGTGGGCTTCGTTCTTCGCACTCTTCGTTGATCTGCTTTTGATGCAGTAGATCACTTTTATATTTTCTGAATTTCTGGGCACCGTGACTTGATTATTTGGGCACCGTGACTGGATTTCTTCGTTGATCTGCTCTTGATGCAGTAGATCATTTATTTATATTTCTTAGATTTCTGGGCACCGTGACCTGATTATTTGGGAGCTTTTTTGGACCTTCTTTATTTGTCGCTATTGGTCGACTGGAGGTATATTGTTCTCCCTTCTTTTATCTCTCTATTTATTTTAGAGTTGTTTCTCTGTCACGGGTGCCCTAGTATTATTGTTGCTATAACTCCAAAATAGTATTATTGTTGCTATGACTACTACTGAGGGATTTGAGACCCCTACTGTTGACACATCTACCGTTGAGACCTCTATTGGTACTTCCACCTTTATGTCGGACCAGCGCAGTCAGGGAGCCCCAGACCAGCGCAGACAGGGGGATTCTCGTCAGTGTGATTATTGTGGCCGACCAGGACATCTCAGGGTCCGACTTCTGCTACTGCCACCACTACAGGACCTGAGTACCAGGAGGATTATTATCAGGGGACATGAGAGAGATGGATTTGTCTTTATCTGTTCCTAGCTTGCATGATAGTATTTTACCTAGTTTCTTTGAGAGAAGGTTAGCAGTGGTATTGTCACTCCATCGTTTGTGGGGATCAGTGATCAGGTTACAGATGTTTTTACCAAACCTGTCACTCTATCCATTCTTCGGGACTCCGTTGTCAAGCTTGGCTTAATTGACATTTTTGCGCCTAGCTTGAGGGGGAGTGTTGGAGTTATTTCCTAGTTTGGAGTTATTTCCTAGTTTGTTAGGGTTTTCTTTATTTTACCTCTCTATTTATTTCCTAATTTGGAGTTATTTCCTAGTTTGTTAGGGTTTTCCTTATTTTACCCTTATTGTACCTGTATTTTTGACTATATATACGGGGGCTCTACAATTGGTTTGTATCCCTTTCTTTCTTCTAAATATTTCAAGTCTTTGCAACTAACCTAGAACTTTTACGGAGCTGATAATGAATATCATATGCTACGAAGAAGTTAATTCCGACCGAAAAGAACAATAAGAGAAAGTGTAATGCCCCTAGACTCGCATTGTACAATATCATCTGCTATGGTTAGACTAATACAGCTTTAAAAAGCATTGTATAATGAAGCTTCAAAGCTCAAATTCATCAAACACTCCACACACACGTCACTTTGTAACCAGGTCACCACAGTCCATCCCATCCACTTTTAGGACCCGTCCAACCTAGGTGATTTGAGATTTTGGGGGATCACTCTCATCACACTAGTTGCTACTATCCCCAACCACCGCCATGCCGAGTCGAGGTGCACCAAGTAGGCATGTAACTTGAGCAGGTCAACCCAAGCCCAACAAAATATTTAGTGCGTAACCAAAGATTTTTCAGTACACAGGCTGGGCTTAGACAAACAATAGCTAACTTGATTTATATATGGACCATACTTAGATTAGGGCCTTGAGCTCTCGAGACTCGACACGAACCCAACCAAAAGTAGTGAATTCAGGTTAAAACCAAACTCTAACCCCAGTTGTGTAACAAGAAAATTAAATTCGGGTTCAGCCTGAGTTCAACCCGGATTCAAACAAATCGAATTTGAATTCAAGTTCGAGTTATGTAACCCGAGAATCAAACCCAAAATGAACTTAATTTCGGAAATATAAAACCTAAGTTCAAAAGTTTACATAGACAATTCTCGAGCTGTCAGCAACAGGTCCAACTTTGATTGAGGGTTTTATAACTTGGGTGGAGTTCGGTTCACCTCTTCACCTGCCCAACCACTTGAGTTACACCCCTAGCACCAAGGGATGCACAGACTACACACTCTCCACACTATGAAATACAATGGCTGTAATATCATTTGTAAGGCTCCAGAGTCCTGGATTGGCAGTGTACACTACTGTTTTCTTTGGACTAGGCCCGCCCAATTTTAAAATGAGTTATGCAATAAAGATCCAAAACTCAAACTTACATAGTACACACACAGTGCACCAAGAGATATGGGATTAGGTCACCACAAAGAAAGAGAGAGTGAAGTAATAAACTTCAACACTCACCCTTATAAATTGTTAAATTTCAAACAAGGATATGAGGATCTTAGGTACCACGTGAGTCCCACGGTCCGACGTCACATGACCCAAAACAAGATGGGTCCACGATCTAGATTGCCCTATTCCCAACCTCAAATTATAACCCTAATCCTAAATCATCAAACGACCAACCTCAATTGTAACTCTAGTCCTAAATTATAATCATATCATGGTTTAAGGTCCCAATATTGACTATCAATCAGAAGGTATTGATACACGTTGATCGCAGCATCGTGGCATGATATAGGTCGATACGGATACATTCAAAATACAAGATAGAAGGTCCAAAAAATTCTAAAAACTCACCAAAATTGCTAAAAAACGGAATCATAGTCATGCATCATATGTTCAAAATACATCATCTAACATATAAACATAATTAAAATGCATTACATGGGCACTACCAAAAACATGTGTTATTATTAGTATTTAAATATAAGAGCACGTCAAAAAACAAAAATTTATAAAAAATGCTAATTTAATATGATTTAAGTCATAAGTAAATATACATTACAGAATTATGAAAATAAAGTACATTATTAAAATCTATTTAGCACAAAAAGAAGAATATTGATTCAAATATATAACAAAACTTATAAAAAAAAAACTTAGCCAAGACATTTATTAAGAAATTAGTAAAAGACTTACTGAAAAAATAAAAAGTTAAAAAAAAACAAAAAACTATGCATTCTATACAAGTAATAGGATGGGAGAGGCTAAGACGACAAACAAGGGACTCTCTTTTTTGGGATTTCATCCGTGTGAGAGAGAGAGAGAGATTGGAGGCTCATAGGTTAGTAACAAGGAAGAAGCGACAACAACGGTGACAAAGCTGGGCCTACTAACTGCAACAGACTCTGCAAAGATGAAGAAGATGAAAAAGAATGGGGCTCTCATAGTGACTCTTCTGGATTCTATAGGCTTTCTCATAAACTGGCTTAATTATTTATTCTTTGGAAAAAAATGGTCTAATTTAAAAGTCAATGATTGAAAGATTGCAAGTGATTTTGTGATTTAGGGTCAAAAAATTGCACAGCAACATGCGGGTATCTGCGAATTTTGCTTGCTTGCTAATCAATCCCTTTTACTTTGGGTTTTTCTTTCTTGTCCGAGCGATTCTAGCATCTGAATGATTCAATTGCAAGTTGGGTCTTCTTTTACACATGTGGGTCTCATTCATTTCTTCCCTTGTGCCTTTTTTTGGCATTTTTTACCTTCTAAGATCTGATGAACATTTTTGACCATATTAGGATACACGGATGCAATTCGTCTGATTCAAACCTAATAAATCCAATTTGTACCGATGTTATCGAGTCGAAACCGATTCATGCTACAAACTGGTTATTTCCATAGAGTGGCTCGTTATGGGTTTGATGGTAGCTGAGTAGCATACAACTCAAAGTCGTATCGAACTTGATCATTACTTTGACCCTTGAATTATTCCAATTAATTAATTTATTTACTTTTATAATCTTTAAACGTGAATTGATTTGTTTCGATTTTAATTTTTCTAGTTATACTAGTATACAACGATTAAGTTTTATCATTCACCACCATTAGCGAATACATTTTTCATATTTATGGTCACTTTGAAAATCTTATCATAAAAAAGTAATAAATATTAATGGACTATGAATTGGAGCTAATTATATATAATTGATACTAGTGAAAAAGATCCGAATAAGAATTCTAACACAAATCATGACTCAAAATAACGTGTCAACTAAGTCTACCCCCATCGTATCATGTATCGGAAAAAGTATTGTACGGATACTCATACCCCTTCCAGATATCAAATCAACCCATAATACAAGTAGCCTTGATAAGAATACAATATTCACGTTATTTTCGTCTAAATACAGCAATGCTAAAGCTCCACATGGTGCAATTACTTAAAAAGCTGTTATATAAAAGACAGAACAAATAATGGCATGCCAATTGTATACTATCTCCTATTTCAAGTCATATGAATTCAGGGACCATTTGGACAGCATGCACAGTTCAAATTGATCATATGATTCGAAAACATTTGAGGATCAAAATTCTTCAGAATGGAATTCTACACTTAGCACCAGCATCATTTTTTACAACATAATAACATCATGTATGCAAAATAATGTAGAGCCTTCCCAAAGCCAAAACCCAATTAAGTGCATGACCAAAGAATGTGTACCTTAGAGACCAGTCGCAAGGATCTTCTGGGGATGACCTGTCCACCTAGACGCTTGGCGCTTCTTAAAATTCTCTTGTCACATTCGCCATAAGCGTTGTCAGATTCACCTTTATGCCTCCTCTTATGTCCTCCATCAGATACCAAGTCCTCCGACCTTTTCTCTAATGTGCTGCTACAAGACAAATGTAAACAACAAACATATGCATGCTTAGATTACCACATCGCACAGATTAACATAAAAAAACCGAAAAAAAAAATCCTCTAGAAAGAGCGATTACTCTGAAGTCTCAGTTCTGCTGATAGGGCTCCCCCTTTCCTGCAGACAGCAAGATGTTACAATTTTCTGTTTGTGGGTGATCGGGCACCATGACCAAAAACCCAGTTAATCAAGTTCATAGCAATACAAAAATTCAAATGTTTTGTAAACAAAACCAAGTCAAGAGCTTAGAAACAACTACATTATTACTTCAGGCAGTGAAGCCAAATTCAAATTGACACGACAAGAAGACCTTCCACCCATGAAACAAACCAGAAAATATGCAAAAGCCAGCAATCAATCAAATGCCAAGATAATCTCCTAATATTCATATTTAAATCTATCCTTGTAAATAATCACTTATGCAATACATTAGATACTAGGAAGCACGGATAGAGATACGAGATATGGGTACGATATAATACGGATACGACGATACGACAAAACCCAAAAAATAGGATACGGGTACGCTGAGATACTTCTATAAATATATACTTTTACTATTATGTAATGACTTGATGTCTATAATTTTTAGCAATTCTTTAACAATAATAAACAACATTAACAATTTTTTATTTTCAAAAAGTTACCTATCGTCTCACTATGATACATCTACAAAGTGAACGTGATTAATTAAAGGAATAAAACCAACATTTAATTATATTTTTTGCTTAGAAGTATTTGTTGCAAAGATTATAGAGTAATTAACTCATTTAAATTCTTTGGACATGTGATAATTGATAATCTCCTTGGAAAACACTCATGTGTCTTCTCAAATCATACGATTTTTTGTTGATGTATGTGAAATCAAAAGGAATGGATAAAGATTAAAACTAAAAATTACATATACTTGTCTACATATAGAAGTATCCACGAAGTACCTATATATTTTATTTAATATTAGATACGTTTAGTGTGAATCTGATACATATCCTCGAGTATCGTATCCGATACGGATACGTCAACCTTAACGAACTATCAATGCTTCATAGATTATATATCATTTATTTTCTCTGTCCCTTCAGTCCAAGTGAAATAAAGTAAAATGCACATTATAAACACTTGAAAGAAAAAAGAAAAAGGCATAATGCTTGCCTTGGCAGAACAAAGGAACACGAAGAACACTACGATTCTAAGTGTATAGAACACACACACTCTGAATCTATAGAGAAAGGAATAAGAGAATAACTATAAAAAAAAGTATATTATTCAATAAATGAGTAGAATTGTAATATATAAGACAATTTATAGGAAAATTCAAAACCCTAAGAATTGTAAAATGAAAACAAATCCCTAGCCTTAGAAAAGTTACCAAAAACAAATAAACACTAATGTAGAACGAGAATTATTCTATTTTTATTTTTATTTGTTTATTTTTATTATTTTGTTTGGGTTAGACTTTAATTATAGGAATTTTTTAGAACATTTAATTGCCTAAATCATGTCAATTTTCCTAATTCATTAGACATGTGTTTATTTGTTTTTGAAAACTTTTCTAAGACTAGGAATTTGTTTCCGTTTTGAAATCAGGGTTTTGAATTTTCCTATAAATTGTCTTATGTACTACAATTCTACTCAGTTATTGAATAATATATCTTTTTTAGAGATATTCTCTTGTTCCTTTCTTTGTGAATTCAGAGTATGTGTTCTATACACTTAGAATCTTAGTGTTCTTCGTGTTCTTTTGTTCCACTGCGTCAGTTAGTATCGGAACCTTGCCTAACCTAGTGTGATGGTCAATCAACGAATTGATAACAATCTTTTTAATGACGGTGATCATATGGAGCCGAATTCTTGAATTTTCAACGACAATAACAACAACAACAGTTTCAGCAACTCCAGCAATCCTTGCAAAAGTTGCGGGTTACGGTTGCCCAGTTAATGTTGGGTCCAAATTAGGATCTCATTCGAAATAAGGAGTTAATGTTGGGTCCAAATCAGGATCTCATTCGAAATAAGGTGTTGAACGGCGATAGGACTCGTGTTCTACCTTTTCGAGATTGTAATCCTATTTATCCTATGAGACGGTGTGTTCGTGGTACAATTACCCGAGTATCACCTATTGCATATTGGAACGATGTTGAAGAATATAGTACATATCAATCTGAGACAATGAAGTAAGTTTGGATCGAGACAATTGATTCAAGGTAATGAAACTGAGTCACAAGTTTTTTCATTATATGATTATTCTGCTCATCAAGTTTCATATCAGAAATCCATGAATATAGATTTTTCGAGCACGTCGAGGGATCATAAAAGTGACGAGAAAAATACTGATCCACATATTCCTACATTTCATAATTATGCAAGTCCAGAAAAGAAAAAAATTGAAAGTTATCAAGAACTAAAGTTTGATGATGGTGATGAGGCAGAATAGACTTATGGTGATATTGGGGTCCACTTGAAGGTTGTCAAGAAGAACATATTGAGAAAACAGATGAAACAAATAGCGATCACATAATTAATGATGCACTAGTCACTATATGTCAACTCGATACGTTGGAGCTTGATGAACTCTTTGAAAATGGCAAAAGTTGTGAAGAAATCTCAGATGATGATAGTTTCCACATCAATTTTATTGATTATCGCGATAATTCAAGGGAGTTGATTGGCGTGCACTGGGAATTTATCAAAGTATACCCCAATGCTGAGAATGTAGTAAACAAGTATCATGAATTGATCCAAATTGATTTGGTTACTGGGAAACAATTTAAAATCAAAAATTCTACTGAAGATTATACAACATATTTTGTAGGGGGCAGATGCAAACACAGACATTATAACAATCCGTGTAGGGGTAGGAAAGATCAATCTCAAATACAAGGTAGATGCATGCAGGCACACCAAATTTTTTGAAGTAATGGAAACTTGAAGACGAGTTTTTCTAAGAGAGGGGGTCTGATGTAGAACGAGAATTAGCAATTATTCTATGTTTATTTTTATTTGTTTATTTTTATTATTTTGTTTGGGTGAAACTTTAATTAGGGATTTTTTAGAATATTTAGTTGTCTAATCCATGCCAATTTTCCTAATTCATTAGACATGTGTTTATTTGTTTTTGGTAACTTTTCTAAGATTAGGGATTTATTTCCGTTTTGGAATTCTTAGGGTTATGAATTTTCCTATAAATTGTCTTATGTACTATAATTCTACTCAGTTATTGAATATTATACCTTTTTTAGATATATTATCTTATTCCTTTCTCTATGAATTCAGAGTGTGTGTATTCTATACACTTAGAATCATAGTGTTTTTCGTGTTCCTTTATTCTGCTGCGTCATTGGAACATGCAAAATGCGTTTGATACATGCACAAGTACCGAAACAGGTTTCACAAGTATTAATACAAAATTATTTTTCATCTGAAATTGCAAAATTAATGAATGTCTTCTAACTACGTTGGAACATATCTATAGTGTATGCTGCAAAATTAAAGAAACAGTCGAATCTACATAAATATTAAGTACGCTCAAATTTTTCTTAGAATTTGGAAGTCCACAAAGGAAAAAATTAACTATTATCATCCAAAAACATTTTTGTGAGATGTTCCAAAGTAAAATCAACAACGTGAAGCAAGATAGAAAGTTAAATTAAAGTATATATTACCCATTTTTCAGAAGATGTTGGTGTGCAGTTCACGCAAGCATCATGGTTAATCTCAGTGGAGATAACTAATCCACCATCTCCTGCCTCCACATTGTATACTTTATCGACCAAATTCAGAGAACAATTATCTAGTGAAGGAGAACATGACGGATCTTTCATGGGACTTGCCTCTCCTGACCACTGCATCTCCACAGAACCAGTTACTGAACATCCAGGATATTGCGCACTAGGATTCTCAAGACTGCAAGCGTTCTGTACAGATATATTCCCACAATTAGCACTATGCAGCTTTGAATTTTGATCCTCCAATAAGTTAAGACCTTTACTAGCTGATGTCAAGTTATGAACACGGGCTAATTTTACCTGAATAGCACCAAAAACATTTGAATCAGCACTTTTATTTTCCTCATCTGTTGGACAAGATTTTGTATCACAAACCATCTGGTTTGGTACATCAGAACTGAATCTAGATAAGACTGCAACATCTTTCCCTTCCTCCAAATGTGTAGACATTTCTGCAGAACCACTGCATGATTTTGCCGGCAAGAGTCCCAGTGACCAGTCCTCTCTCTGTGGTTGACCACATCCCACATGATCATTTTCATTCTTAATTAAATTCAGCAAGGAGTCAGTATGCACATGGCCGTTGTTCAGGTTCTTGTCTGAATCTGTATTCCAGAGAAGTGAACTCTCTATGTCCTTACCATTTCCTAAATATTCAAGCTCCTGACAAAAACTTTGAAATTTGTTTTTCTGTAAATTCTGACAAGAAAACACCTCATTTTCCAGTCTCATAGGCCAGTCTGACAGGCTTGAATCCAAATCAACAATAAGGTTGATCCCATCTTCCGATCTAACACAAAACTCAAAAGCAGGAGCCGGTGTACAAGATTTCCCAGAGGAAGCAATCGCGTTCTCCGCTGCATCATACTTTCCATTTCTATGCTGAATTCGGGTCATATTACACACCCCAACTGCTCCTGCAGAATCCAAAATGTTCCTGGCAGAGCTCATTTCTGGGGAATCCAATATATATTCAGAACCATTCTCATCACAGTGATGCAATCTGTAAGCAGGATGTCTCTTTTTTCTTGCTAATTAAGCGGAGTGACTTCAAGATATTTGACATGAAGCATCCAATCAGAAATTTCAGTCCCTCGTACCTGCATCAACACAGGTATATAGATGAAATGCCGATGATTTTGTCTGCATTAACAACACAATGTGATAAGAGGTAACTGGGCTGGAAATTTCTACACCCAGGCCATTTCCTGAAACCTGTGTGAAATGTTGCAATCTAGTATAATAACCAATAATTCGCACTTCCGAATAGAAGGATGTTAAAAAACAAATGCATTTCGACTATGCAGTGCAGGGCCAATAGACCAATTGGGCCGATAGTTTTGGTGAGACATTTTATCAAGCAGGTGGACTACAAAATGCACGCCTCGACTAAATTGGCTGAACATACCTATTAAAACCAACATACAGAAAAGTTAGACTTTTGTGTGTGTGTGACCTTCTTGTTAACATGGTTAAATATAGTATGTATATAAACTCTCTGCAAGCCTATTTTCACCGGCAAGAGTTCATAACAATTGGTATCAGAGTTAGTACCGCGTCTGAGTATGGAATCGAACTCAGTGTTGACTGTAGTTCTCTACTGCCGAATCACGAAACAAACCACACATATAGGCTAATGACTTGGTACTATGTATGGATATAGTGTGCTATGTCAGTAAATTCGGGTTAGCGTCGACAATTCTACATAGAACAACGTCTTACCCACAAAGCACATACATAGAAAAGAACCAGAGGAAAGCAAATACACCTTCAAAACGGCACGCCGGAGAGGCTTGAAGTTGAATGTCTTGGTCAAGGAACCCAGGAGAAAGCAGAAGCTTGGGCTGACAACACCACACCTACACTTCCAGTTTCCCTCCTTTTGGTTTGGTTTTGTTTTGGATTCTTTACTCGGTCAAACAAATTATTTACAATTGATTTTATATTCTGACAATTGATTTTGTATTCTCTCATCATGGTATTAAAAATCTCCATAATCTTCAACATGTCAACGAAATACTATTTCAGGATAGTTCTTAATTTAGGGTTAATTTCAATTTGTATCCCAAAGTTCCCCAAAAAAAAAATATTTTTATTCCGAAATATCACTCGAATCTCAATTTATACCCTAAAAGTTTAAAAATATTAATTTATCCCCTAAAAAATATAAATACGTATCAATTTACACCTAAGACTAACTGTCGTCTATTTTGCCGTTAAAAAAGTTTGGCTTAATTATAAATTACACCCTTCAAAATTTAAATATTTCACATTTATGACCCAAAAAGAATTTCATCCATAAATACTCGTTAAATAGCTCTCAATGGTATCGTGTCATAACATTTTCCTATTGTGTTTAAGTCGATAAAAAATTATTTTTAACACAAAAAATATTTTCTTGTCGAGTCGATTGCGTTGTGTAATATATTTTACATTTACGACAATTCATATAATACTATTTAATAATTTTAAAAAATTAAAAAATACTTATTTTTTGTCCATAATACTCGTTAAATACCTATTTTTTGTCTACAGTTGTATTGTTTGTATCTAATTTTAATTTGATCGGACAATCAAAAGATTTGTGTCTAATTGTAGATAGAAAATAGTTATTTAACGAGTATTGTAGGTATAAAAAATTTTAATTTTTAATTTTTTTTTTACTGACTCAAACATGACATGAAGATGTTATGATGATACAATTAAGAGTTATTTAACGAGTATTAATGGATGGATTTGAAGATCTGAAGATGCAAATTGCAAACAGGATCTGAAGATCTCAACAAAAAACTCAGTAAGCCCAAGCTCCAGTGTTTCCCAACGTGATTTGGACAAGTTAACGAACATGGAAGTGACAAAAATCAGAGATCAAGAGGAAAGTGATTGTGGGGCAGTTGAAAATAATGTAACAATCGTTGCATGCAAAGAAGCATTGTCTCGATGTAACAGTGTACAGTACCTACAAAATAAGCGTGCTGGGCTAACTGCTATGCTTGGAGGCTTGGAGCTGGTGTTGAATGAAAATTTGGGCACTGCACAAAGATCAGATCAAATGTGGGCTTAAAGCACTGTTTACGAAGCTCTGTGGACGTAAAACCCAGGCCGGAAAGTTCCTTGCTGGGCCCATTTTATTCCTCAGCCACACATCTGTCTAGAAAGAACACCCATTTTTTGCAGCTTAGAGATCTCCAGGTATGGGCTCCATCTCTTCCAAAAAAAGAAAAAGAGAAAAACTCTTATGTTGCCTGTGTAAACACTCACTTCTCTTTTCTGCACATCTTTTCCAAGCATAACTAATGGCCACTCCACTTTAGCATTAAAAAGAGAAAAAAAGGAAGAAAAAGTAATGACTATCTTTGCTTTTCCCTATCCCTTCACCTTTGAAAGCTAACTGTGCTGATGATTTTTATGCAATTTTAATATTAAACTCTAAAAAAAAAATGGATGGATTTGGGTCATAAATATAAAATATTTAAACTTTGAGGGGTACAATGGACGGAGTTAACTCCAGATACACATTGATACGAATTTATGTATTTCAAGGTGTAAATTGATATTTTTAAACTTCGAGGGTGTAAATTGAGATTTACATGATCTTTCGATGTGCAACTTGATATTAGCTAATTAATTTAATGGTCATCGTATTTTTATTGGAGTCGAAAGTTCGAACTTCATCATTTCCGCATGGCTTTAAAACAAAATTAACACTAATTTTGAATAGAAATCCAAAACTATTAAAAAAAATAAAGAAATCAAAAAAGATAGAGACTGTAGACATTAAAAAAATTAACAAATTAATGTCTATAATTGAGTTCAAATAAATTAGATAAATTACATTAGTTTGGACTTAAATTCCATAACCTAAATAATACAAGCCCAAATTCAATTAACAAGGCTTGTCAAATTAAATTAAACTAGACCTAAATTTCATAGCCTAAATAATACAAGCTCAAATGCAATTAATCAGGCTTGTTAAATTAAATTAAAATTGATTTAAATTCCATAGGTCCAAATTAAATAAACTTTTAAAAGATAAAGTGGGTTGGCCTTAAATTTCATAAATTAACTAAAGTCTACAAATTTTTGGGTAGTCAACTACCTAAAATCCATATAAGGGTAATCAGGTAAAAGTACCCTTATATGGATAACTATTTATACCACTATAAATAGAGGTCTGGGAGAGGCCAATGAAGGAAGTCAAAGGAGGCCAACAAGAGAAGCCAAGGAGGAGGGAAGATCAAGAAGCTCTGCCCGAGTCCATCTCAGGAGGAGAAGGGAAGATCAGCAGTAAAGCTCTACTAGAGTCTACCCCTAACTGAAGTCTTCTACCCCGAACCGAAGTCTTGCAAATCCATCTCAAGAGAAAAAGAGCAAACCGCCAAGGTCCTTCTTCAAGAGATCCAAATCATTTTCCAAGAGCAATATGATCAAGCTGTGATGCAAAATGTCACGTGAGATTCTTCTCAAATTTTCGCTGCTGCACTCTCTTTCCAACAACTCAAATGTATGATTGCAGATACGATCCGAGCCCAATATAAAGGAGTTCAACAATCTTCGTTAGTATATGTCAAGTCATACAACCGAAGAATTGATGAGATGTAAATGGCTATGGGATACCAACCCCCGAAGTTCCAACAATTTGATGGAAAAGGTAACTCAAAACAACATGTTGCACATTTCATCAAAACTTGCAATAATGCTGGCACATACGACGATTTGATGGTGAAACAATTCGTCTATTCCCTCAGAGGTGTCGTGTTCAACTGATATACAGATCTTACAACTGGGACTATTGACAATTAGGACCAACTTGAACGAGAGTTCCTCACTCGTTTCTACAGCACCCGACGTATGGTAAGTCTTCCTAAACTTGTAGGGACAAAACAAAGAAGAGATGAATCTGTTATCAATTATATCGAACGTTGGAGGAGTCTTGTTCGCAACTGCAAGGAGCGCATTAGTGAAGGTTCTTCGATTGATATGTGTGTCCAAGGGATGCATTGGGAATTACTCTACAACCTCCAGGGAAACATGCCTCATACTTTCGAAGAACTTGCAACACGAGCCCATGACTTGGAGATCCAAATCGCTAGACATGGAAGTCACTTGATAAGTGATCATCATGAAAAGAAAAATGTGAAACCTTTCAAAGCAGAGGAAGCTATGGCAATTGCCACTACACCAATGAAGATTTCTAATAAAAAGTCAAATACAGACTTCAATGCTAAGTTTACTCAATATCATGTCCAACAGAAGAGAAGACCGAGTTTGAAAGAACTTGAAGGGAAGAACTATTCCTTCTCTGATGCTGAAGTTTCTGATATCTTTGATTAGTCGCTCGAATTAAAGTTTATCGAGCTCCCAACGCCTAAACGACCAGAAGAAGTATCAATGGTTGATAATCCAAAATATTGCAAATATCATCGAATTTTTAGCCATCTCCTTGAAAAATGCTTTATCTTGAAGGAAGAGATTCTTCATCTACTCAATGAGAATAAAATCAAACTCGATTCCAGTGAAGATACAGAAATTGCAAATGTGACAATGGTCACTTTTGGGTCTTTTGACCCTATACCAATATCAAATAAAGGAGTACATTCGTTTCATCCCGTATATCTTAAGGAACCATCACAATTATTAAATTCTTCCAGCCCCACAGAAGAAACATCATCAATTGAAGGAAAGGAACTCACTGTTTCCCTTCCTGATGGAGCTGTGCAGGTGCAATTCATCGTTGATGACGAAGTGACAGCAATTTATGCATACCCAGGTATGCCGACGCATGAAAACCCCAACATTCCAACACTCCAACACTTTATGAGCTAATTACAGATGATCTAGATGTTTGGGCATCATCGTCTGAATCGGAAGATGAGACCAAAGATGGTTGGTCAACTTTCATCAATAAAAATGATAAATACCATTTCAAGTGCTAATATGAAGTCATCTAATCTACTAGGCGACACAGAACTCATGTTGGGGGCATCAATCTTGGAACTCAAACCAAGTGGATGGCTTTCTTTAGATGATTCTGTAGTTATTGAAAAAGATCTGAGCGAATGGACTACGGTGAAGCCTCGTAGATGCCATAAGATACAACATTTGTCTCTTTTATCTAATAAGTCAGTACACCCTAAAAGAAAGAGGGGATCTCATTCTCGTCGAAATCGAAGACGCAAGACGAAAATAAGAGTTTCTTCTCAGCCAACAACCATTGAAGATGAAGACTATAAATTGTCTTCTTACACACCTATAACTTTGTTGGAGTACTTTTCCAACCAATTATTTGTAAGGGAACCAATCACATCTTATGTGATTATTGCTCACAAAGTCAAATGCATGGCAAGTACTCCATCAGATAAATGTTCGAGTACCAAAAGTTCACAAAAAGAAGTACTGAAAGACGAAAAGATGATTACAAAGTGGAAAGACATGCCATCAAATTTGAGTTTGTCCAAGGCACTTGAATTATCCGAAGAAACCTATCAGGCACTAGTACAAGCTTTGATCGACCCGAAAAGATTCAAAGGAAAAATTCTAACTGGTGCTGATAGGGTTAGTCATGTTGATTGCATGGCAAAAATCTCCTTCAGTGATAAAAATTTATAGCTAGGGTCTCGTCCACACAACAAACTCCTTTACGTTAGCGGATATATTCGAGATTATAAGGTGTCTCATATAAGATCAGGCGTCAACATCATGCCAATTCGCACCATGAAGCAACTTGGAATTTCCATGGATGAGTTGTCAAAGAGTAAGCTAAAAATTCAAGACTTCAATCAACGGGGGCAACGTGTCTTGGGTATGATTCATCTCAAGATCAAAATCGGAGAATTGGTGTCTTATGTCTGCTTCCATGTCATAGACTCCAAAACATCTTATGAGCTACTGTTGGGAAGACCTTGGCTCCATGAGACAGGAGTTGTCCCATCAACATTACACCAATGCTTCAAATATTTTCAAGATGGAGAAGTGACGCGAGTCATTGCTGAGATCAAGTCTTTCTCAACGGACGAATCTCACTTTGCAGATGCCAAGCTCTACTCTGAGACAAAACTCATCTCAAAAGTCCTTCCTATCATCATGTCAAAGACCAATCTGTCAAGAGAAAGACAAGAACAACTTTCGATAGATGACGTCCAACTTTTGAAGAAAGACATAACCTTACCTGTAACTCAGTTATCAAAACTGACAATCTCTGACTCACCTCTAAGGAGCTTTGTAAAAGTTTCAGTAGTGGAGAAAATAGGAGATCGTAAAGATGGTTGGTTTGATCCTCACATTAAAAAAAACTCTTCAAAAATGCAGGATATGATAAAGGGGAAGCACGCCAGCTTGAAAAACTTGATTCAATTCGGCCAATGAAGCAAGTTGATGAATCAACAATAATACAAAGAATGACAAAGGGAGAGTCTTCCATACAACACAAATTTGGTTTAAGATATTCTCTTTCACCAATTCCAATCAAGCTAAAAAAGGCCTCATCAAAATCCATCATGATTCAAATCTGTGAGTGTAAAGATGAAGAGGTCACACAGCCTCGTGCTTCCACTTTTGATCGACTTGGTAAACAAGATGGTTGAAGAGCACTAATTGATCAACTGAATAGGGAAGTTTCTTCTTCAGATGCTCCACAAAAGATTTCTGTATTTACACAGCTTAGAGGACTAGTTTACCAAAGTGAACCAAGTTCTCTCAAGAAAGTCAAGAAACAAAGGAGGCGATGTAAACATCATGCTTCTAAATTTGCAAAAATAATGGAGGATGTTGATGATAATATCCAAATTTCCCTTGTCAATCAACAATAGCCCTCAAGAAATAACAAAAAGCAGGAAAAGTGTATAATGCAGACATCAAGGAAGGAGATGTTTTTGTGAACTATGTCACCGTTGATCAAATAATGGAAGAATCACAATCATAAGAATCATCTTCAACAAATAAATTCAAAACAGCTCGATCTACACTTCAAGAGAGGGGACAAACTTTCACATACAAGATAGCTAACAAAGAAGGCTTGAAGATCGACCCGATCAATGTGAAGTTTCTAAAGCACTTCTACACTTTAAAGAAAGTATCGCTCCTTTAAGCACGAGCCTAAATTGCATGTTACTTTTGGCCCGCATGAGTTAAAACTGTGCACGAGTCAACCTAGAAATAAATTTGCTACTCCTAGCCCGCATGGGTTAAAACTGTGTACGGCTTGACCAAAAATAAAGATTCATGTGCGCCTTTACGCGCGAACCTAAACTACATGTTACTCCTGACCCACATGAGTTAAAACTGTGTACGGCTTAAAAAAAAACTTTTTACTCCTGGCCTGCACGAGTTAAAACTGTATACGGTTTAACATAACAAAAAAAAAAAATCTATTTTTGCTCTTTGGTCTCATGAACTGAAACTATGATGAGTTCAGTCAAAAGAACAAAAAGAGAAAAACTTCTAGTTGTTAGTGAAGTTTTATCAAACATCAAATTCCCCGACTTGCTAGTTGACAAAGGTCTTGTGTTTGATGACAGTTAGGTGAAGGAGTACATCACTCTGTCAACGGAGCAACAACGGACTACCATATTGATCCTTTAATTTTCAGCGTCTTGGGAGTTGTAAAATGCTCTCAAATTGCTACAAGGATTGATCACAAGAGACTGGTTAAGAGCTCAAAACTTCTGTTTATCTGATTCTGCAATCCACCTATTGGGAGAAGTCACCTAAGGCTGACACAAAAGTTACCTAAGGCTGACGCATAAGTCTCTTAAGGCTGACACATAAGTCACCTAAGGCTGCCATAGAAGTCATTCAAGGTTGCTACAGAAGTCACTCAAAGTTGCCACAGAAGTTACTTAAGGTCGACACAGAAGTCACCTAAGGCTGCCATATAAGTCACTCAAGGCTGCCACAAAAGTCACTCAAGGTTGCCACATAAATAACCTAAGGCTGACACAGAAGTCACTTAAGGCTGTAGCAGAAGTCACGTAAGATTGTCGCAGAAGTCACCTAAGGCTGACCCAAAAGTCACTTAAGGCCAACACAGAAGTCACTTAAAAGCTACCACATAATTCATTCAAGGTTGCCACAAAAGTCATTCAAGGTTGCCACAAAAGTTACTCAAGGCTGTCACATAAGTCCTAGGGCTGTCTAAGACTGTCGTAGAAGTCACCCAAGGCTGTTGCAAAATTCATTTTAAGGCTGACACATAAATTACTTAAGGCCGCCATAGAAATCACTTAAGGCTGACCCAGACTTAAGGCTACCATAAAAATCACTTTAAGGCTGTCACAGAAGTCACCAAAGGCTGTCGCAGAATTCACTTTAAAGCTGACACGTAAGTCACTTAAAGCCGCCACAAAAGTCACTTAAGGCTGATACAAAAGTCACTTAAGGCTACCACAGAAGTCACTCAAGGCTTCCACAGAAGTCATTTAAGGCTACCACAGAAGTCACATAAGGCTGCCACATAAGTCATTTTAAGGCTGACACAGAAGTCACTTAAGGCTGATACAGAAGTCACTTAAAGTTGACATCAAAGTCAACAACTCATGACACATAAGTCATTCAAATTTTGACACAAAAGTCAACAACTCTTGACACATAAATCATCCAAAGTTGACACAAAAGTCAACAACCCTTAACACAAAAGTCACCTAAAGTTAACACAAAAGTCAACAACCCTTGACACAGAAGTCACCAATTCTTGACACAGATGTCACCCAAAGTTGACACAAAAGTCACCTAAAGTTGACACAAAAGTCAACAACCCTTGACATAGAACTCACAAACTCTTGACACAGAAGTCACCCAAAGTTGACACAGAAATCACCTAAAATTGACATAAAAGTCACCCAAAGTTGACACAAAAGTCAACAAATCTTGACACAGAAGTCACCAACTCTTGACACAGAAGTCACCAACACTTGACACAAAAGTCATCCAAATTTGATACAAAAGTCAGCAACTCTTGACACAAGAGTCACCAACTCTTGAAACAGAAGTCACTTAAAATTGATACGAAAGTCACCTAAACGTGACATGGAAGTCACCCAAAGTTGGCACAGAAACCACCCATAGTTGGCATAGAAGTTAGCAACTCTTGAAAATAAAAGTCACGTTTGACACAAAAGTTGTTCAAAGTTGACACAAAAGCCACCCAAAATTGGCATAGAAGCCACCAATTGATGCAAAAGTATCAACTCAACCTCACCTTACCTCACCATACTTGTAAAACCCGGGAAATTTAAACTTTTTTCAAAAAAGGGCAAAATAGTAATTTGCCACTATAATGCGTATTTAAAATACTCATGTTCTAGACCTCGGATGAGGAAACGGAGTTCGCTGTTGAATTCGTATCGCGAAATTTAGTCACCTTGTCAAATTTCGTCGAATTTCGAAGTAGTCGGATTTTGCACGTCGTTCGAGGCGACTGCGTGGCGATTTACCTTACGAACGTCCCCATAAATAAATTTTATAAAATTTCCTTAAAATTAAGTTAAAGTTCAAATAAAATTAATTTGAACTTAAACTGGGATCAAACGAATCGTTTCGGGACGAAATCGGACCCGATTAAACGAATGACATGTGGCGCGACGTGGGTCGAGTATTAGAACTATAAATAGAGGCAAATATCTGCATTTTAGGCAGAAAAATTATGCCATTGTGCTGGTCTTCAACGTGTAAGAGAAAGAGGGAGAGAAAAGAGAGAAAACATTGATCTTCAAGCTTTATGTAACTTGGGGAAATTTGAGGCATGATTATGAGATTTATAAATTGTGCCTAGAAGGTGTTTGATTAAATGCCTTGTTTGAATGGAAGTAGTTGTTTTAATTGAATTGAAATAACATGCTTAAGTTTAACTTGTGGAATCATATGCATATGATATGATTTGTAATTAAATGTGCTTGTTGATATATGCATATGTTGATATAGTAACATTGAAATGAATATGATAATTATATGCTTAGGATATAAATTTACCATGGATGTGTTGAAATTGTGCATGGGCTGTTCTTGACATATTGAACATCATGTGGTATGCAATGGGACATAGCATTGCATGTGCACGGAAGCATCTCATTACATGGGTGTGTGCATGGTGGATGTCAACGCCACACTTGGTGATTGACGAAATGACTTGGGAAAAGTTGGGTCGAAGACCTAGCTAAGCCCATGATTGCATGATAAATTGGGTCGGGATGAGCAAGAAGAGGCATGACGACCTCTCGGGTGAAAGACCCGGTGATTTGGGGGGTGCACTCCATTGGTATAAGAGCAATAAAGTGTACGGGTGTGGAAGACCATTGGTATGAGTCCATGAAAAAGTCCGATCCCAAGAAAGACCCTAGCTTTGAAAATGTCATTTGATGAAACATAAATGATGAAATGAAACACTTTGGCATTGCATCGTGTTGTAGGAGTCGGTGAGGACTCGGGTTGAAATGCATGAGGGAGTGACATCTCATTTCATGGCATGGTAGTATTGCATTCCAACTTAGGATGCATGTCATTGTGAGAAATGATTGTTTGCAAATGAATGTTGCATGAGCATGAGCATCTAGGGGGGAGAGTAGCCATTGTAGGGTTTACTTTACTGGACGTTGGCTCACCCTATACGGGAAACATTTCAGGTGTGGGGTTTGCACCGGCGGATGGCTCACTTGGAGAGCATCAAGCATGAAGGGGGCCGGCTTGTGGCCTTAGTTCGAGTTTTTGTAAAACTTTTGTATAAATTCCATTTTGATGTGTAAATTATGGAATTAATTGTAATAGAACTTGTATAAGTTGTGTATTATATGGAAATCCTTGTCAAACATGGATTTGATGAATTGGGAAGGGTTTTGAATGGCTTGGAAATGAAAAATAGGTAAAAAGGGCAATTATGGGCCAGGCGTACCGGTACGATTAGGTCCAGAAGGCGTAGCGTACCGGTACGGTTAGGTCCAGTAGGCGTAGCGTACCGGTACGCGTACCGGTACACTCTCCAAAATTCAGAATTTTTTTATTCTTTTGCCAAATCTTTGGGCTATGTTTTCCTCCCTTCTAATGTTACAAATGGATAATAAGGGGATACCAATGGTGGTATATTGGATCTCGGATAGGTCAACCAACCGAAAGAAATTGGACTTGTATTTTTTTATCCTGGTAAAGGGAATGTGGTGCCGCGGTACCGGGTTAAGCGACATCCACGGGTATTTTCGCGGGTTGACGGGTTGTCAACGGTTAATACAGGACCCCCGGAAAAATGGGGCGTCACAATACTGAAGTTGGTCTTTTGGACTATTGAACTATTGGCCTTGTAGTCTACTATTGCCAGATGCTATAAATTGTTTTCAAGCTGTTTCAAGGACTGGTCACAAGTTTAAAAACTATCTCTTTTTCAATCCTATAGTTCATCCCATCAAAGAAGGGATATCAATTGGCTATAGATATATAAAGTTTTCTGGTACTTTGAAACTCCAACAAGGATTGGTCATAGCTTGAAAACTTTTGAGTCCTTTGATTATTCAATACACCACGTCACAAGGTCCACTTACTGCAAAAAAGGAATCTGGTGATGTAGGCTACTTTCAAACTGCCGCAATGATTGATCATGAGCTTGAAAACTGTAGGGTCCTTTGATTCTTCAATTCGCCACGTCACGAGGTCCACTTACTACAAGAAAGGCATCTAGTGATGTAGGCTACTTTCAAACTGCCGTAAGGATTGATCATGGGCTCGAAAACTGTTGGGTTATTTGATTCTTCAATCCGCCTCGTCATGAGGTCCACTTACTGCGAGAAAGAATTCTGGTGATATAGGCTACTTTCAAACTGCCGCAAGGATTGATCATGGGCTCAAAAACTGTTGGGTTTTTGATTATTCAATCCACCACGTCACGAGATCCACTTACTGCAAGAAAGGAATCTGGTGGTGAAGGCTACTTTCAATCTGCCTCAAGGATTGTCATGGGCTCAAAAATTGCTGCGTCTTTTGATTCTTTAATCCGTCACGTCACGAGGTCCACTTACTACGAGAAAATAATTTGGAGGTGTAGGCTACTTGCTATCTGCCTCAAGGATTGATCATGGGCTCGAAAACTGCTGGAACCTTTGATTCTTCAATCCGCCACATCTCGAGGTTCACTTACTGCAAGAAAGAAATCTGGTGGTGTAAGCTACTTTCAATCTGCCTCAATGATTGATCATGGGCTCGAAAAACTGTTGGGTAATTTGATTCTTCAATTCACCACGTCATGAGATCCAATTATTGCAAAAAAAAAAAAAAAAGAGAGCAACTGGTGATATAAACTACTTTCAAACTGCCGCAAAGATTGATCATGGGCTGCTTCCAAGCTGCTATATGGACTGATAATAAGCTCGAGGACCGTTGAGTTCTTCGATTTTTCATTCCACACCGTCATGAAGAGATTTTCAATGACTGCAAAAATATGACCTTCAATTCTTGAGGCTGCTTTCAAAACTGCTACAGGAACTAGGGTCTATGGAATCTACAATCCTCCCTTCTCAAGGTACGCTTGGTCTTTGGAATCTGTAATCCATCGTTCTCAAGGTACGCTTGATCTTTGGAATCTTCAAAGTATTCATTGATCTAACTTTTGGAAAGGAAGTCATCTAAAAAGTCAAGTAATAATTGATAAGAAATAATTTAAATATAAGAAAATTTAGAAGTTGAACAATAAATAAAAAAATAAACACTAAAAATAGTAAACAAAAAAATAACAAAAAATAATAATAAAAAAAATAAAACAACATTTTTAATACAAAATTACCTGGGATCTAATTTTTAGGAAAGTCACCTAAAATAAAATTCTTAGCGCAAAGTCAACTCCATGTCAAGATCTTGTAACAAAGTTTTTTGATATAAGATTCTTTAAAAAAAAAAAAGGGGGCAGTCTTGATAATAATGTAATGAGAAAATTTAAAAGCTTGAAAATTGTATAATAATAGAAAAGGAAAGAAAAAAAACACATGCGACCAAATTCTTGAAAAGCAAAACCACCTTAAATAAAATATTCAAAAAAATCTCTTAGTTATCAAGACAAAATCAATCTAATGTCGAGGTCTTAAAAAAAAATCACCTGAAATTGAGTCACCTAAGACAAAATTCTTAGGACAAAACTACATAGGAAGGGTTAACTAAAATGAGACTTTAGGACAAAGACAACCTAATTAAAATTTTTAAGATAAAATTATCTTGATTAAAATCTGGAATAAATTAAACAAAACAAATTACGGTCAAGAACCTATCTTGATAAAAAAAAAATTAAGAAAGATGTTGTGACCGAAAATAAGATAAAAAGAAGATTGATTGAATGGAATAAAAGTTATTTACAATTAAAGAAGGGGTGACAAATGGTGCTAAAAAATAAAAAAGAGAGAAAAAATATGGCCAATCACGTTTTTTTTTTCCCAGCTGGAACTAATCATATGAAGCTAAGATCTAAGAAGGCATTGTCATTATTCATAAGATAAAGAAACACATGTACTGCCCAAAGAATGCCAAAGCATGAAACAAAAAAAAAACAAAAAGGTACCTGGAGGGTGCTTGTAGTCAAAGCAAGGCTGACCCAAAAATAAATAAACAAAAAATGATCAAAAGAATAAACAAACTATAAGATGACCCAAAAATAAATAAACAAATAAAACAATAAACACAAAAAAAAAATTAAATAAAAAATAAAAAATGATCAAAAGAAGACATGATTATCACAAGACCAACAAAAAACAATCTTGTGTACTTATGACAACAAAAGTTGAAGAGCATATTGTATATGTATATATAAAAAAAAAACTTGTTCAAATTAAAGTTTTGAGATAAAGTCATTCGATTAAAGTCTTCAATCAAAAAGGGAAAGGCTAAATAATAATAATAATAATAATAATAATAATAATAAACAAACAAACTAAATGATAACAAAAAAATAATAAAAATATTAACCAATAAAGAAAAAAAAAAGAATAAAAATAGCATAACAAGAGGAATAACGCATGTCAAAAATAATAATAATATGGCAAAATAAAGAAAAATGGGGTCACGCATGGCAGACATGAAAAGAAAAATGAGATGCACATGATGGTGATCAAGAATAATACAAACAATAACTAAAAATAAGGAATGAAAAACTATGGTAAAGATAAAAAAAAAAAACAAATTAAAAAGCTTTTGACAATCAGAGAAGAAGAACTAAACAATCCTTAAAGACAACTTTGAAAGCATTTAAATGATTAAAAAAATAAAAAATAAATAAAAAAACATAACTGAAAAATAAAACTAAAAAAATAAATAATAAATAATTTTTTTTAAAAAAAAAAATAAATTAAAAAATTAAAAAATATACAAATATACAAATAAAAGCATACCTATCACAATTGATTGATTGAGTCTTTGACATGCAAAGTCAATTACAAGGCTTGGTTAAGAATTAAAGTATGATCAAATATATATAGGTCTCACAAATTGTAATTGAATCTAAAAAGGACTTATTATTCTAAACAAATAGGAATTAGAAGTCTATTTAGATTAAAACACATGTCAAAATTTTAGGTCTACTTGTTTAAGTAAAAAAAAAAATCATCGATAAATTAGAAGTCTATATTTTGGGACCATGTATGTAAATAAATAGAAATTGGCTACTTTGACACCTATTATAAAATACTTAGGTCAAAGCCACATAAGATAAGTTACTCAAAATAATTTTTTTGGGGCGAAAACATTCGAGTTAATATTCTCAAGATAATTGTCTCTGTCAAATTCTCAACAAATTACACAAATCAAGTAGTAGTCAATAAACTGTGTCTTGATCTAAAGCAATCAAGAAACAAGTTATGACCAAAAATACGATAAAGAAAATATATAGATTAAATAGAACAAAGTTGTTAATATTAGAAAATTTAATAAAAATTAATAAAAAATAAAAAAGAAGGGAACATGCATGACCAATGTGAGAAAAAAGGTGGGGTTGAATGGCGGCAACCAAGCAAGACAAAAGAAAATATCTATTTATTGCTTGCAAAATTCCTTGGATTCAAACGAATAAACAAAGTTGTCAAAACTATTAAAAAGAAAGAATAGGAAAAAATAACGTAGCTAAACTAAAGCTCAACTGATTCTAATATATATAAACATTCTAAATCCATAAATTTAAATCAAAAAAAGATTTAATTATTATAAGTATACATGAATTGAAAGTCTATATTTCAGGTTTACATGTTTAAGCAGAACAAGAGAACTATTATTTTGACACCAACATGGATTAGAACTTTATATCGATAAAGGACCGGTAAACATAAATCAAATTGAATTCTATGTTCGAGTTCAACATGGACTATAATTCCATGTTGATCGTGAAACAATAAATAAATTTAAATTAAATTAAACTTCTTTTAAAATCAAAATACAAATCGAGACCCATTTACATATTTATAAAATATTAAATATAAAAATAAGTCTCGATGGGAAATTTGTAGACATTAAAAAAATTAACAAATTAAATTCTATAATTGAGCTCAACTAACTTAGATAAATTACATTTGGTTGGACCTAAATTCCATAACTTAAATAATACAAGCCTAAATTTAATTCACAAGACTTGTCAATTTAAATTAAACTAGACTTAAATTCCATAGTCTAAATAATACAAGCCCAAATGCAATTAATCAGGCTTGTTAAATTAAATCAGGAAAATTTGGAAGCTAGTCCCCTTATATGGACTTGTTTGGACTTAAGTCCACAAAGGAAACTTATTTGTTATGAAGTCTATTTTTTATCAATTTTACCAGACTATCCCATACATTTAGAAGTGAAGTAGAACTAAAAATTAAAAACTCCTAAATTTTAGGAATTTGACTAACATTAAAAAAATTTCCCTCATATCTATCTATATTCATATATAATGTTAAGACTATATATATATATACACACTAGTTATTTCCCGTGCCTGAAGGCACGAAGTACTACAAAAAAATTATCAACAATAAATATATTTGTATTTACACCCAAAATCAAATTACAAAGATAGAGAAGAGAGAAAGGAATTTAACACCAGTTGTAGTTGGGGCGAGCGGTGGTAGTGATGGTAGCCGGCAGTGGTGATAGTGAGAGGCGGTGATGGGATGGTGGTGGTGGGGTAGTTGTGGGGTGGTGGTGGTGGCGGCGACAATGGCGGTGATGGTTGTTGTAGAAGATGTGGTGGTGGGGTGACAACAATGGTGGGGGTGGGGTGGTGGTGGTAGGGTGGCGACATCAGTGATGTTGGTAGTGGTAGGGCGATAGGAATGGTGGTAGTGGTGGTGGGGCAGCGGGTGTGGTAGTGGTGGTGGCGTGGTGACAGTGGTGGTGGTTGTTGAAGCTATGGTGGTGGTGTGGTGGTGGTGGCGGTGGTGGGGTGGGGGTAGTGGTGGTGGCGGTGACGGTGGCAGTGGGGTAGTGGTGGTGGTGGGGTGACAGTGGTGGTAGTGGTGGTGGTGGTGGGGCAATGGGGGTAGTGGTGGTGGGGCAGTGGGGGTAGTGGTGGTGGGGGTAGTGGTAATGGTGGTGGTGGTGATGGTGATAGTGGTGGTGGGGCAGTGATGGTAGGGGTAGTGGTGGTGGTGGGGTGACAGTGGTGGTAGTGGTGGTGGTGGTGGGGTAGTGGGGGTAATGGTGGTGGAGGTAGTGGTAATGGTGGTGGTGGTGGTGATAGTGGTGGTGGGGCTGTGGGGTTGGGGGTAGTGGTGGTGGTGGAGCGGTGGGGGTGAAGATGGGGTGGTTCCAAACACTATTTTTTTTTAAAGTACTTATGAGAAATTATAAGTCTTAGAAATACTTTTAAAAAGTTACTCAAAACACATCCGTATGGGTGTATTTTCCCTATTAAATTTGGGGTGTTAATATTAGCCGTCGGATTAACTTTAAAATAAAATTTAAAGAGATCTCAACCGCGAAAAGTAAAAGTCATTTTGTTTATCTTTTGAAATTTGAATTGTATTGTACTTTATTACATAGATATAGATCTAGATATATATATATATAATAAAACACCTGACAACTTGAATTTTATCTCCTACATATTTTCTCTCTCAAAAACATCACATCATTCATTTCTATCATATGTTTAATCATTTAATATTTGATTAATTTGTAGTTTAACATAGTTTTTATTTTCAACATTATTCATACACGATAGTATACACATATTGAGAAATTTTTGTCAAATTAAGTATTTTGAGAAAATTGTTAATATTTTTTAGAAAATAATGGGTAAAAATAAATTTTAAATGATGTAATCAAAGAAATGAATGAAAAAAAATTGTTATTTAATATAGTGAGATCGATTTTTTGGGCGTTATATTCCATCGTGCCTTCAGGCACGGGTTATAACTAGTATATTGATATTTCAGAAAAATAGTAATATTTAATATTAACATTAAAAACAAAAAATAGTAACATTCAAACACAAAAAATAGTACAATTTAAATACAAAAAAATAGTACTATTTAAACACAAAAACATAGTAACATTCAAAAAATAAAAAATAGTAATATTGTATATTAATATTTGAAAAAAAACAATAGTAACATACTCAACAAAAATTAGTAACGTTGAATATTTTTTCTAAAAAATATTAACATTCAATATTAATAATAACCTGCTTATCAAAAAAAAAAAAAATTAGTAACATGTTTAATAAAAAATAGTAACATGAAAAACGGTAGTAACATGAACAAACCCAACAAAACAAAAATAATAACATGAAAAAAAAATTGTACGGGTACAACGTCGTCTTCTTCACAAAAATACACAACCAACTAAATCGAAACCTCGCCGATAATCCAAAAAAGTAGTAACATGCGCAAAAAAAAAAAAAAAAAGGTAGTAACATGGTATTTCAAGAATTGAAAAAATAATAACATGCTTCGGGACATTTCGTCGAAGTTTTTGGTGGGTGAATTTGATGTTGTGGGAGTAACGGATAGGAGAGGTTTAGTGGGTTGTTGAGGGCGGTGGGTTGGGGTTTTTGGATTAACGGTGGCAATGGCCTATGGGACTTTGATTTTTTGGAAGACAGAGATGGGAGCGTGTGAGGAGTTTGTTTAGGAAAGAGAAGTTATACGGGGTGAGAGAGAGTTATGGAAAGATTGTGATAGACAATTACTAGCGTAAAATTAGGCATACATATCTTCTTTCCTTATATATCAATGAATTAACTTCTATGACTTTCCATAATTAAACAAAATTAACACCGTTCGGGATATTTTTGAGATTAAAAAAAAAAAGTGGACTTAAGTACTTACATATAAGTTTAAAAACGGACTTATCCTCAAATAAGTTTTTTTGCTGGACTCAAGTCATTATAAGTTCATCTAAGAGAACTCAATTCCAATTTTCACATTAAATTAAAATGCATTTAAATTTCATAGGTCCAAATTAAATAAACTTTTAAAAGATAAAGTGGCTGGACTTAAATTCCATAAATTAACTAAAGTATACAAATTTATGGGTAGCCCACTACCTAAAACCCATATAAGGGCAATCGGGGTAAAAGTACCCTTATATGGATAACTACTCCTACTACTATAAATAGAGGTCTGGGGGAGGCCAAGGGGGGAAGCCAAAGAAGGAGGCCAAGAAGAGAAGCCAAGGAGGAGAGAGGATCAAGAAGCTCTGCCTGAGTCTATCTCAAGAGGGGAAGGGAAGATCAACAACGAAGTTCTGCCGGAGTCTACCCCTAACCGAAGTCTTGCAAATCCCTCTCAAGAGAAGAAAAGCAAACTGCCAAGGTCCTTCTTCAAGAGATCCAAATCATATTCAAGTCATTCAACACAAATAATAGTGAGAAGATCCAACAAATTCACCAAATCAAGGATTGAAGAACCAAATCAAGGATTGAAGAACGAGATTCACGTCAATCCGACTCTCGTCTTCACCAAATCCACCAAATCAAAGACGAAGAACGAGAACCACGTCAATCCGACCCTCATTTTCAACAAATTTACTAAAGTATCACCAAATCGAAAATTAAAAAACACGTTGATCAAGTCTTTGTTTTCACCAAATTAACCAAAGTCAAAATCAAATGGAAGATTGAGGAACACGCTGGTCAAGCCCTTGTCTTCACCAACTCTACCAAAGTCAACACTAAATCAAAAATCAAGAAACACGCTGATCCGACCCTCATCATCATTAAATCCACCGAGAATCAGAGGAAAGTGCATGTGAGAAGCACACTGAAGACAGTCAACACCACTTTATTAGATTAAGTCAAATCATCAACAATTGTAATTTTGACATTACTTTTGTGTTAATATTACATCACAAAATTTTGTCGTTATAGAGTCATAATTAAATAAATTAAGCAATAACTCAAAAATGTTTACGAAATATGTTTTCCAAATCAACATAAGAGAGTGATGCTATATAATTTATTTTGGATTGTGTTCTCATGAAAATAAATATAACATCGGGAGTAATTATTAATTTAATAATAATGTAAAATGATAATACATAATAAGGTATTTATTAAAAAATATTAGGAATAATAATAAAATTACATTACTTATAAAATAATGACAAGAATCAGATTGTGATTAAAAACAAAAAATTATAGAAAGGGTCCAATTAGAAAAGCCCATATCAAGTAGCTTGGTGGCATTTCAAATTGAACACACATCACGCATGTATAAGCCATGCATATTGTTGGGATCCAAGGATGAATGATCAACAACACTACGGTATGGGCACTTAGGCAGAGGGAATGGACGCCAAAATCAGCTACAATATAGGGAAGAAAGAAGAAAGGAATTGGGAATTTTGTTCAATTGAGGTTCAGAGTTACAAATCGAAGCAAGGGAAAGATTGTTTTGATGTGTGAAATTTGCATGTAAACTAAGATCACTAGAAAACTATTTCCTAAGGTTGAAAAAACTTCATCTTTATTAGAATTCATATATAGTGATGTATGTGATTTGCATGACACACCTACTAGAGATGACAAGAAATATTTTGTGATATTTATAGATAGAGCAATGTTATAGAGACCTTATTTGAGGACCTTATTTAGGGACCTAATGATGTGACTTTAATACAACTATTGGATTAGTTGTGAGTTCCAATGTTAGATGGAGCCCACAACCAATCCAATGGTTGTACATCATTAGGACCCTAAATAAGGTCTCCAAATAATGTCCAAATAACATTTCCCTTATAGATGACTATTCAAAATTTTGTTATGTTTATCTTATGAAGTAGAAAATCTATGTAACAATAAAATTAAATACATGAGGTTTGATAGGGGTGGTGATTATCATTTTTCTCATTTTTGTGAAAATGTAGGTATAGTACATGAAATTACAGCGTCATATACTCCACAACAAAATAGAATAACAAAAGAAAGAACATGATACTAACTGAAAGAACATGATACTAACTGAAATGATCAATGCTATGCCTTTTTATTCAAGTTTAAATAAAGTATTTTGGAGAGAAATCTTGTTAACTGCTTGTCACATATTGAATAGAGTTCCCATAAAAAACGCAAAAATAACACCCTATGAATCTTGGAGGAAACGAAAACTTGTAGAATCATTGTAAGTTACGAACCTAAAAGGAAGAAACTAGGCAACAAAATATTGAGTGCATTTTCTTGGGATATGCACAATATAGTAGTAGTAGTTATGAACCTATAGATTCTTAGTAGTTGTATCCAATGAATCAATTGAAATTAACACTATCCTAGAATCTTGAGATGCAAAATTCTATGAGAATAGGTTCTCTAGTGTTCCAAAATTAAAGGAATCTGAAGACGTAGTTGAAATATTAAGAGTAGCTTCAAAGGAACATGAACCAAATGAAACTAGTAACCAAGTGGAACTTAGGAGAATTAAAGAGTAAGGACTGAGAAATCTTTTGGTCCAGATTTTGTGGTTTACTTGGTGGAATGAGATAGAAAAACTACTTGGAAGCTGATGATACCTAGAAAAAAGCTCTAAGTATGAGCTCGGACATGGAGGTCAGACAAGGAGGTCAGACACAGTAACCAGGGCTCCGCAATCCAGACCTCAAGCTCTCCTCAAAGAAAACTGCTTCAACTTTAAAAGTGTAAACCCAAGCGTAGGTTGAGCAGAGTAATATATTCTCGGAAGCCCGAGGTCGAATCCACAGGGAATTGGAACAAGTCAACAATCACACAAACACTACTAAATTAAAATGGAGAAAATTTGTTTGAAGAGTTGTTGATTGAAAACAATTTAATTTAATAATTAAAACAATAATAAAATTACTAGAGCATCAGGTACTCCCTCTCAATGTCATACGGTAATAATTAAAGACTCAAGGCTTGATTTGAAACAGGAATTAAATGTCGGTTAATCCAGATAACAAATCAAGTAAGAAAACCAAAAGTTATAACCAAAAGATTATTCAGAAACCTGAATAATAAATCAATCATAATATTTTATGAAACAATGTTAACACTTCAAGCGTGGAATAACCAGTTATTTATTCGCAGGGAAACTCAAGCAATCGATGTACATGACACAACAACTCAGGAGTTTTTACAGAACAAAAACTTTGCTATAAGATTAGAAATTAGATTAACACAATATCATAAATCATTAAGTGCAAAGTCTATAAAAATACCGTACTTCACTGAGAGGTTTTCCCTAGCCCTAGCTTAACCTTTTAGCCGGCCATAAAAGAATTGCAAAAATACACTCAAGAATTCGTGAGCAAAAAGATAAAAAAGAGATCCTGTTACAAAATCATCAATTTGTATTTATAACCCCTTAAGAAAGAGATTGATTCTCGTCAGAATTCTAAGTCTGACATCAGCAGATCCTTGACACGCGTCCGGACGCGTGTTCTTATTCCGTCCGGACGCAAGTTCCAGTGAGTTTGTTCTTCTTCTGATCGCCTTTCTGCCACTCGCGTCCGGACGCGTGTTCATCTTCCGTCCGGACGCGTGATCCAGTGTGTTTTCCTTTGAGCTATGCTTCGTCTTCCCATAATTTAACTCCAAAATTACGCTTTTGTCTTGCAAATTAACACAAATCAACATTTGATAGCATAACACCCAAACTTGGATAAACTTTTATATTTATCACACTTTTACAATTAAATAATCAATCTTTCATAATAATAAATGTGATTATTCGGCCTTAATCACACCCCCCCCACTTAGTTCTTGCTAGTCCCTAGTAAGACAACCACTGATTGTAAGAAACAAAACAAAGTAAAATAAGACAAAACCACTTTCGTAGGACTCACGATTGCATTTAGCATATGCAACAAGCTTTTAAACCCCTAGGTTTCCCCTAGTGGATGAGTATAGTCTCGTGAGGGTTTCCAGAGATGGTACCCACAAACATCACCCTGTGATCAAACATCTGAATAACAATTTTATAATATAAGTTGCTACCACAATATAAACATTCTAAGATGCTAATTTTTCATAAGCATATGCAAAACAACATATAGAATTCTACGCTATATAAGTGTATGCACTTATCATATTCTCATATAAACTCGTGTGTAGTGTGAATTAGCTATACCAAGTCAATAATTTTAGTTGATAATCACCTCTACAACCATCAACCATTCGTCTCAATGCCAAATCTCAATAGATAATTCACTCATGAACAATTCTCTCAGATTATAGTGACTATACACTCAAGTATCACATGTGAGTGGAAGATATTTAAATCAACACAAAATAGTGTTCACATGTTCCATTAAGAAGAACGTAATCCAAAAGAAAAGGATTTGACATAATCTCATGAAAGGAAATCACACACCATAAGTAGATAATCACCCTTCTCTTCCCTATTCACACAAGTCATGCATCAATCAATACACTCTTGAGATCAAATAGGTCTTTATTTAAGGTTGTAATGGGGCCTTGGGATTAGGGTTTTGAAATGAAGGATATTCAGGAATTCAAAAGACTATCCCGAGAGAACATGTACATTACACAACCAAACTTCTTTCCATAATCTTTCACTCTTCATCCTTTAGAAGTACAATTTACATCACTTGCTCATATATTATTATTATTATTATTATTATTATTTTTTTTTAAGCAAGACATCTAATGCAAATATTCACAAGTATGTAAAACTCTTTTTTTTTTTTCTTTTCTTAACCAACATCTCCCAAATTACATAAACACTAAAAGTTCAATCTCAGGATAACCAAGGGTAAAAGATATTATTTTTTTCTCATTGGCCTGGTTATTATATGTTGGGTATAAGAAATAAAATTTTGCTTTAAAGTCTCAATCATGGCTTCTAGGGATAGTAATATTCAAAGAACAAGGTTTAGGCTCAAATAATGACAAAGATGGCCTAAAATCATATCTCAAGAGCTTTTGATAACACACTTCTCATGCAAATAATTCGAAGTCAAGCAATCATTCACAATATTGGTGTTAACCAAAACAAACATAATGAGACTATTGAAGGAGATTAGCTGAATAAAAATATTTTTTTTATTGAGTAAATTTAAATAACTCTCCAAGAAAGATTGGAACAAAACTCACTAGGGTTTTTATGCATCTCCACTATATGTTTCAAGTTCTCAAGGTAACATACCTAACAAATTTTCAACTTGGTAAAGTCTAAAGTGCACAAATTGTGAGTTTTTATAAGAACATGATATGAAATACAAAAATATAGAATAAAGTTCTATGTAATGCTTAAACAGCTACAAATTTAAAGCTAAGCAAATTATTTCTATACTGTGGTATCAACTTATTCATAACAATGTTATTTAGATACTTGATAACACACCAAACAAAATATGCATTTTATAATATTGAGAATTCAGGTACAATGCATATTCAAAAGATAAAAGAAATCAAGCCTAACAAAAACTACCCCAAAATAGGCCTTGATTTCACAGATACGGTAAAGAAAATAAAAGAAACAATTTTAAAAACACCGGGACCTAGAAGAAATCATCCTAAGATGAGGGGCCTGCCTGATCCTGAGAACTCTGCCTTAGCCCCCTCATCTGCGCCCTCAACTCTCTCATCTCCTTCCTCATCTCTCTCTGCCCTCTCAACAACTCAAACAAAATCTGCCTGTCAGTCCTGGGATCAGTGTCCTCATCCACTGGAACCTCAAAATCCTCATCAATATTGAGGAACTGATCCCAATCCTCCTCCTCTGGTTCCACCCCTGGTGGTGGTGCTTGCTCACCCCTTGGACCCCTCTCTCCTGGCACTGGCCTGGCTACACTCTGACTTTTCAAAAGGGTGCTAGAGTTGAGTGCCACCACTTTCTTAGCTCGCTTCATAGTGGCGTCGATTACCACTCCTGCCTGTTCGCACATCGCAGTGGCCAAACCAGCAAAAGGGAGAGATGGTTTTTTCGGATCGACGATGGCTCGTCTCATCTCAGAAAAAATCAATGATGGGAAGTCAATGGACTTTCCGGTGCCCATAGCGTATAACAAGCGAGCTCGGTCCGGATAGATGTGGTTATTTCTCAGTAGAGGAAGGATGTTTGACACTGAGATTAAGTTCAGTATTTTATACTTACTAGTCAGATCCCCTTGCTGAAGATATTTGAGGTTGTCTGTCCAAATAAAATCACCATCCCCCAGTAACTCTCGTCCGACCTCATTCCCGGGATAAGCCTGGGGGTAATCCGGGTTGGCCACCCGAGCCTGCGTCATCCCAATCAGCCTGGCAATAGCCACAGCATCCACCCTGATCTCTATACCCCGAACATAGGTGTGGATTTGGCCATTGCCAAGATCGTTTGCATTGCTAAAAAATTCTCTCGCTAAGATAGGGATACACAACCACTCTTTTCCCATGAAACCTGCCCATCGCCTTGAAGTGACAATGTCTCGGACTCCCAACCGGACGAAGTCCTCATATTCTATTTTTCTCTCACAGACTACAGGCTTATGGGCGTAGTATTTAAAAAATCTTACCCGCGCCTCCAAGGTTTGGAAACGAACGGGGTCAAAGGTGGTATCCTCCTCCTCCTGAGTATTTACTCGGGGTCTCTTTGACGTGGACGCTCGAGGTGGTGCCATAGTGAAAATTGTGAAGAAGAGAGAAAGGATTTAGAGTGAAGAGTTGTATTCTGGTTTTGGAAGTTTGCAATGCAAGAAATTCTAACCGGACAGTCGGTATTTATAATTTTTTCACACGCGTCCGGACGTATGGGGTTATACCGTCCGGACGCGCCTCAACTGCCGCCTTAATTAGCCTTAAAAGTCACGCGTCCGGACGCATGGGGTTAACCTGTCCGGACGCGTATTATGAATTTCAAACGGTTGGCTTTCTCGTCCGGACGCATGACAAATCACCGTCCGGACGCGTTTTCCACTGAGTTCAGACTCGTTGGTTCCGTCCGGACACGACTTCCAGTAGGTTGTGCTCTCTATTCTGGCGTCCGGACGCGTGTTCCAGTGAGTTGTTTTTTCTACACTTAGAAAATTTTTTATATTTTCACATTTTTTTAACTCTTTCCTCCCAAATGACTCCATTCTACTCATAAAAATTCCTAAGTCCCTAAAAAAAAACTACATGACTATACTAAAAACAAAACAATAAACACAGTTGCATGTGCACAAAGCTCAAAATTCAAAATCCCATATGCTTTTTATCAAAGTGAATGCTCCACCCCCCCCCACTCAAAAATCTACATTGTCCTCAATGTACGAATACCTAAAGTAAGATCAAATAAATGATAGGAAGAACATACCGGATGCGCTTAAACTGTGCTCATGCATCTGTAGAAAATTAAAGAAAAAAAACAAAATACACTAATATACAACAATATAAATCAAATGGTGAGAGAAAGATTATTCATAGTGGGGATCCATCAATTCGATGGATTCCGCTTCTACAATACCTTCCTCCAAGAATGGTTTCAGTCGTTGTCCATTAACTTTAAAGGTGTTCCCATTTTTGGGGTTCTCAATCTCTATCGTTCCATAGGGGAATACCTCCTTAACAATGTATGGACCACTCCATCTGGTTCGAAGCTTTCCTTTGAATATGTGAAGCCTAGAATTATATAGCAGAACTTTTTGTGCCGGTGTAAACGTTTTTCGCACAATATTCTTATCATGGAACACCTTCATTCGTTCCTTACTAATCCTAGAATTCTAATAGGCTTCATTCCTAATCTCCTCAAGCTCATTTAATTGTAATTTTCGTAAGGCACCAGCTTTGTCAAAACTAAAATTGAACATCTTAATGGCCCAGTATGCTTTATGCTCTAGTTCCACAGGCAAGTGACAAGCATTTCCATAAACCAATCTGTACGGAGACATGCCCATCGGGGTTTTGTAAGCAGTTCGGTATGCCCATAACGCATCGATTAATCGTAACGACCAATCTTTACGATCTGGGTTCACCATTTTTTCCAAAATGTAAGAAATTTCCCGATTGGGAAGCTCTGCTTGACCACTTGTCTGAGGGTGATAAGGAGTTGCAACTTTGTGTGTGACACCATATTTTTTCATTAAATTCTCAAAAGGTCTATTACAAAAGTGCAATCCCCCATCACTGATAATGGCTCGAGGTATACCAAATCTGGACAAAATGTTTTCTTTTAAAAATTTCAAAACAACTTTATGATCATTTGTAAGACATGATATAGCTTCGACCCACTTAGAAACATAGTCTACTCCCACTAAAATGTACATATATCCAAAAGATGGGGGAAAAGGTCCCATGAAATCTATGCCCCAACAGTAAAAAATTTCTATTATCAAAATTGGATTTAGAGGCATCATATTTCTACGGGTTAATCCCCCCAGTTTTTGACATCGCTCACACACCTTACAGAAATTATATGCATCCTTAAAAATTGTCGGCCAATAAAATCCGCACTGCAAAACCTTTGCAGCGGTCTTTTTCATAGAAAAGTGGCATCCACATGCTCCCGAATGACAAAAGGATAAAATGCTACTTACCTCATCATTGGGCACACATCTCCGGATAATTTGATCTGAGCAATACTTGAAAAGATATGGGTCATCCCAGAAAAAGCTTTTCACTTCAGTTAAGAACTTCCTTCTATCCAATGTAGTCCAAGCTGGTGGCATGTTACCTGTAACAAGAAAATTCACTATATCAGCAAACCAAGGTACTGCCGAAACTGCCAGCAATTGTTCATCAGGAAAAGTGTCCTTGATCGGCACCGTCTCAATGGGTATGTCACTCACAAGTTTAGACAAATGGTCAGCCACTACATTCTCTACTCCTTTTTTATCTTTAATGGTTATATCAAATTCTTGGAGTAGGAGGATCCACCTAAGCAGTCTTGGTTTGGCATCTTTTTTTGTCAGTAAATATTTAAGAGCCGCATGGTCTGTGAAAATAACAATGGGGAATCCCACTAAATATGACCTAAATTTGTCCAGTGCAAAAACTATTGCCAGTAATTCCTTTTCTGTGGTAGAATAATTCATTTGTGCACTATTTAAAGTTCGACTAGCATAGTAGATGACATGTGTCTTTTTCTCATTCCTTTGTCCTAAAACTGCCCCTACGGCATAGTCACTGGCATCACACATAATTTCAAAAGGAAGACTCCAATTCGGGGGTTGAATAATTGGAGCAGTGACGAGCATGCCCTTTAACTTATCAAAAGCCTCTTGGCATAACCCATCCCACTCAAAAGGTATATCCTTCCCTAAGAGATTGCAAAGTGGTCTAGATATAGAGCTAAAATCTTTTATGAACCTTCGATAGAAACCAACATGACCCAAAAAAGATCTAACATCCTTAAGGGTTTTGGGAGAAGGTAAATTAGCAATTAATTCTATCTTAGCTTTATCTACCTAGATTCCCTCAGATGAGACAATGTGACCAAGACCAATTCCCTTTTGAACCATAAAGTGGCATTTTTCCCAATTAAGCACGAGGTTCTTTTCTTCACATTGAAGAAGCACTTTCTCTAAATTTGACAAGCATTCATCAAAAGCATCACCAAAAACAGTAAAATCATCCATGAAAACTTCAAGAAAACGCTCTACCATGTCACTAAAAATACTTAGCATGCACCTTTGAAAGGTCGCGGGTGCATTGCAAAGTCCAAAGGGCATCCTGCGATATGCAAAAGTACCAAAAGGGCAAGTAAATGTGGTTTTCTCTTGGTCTTCTAGGGCAATTTCAATCTGATTATATCCTGAATAGCCATCTAGAAAACAGTAATACAAATGCGATGCTACCCTTTCCAAAATTTGATCCATAAAAGGTAAAGGGAAGTGATCTTTTCTAGTAACAGAATTTAATTTCCTGTAGTCTATGCACATTCTCCAACCAGTAACTGTCCTAGTTGGCACAAGTTCATTATTTTCATTGGCAACTACAGTGACTCCAGATTTCTTAGGAACTACCTGTGTGGGCTTACCCATTTGCTGTCTGCAATAGGGTAAATAATTCATATGTCTAACAATTTCAGCACTTCCTTCTTTACAACTTCTTTCATATGTGGATTCAGTCGACGTTGCATTTCCCTAGATGTTTTAGCATTATCTTCCAAATAAATCTTGTGAGTGCAAACTAATGGACTAATTCCTTTTATATCAGCTAAAGTCCAGCCAATTGCCTTTTTATGTTCTCTAAGAAGTTGTAATAACATACCTTCCTATGTTGAATTCAATTGAGAAGAAATTATTACCGGATAAGTTGCATCATCTCCCAGAAATGCATACTTTAACTCAACCGGTAGCTGCTTGAGGTCAAGCTTAGGTGCTTTCTCACTGGATGGGATTGATGGGTCAATTCTTGGTGGAAGCTCCTCAAATTTCTGTCTCAACTCTTTCATTTCAAGTACTTGTAAAGAGTTTAACACATCAGTGGAAACAAAAATTTCAGAATTGAGTTCATCTATCTCTATCATAGAAGATTGTTCAAGTAAGCATGCTTCAAGTGGATCAAATAGAGAAGAATCATATAATCTGCTTGGAACAAGAGACTCAATCATGTTAACCTCATGCACATCTTCATCAACATTCCCTGGTTGTTTGCACACATGAAAAATGTTGAGCTCTAATGTCATATTCCCAAAAGTTAATTTCATCACATCATTCCTACAATTAATTAAAGCATTTGAAGTTGCTAGGAATGGTCTGCCTAAAATAACAGGAATTTGAGCATTAGCATTTAATACAGGTTGAGTATCCAAAATTATGAAATCCACAGGAAAATAAAATTTGTCAACCTGTACTAAGACATCCTCCACCATACCCCTCGGTACTCTTATTGATCTGTCAGCTAATTGGAGTGTAACCGAAGTGGGTTTTAATTCACCTAACCCTAATTGTTCATATACTGAATATGGGAGCAAGTTCACACTAGCTCCAAGATCCAGTAAAGCCTGTTCAATTCTGTGGTTGCCTATGACACAAGAAATGGTAGGACAACCTGGGTCTTTGTACTTCAGTGGAGTGTTATGCTGTATGATGGAGGATACCTGCTCAGTTAAAAATGCCTTCTTTTGCACATTCAATTTCCTTTTGACAGTGCATAATTCCTTTAAAAACTTTGCATAAGAAGGTATTTGTTTAATGATATCCAACAAGGGAATGTTGATTTTTACCTGCTTAAAGACTTCTAACATATCATTGTGCATATGAGGCTTGGTAGAAGTAAGCAATCTCTGTGGGAATGGTGCAGGAGGAACATACTTCTCAGGCTCATTAACTTCAGATGGATTAAGTTTATCATCACTTTCCGTAGGTTTTGAAATTTTCTCAAATTTTTGAGTTTGAGAAGGAATGGTTTTATCAATTTCTTTTCCACTACGGAGTGTGGTGATAGACTTAACCTGATCATGCTCAGTACTAGGAGTGCCAGTATCATTCACAAAAAATTGACCCTGTGGATTTGGTTGTGGTTGTGCTGGGAACTTACCCTTCTCCTGATGACACGGGTCAATAGTCAGTTTAGTGATTGCACTCCTAATGTCATTTAAAGCCTGTGTGGTTTGATTGACTGTACCTCTGAGATCATCAATGGCCTGAGTAGTTTGCCTATTATAATTTGACTGACTCTGCATGAACTGTGTTAATGCTTCATCCATACTTCTCTTAGGAGGTGGGACATAAGGTGCAGCATTGGAAGAATTTTGTTGAGGTGGTTGTGATGCATTATTTTCATTCCTCCAACTAAAGTTAGGGTGATTTTTCCACCCCGGATAGTATGTATTTGAATAAGGATTATTGTAAGGTTTTGAAAAATTGTTTACAACATTTGCTTGATCATGCAAAACCTCTTTTAACACAGGCAATGTTGGACACTGTTTAACTGGGTGTCCGGGGGTGTCACAAAAACTACAGACTTCCTCAACAGGTATTGTGTCAACCTCATTAACCCTTTTATATTCCATAGCTTCTACCCTCCTAGCTAAGGTGGCAATCCTAGCCCCAATGTCATCTTCCTCCTTCAACTGATACTTACCCCCACCAGATGATGATGATTGTGCAGTTTTACCTCTAGAGGGTTCCTAGGATGTAGTATCCCAAGATTGTGCATTCTCGGCTAATTGGTCTGAATAGTCAAAAGCATCATCTGGTTCCTTATTCATAAAATCACTATTACACATCATCTCAATAAATTGACGCAGCTGTGGGCCTAAACCCTCATAAAAGAAACTTATTATGCGCCAGCTTTCATAACCATGATGTGGACAAGATGCAAGAAGGTCTTTAAATCTTTCCCAACTTTGATAAAAATTTTCAGACTCCTTTTGAGAAAAATTCATGATTTGTCTTTTCAAAGAGTTTGTGCGATGTGTGGGAAAAAATTTCTTTAAAAATTGTTTCTACATCTCTTGTCATGTTCCTATAAACCTAGATCTCAACGAATATAACCAAGTTTTAGCTTTCTCCTTTAATGAAAAAGGAAATAACTTCAGCCTGACTATATCCATTGCAACATTCTGGTCATGAAACGTAGCACATACATTCCCAAATTCTCTGATGTGCAAATATGGGTTTTCTTCACCTATACCCAGGAATTTTGGAAGTAATTGAATCATGCCAGGTTTGAAAACAAAATTAATGGCATTCAATGGAAAAATTATGCATGACGGTTCAGTGAGTAATACAGGTTGTAGATATTCACGCAAAGTCCTACCCTGATTAACATTCAAATTATCCACATCATTCTCATCATGATTGCTTACTCTATCAATATGGTCCTCATGTGGGGGAAGTTCATTCTGCCTATTAATGTTAGGATTAACAACCATTGTGTGCACAGAAAAATTTAAATCAGACGAATCAAATAGATTTCCAAATAGAGTATCTAACTCCTCTCTTATTAAACGTCCACTCAAATCACGATGCCAAGAGCTCATAAAACAACTAAACAAAACAAATAAAATAGAAATCTAAATAAATAACGAAAAGTAAATAAATTGCCAGAAAATACAAATAAAAGAAATTGGAACGAAGTTACCGGTTCTCCGACGAATCGCAAATACCGAACACTTCGAAAGATGTGATGGCTCCTTGTTTTTTTTCAATTCCTCGGCAACGGTGCCAAAAACTTGCTTCAACTTTAAAAGTGTAAACCCAAGCGTAGGTTGAGCAGAGTAATATATTCTCGGAAGCCCGAGGTCGAATCCACAGGGAATTGGAACAAGTCAACAATCACACAAACACTACTAAATTAAAATGGAGAAAATTTGTTTGAAGAGTTGTTGATTGAAAAAAATTTAATTTAATAATTAAAACAGTAATAAAGTTACTAGAGCATCAGGTACTCCCTCTCAATGTCATACGGTAATAATTAACGACTCAAGGCTTGATTTGAAACAGGAATTAAATGTCGGTTAATCCAGATAACAAATCAAGTAAGAAAACCAAAAGTTATAACCAAAAGATTATTCAGAAACCTGAATAATAAATCAATCATAATATTTTATGAAACAATGTTAACACTTCAAGCGTGGAATAACCAGTTATTTATTCACAGGGAAACTCAAGCAATCGATGTACATGACACAACAACTCAGGAGTTTTTACAGAACAAAAACTTTGCTATAAGATTAGAAATTAGATTAACACAATATCATAAATCATTAAGTGCAAAGTCTATAAAAATACCGTACTTCACCGAGAGGTTTTCCCTAACCCTAGCTTAACCTTTTAGCCGGCCATAAAAGAATTGCAAAAATACACTCAAGAATTCGTGAGCAAAAAGATAAAAAAGAGATCCTGTTACAAAATCTTCAATTTGTATTTATAACCCCCTAAGAAAGAGATTGATTCTCGTCAGAATTCTAAGTCTGACATCAGCAGATCCTTGACACGCGTCCGGACGCGTGTTCTTATTCCGTCCGGACGCAAGTTCCAGTGAGTTTGTTCTTCTTCTGATCGCCTTTCTGCCACTCGCGTCCGGACGCGTGTTCATCTTCCGTCCGGACGCGTGATCCAGTGTGTTTTCCTTTGAGCTATGCTTCGTCTTCCCATAATTTAACTCCAAAATTACGCTTTTGTCCTGCAAATTAACACAAATCAATATTTGATAGCATAACACCCAAACTTGGATAAACTTTTATATTTATCACACTTTTACAATTAAATAATCAATCTTTCATAATAATAAATGTGATTATTCGGCCTTAATAAAAAACAAATGGGAAATTGAAAGGGAAACAACTGGCTAGTGAATGGCATCCTCAAAGCAATGGAAAGCTATAATCAAGGCACAAAACTCTCAACTAACCAAGATCCTCTCCCAAAAATCAAGGAAGATCCCACGGATGAAGGGCAAAGATCTCGGTGAAAATCCCTTAGAGATATGAATTACACTATAAATATTGTATAGCACCTCAATCAAGGGGCAGAGAACCCTACTGGCATCAAAGGTATCTTGTAAAACATTTTCTAGATGAATATAGATTCTAGGAGCAAGAGACTCCATTGAAGAGTGGACTAGCCGAGCTTCCAAGCCGGTGAACCACTATATTTCTACGTGTTACACACACCACACCTCGGACAACTAGAGCATTCAACCACCAATTCACGGGCCTTGTAGCTCAGATCTGTTCCTAGCAATTATACTCTAACTCGCTGCTCATTCACGTGAAATAACACCATCAGTTTGGCGCCGTCTGTGGGAACGACTATTCCTATTACAAATAAGCTGATCTTTCAGTGACTGATGGTCTCAACTCACAACATGAGCCGAAGTCAAATAAATCCACCATGAGTGATAGATCAACATGACGCCGCCGACGACGGACAGCCTGAGAACGTCCAGGAGACGAACCCTCCCAGAGGGATTCCCCCAACCAACAATGAGTTGGCAGCCCTTCGCCAAGCCAACGAGCGCTTGATACAACAGAATGAAGAACTCTTGAAACTCTTGCACTGCCCACAGGAGGCACAACGGGCCTAAGAAGGCCAGAATAACCCCCCACGCAGGGAGCAGCAACACCTCAACCCCCTCAGAAAAGCCGACGAAAAGGGGGAAAATAGCCAGACCATGGGGGAAGTCCCTCATCAACCCCTTAGGAACGGCCACAACGAAGAGGTACAAAGTCAGAACGGTGGGGGCGAGAGGGACGATTTTTTTCCCTACCAGCAGGACAGGAGAAAACAGCACTGGGAGCAACGTTTCAAGGACATCCAGCAAGAGCTCAGCCACATGAAAGAGGCTGTAAAGAGCAAGACTCCAGTTACAATGGATGCCCTAGTACAACAGACTGAGTCCCCATTCACCACTGGAGTGCTGCACTTTCCTCTCCCACCAAAGTTCAGGATGCATCAGATAGAGGTATTTGACGGAACGAAAGTTCTCGTAGATCATCTCAACACTTACAAGAACCAGATGGAGCTGCATGGATACCAGGATCCTGTACGTTGCAGAGCTTTTGCCATCACGTTAAAAGGCTCTGCCCTGGCCTGGTTTCACAGGCTCCCACCAGCCTCGATCTCATCCTTTAGAGAGCTCTCCATAGCTTTTGTATCTCACTTTATAGGAGCTCGGATATACAGAAAGCCGAGCTACCACCTTTTGAATGTAAAACAGGGACCCAACGAGAACCTACGGTCTTATGTCCAAAGGTTCAATTCAGAATCCCTGAAGGTAGATATTCCAGATGAGAAGTTTGCTATCACTGCTTTCATTGCTGGATTAGGAGTGCAATTGAAGGATTTGATATTTTCTATATCAAAGAACCCGCAAGCAAGCATGGCAGAGGTGCTGGCTAAAGCAGAAAAGTATATTAATGGTGAGGAAGCCCTTCTCTCAAAGGTAGGGAGCTCATCCTCACAGAAGGAAAAAGTGAAGGAAGAAAATAAGAGGGATCGAAGTCCTAGGAAAGAAAGAGGACGAGATAGGTCCCCAAGAAGAGACAGGGATCGCTCCCCCAAGAGAAGGGAAGATGTCAGAGAACGAGACGAGCTCTTCAGCTCATGAACATCAGATGAGCTCTTCAGGTCATAAATTTAAGATGAGCTCTTCAGCTCATAAACTCAAGATGAGCTCTTCAGCTCATATACATCCGATGAGCTCTTCAGCTCATAAATTTAAAATGAGCTCTTCAGCTCATAAACTCAAGATGAGCTCTTCAACCCATAAACATCCGATGAGCTCTTCAGCTCATAAATTCAAGATGAGCTCTTCAGTTCATAACTTGAGCCAAGCAGCTCACGATGAACTCTTCAGTTCATAACTTGAGCCACGCAGCTCACGATGAACTATTCAGTTCATAACTTGAGCCAAGCAGCTTACGATGAACTCTTCAGTTCGTAACTTGAGCCACGCAGCTCACGATGAACTATTCAGTTCATAACTTGAGCCAAACAGCTCATGCTGAACTCTTCAGCTCATAATATGAGCCACGTAACTCGCGCTGAACTATTCAGTTCATGATATGAGCAACACAGCCCACGAAGAACTCCAATAGTTCAGAAAAGAGCCTAGGAGCTTGGAATGGGCTATTTAATTCCTAAAAAGAGCCTTGTAGCTCATAATGAATTCTTTAATTCCTTAAAAGAGCCCTGAAGCTCATGATGAGTTCCCTAGTTCATAAAAAGAGCCCGGCAGCTCATAAAGTCAATAATTTTGTTTTAAGAAGCACTTAAGTACTTCTCGAAGCAATGGGAACTCGGCAACCGTAGGAAAAGCAGCAGCTCTCTGCACCTCGAGCTCATGCAAATCGAGCTCGATGTGTGGAAGTCTATCTCAATTCAGCATCGACTCAGCCCCTGCCCAAGCTCGCTTGGGCCAAGGGCTGGGGGGCAACTGATGATACCTAGAAAAAAGCTCTAAGTATGAGCTCGGACATGGAGGTCAGACAAGGAGGTCAGACACAGTAACCAGGGCTCCGCAATCCAGACCTCAAGCTCTCTTCAAAGAAAACAAACGGGAAATTGAAAGGGAAACAACTGGCTAGTGAATGGCATCCTCAAAGCAATGGAAAGCTATAATCAAGGCACAAAACTCTCAACTAACCAAGATCCTCTCCCAAAAATCAAGGAAGATCCCACGGATGAAGGGCAAAGATCTCGGTGAAAATCCCTTAGAGATATGAATTACACTATAAATATTGTACAGCGCCTCAATCAAGGGGCAGAGAACCCTACTGGCATCAAAGGCATCTTGTAAAACATTTTCTAGATGAATATAGATTCTAGGAGCAAGAGACTCCATTGAAGAGTGGACTAGCCGAGCTCCCAAGCCGGTGAACCACTATATTTCTACGTGTTACACACACCACACCTCGGACAACTAGAGCATTCAACCACCAATTCACGGGCCTTGTAGCTCAGATCTGTTCCTAGCAATTATACTCTAACTCGATGCTCATTCACGTGAAATAACACCATCAGAAGCAAATGATTTTTACCTAATCAATGGAATCGGATCTTGTAACATTTGAAGAAGCAATGAAATCTCAATATTCATTTGTTTGGAAAGAAGTAATAAATGATGAAATGGATTCCATTATGAGTAATAAGACTTGGAAATAAATTGACTTACCCTCATTCTCAAAACCTATTAAGTGTAAGTGAATTTTTAAAAAGAAATTGAGGATAAATGAAACAATTAAAAAGTTTAAAACTAGATTAGTGGCAAAAAGATTTACGCAAAAGGAAATTATTAATTATTTTGATACTTGTGCACAAGTAGCCAGAAATTTTCACAATTATAATCTTAATTACATAAACCTCAATTTACAAGTTTGAAATACATCAAATGGATGTAAAAATTACATTCTTAAATGGTGAGCTAAAGGAAGAAATATACATGGAACAACTTAAGGGTTTTGTTATGAAAGGCCCATTGTAAAGTGACGAAGTAGTTGTGTCAAATTGATTTAAAATTCATGAATCTATTAAATGTGTATACAGTAGATTTACTAATGGAAAATGTCTGATAATATTTTTGTATGTAAATGACATGCTAATACTTAGTATTGATTGAGTTAGATAGTATTAATAGTACTCAAGATTTTTGTCTTATAACTTTAACATGAAAAATATGGATATTGTAGATGCGTTCTTAGGGATTAGAATAATAAAGCAAGATAACAATTTAATTTTATCTCAATCTTATTACATTGAGAAAATACTTAAGAAATTTTATCACTTTGATTGCATATATGTTAGCATATCTTTTGAATCACAAATAAGCTGGTTTCAAACACTGGTAGAGCAATATCACAATTGCAATATGCTAGAGTTATTGATAGTTTAATATATGTCATGGCATGCACAAGATCTAATATTTCATTTGTTGTAGGAAAACTTAGTAGATATACTAGTAATCTTAGTCATTTGCGTTGACCTACTATAAATAGAAATGTAGGTGGTAAAATTGCAATACCTCTTAGGTTTGATGAAGAAAATTGTGTGCCTCTTTCAAAGCCCCTCCTGCAAAAATGAACAAACTGCCTAGGACCGAAGTGCTTCGATCAAAGGTACTCCGATGCTTAAGTCAGTAACTTTATAGGATAAATATGTATGCAAAGAGGATTCTGCTTACCTTTCGCCATGCATCCTTCCTGTTTTATATAGACTTTGCCCTATTTCTAGGGTTTCCTTTACCAGTAGGGAAGATGGCACATCTTCCTTCATTCAGGAATGTTTGTTGGGGATCGCTGAAATATCTCAAACGCTCCCTTTATTGCAGTTCTTCTGAGTCATTGACTTTGCTTTATTGTTGCACCTAAATTCCCTAATTATAGGCATTTTTTCCTATTGTTCGGCCTAAGCCATGCCTTCAAGCTGAGTTGTGCATTTATGTTCGGTAGTATGAACCGAAAAGAGGCATAAATTTATGCCATGTGTACAAATAATAAGCTCACGTGTTCTTGAAAGGACAGGTCACGTGGGTCACAAATAGAAGTGGTTAGGGATGAGCCGAACCGAACTACAACAGCTCGATTCATACTACCGAGTATAAATGTACAACTCAGCTTGAAGGCATGGCCTAAGCTGAACAATAGGAAAATCGCCTATAATTAGGGAATTTAGGTGCAACAACTAAACAAAGTCAAAAGAACTACAATCAAGGGAGTGTCTAAGAGATTTCAGCGATCCCCAACAAACATTCCCTAATGAAGGGAGATGTGCCATCTCCCCCATCAATAAAGGAAACCCTAGAAACAGAGCGAAGTCTATATAAAGCAGGAAGGATGCATGGCGCAATGTAAGATGAATCTTCTTTGCATACATATTCCTCCTATAAAGTTACTGACTTAGGAGTTGTTTGATAACACCACTTAAGGCTTAAAACTGAACATTTTAAGCACTTGATATTTTATCAATTTTTCATAATGGACAAATATACCCTCACAACCATTGTGTAATTGCCACCACCACCACCATTATCACCATCACTGCCACCACCACCATTGTGCCACCGTCACCACCACCATTGTCGACGTCCACCATCACTACCACCACCTCCACCACCATCACCACCACCACCGTCACCGTCACCATCATTGTGTAAACGCCACCACCACTACTATTATATCACAGCCACCACCATCATTGTGTCACCACTACCACCACCATCACTGTCGCCGCCGCCACCACCACCATCACTATCGCCACCACCACCACAACCACCATCGTCACCACCATCACTACCATTGTGTCCCGCCACCACCACCATCACTGTCACCACCATTACCATTGTGCCACCACCACCACCACCATTGTCGCCACCACCTCCACCACCATCACGACCACCACCACTGTGTCGTCGTCATCACCACTACTATTATGTCATCGCCACCACTACCATTGTGCCACCGCCACCATCTCCACCGTCGTCGCCACCATTACCACCACCATTGTGATGGTGGTGATAGGAATAAAACAATTGTGGAGATATGGTTAAAGATAAGGGAAAAATTAGAATAATAATAATTTTATGACTTCAGTTCCTTATATTTATCAAAAAGTTTGATTAAATTCAATACTTAAATTTCAGTTGATAACAAACAGTCTGTGAATTAAAAAAATTCAGCATTCAACACTTAAAATTTAGCATTCAGATTTCAGTGTTCAACTTTCAGTTTTATCAAACACCACCTTAAGCATCAGAGTGTTTTCGATCGAAGCACTTCGATCCTAGGCAATTTGTTCATTTTTTGCAGGTGGGGCTTTGAAAGAGGAACACAATTTTCTTCATCAAACCTAAGAGGTATTGCAATTTTACCACATACATTGCCGTTGTTTGTGGGAAATCTTCCCAAACAAAAAAGCAATGACAAGATTGAAAAGCACTATTGGATCGCTAGTAAGTTCTGGCACTCAACAAGAGGACTCAGATCCAAACTACCGTGTGTCGTTCCCCTCGAATAGCGACATCAGGGTAGATATTTACCAAATCCAAGATGAAAAGTCTAACGATAGGATCTCCTCAGCAAGTTTCAAACCTGATAACAATGAGAGCCAGAATGATAGTCCGCGGGACGAGTCCCTCCGTGCCGAGGGGGATAATCCCGCCCTAACAAAACTGGTCCAATCTCTACAAGACTGATTAGATGCACATGACGTGATGTTTAAGATGTCATACACAAGAGAGAAGGCTTTAAAGCGTGAAAATGAGGAGTTAAAGGAAAATCTTAGGAGGGTTACAGAAAAGGGTGGTTGCTGATGAAGATGCTCGACGCTCCAGAAGACGACAATAAAGGACACCAGATAGGCGAAGGCAGAGAGGAGTGGTGAAGATTTTCCAGAAGCTAGGTGAGAAAGTCTCGCCGAACTGAAAACCAAGAAGAAGAGTGGAAGTGCTTTATCACTAAAGATCTCAACAGTCGGTTGAAGAGGTCCGAGTAGAAATCGACAAGAGACCTGATGCAAAGGGCCAAGGGAGAATATGTAGGAGGAACAGAGGTCTCTCTTTTTACCAAATGGATCGAACGTGCAAGAATCCCGAGCAAGTTTGTCATCCCAAACTTCAGACTGTATGATGGAAAAATGGATTCAACTGCACATATTCGTCATTATAGATAACTAATGATGGTGCACAGGAAAATGAGCCTTTGTTATGTACCATATTCCCTAGAAGCCTCGGGGAATCTGCCATGAAATGGTTTGACGGACTTGCTAAGGACTTGGTGGATAGCTGGGGCCAACTTGTCGAGCAATTCATAGCTAGGTTCATCACTAGCCATCGATAGCCTAAGGATGTTGGGGCATTGCTAACATTGAAAAAAAAAAGGAATGGAGAAACGTTACGGGAATATTTCGCATTGGTACTGGGAAACGATGAATGAAGTGAAGGCGTGTAACCCTGAAATTACGGTAGCATCCTTCAAGATAGGGTTGCCAAATGAGAACCCACTGTACCAATCGCTTACTAGAAGACCAACAACGAACATGGATGAGCTCATTGCTAGGGTTGAGAAGCACGCCAAGGTCGATGACAACCTCGGTAGAGACATGAGCATGGAACAAGCTGGGAAGAAGCAGTTCGGTAAAGACAAGCCGAGAATGCAAGCCCGAGATGGAGCAAAGGGAAAGGAAAAATAGGGGTTCCCCTCTAAATCCCCGTACATAGGAGTCAACACGGCGTTTAAGGAACCAATCTACATAATTCTTTTCCAGATCAAGGAAAAAACCCTATTTCAAGTGGTCAAACAAGTTGGGAGGCGATCTAGCCAAAAGAAACCCAAATTTCAGATGCTCGTACCACCGAGATGTAGGGCACATGACAGAGAATTGTCATTCTTTAAAGCAGAACTTAGAAGAATTGGTCCAGGCTGGACACCTCTCACAATTCGTGGAGGGAGAAGGAAGCAAGAGTAACAACGGAGGTGCTGCTGACACCCCCTATGATCAACCAATGCCCGCTGGGATAATTGATGTGATACATGTGGTCACAAACCCACATATGGCTATGAACAACTCGGCTAGAGTGTACATCAAGTTGGTCGCGTAAGCCAAATAAGTTTTTCGACTAAGGATGAGTCCTGGAACTGAAAACAAGAGGTTAAAAATGAATGAGGTAGCCGAAAGGATTAGTTTCTTCGAACAAGACCTGATAGGGTTACATCACCCACATAACGACGAACTCGTACTTACCATACGAATAACGAACTTTAATGTTAGACGAGTACTGATTAACCAAGGGAGCTCCTCCGAACTCATGTACCTAGGTCTCTTTCAGAAGCTAGGCCTCAAAGAGGATGACATCAAGGCAACGAATACCCCTCTGGTGGGGTTCAATGGAAAATGGTTCTCCCAAAAGGGAAAATCACCCTACTTGTCCACATAGGACTGGTCGGGACCATGATGGAATTCCTTGTAGTAGACGTAGAGTCAGCATATAATGCCATTATAGGACGTACCTGGTTACACGAGATGAGAGTGATCCCTTCGACTTACCACCAAGTGCTTAGATTCCCAACAAATGACGGGATAATCGACATTCGATGGGACCATGTAAGTTCATGAACCTGTCTCCTAGCCTCAGTTAAGGGCAAGGGATACGTGCGAGGTACAGGATAAGGTTGCGACTCAAGAAGTTAGGAAATAGTAATCAAAGTCTGAATGGTCATCTATTGAAGTTCAACATACCAAGCCGACCGTGCGCACCATAGAAGACCTAACTAAGGTGCCCTTAGAGGGGAACGCCGAAAGATATTTCTTGTTAGGTTCTTCATTAGTGGTAGAGGAGTACACAAGCTTACTCTCACTTCTGAAGGAATAAATTGACGTGTTCGCCTAGACAACGTACAAAATGTTAGGAGTACCTCCCAAAATTGCGTGTCATCACCTAAACGTCAACCCAAGCTTCAAACCAGTGAAGCAAAAGCAAAGAAGGTCGGCACCACAACACAGGGAGACTGTAAAGGAAGAGGTAGCAAGACTATTGGAGGCACGGACCATCAAAGAAGTCCAGTATCCAACCTGGTTGTCGAATACGGTGGTGGTCAAGAAGAAAATAGGAAAATGGAAGGTGTATATAGACTTTACTGACCTGAATAAGGCATGCCCAAGGGATAGCTTTCCTTTGCCTAAGATCAATCAATTGATCGACACAACCTTCGGTCACGAACGAATGAGTTTCCTTGGTGTGTATAGAGGATACCACCATATTGTCGATGTAGACTTCCATAGTGTCGCTAAGCATGTCCGAGAACATCTTTTTCACCAATTTTTGGTACGTTGCCCCTACATTTTTTAGTCCGAACGGCATGACTCTGTAGCAATAAATTCCCTCCTGGGTTATGAACAATGTTTTTTCCTGGTCCTGCTCGGAAACGACCACATTACTGATCTAAGAAGAACTTTTAATGTCCTCTGCAAATACGAGATGAAGCTGAACGCTTCAAAATGTGCATTTGGGGTCGGTTCCGAAATTTTTTTTGGGCTTCTTAGTCACTCATCGTGGAATTAAGGTGAATCCAAATCAAGTTGCGGCCTTGACACAATTGCAACCACCGAAAACGATTAAAGAAATGCAAAGGTTAACAAGGATGATGGCAGCACTGGGTAGGTTTATATCCCGAGCCTCTGATAAATGCCAACCATTTTTTCAGTCCATTAAACAAAAAGGCGAACATATATGGGATCGGGAGTGTGAAGAGGCCTTCAATAACCTGAAGTCCTATTTGGCTGCTTCACTCTTGTTAACGAAACCATTCCGAGGGAAACGGTTGTCATTATGCCTAGCAGTACCCAAGCATGTAGTCAGCGATGCTATGATGAAGAATTTCAAAAAAAGGTTGTGTTCGATCTACTATGTCAACAAGATGCTCTTTGATGCTGAGACGAGATACTTGCCACTCAAAAAGCTTGCGCTCGTGCTTGTGAATGTAGCTTGGAAGTTACGACACTACTTCCAAGCCCACACCATAGTGGTGCTTATCGACCAACCACTCAAAGCCTTGTTCAAAAAATTTGACCAACCACTCAAACTCGTCTCTTATTTATGAGCTGAGGAGCTCATCGTTCGTTTATGAGTTGAAAAACTCATCTTATATTTATGAGCTGAGCTCATCGTTTGTTTATGAGTTAAAAAACTCATCTCATATATATGAGTTGAGGAGCTCATCATTTGTTTATGAGTTGAAAAACTCATCTTATATTTATGAGCTGAGGAGCTCATCGTTTGTTTATGAGTTGAAAAACTCATCTTATATTTATGGGATTAACTACTCAACACATCCTCTAAAGAAATTATCTAAATCTTTCATTTATTGCTGAAGATCTTTACAAAGGATCCATCATCTTCTTCTTTTACTTTCTAGCTCAGCCTTCCTATTGGTAAGATCTCTTCAAATGGTCTGCGCTCCACGAGTGAGGTAGGACTTTTCCTTCTCCGGTTCACAACTCATAGTTTCCTAGTTTGAATACCCTCTTGACCACGTATGGGCCTTCCCAGTTAGGTCCCAGCTTCCCCTGTGCAGGGTCCTTCCCAGCCAGGAGGAACTTCTTTAGGACAAGATCTCCTACTTTAAACTTCTTTGCTTAACCCTCCTGTTGTAGTACCGTTGTCTTCCTCTGATAATTTGCGATGTTCTGCAAGACATTATTCCTCTTCTCATCTAACAGGTCGAGATTAACAAGCAACGATCTTTCATTTTGTTATGGATCTGCAAGCTCTGTCCTTGGAGACGGAGCTCCTATTTTGACAGGAACCATTACCTTAGTGCCATAGTTAAGAGCAAAATGTGTCTCGTTCGTGGCTATTTTGGTAGTCTTTCTATAGGCCCATAGTACCCCAGGAAATACTCCACCCATTTTCTGTTTGAAGCTTTGAGTCTGGTTTTTATAGCCACTTTGATAGTTCAGATGGAGACTTTTGCTTGCCCGTTAGACTGTGGATGGGCTGGTGCAGAGAAATAGTTCTTTATACTGAGCTCGGCACAAAACCCTTTGAACGTCAAATTCTCAAATTGTCTCCCATTTTCTGAGACGAGCGCCCTTGGAATCCCATACCTACAAATTATAGATTTTCAAACGAAGTTTCAGACTTTCTGCTCTGTGATCCTCATAAGGGGCTCCAACTCGGCCCACTTAGTGAAATAATCGACCCCAATTATGGCAAACTTGCATTGCTCCATTCCAATTAGGAGAGGTCCAAGTATATCCAATCCCCATTGCTGGAAAGGCCAATTTCTTACCACTGAGGTGAGTAGCTCTAGCGGACAGTATGGGATGTTTGCATAGAGTTGACAGACCTTGCATTTCTTGACCAGCTTCCTTGAGTCCTTGACTATTGTAGGCCAGAAATACCCCTGCCTCATTACCTTATAGGCTAAGGTTCAAGCTCCGAGGTAGTTTCCACAAATGCCCTCATGAACCTCCATTAGAATGTAGTTCGCTTCATCTTCTCTGATGCACCTCAAGAGAGGTGAAAAGAAGCCTCTCTTGTAAAAATTTCCTTGGATGAGGGTGAATCTGGATGGCCTAGTTCTTAGCTTTGTTTCTTCTTCAGAATCTGCAGGTAGAGTTCCATTTTGTAAGTAAGCTAGGATTGGGTCCATCCAGGTCGGCTCTGTGTTAACGGGGAGAACTTCTTTTGGTTCAAAACTCACTGAAGGCTCAGTTAGGTGTTAAACTGGGATAAATCTATCTTGTCTAGACTTTCTTGGGAGGCAGTGACCAGCCTAGCTAGAGCATCTAGCCAGGAAGTATCGACTCGGGAAATTTGCACGATCTTGACCTGAACAAATTTGTTCAACAAATCTTCCACCTTTTTTAAATATAGCGTCATCTTTTCCCCTGGCTTCATATGTCTCATCGATCTACCTTACCACCAGTTGTGATTTATTGTGTATTATGAGCTGTTCTACTTCCATGGAATGAGCTAACCTGAGCCCGACGATCATTACTTTATACTTTGCTTCGTTGTTTGAAACCTTAAAGTCAAACCTAAGGGCATACTCTAAGTCTATTCCATCTAGTGAGGTTAGGATCAATCTAGCTCTACTACCTTATGCGTTAGACGTCCCGTCAACCAAGAGTTTCCATGTCGGGAGGTCAGGGACGAGGTGGGTTGAGTCATGGGAATGGTGAATTCTCCAATAAAATTGGCTAAAACCTGCCCCTTGATGGCGGTTCTGGGTTTATATTTGATGTCAAACTTGCTGAGCTCGATTGTCCATTTCACTAATCTTCCTAACGACTCGGGCTTGTGTAAGATTTGCTTCATTGGTTGATTTATCGGGATCTTTATCGCATGAGCTTGGAAATAAGGTCTGAGCCTTCTTGCTGTTGTTACCAAGGCTAGAACCAAATTCTCCATCCTTAGGTATCTCTCCTCTGCTCCCCTTAGAGCTCTACTATAGTAATAGACTGGCTGCTAAGCTCTGTCTTGTTCCTTTACCAGAGTTGCACTCGTGGAGAAATCTTACACAACAAGGTACAAGGTAAGAACTTCCCTTTCTTGAGGGCTAACTAGAACTGGAGATGAGCTGAGATATTCCTTAAGAGCTTTGAATGCTTCCCCGCTTTGCTCGTCCCAATTAGAAGATGCTTTCAATATCTTGAAGTATGGCTAGCACTTGTCGCTCGATCTAGAGACGAATCAGCTTAATGTGGCAATTCTTCCCGTCGTTGGACTTCCCTTATATTTGTGGGTGACTTCATGTCAATCACCACTTGGACTTTCTCTAGATTGGCCTCGATGCCTCGAATGGTAACTATGAAGCCTAGAAATTTTTCTGCGGAGACCCCAAAAGCACATTTTGTAGGGTTGAGCTTCATCTTATACTTCTTGAGTATTTGAAAAGATTCTTCGAGGTGCCAGATGTGGAGCTTGGCCTTTAGTGATTTCACTAGCATGTCATCAATGTATACGTCTATAGAGGACCCGATCAGCCCTTGGAACATACGATTTACCAACCGCTGATATGTGGCCCCTGCATTTTCAGCCCGAATTGCATAACCTGATAGTAGTATGTCCCCTACTCAATCAAAAATGAATTTTTTTTCTTAATCATTGGGGTCCATCCTGATCTGGTTGTATCCTAAGAAGTCGTCCATGAAGCTGAGCAGCTCATGCCCCGCTGTGGCATCCACGATTAAGTCAATCCATGGGAGTGGGAAACTGTCCTTTGGGCAGACATAGTTTAGGTCATTGAAATCGATACAGAGGTGCCATTTGCCATTGGTTTTCTTTACGAGTACCACATTCGCCAACTTGGCTGGATAATCCACTTTCCTGATGGCTTTGGCCTAGAGCAGCTTAGAGACTTCTTAATTTATGGCTTTTTGTCGCTCAAGGGCGAAGCTTCTTCATTTTTGCTTTATGTGCTTAAAGGTTGGATCGACATTGAGCTTATGCATGCACTGGTCTCCTCGGACCACCCCCACACCACTCTCTATTGGAAACTTCATTACCATATGGTAGGCTACAGTAGTTGAGGGAAGGTCTTCCCAAGAGAACATTGTAAGCTGAGGGGGCATCCACGATTAAAAAACGTACAGTAGTTGTAAAATGGCATTGGGGGGTCTCCCATCATAAGAACAATCTAGATGGATCCTAGGGGGAACACTCTTTCCCCGAGAATTCAAGCAAGTGAGTTCTTACTAGCTCAAGCTTATCTATGTCAATGCCCATCTTGTCAAAGGATGACGCAAAAATGATATCAGCGAAGCTGCTATTATCGATAAAAACTTGGTGGATAGTTTTGTTGGCGATTATGGCCTTCACAACCAAAGGATCATCGTGAGGGAGCTGACAACCTTCCAGATCCGAATCTAAGAACGTGATGTCCATGCTCAGCCGAGGTGACTTAGATACAGAATGGATCTCCAATACATCTTCTACTCGGGCTTTCCTCATGTGGGCTTTCCTTGCTGAACTCGTCTTTCCGCTTACGAAAAATCCTCTAGAGATAACCTTAATTTCACCCATGGGTTGTTGATGCTGAGGTGGAGCTTGCTGTTATGGAGCAGGAGGTGAGTTTGCTTGGTTTTGATTATCTTGCGCTACAAATCGGCGCAGTTGACCCCTTTGGATTAGGACCTCGATTTCCTTTTTTAATTGGATACAATCATTGGTAAAATGGCCATGGTCTCGGTAGTACTCACATCACTTTGTGGCATCTCGCTTACCAGGATCTGCCTTCATTTGAGATGGCCACTTTAAAAACTTTTCATTTTGGACCTCGTAGAGCACTTGTGATACCATGGTGTTGAGAGGTGTTTACTGTCATGGGGCATACTTCGGTTGTAGCTCTTGAGGTGGAGAACCCAGGCGGTTTCTGATGTCACCTCTCATTTTTAGGGAACGATCCCTACCTCTCCTTAGAGATCGTTCTCGGCTTCAGTCCTCTTTGAGACTTTGATCTCTTCTTTTCTCCTTCTCCTTATGAGTTGTGGAGTTTCCAACTTTTCAGAGGAAAACCTCATCGCCGCTTATATATTTCTTTGCTTTTTCCAACACCTTAGTCATGCTAGCTTAAGGATTTTTGGCAATAGAGAACATCAAATCTTTCGATTGTACTCCCAGCTTGGCGATAAAGACTATGATGGCAAACTTCTCATTGCGGACGTTTACTTTTAGGGACTCCGAGTTGAACTATTGGACGTAACTCCCCAGCGACTTGTTCGGACCCTACTTCACACCCAGCAGGTGGTAGCACGACTTACGATAAGTTCGAGCTCCTATGAAATGGGACACGAACGAGATAGAGAGCTCTCTAAAAAAGAAAATCGACGCGGGAGCTAACTTATTGAACCAAGCCAAGACCGAGCCCTTCAGAGTGATGGCAAAGGCTCGACAATGCACTAGATCATGGTATCCATGCAGTTCCATCTGATTATTGTATGTGTTAAGATGGTCCATGGGATCCTTCGTCCCGTCAAATATTTCGATCTGGGGTATCCTAAATTTTTAGGGAAGAGGGAAGTGTAGCACTTCGGGGGTGAATGACGACTATGTTTGCTAAACCAAAGCATCCATGGTCATCGGAATTTTGTTCTTCACTGCCTCTTTCATGTGGCTGAACTCTTGCTAGATTTCTTTGAAACGACGCTCCCAAAATTGATCCCTCCCATTTTTGCTGGAGAGGATTTGAGATGTGCTCTTTTTTGCGCACTCCTCTGATTTGACTCTAGACCTCATCTTCCTCCCCATTTCTTGGGGCTTGGCGGTGAACATTGTCAACCGAGTGACTGAGATTGTTTTCTTCTGTAATATCCCTTCAAGGATTTTGATGATGATGTTCCCTTCGTAGGGGATCATCCTAAGCTAGTTGTGCCCCCTGGGGATTCTAAGTGTGGGTGAGATTTATTAGATCCTCATTTTCTGGAAGAGGCGATCGTTGGAGGGGGTCTGCTATTAGCAGATTACCTTCTGGGTTTGGCAGAAGATTTATGGGAATTTTCTGTTGTCCTACGACGGTGGTCTCCTGCTAGTTCGCAAACGTAATGAATTTGTTTGATTTTTGCTCATGTTGCGCATAGAGACCATCATCAATTACTGAATGGATCAGTAGAATTTTAGCAAGAATCGGAACAATCGTTTCCCATAGGCGACACTAACCGATGGTGTATTCTGCGCGGTTGAGCAGAGGTGAAAGGTTTGGGGATCTCGTTAAGGACGTTGATGGGGATTATTGGGATATCCAGATAGAGCTTCTAGGCTCTTGGGGGTTGAACTATCGATTTAGGAGTTAATAACTATGAACAGAGATCAGTAGACTAGAGTTTATAGTGGTTTACCATCTCGAAAGCTTGGCTAGTCCACTTTAATAGAGTTTTTTGCTCCTAGGAGAGTTTTCTATTACTTAGGGAAAAAGGTTACATGATGACATTTAGTCAATGGCATAGATGCTTAATCAATTACAATACAAGGGATTTGATCCATATTTATAGTATACAATTGCCCTGCGTGATCTCTGCTATCCTCCCGTAACCAAGACGATCCTTGCATAATCAACGTGATCCTCTTGAAGTTGTTACGACCCATGTGCCGGAATATTTAGCCGTTAGAGGCTATATTCCCTATGCGTGACGTGCCCTTCTTGAATGTATGAACTATCGTTGTTACCGTGTGCATGAGGGTCACATCGACCTGCGCCTTCCGAGCTAATGATCATGAGATGAGAGATCCAAGCTAAGATGTCCGAGCTAAGAGGTCCGAGTTTAGTCTTGGCTAATTTTTGGTATCATCAGTACCTTTATTGAAAATGTTGGAGGGAGAGGGAGAGAAAGAATGGAGGGAAAGACAAAGATTAGATAAGAGAAGTGGAAAAGAACAAGAGGAGAGAGAATATATTATAAACTATTTATACATTGTTGTAGCAAAATTATATTTTACCTAGATATCTTTTGTTAGATATGATTTTTATCTTTGAAAATTCAAATTTTAACTATTTTGGAGTTTTAATCATTGTGTTGGAGATGCTCCAGCTATACGCAAACGTTAAGAGAATGTGTAGAAGTACATCTGTAGTGTGTCAGCCATCCAGCTTCTTACAACCTACTCTATTTATGCCAGGACTAAACTTTCTATTTTCTATTGCTTCATTCACATGGCGCTGCAGACTAGCTTACATGAGATGGTTCCATAATTCACAAAGTTTGTAGAGAAATACTTATGCTCCGTTTGGTAGGAAGGATGAAAAGTAGGAAGGATGGAAAGTAGCAGAGATACACTTTCTATCCTTCAAGGAAGGAAAGTAAGATGAATACACTTTCCTTCCTGCGTGTTTGGTTGGATGGATGGAAAATAAAAATGACTAATATTTTTTTTTTTTTTGGTGCTAGATAAGATTAGAGGTGACAATCGAGTCGTATCGTGACAGATTTGTATTGAGTCATTACAGATTTATGTCGAACATTAGTAAAATCTAACTCAACTCATTTAATTAATTGTGTCGTATCGAGTTACGAGTTGACTTGTTTATTATAATTATTTTTTATTTTTTATTTTTTATTTTTTTTATTTTTTATTTTTTATTTTTAAATTTTTTTGAAAAATATATATATAAATACATATTTTATCATTGTATTTTTGTATGAAATTAATGTATATATAATATATGTATATATTAAAAGATATATAGACAAATAAAGATATATCTCAACACAAATAATTAACTTTCCATCCACTTTCTTTCCGATTTTGGAGGGATTGATTTTGGTGAGTTGGAAGGAAAGTTAATCCATCCACTTTTCCATCCTTCCTACTTTCTTTCCTTACCAAACATGATGTTTTATTTATCCATCCAACTTTCCATCCTTCCACTTTTCCGTCGTACCAAACGGAGCAAGGTTTGTCAAGGTGAACTCCTTCCTATAACACACTTGAGCCTGGTCATTATGGTTGAAAGGTCGTGTGTTTGAGATTAGATATTCAATCCTTATTGAAGTTGTAATCTCGTGGAGCATACTAAGTAAATCACAATACTCTGCTTTACATATTTATATGTCACACAACTGAAATTTTAGTTGTCTTCTATACATTACCTTGAGTATTTTCTTTTATTCCCACAAATCATTGAATCCATAGATTCACCTTATCAAACTAGGCTATTTTCTAAAAGATAGAGAATCGGCAGATTTCCTTTATTCCTTGATTATTTGAATATTGATGGTGTTATCTATCAAAACTGAGCTGGGGATATGGATCTGCGTGAAATTAAATGTGGTGTCTGAGCTACAAGGCTCGTGCCAAACAATGCTGGTTGATGTTTAAGGGAATTGAGGAAAGGGGGATAACACGAAGGAGTTACAGTGGTTCACCGGCCTGAGAGCTCGGCTAGTCCACTCTGCCATGGAGTCTCTTGCTCCTCTATTCTTATTGATTGCATTGAGCGTGTTACAGCGTAGTGAGGAGGGAATTACGGTTCTTCGTGGCTCTATTGCCCCTTTTTCATCAATGGAGGCCTACCCCCCTTTTATAGCCTCTTGCTTACCTCTAATCCGATTTTACTTCCTATAATGAAGGGATCTTCCCCTCTCTCTCTCTCTCCAATCCCGGAGTTTCCTAAACTCCATATGGCTGGCTTAACGGACTGTATCCCGATATCCTTGCCTTCTACCTTGGGATCTTCCTTTATCTTCGGAGAGGATCTTGGTTGGTTAAGGGTTTCATGCCCTGGTTCCAGCTTGACTATCACTTCGGAGGCGTTTGCTATCATCTTGCTGTCTCCTCACCTCTTCTCCTATTACCTTGCTTGGGGGAGCTCTAACACGGGCTGGACGAGCTCGGACTATGGCTTGGGTGAGCTCTGCTCTTCTTTCCTGACCTCCGAGCTGGGCTCATCTTCTGAGCTCGTGCTTAGAGTTTATTTTAGATGTCATCAGTTGCCCCCAGCCCCTGCCTCAAGCGAGCTTGGGCAAGGGCTGAGCTGTTCTTAAACCAAGCTAGATCCGCACGTGGCTGACCCTGGCTTGCACGTGACTAAAGCCCTTCGACGATTTGTACCAATCATGGCTTTCTTTGATTCCCGCGCACGTTCCAGTCCACATCTCTCAAGCTTTAAATACCCAAATGGCTATCTGAACCGCTTCTTCCCACTGTTCAGCTTCTTCTCTGTTCTTCAAACTTCTTGCCTCTGCGAATTCTTGACTTTCTGCCTCAAAGCTTTCTGATTCTTGTTCAGAATCGGTTTTCCTGTGTTCGATTCGAGGACTCACGGTGCTTCTTTCCTCCAATTTTGCTCTGGACTGCTGCTCGTTTCCCTTTCCTAGCTAGGTACTCTTTCCTTGTTCCCTTTTCAACTTTTCTCGTTCTGGATCCTTTGAGTTCGAGGTGGCTGTTGCGTTTCTGGGCCCATAGGTTCTTCTACTTCTGGACCCGTGATTGTTGACTGTCTCCTCTTCCCCATTTTGTGGATTGGAGTTCCATTGTGCACATACTCGATGTTGGGAGTTATTGTGCCGACCCTAGGGTTATTAGAGAGTGTTTGTCTGGTATTCCTCCTCTATATCGTTCCTTTGATCTTCCTTTTTCCTGCAACTACCTTTCTCGAGGGGAAGTCTGCCTTTTTGAGGGTGCAATGGACATGGGACTTCGCCTTCCCATTCATCCGGCTATCGGGCGAGTTCTTGCCCATTATGGTCTATGCCCTTCTCGCCTTTCCCCACGAGGATGGGCCGCTATGGTGAGCTTTTTCCTCTTCTGGCGCCTGTATGGCAGCGGTAAGTTCCCTTCTGTTGCCGAGTTCCTTTACTTCTTCGAGATCGAGGAAGACAATGCCCCCTGCTTCAGCTTCTTTCGTTGGAGGCACTTTAATTCACCTCCTTTGGTTCTAGGCCTTCCTTCCAATCCTGAAGGATGGTCTAAACGTTTCTTTTTTGCTTCTAGGAAGTCTTGGCGGTCTCCTGAGCTGCGCTGTCCTGAAGCTAGGATTCCACGATCCTGGGAGAGTTTTTCTCGCATTGGTATGCTCAAGCTGAGATCCTTTGAACTTTTCTTATAAATATATATTCTTATTATATTCTTGTTGTGCAGGTCCTCCTGATCTGGATATTCCGGAGATGATGAATATCGATGAGTTGCGGTTCGTACAGCCTAGGACTTATTCGGAGTTGATGACGAATGAGAACCTTTATTTGCTTGGGTCTGAGGCTACTGAATATGAATATTCCTCCGTTCCCTATTCTTCCTGGACCTCTCCCTCTGAGTCTGACGAGGAAGGGGACTCTGATGAGGAGGGGGACACTGGCGCGAGCTCGAAGAAGCGTAAGAGGGATGGCTCCTTCTCGCCTGACTCTCTTTCCACTATTTTTCTTACCCCAGCAGGTCAGAAGCTTCTTGACTCACTCTACAAGGCTGAACAAGAAAAGGATGAGCTGAAGGAGGAGAACGCTCGCCTGAAGGAGGAAGTTGCCGAGCTGAAGTCACAGCTTAAGAAGGATTAGGAGTTCTGCCTCCTTGTACTCCCTTTCTTTACTGAGTAATGTCAAACTCTGTTTCTCTTTACATTTTCTTGAATGTTTGTATTCTTGAATTCTTTGAATGTCAGGTCTTTCTTTTTGAACGTGCATGTTCGTGTATGAGCTGAGGGGCTCATCCCTTATCTGATGAGCTAAGGAGCTTCTTCTGAACTCTATAAGCTTGGATGCTTTCTGTTTGTATATGAGCTGAAGAGCTCATCTTGAATTCTATAAGCTTGGAAGCTCATCGTTTGTTTATGAGCTGAGGAGCTCATCATGGATTTTATAAGCTTAGAAGCTTATCATTTGTATATGAGCTGAAGAGCTCATCTTAAATTTTATAAGCTTAGAAGCTTATCGTTTGTATATGAGCTGAAGAGCTCATCTTGAATTTTATAAGCTTAGAAGCTTATCGTTTGTTTATGAGCTGAATAGCTCATCTTGAATTTTATAAGCTTAGAAGCTTATCGTTAGCTGTAGAGCTTGTTTCATATGTACTTGTTATAAATCTATTTACTTTGGAAACCATATGAGGATGAATAAAAGACTAGTTTATTTTTATTGAAAATAGCTCTATTACAAGGAAAACTTACTGAAGGAACTTCTTAAGGTGCTCGACATTCCAAGAGTGAGGTAGGATCTTTCATTCCTCTGTTTGCAGCTCGTAGTTTCCTGGTCTGATTACCCTTGATATGATATAGGGTCCTTCCCAGTTGGGTCCCAGCTTCCCATGTGTGGGATCCTTCTTCGCAAGCAGAAGCCTCCTAAGCACCAAGTCTCCAACCTTGAAACTTTTGTGTCTTACCTTCCTGTCGTAGTATCTTGCGGTTTTCCTTTGGTAAATTTGGACACGATGCAGAGCTCTGTCTCTCTTTTCATCCAAGAGATCGAGGTTCAATAGGAGAGATTCATCATTGCGTTTGGCGTCTGCAAACTCCACCCTAGGCGATTGGAGCCCTACCTTGACAGGTGCCACTGCCTTGGTTCCAAAAGCCAAAGCAAACGGGGTTTCCTGAGTTGCAGATCTGGCGGTGGTCCTGTAGGCCCACAATAATTCAGGGATATACTCCACCCACTTGCCTTTTAGGTTTTCTAGTTTAGTTTTCAGAGCTGCCTTTATGGTTCTGATTGTGACCTCTGCTTGTCCATTGGATTGAGGATGTGCAGGAGCTGAGAAGTAGTTCTTTATCCCGAGCTCAGCACAAAACCTTTTAAATTTTGAGTTGTCAAACTGCTTTCCATTGTCAGATACGACTGCTCTGGGAACCCCAAACCTGCAAACTATAGATTTCCAAACGAAGTTTTGGACCTTTTGTTCGGTGATTGCTGCCAAAGGTTCGACCTTCGCCCACTTGGTGAAGTAATCTACCCCTATGATAGCAAACTTGCATTGTCCCATGCCGGTGGGAAGGGGTCCAAGTATGTCCAAACCCCACTGCTGGAAGGGCCACGGGCTTACCACCGAGGTTAACAGCTCGGGCGGACAATGGGAAATGTTGGCTTGCTTTTGGCAAGTCTTGCATTTCCTGACCAATTCGGTGGCATCCTTGAGCATGGTGGGCCAATAATACCCTTGCCTCAGTATTTTTCCTGCCAAGGTCCGAGCTCCGATGTGCTTGCCACATATTCCCTCGTGTACTTCTCTGAGTATATAATTGGCGTCTTCATCTCCCACGCATTTAAGGAGAGGTGCTGAAAATCCTCGTTTGTACAGATTTCCTTGCATCACAGAAAATCTGGCTGACCTGGTTCTCAGCTTGGAGGCCTCCTTAGCATCGTCTGGCAAGGTTCCTTTCTGCAGGTATTCTATGATGGGGTCCATCCAGCTCGGCTGAGCTACAATTGATAGCATTTCTTCCTTTTCAATGCTTACTGAAGGCTCTGGAAGGTGCTCCACTGGTATTAGCCTATCCAAGTCTTCTTGTGAGGCAGTTGCTAACCTTGCCAACGCATCTGCTGGTGAATTCTCTATTCTGGGAATGTGTCTGACCTTAACCTGCACAAACTTCTTAATTAGTTCTCGTACCTTTCTGAGGTAAATGATCATTTTTCCTCCCCTCGCTTCGTAGGACTCCTCTATCTGTTTCACCACTAGTTGAGAGTCACTGCAGATCTCCAACTGTTCTGCTTCCATAGAATGAGCAAGATTGAGCCCAGCGATGACAGTTTCATTCTCTGCCTCGTTATTTGAAGCCTTAAACCCAAACCTAAGGGCATATTCGACATCTATTCCATCTGGAGAGGTCAGGATTATACCTGCGCCGCTCCCCTGAGCATTGGCAACTCCATCCACTGAAAGCCTCCATATGGGGAGGTCGGGTACTAACTCTGTGATCTCCATAGGTGCTGCTGCTGTGAATTCTGCGATGAAATCTGCCAAAATTTGCCCTTTGATGGCAGTCATCGGCTTATATCTGATATCAAACTCACTAAGCTCTATGACCCATTTAACCAACCTTCCAGAAGATTCCGGCTTATGTAGCACTTGCTTCATTGGCTGGTCTGTTGGAACCTCGATAGTATGAGCCTGGAAATATGGCCTAAGCCTCCTAGCTGTTGTAACCAAGGCTAACACGAGTTTCTCCATCTTTGGATATCTCTCCTCTGCCCCCCTCAGAGCTCTGCTGCAGTAGTAAACTGGTTGCTGAGCTCTGTCTCGCTCCCTAACCAGTGCTGCGCTTGTTGAAAAATCTGAGACTGCCAGGTAGAGAGTAAGGACTTCCCCTTCTAAAGGGCTCACCAACACAGGAGAGGAGCTCATATAATTTTTCATTGCTTTGAATGCTTCTTCGCACTTGGTATCCCACTGGAATGCCTTTTTCAAGACTTGAAAGAACGGTTGACACTTATCACTTGACCTGGACACAAAACGGCTCAAAGCAGCTATTCTACCTGTCAAGCGTTGTACCTCCCTTGTGTTAGATGGTGATTGCATATCTAACACCGCCTTAACCTTCTCTGGGTTAGCTTCAATTCCTCGGCTGCTAACTATAAAACCCATAAACTTTCCTGCCGAGACCCCAAATGCACACTTTGCAGGGTTGAGCTTCATCTTGTAATCCTTTATGATCTGGAATAACTCAGCTAGGTGCTCGATGTGGAGCTCTGCCTCCAGTGACTTCACTAACATGTCGTCGATGTAAACTTCCATGGATGCACCTATCTGCTTTTGGAACATCCTGTTCACCAACCGCTGGTAAGTGGCTCCAGCGTTTTTCAATCCAAAAGGCATGACCTGATAATAGTATGTTCCCTGTTCAGTCACAAAGGAGGTCTTCTCTTGGTCGTTGGGATCCATCCTTATCTGGTTATAACATGAGAAGGCGTCCATGAAGCTAAGGAGCTCGTGTCCGGCTGTGGCGTCCACTATTAAGTCGATCCGAGGTAAGGGAAAGCTGTCATTGGGGCATGCTCGGTTGAGATCAGTGAAGTCGATGCACAGTCGCCACTTACCATTGGTTTTTTTTTACAAGAACCACATTTGCCAACCAGGTAGGGTAATCAACTTCCCTGATGGCTTTTGCGTGGAGTTTGCCGACCTCTTCGTTGATTGCTTTTTGGCGTTCCGGGGCGAAACTTCTTCGCTTCTGTTTGATAGGTTTGCAGATAGGATTCACGCTGAGCTTGTGCGTGATGATCGAGGGGTCAATACCTTCCATATTTTCTTGCTTCCAGGCAAACACTCCTATATTTTTCTTCAAGAACTGGATGAGAAGGCTTTTAACCTCTCTGCTTAACTTGGACCTAATATAAACGAGGTGTTCTGGCTCCTTGTCAATCTGAATTGGTTCCAGCTCTTCTGATGGCATTGGTCTTGTTTCCAGCTCATCCCTCATGTCGAGTTCATCCAATTGGATGTTCTCAACCTCTTTCATCTTTACGGACGCCATGTAGCATTCTCTTGCTACACGCTGATCTCCCCGGACCGATCCGATTCCGTTTTCTATAGGAAATTTAACGACCAAGTGATAGGCGGACGGGATTGCCCTCATAGAATTAAGGGAAGGCCTCCCCAACAGGATATTGTATGCAGAAGGTGCATCCACGACTAGGAATTTTACGGTCGTGGTGGCTTGGCAAGGTGGGTCACCTAGGGTGAGCACGAGTTGGATTGAGCCCAGATGGAGCACCCTTTCTCCTGAGAATCCTAGCAAGTGAGTGCTTACAGGTTCGAGTTTTTCCCTTCCTATGTCCATCTTGTCGAAGGCAGGTGCAAAAATGATGTCTGCCGAGCTCCCGTTATCGATCAGAACTCGGTGAACGGTCTTGTTAGCTACCACGGCTCTTACCACCAATGGATCATCATGGGGGGATTGGCATCCCTCCAAATCAGAATCTGAAAAAGTGATAGCTGTGTCTAAGCATGGTGCTTTGGATATGGTATGCACTTCGAGAGCTTCTTCGACTCTGATTCGTCGGAGGTGCGCTTTCCTGGCTGAGCTGGACTCTCCGCCTCCCGCAAATCCTCCAGATATCACTCTGATCTCACCTAGAGGCTGCTGATGTGGCACAGGTGCCTGCTGCTGAGGTTGCAGCGGTGGAAGAACTCGATTCTGGTTGTCATGGGCCACAAAGCGACGCAACTGTCCTCGTTGAATTAAGAACTCGATCTCCTTCTTTAATTGAATACAGTCATCAGTATGATGACCATGATCCCTGTGGTAGTCACAATACTTTGTGGGGTCTCTCTTTGCTGGATCAGCCTTCATCCGAGGTGGCCACCTTAGGAACTTCTCGTTTTGGACCTCATACAAAACTTGGGATACAGTGGCGGTGAGTGGGGTGAATCGTTGAGGTCTGTATCTGGGCTGTAGCTCAGGCTGCATGGGACCCAAGCAGTCTCTAACATTCCCTCTTCTCTTCGGGGAGCGATCTCTATCCCTCCTTGGAGACCTTTCTTGCCCCTTTTCTTTCCTGGGACTTCGGTCCCTTTTCTTCTCTTCTTTTTCCTTCTCCTTTCGTGAGGATGCACTTCCCACCTTGGAAAGGAATGCTTCTTCACCGTTTATGTAATTTTCTACCTTGGCTAACACCTCAGCCATGCTTGCTTGAGGGTTCTTTGATATAGAGAACATGAGATCCTTTGACTGGACTCCCAATCCGGCAATGAAAACAGTAATGGCAAACTTTTCGTCAGGGATATCTACCTTCAGAGATTCTGAATTGAACCTCTGAACGTAAGATCGCAGGTTCTCATCAGGCCTTTATTTTATATTTAACAGATAATAGCTCGGCTTCCTATAGATCCGAGCTCCGATGAAGTGAGACACAAAAGAAATGGAAAGTTCTTTGAAAGAAGAGATCGAAGCTGGGGGGAGCCTATTGAACCATGCTAAGGTTGACCCCTTCAAGGTGATGGCGAAGGCCCTACATTGCACAGGATCTTGGTACCCGTGCAACTCCATCTGGTTTTTGTAGGTGTTGAGGTGATCCACAGGGTCTTTTTCTCATCGAAAACCTCTATCTGAGGCACTCTGAACTTCGGAGGAAGGGGGAAATGTAGTACCCCGAGAGTGAATGGGGATTCAGTTTGTTGCACCAAGGCATCCATTGTTACGGGAGTTTTGACCTTCACTGCCTCTCTCATGTGGCTGAGCTCTTGCTGAATGTCCTTGAATCGGTGCTCCCAGTATTGCTCCATTCTCTCCTGCTGGAAAGGAAGGAAATCGTTCCTCTCCAGTCCTTCGTTCTGGCTTTGTGCTTCTTCATTGATTCCCCTCCTAGGCGGCTGATGGGGTGCTTGGCTGCTTTCTCCTCCCTCGTTTGCTTCCCTGAGGGGGTCTAGGCACTGCCGTTCCCTAGGAGGAAGATTATTCGGGCCTTGCCGGGGTGGTTGTGTCTGCTGAGGACCTTGTAAGAGCTTCATGAGCTCTTCATTTTGTTGGAGTAAGCGTTGATTGACCAGGCAAAGGGCGTCTAGTTCATTGTTTGCGAGAGGATTCACCGTAGGAGGGTCGTCTTCAGTGGTGGGGATGAAATCATGAAGGTTTTCTGGTTGCCTTCCACTGGTGACCTCCAGGGGATTCTGCAACCTTGGGGGATTCATCTGACTTTTACTCATGTTTCGTGTAGAGACCATCAATCACTGAAAAATCAGTACATTTGTAACAAGAACTGTCGTTCCCACAGACGGCGCCAAACTGATGGTGTTATCTACCAAAACTGAGCTGGGGATATGGATCTGCGTGAAATTAAATGTGGTGTCTGAGCTACAAGGCTCGTGCCAAACAATGCTGGTTGATGTTTAAGGGAATTGAGGAAAGGGGGATAACACGAAGGAGTTACAGTGGTTCACCGGCCTGAGAGCTCGGCTAGTCCACTCTGCCATAGAGTCTCTTGCTCCTCTATTCTTATTGATTGCATTGAGCGTGTTACAGAGTAGTGAGGAGGGAATTACGGTTCTTCGTGGCTCTATTGCCCCTTTTTTCATCAATGGAGGCCTACCCCCCTTTTATAGCCTCTTGCTTACCTCTTGATGGCGTAAACCCGCGCGTACGAGCTATGGGATTGGATTGTGTGAAATGTACGATCTACGTAGGGCTTGGTATGATATCTGAGCTACAAGGCTCGTGAATTGGTGGATGAATGTTCTAATCAATCGATCTGTAGTGTGTGAAATGCAATAGATATATAGTGGTTCACCGGCTAATAAGCTCGGCTAATCCACTCTCTAATGGAGACTCTTCCTCCTTTCTCTTTATTGATAAAAAGTGGAATATGTTACAGCAGAATACTCAGGGTATCAGGGTTTTTCATTCTCCCCCTCTCCATGGAGGCTGTCCTTCCCTCTTATAGCCTCATGCTTACCTCTAATCCGGAGTTATCTCCTACATTGAAGGGATTATGCCCTATCTTCATCTACAATCTCGGAGTGGCCTTACCTTCCCATAGCTGGCTTCAAACGACGAGATCTTTGCCCTTCATCGTGGGATTCTTCCCTTGGTTTAAGGAGAGGATCTTGGCGGGTTACGGGTTTTGTGCCTTGGATTGGCTCAGTTTCTGTTATGGATGTGTCTGCTGTCATCTTGCTGCCTTCTGGTCATTTCTCAGTTCGTGTGTTCAGCTAGGAGCTCTAGTGCTAGTCGGAAGAGCTCAGACCCTTGCTGGATGAGCTCTGCTTACTCTACCTGAGCTCCCGAGCTGAGCTTACTATCTGAGCTCGTGCCTGGGTTTATTTTAGGCATCATCAGTTGCCCCCCAGCCCTTGCCTTAGGTTAGCTTAGGTAAGGGCTGACCTACACAGACTGAGTTAGACCAGCACGTGGCTAGCACGTGGCTCGAGGATTTTTGACGGTTTGCAGCAATTATTTCTTTCCTCGATTCCCGCGCACGTCTCAGCCCACGTCCCTCAGGCTTTAAATATTCAAAACGGCTACCTGAACCGTTTCTTCACACTATTCATCTTCCTCGCTGCCCTTCGTCTCTGTTCTCTCTGTGATTTCGGACCTTCTTACTCGAACCTTTCTATTTTCTTGCCTGAAATCGAATCCCCAGCCCTCGTTTCGAAGATTCGCATCGCCTCCTTCCTCCGATAGTGCTCCAGGCTTCCGTTCGCCGTTATTTCTGAGTTAGGTACGTCCTTTGCCCTTTTCTCTTCCTCATTTTGCTCTGGATCCCTCGAATTCGAGGTGGTTGCTGCATTTCTGGGCTTTTCGATTCTTTTACTTTTGGAATCGTGATCATTGCTTAGCCCCCCTTCCTCATTTCGTCGATTGGAGCTCCATAGTTTATAAGATTCGGTATGGTTTTCCTCCTGGGGTTGAACCCTGGTGCCCAGGCAGCTCTGTCTACTACGTAGAACCAGTACGCAATAGGGTTTGCTTCTTTCTTGCCGCCTTTGATAACGGTCTTCGCTTTCCTCTGCACCCCTTCATCAAGGCTATTCTGCAACACTTCCGTGTGTGTCCCTCCCAGATTTCTCCCAACTTCTATGGCGTCATGGTTGGTTTTTTAGTCATCTTCAAGAAGCATAAGCTCGGGGTTCCTAGCGTTTCTCTGTTTCAAGAGTTTTTTAACGTCAAACCGACCTCTGAAGGCTTCTTGTACGCCTCTAAGCGTGCCAACGTTAGGCAGCTTATCTCTAACATTCCTTCCTCTCATAAGCACTGGAATGAGCATTTCTTTTTTGTCGGGGGCATCAATTGGGAGTATAATCCTGCTGATAAGACAGATACACTCGGTATCCCTACGGCTTGGACTGAACCAGACAACTTGCGTGAGTCTTTACTCGAGTCGGCTGAGCTCTGATCTGGAACTTATAGGCCTCTTGCCTTTCTCTTACTTGTACCTTTTCTTCTTTTCAGGTGGTCGTCTTGAGCTCAGCCCTGAAGACAATAAAGTGCTGGCAAAGTTGGCGAAGATTAAACCGGAAAAGTACGCTGACCTGATTGAGTTGAAAAATTTGGTGCAACTAGGTCTGAGCCCTCCTGCGGTGACTTTAGCGATTCCATTATCTGTTTTAGGGGCTGACGAAGGTAATTTCATCGTCCCTTGCTCTCCTCTCTTCATAATCTTTCCTTCTCTTTTTCTTTTTCTTTTTTTTTTTACATTTTCCTGCTTCATCCAGACCTTCCAGGTCCTTCTACCATGAAGTCTGCTCCAGAAGAGCTTCAGGCCAAAATTGCAGAGCTGATGGAAAGTGGCAGGTCTGGGAAGCGCAAAGCTCGGGTCGGCTCAGGGAGTGGTCCAACCACTCGAGCTAAGATCCCTAGAGTGGAAGTGCCTCCTCCCTCCTTTGCTACTACAAAATTGGTTCCCATCAAGGCACCGCCCTCCTCATCCGGCATCCCTCAAGACGTAGTCATCTCTCCTCCTCCAGTGGCCCATCCTGGGTCGGGGGCTGCTCAAAAGGGAGATCAGGCTTCCCCTTCCTCCTCTGAGGTCAAGGAAGCTTTGGGAGTGATCCCTGACCTCCAACCCAGAAAGGTCTCATATACTGCCTCTGGGAAAACCGAGAGAAAATCCGAAGAAGATGAGGATTCCTTTTTTGACAACATGGACCTTGATGCAGGGGCTCTTTCTTCTATTTTCACTGAGTCTGATGTTCTGAAGGCTGCTTCTATGCCTCTTGAGGAATCCATTTCTTCAGCTCTTTAGGGAGCAGCTGCTGTAAGCACTGCCACTTCTCCTTCTTCAATTATTTTTGTTTCGTGGACTCATGCGTTCTTTCGCATTTTCAGGCTGTCCTTCATGTGAATGGTCTACTGCATCGGGTTCGGTCCCAAGAGAGCTCTTTTCAGGTCTTGAAAAAATATAAGACCAAGGTTTCTGAACTGTCTCTTGAGAACGAAGACCTTAGAGCCCGGGTGGAGAGCCTCACAACGCAGATGGAGAGCCTCAACGAGCAGACGGTGAAGCAAGCCTCCGACCTCAAACACACACTGACAGTCAAGGTCAGAGCTGAGGAGGGGGAAAAGAAGGCTCGGGATGAGCTGAAGTTGGTTAAGGAAGACCTGCAGCTTAAAGTTGAGGCGTGGTCCAAGGCTAACCAAGAGGCGTTTGATGCCAAGAAGGAGCTCATCCAGGCCAATCAAGATTATCTTGCCCTCAGTGAGGCTAACGGCAAACTCTGTGAGGAGCTCGAGGAGCAGAAACGTTTGGTCCAGCAGAGGGACGAAGGGATCGCTGAGCTGAGGGATGAGGCCACCACCTTGTGGGCTACTGGATGGCTTGCCTTTAGGCGCAAGGCTATCAAAGCTTTCCCAGACCTTGACTTCAATTTCTCTATCCCTACCGCAGAAGAAATAGAGGAGTCTAGCTCTGATAACGAGGAGGATGCCTCGGTTCTCTCAGCGGCAGCCTTAAGTCAAGACACAGCTGCCCCTGGGACCTCTGGGGCTTTTATTGTGCTTCCTGAGCCTCCAGTGGTGACTTCTGAGCTTCCTGCAGCTGCCCCCGCTGTTCTTGCCTCTACACCATTTTCAGCTGACTTGATGGTTGAAGCCCTTGCTCAAGATTCGGGATCGACAGAAGCGGGGGCCCCAGGCATTTCTGTCACTTCTGTTGCTGAGGGCCCCTCAGCCGAGTTGCAAGATCCTGCAATTACTCCCTCTTAGAACTTTTTCCATACTCATGTAACTCTTATTTTCCATTGTACATCAACCTTGTGTTTTGAAATACGAACTTCATGGGGCAGTTTCTAATTTTTCTGAATTTTGCTTTGAATTGATGTGTGATTGAGTTGAACTGTGATTTGAGACATAAGCCAGTTTTGCCTCTATTCTCTCTATTCTCCTGCGCTTTTTGATCTTTCTTCTTCTTGTATTCCCCTTGCCCCCTTTTGTTTTAAGGGGTGTTGTGCACTTCTTGAAACAAAATTACTAGACCTGAGGAGTATAGAAGACTTGGTGTTGAGTCCAAATGACCTCCCCTGAGTCGTTGAGTTCGGTAGTTGGTATACTAGGGATCCACTCCCTATTCTTCTTTATTCTGGGCCACACAACTCGGTATTGTGAACTAGCGAGCTCTTTCTGAGCTGCATAGCTCAGATTTTTGAGCTTAAGAATTCTTGCCGAGCTACACAGCCCTTTTCACAAATTTGAATTTTGTTTCATTTGGCTTTTTGTCTGAACTTTAAAAGTTCTAGCTGAGCTTCATGGCTCTTCTAATGGTCTCCTGCTTCGAGAAGAGCTAGGGCCTTGTGCTATTTTGTGGTCTTCATCTTGTTTCTCCATTGCTGATTCACATATTCACGTACACCTTTGACTTGCACTTGCACACTTACTTATTTTGCTTTATGCTTGAGATGTAACTTCTTTCCCCCTTTTTCTTTGAGGGGTGCTGTGCACTTCTTGAAGCAGAATTACTAGATTTGAAGAGTACAGGAGACTTGGTGTTATGCTCAACTGCTACTCCTGGGCTTTTGAGCTCGGCAGTTGGTCTCTTAGGGATCCAGTCCCTATTTTTCTTTATTCTGAGCTGCTCAGCTTGATATTCCGAACTGATGTGCTCCTTCTGAGCAACATAGCTCGAGTTTGCGAGCCTATGAGCTCTTGCTGAGCTATACAGTTCGTCTTCTGAACCTGAAAGTTCTTACTGAGCTTTTTTGGCTCTTTTGTCTGAACTAGACAGCAAATTTCAATGCTCCATATTTGTGAGAATAAAGAGCTTTCTTCTGCGTTTTACTTTTCTCTTCCCCCCACCTTGCTTCGAGGAGTGCTTTAAGCCTTCTTTAAGCAAGGCTGTCAACTTTTACACGTTGCTAAGTTTCTTTGATGAACCGAGGAATCCATCAGGAACTCTTCCTTTCTAACGTGGGCAGGGCTCTTAGAATTGCAGGCTTTCAAGATTTGCTATTCAAGCGCTCTGAGTTTAAATATGGAGGATATGTTGCTTGGTGGGGTCACAATTCTTTGTAGGTTGTTTTGAGTGCCAAATAGGAGGGGTAGTCTCTTTCCCCGCCTTTTTCTCCAATCGTTTTCCATAACCGCAACCACTTTCCATAACCGCATCCATTTCCATAACCGCAACTATCTTTATTATTCAAGAAACTAAACAGGCAACTGATTCCCCCTTATTTGACTCTTGGTTTCCTGGAAAGTTCCCAACTTTTCTTAAGCTTCTTACCATCTGTTGGATTCCTCTTTCCCTCTCTTGCATGAAATATTCTTGACTTTCTTCTTGTTTTGTTGCATCTTTTTCCTTACCAACACTTCCGATGGCTGCTTCTGTTTCTTCTCTGTTCCAGGAACGTGCCTCCTTTGGAATTGAATGGGAGTGGCACTATCGCCACCTGTCTCCTTCAATACTTGAATCTTCTGATTTGGTGGATATCAAGAAACGGTTTTTTCCTGATCTTGACTTGCCTTTGCGAGTTCCTACCTCCGACGAGCCCTGCAACTACCTTCCCCGAGGGGAAGTTTGCCTTTTTGAAGGTGCCATGGACATGGGGCTTCGCCTTCCCATTCACCCGGCCATAGGGCGAGTCCTTGCCTACTATGGCCTATGTCCTTCTCGCCTTTCCCCACGAGGGTGGGCCGTTATGGTAAGTTTCTTCCTGTTCTGCCGCCTACATGGCCTTGGCAGGTTCCCTTATGTCTCTGAGTTTTTGTACTTCTTCGAGATCGAGGAAGACGATGCCCCCTGCTTCAGCTTCTTCCGTTTGAGGAATTCTGAGTTACGTCCTTTGGTTCTAGGCCTTCCCTTCAATCCTGAAGGATGGTCTAAACGTTTCTTTTTCGTTTCTGGGGAGTCTTGGAGATCTCCTGAGGACCGCTGTCGTGAAGCTAGGGTCCCGCGGTCCTGGAAGAGCTTCTCTCATACTGGTAAGCTCTAGCTGAGCTCTTTTGAATATTTCTTTTTGGAGACGCGTTCTTACTATGTGATTGTCTGTGCAGGTCCACCTGATCTGGATGTACCAGGGATGGTGAATATCAATGAGTTGCTGCTTGCGGAGTCTAGGACTTATTCCAGGCTGATGACGAGTGCAAACCTCTATTTGCTTGGGGCTGAGGCTACTGAGTTTGAGTTTTCCTCTGTTCCTTATCCCTCCTGGACCTCTTTCTCTGATTCTGATGAGGATGAGGACTCTGACGAGGGTGGAAACACCGGCACGAGTTCAAGGAAGCGTAAGAGGGATGGTTCCTCTTCTCTTGGCTCTCTGTCCACCATCTTCCTTACCCCCATTGGTCAGAAGCTTCTTGATTCACTTCACAGGGCTGAGCGGGATAGGGACGAGCTGAAGAAGGAGAATGCTAGCCTGAAGGAAGAGGTTGTTGAGCTGAGGTCTCAACTTAAAAAAGACTAGGATCTTTATTTCCTTGTATCTTTCTTTCTTTTCTTGAATGATACCAGACTATGAATCTTTTCGCACTTTTCCGAATGTTTATATTCTTAGATATTCTGAATTCTAGGTTTCTCATTCTTGAGTATGCATGTCCATATATGAGCTCTTGGTGTTCAGAATACGGACGTAGACGGAGAACAGAAGATCATGTTTGCACTGACCTTAGTTCCAGTCTAGTTCCAAAGATCTGACCGCGAACATCGATGGAAAACAGAAGATCATGTGCGTACAGATCTTAGTCCCTGAATGGTTCCACAGGTCGGACCCCGAACATTGAGGGAAAAGATCAGGTGTGTACAGACCTTAATCTTTCCCCATGACTAGTGGTCCTGGCGCCCTTCCTACACACTCGCGGACCCCAATGTGTTCAGAACAGCGGATATAAAGATTGTTGGTGTTTCTAGGAAGAGACCAGCTTTGGATTCGACTGTTGGTGTCTCTAAGAAGAGACCAGCTTTGTATTCGACTGTTGGTGTCTCCAAGAAGAGACCAGTCTTGAATTTTATGAGCCTTGAAGCTTGTATGAGCTGAAGAGCTCACATTTCTTATATAAGCTTTGAAGCTTATCTTTATTTATGAGCTGAAGAGCTCATCTTTCATTTATAAGCTTTGAAGCTTATCGTATATTTATGAGCTGAAGAGCTCATTCTTATTTATAAGCTTTGAAGCTTATCGTGTATTTATGAGCTGAAGAGCTCATCTTTCTTATATAAGCTTTGAAACTTATCTTTATTTATGAGCTGAAGAGCTCATCTTTCATTTATAAGCTTTGAAGCTTATCGTATATTTATGAGCTGAAGAGCTCATCTTTCATTTATAAGCTTTGAACCTTATCGTGTATTTATGAGCTGAAGAGCTCATCTTTCTTATATAAGCTTTGAAGCTTATCTTTATTTATGAGCTGAAGAGCTCATCTTTCATTTATAAGCTTTGAAGCTTATCATATATTTATGAGCTGAAGAGCTCATCTTTCATTTATAAGCTTTGAAGCTTATCGTGTATTTATGAGCTGAAGAGCTCATCTTTCATTTATAAGCTTTGAAGCTTATCGTATATTTATGAGCTGAAGAGCTCATCTTGTTTGGAAATCATATAGATGGTGAATAAAGGACTGGTTTATTCTTAAAAAATGGCTCTATTACAAGTGACACTTACTGAAAAAATTTCTTAAGGTGCTCGGCATTCCATGAATGAGGTAGAACCTTCCCTTCCTCTATTTGCAACTCGTAATTCCCCGGTCTGATTATCCTTGACACGATATAGGGCCCTTCCCAGTTGGGTCCCAATTTCCCATGCGTGGGATCCTTTCTTGCAAGCAGGAACCTCCTAAGTACCAGGTCTCCAGCCTTGAAACTTCGGTGCCTTACCTTCCTGTCGTAATACCTCGCAGTTTTCCTTTGGTAAATGCGGATACGGTGAAGAGCTCTGCCTCTCTTTTCATCCAAGAGATCGAGGTTTAGTAAGAGAGATTCTTCGTTGTGCTCGGCATCTGCAAATTCCACCCTTGGAGATTGGAGCCCTATCTCTACTGGGGCCACCGCCTCGGTTCCAAAGGCCAATGCAAAAGGGGTTTCCTGAGTTGCAGATTTGACGGTTGTCCTGTAGGCCCACAATACCTCAGGGATGTATTCCACCCACTTCCCTTTCAGGTTTTCCAGTTTGGTCTTCAAAGCCGACTTTATGGTTCTGATTGTGACCTCTGCATGTCCATTGGATTGTGGATGTGCAGGAGCCGAGAAATAGTTCTTGATTCCGAGCTCAGCACAAAAACTTTTAAATTTTGAGTTATCAAACTGCTTTCCGTTGTCAGATACGAGCGCTCTAGGAACTCCAAACCTGCAAACTATCGACTTCCACACGAAGTTTTGAACTTTTTGCTCTGTGATTGTCGCCAAAGGTTCGACCTCCGCCCACTTGGTGAAGTAATCCACTCCTATGATGGCAAACTTGCACTGCCCCACACCAGTGGGAAGGGGGCCCAGAATGTCCAAACCCCACTGCTGAAAAGGCCATGGGCTTACCACCGAGGTTAGGAGCTCGGGAGGACAGTGGGACACATTGGCATGCTCCTGGCAGGTTTTGCATTTTCTTACTAAGTCGGTGGCATTTTTGAGCATAGTGGGCCAATAATACCCTTGTCTTAGTACTTTTTCCGCCAAGGCTCGGGCTCCTACGTGATTGCCACATATTCCTTCATGTACCTCTCTGAGTATGTAGTTGGCATCCTCATCTCCTACGCAGTTAAGGAGAGGCGTTGAAAATCCACGTTTGTACAGCTTTCCTTGCATCAAGGAAAATCTGGCTGACCTGGTCCTCAGCTTGGATGCCTCCTTAGCATCATTCGGCAAAGTTCCATTCTGCAGGTATTCTATGATGGGGTCCATCCAGCTTGGCTGAGCTTCAATTGATAGAATTTCCTCTCCTTCGATGCTTACCGAAGGCTTTGGAAGGTGCTCCACTGGAATTAGCCTATCCAAATCCTCTTGCGAGGCAGTTGTTAACCTTGCCAGAGCGTCTGCTCGTGAATTCTCCGTTCTGGGCACGTATCTGACCTTAACCTGCACAAACTTTTTCATTAGTTCTCGTACCTTTTTGAGGTAAAGGACCATCTTTTCGCCTCTTGCCTCGTAACACACTTTTATCTGCTTTACCACCAGTTGAGAGTCACTGCAGATCTCCAGCTGCTCTGCTTCCATAGAGTAAGCAAGATTAAGCCCAGCGACGACAGCTTCATATTCCGCCTCATTATTGGAGGCTTTGAACCCAAATCTAAGGGCATATTCGACGTCTACTCCTTCTGGGGAGGTCAGGATTATTCCTGCGCCGCTTCCCTGAGCATTGGCAGCTCCATCCACTGAAAGCTTCCACATGGGGAGGTCTGGTATTAAATCCGTGGTTTCCATAGACGCTGCTGCTGTGAATTCTGCAATAAAATCTGCCAAAATTTGCCCTTTGATGGCAGTTCTTGGCTTATATCTGATATCAAACTCACTGAGCTCTATGACCCATTTAACCAACTTCCCCGAGGATTCTGGCTTGTGTAGCACTTGTTTCATTGGCTGATCTGTTGGAACCTCGATAGTATGGGCCTGGAAATAAGGTCTGAGTCTCCTAGCTGTTGTAACCAGAGCTAGAACGAGCTTTTCCATCTTTGGATATCTCTCCTCTGCCCCCCTCAGAGCTCTGCTACAGTAGTAAACTGGTTGCTGGGCTCTGTCTCGCTCCCTAACTAGTGCCGCACTTGTTGAAAAATCCGAAACTGCTAGATAGAGGGTGAGGACTTCTCCTTCTAAAGGGCTTACCAATACTGGAGGGGAGCTCATGTAATCTTTTAGGGATTTGAATGCTTCTTCACACTCGGCATCCCACTGGAATGCCTTCTTCAAAATTTGAAAGAAAGGCTGGCATTTATCGCTTGACCTAGACACGAAACGGCTCAGTGCAGCTATTCTGCCTATCAAGCATTGCACCTCTTTTGTGTTGGATGGCGACTGCATTTCCACCATTACTTTAACCTTCTCTGGATTAGCTTCGATCCCTCTGCTGCTAACTATAAAACCCAGAAATTTTCCCGCTGAGACCCCAAATGCGCATTTCGCAGGGTTGAGCTTCATTCTGTACTCCTTTAGAATTCGAAATGACTCAGCTAAGTGCTTGATGTGGAGCTCTGCTTTCAGTGACTTTACTAGCATATCATCAATGTAAACTTCCATGGACTCTCCTATTTGTTTCTGGAACATCCTATTCACTAGCCGCTGGTAAGTGGCTCCAGCGTTCTTCAATCCGAAGGGCATGACCTGATAACAATATGTTCCCTGTTCAGTTACAAAGGAGGTTTTCTCTTGATCGCTGGGATCCATCCTGATCTGGTTGTAGCCTGAGAAGGCGTCCATGAAACTGAGGAGCTCGTGCCCTGCAGTGGCATCCACTATTAGGTCAATCCGAGGTAAAGGAAAACTGTCTTTGGGGCATGCTCGGTTGAGATCAGTGAAGTCGATGCACAGCCGCCACTTTCCATTGGTCTTCTTTACAAGGACTACGTTTGCTAACCAGGTGGGGTAATCAACCTCCCTAATAGCCTTGGCACGAAGGAGTTTGCCGACCTCCTCATTGATTGCCCTTTGTCTTTCAGAGGCAAAGCTCCTCCTTTTCTGTTTGATGGGTTTGCAAGTTGGGTTCACGCATAGCTTATGGGTAATAACCAAAGGGTCAATTCCTTCCATGTCTTCTTGCTTCCAAGCAAACACTCCTACATTCTCTTTTAAGAACCGGATGAGGAGTTCTTTGAGTTCAGCGTTTAGTTTGGAACCCACATAAACGAGGTGTTCTGGCTTCTCATCAAGTTGAACTGGTTCTAGCTCTTCCGATGGCATTGGTCTTGTCTCCATCTCGTCTCTCATGTCGAGTTTGTCCAGTTGGATGTTCTCAACCTCCTTCCTTTTTACTGAAGCCATATAGCACTCCCTTGTTATACGCTGGTCTCCTCGGACTACTCCGATTCCATTTTCTGTAGGGAATTTTACAACTAAATGATAGGCAGATGGGATTGCCTTCATAGAATTAAGGGATGGCCTTCCAAGCAAGATGTTGTATGCAGAGGGTGCATCGACTACTAGGAATTTCACGGTGGTGGTGGCTTGGCAAGGTGGGTCCCCTAGGGTGAGCACGAGTTGGATTGAGCCTAAGGGGAGCACCCTTTCCCCGGAGAATCCCAGCAAGTGAGTGCTTACTGATTCAAGTCTCTCCCTTCCTATGTCCATCTTGTCAAACGCAGGCGCAAAAATGATATCTGCTGAGCTCCCATTATCGATTAGAACCCGATGAACAGTTCTATTAGCCACCACAGCTCGTACCACCAATGGATCATCATGGGGATATTGGTATCCCTCCAAATCAGCGTCTGAGAAAGTGATTGCCGTATCCAAGCGTGGTGCCTTGGACACAGCGTGCACTTCGAGAGCTTCTTCGGCTCTGATTCATCGAAGGTGTGTTTTCCTGGCTGAGCTGGACTCCCCTCCTCCTGCGAATCCTCCTGATATTACTCTGATCTCCCCTAGAGGCTGCTGGTGTGGTGCCGGTGCCTGCTGCCGAGGTGGCGGAGGCGGAAGGGCTCGGTTCTGATTGTCATTGGCTACAAAGCGACGTAGCTGACCTCGCTGAATCAAGAATTCTATTTCCTTCTTTAGTTGAATGCAGTCATCAGTATGGTGGCCATGATCTCTATGATAGTCACAGTACTTAGTGGGGTCTCTCTTGGCTGGGTTTGCCTTCATCCGAGGTGGCCATCTCAAGAATTTCTCGTTCTGAACCTCATACAGAACCTGTGACACATCAGCAGTGAGGGGGGTGAATCGCTGAGGTCTGTATCGGGGCTGTAGCTCGGGCTGCGGGGGGCCCAGGCGATCTCTGACATTTCCTCTTCTTTTGGGCGAGCGGTCCCTTTCCCTTCTTGGAGACCTCTCCCGCCCTTTTTCCTTTCTGGGGCTCCTGTCTCTTCTCTTTTCTTCTTTTTCCTTTTCCTTATGTGAGGATGTACCCCCTACTTTGGAAAGGAGTGCCTCTTCGCCATTTATATACTTCTCTGCCTTGGCTAATACCTCAGCCATACTTGCCTGCGGATTCTTCGATATGGAGAACATTAAATCCTTGGACTGCACTCCCAGCCCTGCAATGAAGGCAGTTATGGCGAATTTCTCGTCTGGAACGTCTACTTTTAGGGTCTCCGAATTGAACCTTTGGACATAAGACCTCAGGTTTTCTTGAGGCCCCTGTCTCACATTCAGCAGGTGGTAGCTAGGTTTTCTGTATATCCGGGCTCCTATAAAATGAGATACGAATGCTATGGAGAGTTCTTTGAAGGATGAGATCGAGGCTGGTGGGAGCCTGTGAAACCAGGCTAGGGCGGAGCCTTTCAGGGTGATGGCAAAAGCTCTGCAACGTACAGGATCCTGGTATCCATGTAGCTCCATCTGGTTCTTGTAAGTGTTGAGATGATCATCAGGATCCTTCGTTCCGTCAAAGACCTTTATCTGTGGCGTCCTAAACTTCGGTGGGAGTGGAAAGTGTAGCACTCCGGTGGTGAATGGAGACTCGGTTTGCTGCACCAAGACATCCATTGTAACCGGGGCCTTGCTCTTTACCGCCTCCTTCATGTGGTTGAGCTCTTGTTGGATGTCTTTGAAGCGCTGTTCCCAGCGCTGCTCTTTCCTGTCCGGCGGATAAGGGAAAAAATCATCCCTGTCACCCCCGTTGTTCTGACTTTGCACCTCGTCGTTATGGCCATTCCTAGGAGGTACATAAGGAGCGTGCCCCCTGGTTTGGCTGCTTTCTCCTCCTTCGTCGACCTCTCTGATGGGGTCCCAGTGTCACCGCTCCCTGTAAGGGGGGTTATTCTGGCCTTCTTGGGCCGGTTGTGCCTCTTGCGGGCGTTGTACGAGCTTTGATAGCTCGGCATTTTCCTTTAGCAGTCGTTGGTTGACGAGGCGAAGGGCCTCCAACTCGTTATTAATGGGGGAATTCGCTTCCTGGATGTTCCCGGGTTGCCTACCGTTGGTGGCTTCCTGCTGATCTTGCATTCGGGGCGGGTTTGTTTGACTTCTGCTCATATTTCGAGTTGTTACCATCAGTCACTGAGGAATCAGCTTACTTGTAACAGGAACAGTCGTTCCCACAGACGGCGCCAAACTGATGGTGTAAACCTGCGCGTACGAGCTATGGGATTGGATTATGTGAAATGTACGATCTACGTAGGGCTTGGTATGATATCTGAGCTACAAGGCTCGTGAATTGGTGGATGAATGTTCTAATCAATCGATCTGTAGTGTGTGAAATGCAATAGATATATAGTGGTTCACCGGCTAATGAGCTCGGCTAATCCACTCTCTAATGGAGACTCTTCCTCCTTTCTCTTTATTGATAAAAAGTGGAATATGTTACAGCAGAATACTCAGGGTATCAGGGTTTTTCATTCTCCCCCTCTCCATGGAGGCTGTCCTTCCCTCTTATAGCCTCATGCTTACCTCTAATCCGGAGTTATCTCCTACATTGAAGGGATTATGCCCTATCTTCATCTACAATCTCGGAGTGGCCTTACCTTCCCATAGCTGGCTTCAAACGACGAGATCTTTGCTCTTCATCGTGGGATTCTTCCCTTGGTTTAAGGAGAGGATCTTGGCGGGTTACGGGTTTTGTGCCTTGGATTGGCTCAGTTTCTGTTATGGATGTGTCTGCTGTCATCTTGCTGCCTTCTGGTCATTTCTCAGTTCGTGTGTTCAGCTAGGAGCTCTAGTGCTAGTCGGAAGAGCTCAGACCCTTGCTGGATGAGCTCTGCTTACTCTACCTGAGCTCCCGAGCTGAGCTTACTATCTGAGCTCGTGCTTGGGTTTATTTTAGGCATCATCACCTCTAATCCGATTTTACTTCCTATAATGAAGGGATCTTCCCCTCTCTCTCTCTCCAATCCCGGAGTTTCCTAAACTCCATATGGCTGGCTTAACGGACTGTATCCCGATATCCTTGCCTTCTACCTTGGCATCTTCCTTTATCTTCGGAGAGGATCTTGGTTGGTTAAGGGTTTCATGCCCTGGTTCCAGCTTGACTATCACTTCGGAGGCGTTTGCTATCATCTTGCTGTCTCCTCACCTCTTCTCCTATTACCTTGCTTGGGGGAGCTCTAACATGGGCTGGACGAGCTCGGACTATAGCTTGGGTGAGCTCTGCTCTTCTTTCCTGACCTCCGAGCTGGGCTCATCTTCTGAGCTCGTGCTTAGGGTTTATTTTAGGTATCATCAAATATATTTTCTACAATGATAGGTTGCTCTAGTTGGAAATATTCGAGAAAGGATTAATAATAATTTGTCCCTAAAATATGTTTTTTTATCAGTTTAGTCATCATTGTATCAATTTTTTCAATTTGGTCTCTAAAATATTTAATTTGTGTTACTTTTGTTCTTAATCAGACATTTCGTCAAGTTTTTTGACGGAAGTGACGATCTGTTATTTTTTTAGACGGTATCACATGTCTAACATGTGATTATGCCGTCAAAAATTTAAAAGTCCATCTATGTAGAGGCTAAAAAGACACAAATTAAATATTTTAAAGACCAAACTAAACTGATAAAAAATACATATTTTGGACACCAAAATACTTGGAGAAATTACTCATTGTGGAGACCACAACAGCAGAAGGCTTTATGGTAATGGAAACGGAAGGCAAAGAGCTGGTAAGGATTAGAGCCATCAAACTTGCATTTAGCAACACCCACGGTTCGTTTCTCTGTCTTCCCTTCAAAGACTGTAAGGCATTTTTCAGAACTGCGAGAGACCCAGAATCGGAATCCACGGTGGTTTAGTTTTTTGGGTGGATTGATGGATTTCCAGTCTGCCTCCGCCAAACTTTCCAGTGACTTTAATGAACGAAGGCTCACTTTGCCGTGCTTGTCAACCGTGAGGTAGCTTTGTCCACCTGAGCATTTGTCCATATAGTTGCTAAACCTGTACTCCATGAAAGGGAATCTGAGTCAGATGGTATAGATATTCATATCTAAGTATATTATTTATGTACTAAAATGCATCTTTTTCACTTGTGCAAAGACATAAGCACCCACACTATTTGGTCCATTACTATCCCCACAGTAAGGGTAGAATAGAATAGTTAAGTAATGACATAAGAACATAATTTATAAGGTTAATTACAAATTATACCCCGAAAAATTGTTTGAATCTCAATTTGCACCCTCAAAGATATAAATTTGTATCAATGTGCACCTGAACTAGCATCCGTCAATTTGCAGTTTAAAATTAAATGAATAAATTACACTTAGATCCCCTCATACTTGTCTCTTAATCATTTAGACCCCCTCACATTTAGAATATTACTCTTGCACCTCCTTACGTTTGTGCACATATAACACATATACTCTTGCACCTCCATTGTTGTTGATATTTGTTACTATAACCTTTAAAAAATATGATTTCATCATAATAAAAAATTATAATTTTGTACTGCGCTATATTTTGTAGGGCCGTTATGCTCTAAAGTTCAAAATCAAGTTGAATGTCCAATATAATGCATGTATTTATATAATGTTCTTTATATCAAATACAATACATCACTTAAACAGAATTATTTGAATGCCCAATTGGAGGATATTTTTAGTCATATTTGGAGTCTCAAGAGATGTAGGTATAATATTTTAAATGTGAGGAGTCTAAGTGATTAAGTGACAGACATGAGGGGGTCTAGATGTAATTTATCCATTTAGTTTTAGACAACTGTTAACTTGAGGTACGCATTGATACTAATTTTTATCTTTGAGCGTACAAATTAAAATTTTTTATCTTTGAGCGTGTAAATTGAGATTCGAACGATCTTTCGAGGTGTAATTTGAGATTAATCCTAATTTCTATACCGAAGGGATCTGAGCATCTCCAACTATGACTCAAATTTTTACTCAAATTTAAATTAACATTTGAGTACAAAGCTTGATTTGATATAAATGACTCCAATTGACAAACTCAAATTTAAAAAAAGAGAGACTCAAATTTAAATGAGTGCAAACCCAAATTTAAAATGGAGTAAGGATGACCATTGGATCTTTAAAAGATGATAAAATCTCACCATTAAATATTTGAGTAAAGATTTGAGTCTCCCTTGATTTGAGTAAAAAAATGAGTTTCCCTTGATTTGGTATAAGTTTGAGTCAAGGGTTGGAACAAGTATTTTAGACTTTTTTACTCAAATTTAAATTTGAGTTTAAATTTGAGTAAGGGTTAGAGATGCCCTTATGGGTGATTAGGGGTGTGAAAAAGAGGCATTTGAACAATTCCAATTACCTCTTGACCAAAAAAAAAACAATTCCAATTACCTATGATAACCAGAAGCTGAACCAGAAGTAGACTGCCAGCCGTAGTAAGAATTATATTTAGAGGAGGTGCCGCCTTTAATATCTGGTACCGAATAAACACCTCTGTCTTTTGAGTTGACATAATCGGATTGTAAGGCAGCTGCGATGAGAGAATCATCATGTGCAGTCATGTGGGGATAGGATTCAGTCGGAGGACATTTACTTGTGTCGCATTTAGAACACTGACTGCACAGCAGACCGCTCTTCAGATGACTATTGTCACCGGCACCATCCACAAAGGCTTCATGAGTATGACTCATTGCCCGGACCAACAGCAGACCTAGAGAGAGACAGAGACAGAGACTGTATCTATCCATGTGAATTTTCCCTTTTCACTTCCCTGCACCTCTCTGTTTGGCTAACCATACTGCTTGGAATAACAAAGTAGATTATTTTTGATGATACCTGAAATGAACAGACACGAGCTCAGGAAATAAGCTCAGGTCGGGAGCTCAGACATAAGAAGCAGAGCTCATCCGGTACTGGCCAGAGCTCATCTAGTCAGCGCTAAGAGCTCCCAGCTGAGGACACGAGTTAAGAAATGATGAAAGGACAGCAAGGTAACCACGGATATCACTAAAAAGAAAGTAGAACCATTCCAAGGCATTAGACCCGCAATCAACCACGATCTCCTCCTAAAGCTAAGGAGAATCCCACGAAAGAAGGCAAAGATCTCTCTGTTTGAAGCCAGCCGTAAGGAGTTGAGGTAACTCCGGAATTATGGATGAAGATAGGGCACGATCCCTTCAATATAGGAGGTAATTCCGTGTTAGAGGTAAGCATGAGGCCATAAAAGGGGAGGACAACCTCCATGGCCAGGAGGAGAACAACCAGAAACCCTAAGACTCTGATAATTCTACTGTAACACATTCAATTTCATCAATAAAGACAAGGGAGTAAGAGCCTCCATTAGAGAGTGGACTAGCCGAGCTCACTAGCCGGTGAACCACTATACTTCTACCGTATTTCACACACTATACGTCGTAAAATATAGCATTCATCCACCACTTTATGGGCCTGGTAGCTCAGACACCATATCAAGCCCTATACAGATCACCCAGATAAGATACTTCGATCCCATAGCTCATTCCCGAAGGTTTACACCATCAGTTTGGCGCCGTCTGTGGGAACGACTGTTCCTTCTACAAATAAGCTGATTTTTCAGTGACTGATGGTAACGACACGAAATATGAGCAGAAGTCAAACAAACCTACCACGAATGCAAGACCCACAGGAAGCTACCAACGGCAGACAACCCGGGAATATTCCCGAGGTTAATTCCCTCATTAATAACGAGTTGGAGGCCCTTCGCCTCGTCAACCAACGATTACTAAAAGAAAACGAAGAGCTATCAAAGCTCGTACAACGCCCACAAGAGGCACGACCGGCCCAAGAAGGCCAGAGTAATCCCCCTTACCGGGAACAGCGACACTGGGACCCCCTCAGAGAGGTCGGCGAAGGAGGAGAAAGCAGCCACACCAGGGGGTATGCTCCTTATATACCCCCTAGGAATGGCCATAACGACGAAGTGCAAAGTCAGAACGACGGGGGGGATAGGGATGATTTTTACCCGTATCCTCAGGACAGGAAAGAGCAGCGCTGGGAACAACGCTTCAAAGACATCCAGCAAGAGCTCAGCCACATGAAGGAGGCTGTTAAAAGCAAGTCACCGGTTACCATGGATATCTTGGTTCAGCAAACTGAGTCCCCATTCACCACGGGAGTGCTACACTTCCCTCTCCCACCGAAGTTCAGAATGCCTCAAGTAGAGGTCTTTGACAGAACGAAAGATCCCGTGGATCACCTCAACACTTACAAGAACCAGATGGAATTGCATGGATACCAGGATCCTGTGCGTTGCCGAGCCTTTGCCATCACACTGAAAGGCTCCGCCCTAAACTGGTTTAACAGGCTCCCACCAGCCTCTATTTCATCCTTTAAAGAGCTCTCCATAGCTTTCGTATCTCACTTTATAGGAGCTCGGACATACCGAAAGCCGAGCTACCACCTACTAAATGTGAAACAGGGGCCCCAAGAAAATCTGAGATCGTACGTCCAAAGGTTTAACTCGGAGACATTGAAAGTAGACATTCCAGATGAAAAATTTGCTATAACGGCTTTCATTGCCGGATTGGGAGTGCAGTCAAAAGACTTGATGTTCTCTATATCGAAGAACCCTCAGGCAAGTATGACTGAGGTGTTAGCCAAAGCAGAGAAGTATATAAATGGCGAAGAGGCACTCCTTTCTAAGGTGGGAGGTACATCCTCACGAAAGGAGAAGGAAAAAGAAGAAAAGAGAAGGGACCGAAGTCCCAGGAAGGAGAAAGGGCGGGAGAGGTCCCCAAGGAGGGACAGGGACCGCTCACCCAAGAAAAAAGGAAATGTCAGAGATTGTCTGGGTCCCATGCAGCCTGAACTGCAGCCCAGATATGGACCTCAGCGATTTACCCCGCTCACTGCCGCTGTGTCACAAGTATTATACGAGGTCCAAAACGAGAAGTTCTTGAAATGGCCGCCTCGGATGAAGGCAGACCCGGCAAAGAGAGACCCCACAAAATACTGTGATTATCACAGGGATCATGGACACCACACTGATGATTGCATTCAACTAAAGAAGGAAATCGAGTTCTTGATCCAGCGAGGTCAGTTGCGTCGTTTTGTAGCCAACGACAACCAGAATCGAGCTCTTCCGCCACCACCACCTCGGCAGCCGGCACCTGCACCACACCAGCAGCCTCTAGGGGAAATCAGGGTGATATCTGGAGGGTTCGGTGGAGGTGGAGAGTCAAGCTCAGCTCGGAAGACGCACCTCCGGCGGATCAGAGCCGAAGAAGCTCTCGAAGTACACGCTGTATCCAAAGCACCACGCTTAGATACAGCTATCACTTTTTCGGATGCTGATTTAGAAGGGTGCCAATACCCCCATGATGATCCATTGGTGGTACGAGCTGTGGTGGCAAATAGAACCGTTCATCGGGTTCTAATTGATAACGGGAGCTCGGCAGATATTATTTTCGCACCTGCGTACGACAAGATGGAAATAGGAAGAGAGAAACTGGAGCCAGTAAGCACTCACTTGCTGGGATTCTCCGGGGAAAGGGTGCTCCCCCTGGGTTCAATCCAGCTAGTGCTCACCCTGGGGGACCCACCCTGCCAAGCCACTACTACTGTCAAATTCCTAGTAGTTGATGCACCATCTGCATACAACATCTTGCTTGGCAGGCCATCCCTGAATTCTATGAAAGCAATACCGTCTGCCTACCACTTAGTCATAAAATTCCCTACAGAAAATGGAATTGGAGTGGTCCGAGGAGACCAGCGTGTAGCACGGGAATGCTACATGGCTTCTATAAAAAAGAAGGAGGTTGAGAACATCCAATTGGATGAACTCGACATGAGAGATGAAATGGAGACAAGACCAATGCCATCGGAAGATCTGGAACCAGTTCAGCTTGATGAGAAGCCAGAGCACCTCGTTTATGTGGGCTCCAAACTAAACGCCGAGCTCAAAGGACTCCTCATCCAGTTCCTAAAAGTGAATATAGGAGTGTTTGCTTGGAAGCAAGAAGACATGGAAGGGATTGATCCTTCGGTTATTACTCACAAGCTATGCGTGAGCCCAACTTGCAAACCCATCAAACAAAAGAGGAGGAGCTTTGCTTCTGAAAGGCAAAGGGCAATCAATGAGGAGGTCAGCAAACTCCTCTGTGCCAAGGCTATCAGGGAGGTTGATTACCCCACTTGGTTAGCAAATGTAGTTCTTGTGAAGAAAATTAATGGGAAGTGGCGACTGTGCATCGACTTCACTGATCTCAACCGAGCATGCCCCAAGGACAGTTTTCCTTTACCTCGGATTGACCTAATAGTGGATGCCACTGCAGGGCACGAGCTCCTCAGTTTCATGGACGCCTTTTCGGGCTACAACCAGATCAGGATGGATCCCAGCGATCAAGAGAAGACCTCCTTTATAACTGAACAGGGAACATATTGTTATCAGGTAATGCCCTTCGGGTTGAAGAACGCTGGAGCCACTTACCAGCGGTTAGTGAATAGGATGTTCCAGAAGCAAATAGGAGCATCCATGGAAGTCTACATTGACGACATGCTAGTGAAGTCACTGAAAGCAGAGCTCCACATCGAGCACTTAGCTGAGTCATTCCAAATTCTAAAGGAGTACAAAATGAAGCTAAACCCTGCGAAATGCGCATTTGGGGTCTCGGCAGGAAAATTTCTGGGCTTTATAGTCAGCAGCAGAGGGATTGAAGCCAATCCAGAAAAGGTCAGAGCAATGGTGGAAATGCAATCACCATCCAAGACGAAAGAGGTGCAACGTTTGACTGGCAGGATAGCTGCACTACGCCGTTTTGTGTCTAGGTCCAGCGATAAATGCCAGCCGTTTTTTCAGATCTTGAAGAAGGCATTCCACTGGGATGCCAAGTGTGCAGAAGCATTCGAAGCCCTAAAGAGATATATGAGCTCTCCTCCTGTTCTGGTGAGCCCTTTAGAAGGGGAAGTCCTCACCCTCTACCTAGCGGTTTCAGATTTTTCAACAAGTGCAGCGCTAGTTAGGGAGCGAGACAGAGCTCAGCAACCAGTTTACTACTGTAGCAGAGCTCTGAGGAGGGCAGAGGAGAGATATCCAAAGATGGAAAAACTCGTTCTAGCTCTGGTTACAACAGCTAGGAGACTTAGACCTTATTTCCAGGCTCATATTATCGAGGTTCCAACAGATCAGCCGATGAAGCAAGTGCTGCACAAGCCAGAATCCTCAGGAAGGTTGGTTAAATGGGCCGTAGAGCTCAGCGAGTTTGATATCAGGTATAAGCCAAGAACTGCCATCAAAGGGCAAATTTTGGCAGATTTTATTGTAGAATTCACAGCAGCAGCCCCTATGGAGACCACAGATTTAATACCGGACCTCCCGATCTGGAAGCTTTCGGTAGATGGAGCTGCTAATGCTCAGGGAAGCGGTGCAGGGATGATCTTGACCTCTCCAGAAGGAATAGATGTCGAATACGCCCTTAGATTTGGGTTCAGAGCTTCAAATAACGAAGCAGAATACGAAGCTGTCATCGCTGGGCTCAATCTTGCCCATTCTATGGAAGCGGAGCAGCTGGAGATCTGCAGTGACTCCCAGCTGGTGGTGAAGCAGATAGAAGAATGTTACGAAGCAAGAGGCGAAAAGATGATCCTTTACCTCAAAAAGGTACGAGAACTAATGAAAAAATTTGTGCAGGTTAAGGTCAGACACGTGCCTAGAACGGAAAATTCAAGAGCAGATGCCCTGGCAAGGTTAGCAACTGCTTCGCAAGAGGATTTGGATAGGCTAATTCCAGTGGAGCACCTCCCAGGGCCTTCAGTAAGCATCAATGAAGAGGACATGCTATCGGTTGAAGCTCAGCCGAGCTGGATGGACCCCATCATCGGATACTTGCAGAATGGGACTCTGCCAAGTGATACTAAGGAGGCATCCAAGCTGAGGACCAGGTCAGCTAGATTTTCCCTACTCCAAGGAAGCCTGTATAAACGAGGATTCTCAACGCCTCTCCTTAAGTGCGTAGGAGATGAAGATGCTAACTATATACTCAGAGAGGTACATGAGGGGATATGTGGCAATCACATAGGAGCTCGGGCCTTGGCAGGAAAAGTACTGAGGCAAGGGTATTATTGGCCCACCATGCTCAAAAACGCCACCGACTTGGTAAGAAAATGCAAAACTTGCCAGGAGCATGCCAATATATCCCACTGTCCTCACGAGCTCCTAACCTCGGTGGTAAGCCCATGGCCTTTTCAGCAGTGGGGGTTGGACATTCTGGGACCCCTTCCCACCGGTGTGGGGCAGTGCAAGTTTGCCATCGTAGGAGTGGATTACTTTACTAAATGGGCAGAGGTCGAACCTTTGGCAACGATCACAGAGCAAAAAGTTCAAAACTTCGTTTGGAAGTCGATAGTTTGCAGGTTTGGAGTTCCCAGAGCATTCGTATCTGACAATGGAAAGCAGTTTGATAATTCAAAGTTCAAAAGTTTTTGTGCTGAGCTCGGAATCAAGAACTATTTCTCAGCTCCTGCCCATCCCCAGTCTAATGGGCAGGCAGAGGTCACAATAAGAACCATAAAGTCAGCTTTGAAGACCAAGCTAGAAAACCTGAAAGGCAAATGGGTGGAGTACATTCCGGAGGTATTATGGGCCTACAGGACCACCGCCAGATCTGCGACTCAGGAAACCCCCTTTGCTTTGGCCTTTGGGACCGAGGCAGTGGCCCCAGTGGAGATAGGGCTCCAGTCACCAAGGGTGGAGTTTGCAGATTCCGAGCACAATGATGAATCTCTCTTGCTAAACCTCGATCTCTTGGATGAAAAGAGGGACAGAGCTCTGCACCGTGTCCGTACTTACCAAAGGAAAACTGCGAGGTATTATGACAGGAGGGTAAGACACAGAAGTTTCAAAGTTGGAGATTTGGTACTTAGGAGGCTTCTGCTTGCAAGAAAGGATCCCACGCATGGGAAATTGGGACCCAATTGGGAAGGGCCCTATATCGTGTCAAGGATAATCAGACCGGGGAATTACGAGTTGCAAACAGAGGAAGGAAAGGTTCTACCTCACTCGTGGAATGCCGAGCACCTTAAGAAGTTTTTTCAGTAAGTGTTACTTGTAATAGAGCTACTTTTAAATAAGAAAGAGCAAGTCTTTTATTCACCCTTCAATGGTCTTCAAAGCTTATAAATACAAGATGAGCTCTTCAGCTCATAAACAAACGATAAGCTTCAAAGCTTATAAGTGCAAGATGAGCTCTTCAGCTCATAAACAAACGATAAGCTCCAAAGCTTATAAGTGCAAGATGAGCTCTTCAGCTCATAAACAAACGATAAGCTTCAAAGCTTATAACTGCAAGATGAGCTCTTCAGCTCATAAACAAACGATAAGCTTCAAAGCTTATAAGTGCAAGATGAGCTCTTCAGCTCATAAACACACGATAAGCTTCAAAGCTTATAACTGCAAGATGAGCTCTTCAGCTCATAAACAAACGATAAGCTTCAAAGCTTATAAGTGCAAGATGAGCTCTTCAGCTCATAAACACACGATAAGCTTCAAAGCTTATAACTGCAAGATGAGCTCTTCAGCTCATAAACAAACGATAAGCTTCAAAGCTTATAACTACAAGATGAGCTCTTCAGCTCATAAACAAACGATAAGCTTCAAAGCTTATAACTACAAGATGAGCTCTTCAGCTCATAAACAAACGATAAGCTTCAAAGCTTATAAGTGCAAGATGAGCTCTTCAGCTCATAAACACACGATAAGCTTCAAAGCTTATAACTGCAAGATGAGCTCTTCAGCTCATAAACAGACGATAAGCTTTGAAGCTTATAACTACAAGATGAGCTCTTCAGACAAACGATAAGCTTCAAAGCTTATAACTACAAGATGAGCTCTTCAGCTCATAAACAAACGATAAGCTTCAAAGCTTATAAGTGCAAGATGAGCTCTTCAGCTCATAAACACACGATAAGCTTCAAAGCTTATAACTGCAAGATGAGCTCTTCAGCTCATAAACAAACGATAAGCTTCAAAGCTTATAAATACAAGATGAGCTCTTCAGCTCATAAACAAGCGATAAGCTTCAAAGCTTATAAATATAAGATGAGCTCTTCAGCTCATATACAAACGATAAGCTTCCAAGCTTACCAAAAGCAAGATGAGTTCTACAGCTCCTCGGCGCGTACAAGCTTCTAGGTTCATGAAATTCAAGACTGGTCCCTTCTTGGAGACACCAACAGTCAAATTAAAGAAAGAACTCTTCTTGGAGACACCAACAGTCTTTCCCCCACGACTAATGGTCCTTATGCACTACCTACACCCTCGAAAACCCTAAAACGTCCAGTACGGCAGAGAGCACTCACAAAGTCAGATGGGAAGTGAGGTCAATACCAACATGATATTCTGTTTTCCATCAATGCTCGTGGTGCGACCAATGGAAACCAGTTGGGAATTGGGGTCAGCACAAACCTGATTTTCTGTTTTCCATCAATGTTTGTGGTCTGATCTCTGGGACTAATCAGGAACTAAGGTCAGTGCAAGCATGATCTTCTGTTTTCCTTCTACGTTCATGTTTCAAACACAAAGAGCTCGTATGTGGGCATGCACACTCAAGAATGAACAAACTAGAATTCAGAATATCCAAGAAAATAAACGTGCGGAAAAGTAAAAAAAAAAAGGGGTCATAGTCTGGTATCGTTCAGGAAAAGAAAGAAAGATGCAAGGGAACAAAGATCCTAGTCTTTCTTAAGTTCAGATCTCAGCTCAGCAACCTCTCCCTTCAGGCTAGCATTCTCTTTCTTCAGCTCATCCCTTTCTTGCTCAGCCTTGTGAAGCGAGTCGAGAAGCTTTTGACCAATGGAGGTAAGGAAAATGATGGACAAAGAGTCAGGAGAAGGAGAGTCATCCCTCTTACGCTTCCTTGAACTCGTGACGGTGTTTCCGTCCTTGTCAGAATCCCCGTCCTCATCAGAATCAGAGAAAGAGGTCCAGGAAGGGTAAGGAATAGTGGAAAACTCAAACTCAGTAGCCTCAGCCCCAAGCAAATAGAGGTTTGCGCTCGTCATCAGCTCGGAATAAGTCTTAGACTCCACAAGCAGCATCTCATTGATATTCACCATCCCTGGTAAATCCAGGTCAGGCGGATCTGCACAGCAAGGACATAATAAGAGCATATCTTTAAAAAAAAAAAAAAGTACTCAAAAGAGCTCGGCTCGAGCTTACCGATGCGAGAGAAGCTCTTCCAGGACCGAGGAATCCTAGCTTTACGACAGCGATCCTCAGGAGACCTCCAAGACTCTCTAGAGGCGAAGAAGAAACGCTTAAACCACCCTTCAGGATTGGAGGGAAGATCTAGAACCAAAGGGCGTAAATTGAAATCCCTCCAACGGAAGAAACTGAAGCAGGGGGCATCATCTTCCTCAATCTCAAAGAAGTACAGGAACTCAGAGACAAAGGGGAACCTGCCAAGAGCATGCAGGCGGCAGAACAAGAAGAAGCTTACCATAGCAGCCCATCCTCGTGGAGAAATGCGAGAAGGGCACAGGCCATAATAGGCAAGAACTCGCCCAATGGCCGGATGAATGGGAAGGCGAAGTCCCATGTCCATAGCACCTTCAAAGAAACAGGCCTCCCCTCGCGGGAGGTAGTTGCAAGGCTCGTCGGAGGAAGAAACTCGCAAAGGCAAGTCAAGATCAGGGAAAAACCGTTTTTTGATATCCACCAAATCAGAAGATTCAAGTATTGAAGGGGACAAGTAGCGACAATGCCACTTCCATTCGATTCCAAAGGAGGATCTTTCCTGGAACAAAGAAGAAGCAGAGGCAGCCATCGAAAGTGCTGGTAAGGGAAAAGACGCAAGAAATCAAGAAGAAAGTCAAGAATATGTCATGCACTTGGGAGCTTTTCAGGAAACAAAGAGCCAAGAAATAGGGAGTCAAGTTGCCTGTTTAATTTCCTAATTAATGAAGGTAGCAGCGGTTATGGAAAGTGGATACGGTTATGGAGAGTAGCAGCGGTTATGGAAAGTGGCTACGGGTATGGAAAGTGGCTACGGTTATGAAAAGTGGTTGCGGTCATGAAAGACGTGGCGGTTATGGAAAGCAGTTGAGAGGGAAACGCGGGAAAAGGAATAGGTACAAAATTACCCCTTATATTGCATTCAAGACAACGAAGGAACATTCTGACCCCACCAAGCCACATATCCTCCAAATTTTAGCTCAGCCCAGTCAAAAACAAAACACTGGTATAGCAAGTCTTTAAGGCCTGCAATTCTAACAGCCCTGTTCACCTTAAAGAGGAAAAGCTCCTAATAGTTTCTTCAGTTCATCAAGGAAACTTGACAGCATGTGAAAGTTCATAGCCTTGCTTAAAGAAGGCCTAAAGCACTCCTCAAACCAAGGCAGGGGGAAAAGAAATGTGAAACGTAGAATAAAGTCTTCTATTATCAGAGAAATGGAGCAGCAGGATTTGTTATCTATTCCAGAAAGAGATCTGTCGAAAAAGCAATGAAGCTCAGAAATAACCTTTAAGGTCAGACAACTGAGCCAAGTAGCTCAGAAAGAGCTCTTAAGATAACAAAAAGAGCTAAAAAGCGCAGTAAGAGCTCTTAGGTTCAGAAAGAAGAGCTGCATAGCTCAGCAAGAATTCATAAGCATGAGCTATGCAACCCGGAAGGAGCAAGCCAGTTCAGAATATCAGTCTAAGCAGCTCAAAACGAAGAAGGATAAATAATGGATCCTTAGGGTGCCAACCACTGAGCTTAAAAGGCTTAGGAGAAGCAGTTGAGCATAGTACCAAGTCTCCTGTACTCTTCAAATCTAGTAATTTTGCTTCAAGAAGTGCACAGCACCCCTCAAAGCAAAAGGGGGGAAGGGGAGTATACAAAGTTGAATACATACAGGTGCGCAAATTCAAAGATATATTCAAAAATATATATGTGCTGAAATTCAAAGGGACATATGAATATGATAAACCAACAATGAAAAAACAAAATAACGAACGATCACAAAGTAGCACAAGGCCCTAGCCCAAGTCAAAGTTACTTCTCAAAAATTCTTTACAAAGAAATTACAAGTAAGAAGACCTAAGGGGGAGTGGACAGAAGCCCCTGCAGTTCGGTAGACACAGCATCAACAAGAGAAGCAGAACCCTGGAGCTCGGGAGGCAAGGATCCTGATGCTGGAGGAGTGGAATTTTCGGGAACACTGACCCTAGGAGCCTCTGCCGTACCAGGCAATGATGTTTGTTCAAGTGCCCCAGTCACCAGGTCAGCAGATGAGGCCACAGCAAGAACAGTAGAGGGGGAAGCAGAGGCATCTGGGAGGGGAGCTCCAGGAGGAAGAGCTGAGGTGTCTTCCTCACCACTAGAGTCAGATTCTTCCATTTCCTCCTCAGTAGGGATAGGGAAATTGAATTCGAGATCTGGGTAAGCTTTGATAGCTTTACGCCTAAAAGCAACCCATCCAGTAGCCCACAAAGTGGTGGCCTCATCTTTAAGCTCGGCAATCTCCTTACTTTTCTGTGTGACCAAGTTTTTCTGCTCCTCAAGCTCCTCACAGAGCTTGCCATTTGCTTCATTGAGGGCGAGATAGTCTTGCTTGGTCTGGCTGAGCTCTTTCTTGGCGTCAAAAGCCTCTTGGCTGGCCTTGGTCCACGCCTCAACCGTAAGCTGCAGGTCCTCCTTAACCAGCCTCAGTTCGTCCTGAGCTTTCTTCTCCCCTTCCTCAGCTCTGACCTTGACGGTCAATGTATGCTTAAGGTCGGAAGCTTGCTTCACCAACTGCTCTTTGAGGTTCTCCACCTGAGCTTTGAGGTCTTCATTCTGAGTTCTAAGGCCTTCGTTCTCAAGAGACAATTCAGAAATTTTGGCCTTATATGTCTTCAGGACCTTAAAGGAGCTCTCTTGAGACTGGACTCGGTGCAGCAGACCTCTCGTATGAAGGGCAGCCTGAGAATATAAAGAAAGAACAGAAAATTACATCAGACCACAAAATGCGAACAAGCAAAGAGGAAAAGGGGCCAGCACTTACAGCAGCCGCCCCCTGAAGAGCTGAAGAGATGGATTCCTCAAGGGGCATGGAAGCAGCCTTCAGGACATCAGATTCAGAAAAAATAGAGGACAGAGCTCCAACAGCAAGGTCCATGTTGTCAAAAAAGGAGTCCTCATCCTCCCCCTTTTTCTCAATCACCTTCCCCGAGGCACTGTATCCGAAATTTCTGGGTTGGAGGTCGGGAATCAATTTCAAGGCCTTCTCGACCTCGGAGGAGGAAGGGGAAGCCTGCCCCCCCTCTTGAGTAGACGCCAGCTCAGAAGGAGCCACTGGAGGGGAGGAGGGGATTGCGGTTTGTGGAGTCCCAGAGGAGGAGGGCGGAGCCTTGCTTGGAACCTGTTCTTCAGTTATAGAGGGGGGAGAAGACACCTCCAATCTGGGGATTTTAGCCCGGACACCTGGACCACTCCCAGAACTAACCCGAGACTTGCGCTTGCTGGATCTACCACCTTTCATCAGTTCATCCACCTTGGCCTTGAGCTCTTCTGGAGTAGACTTCATGGTAGAAGAACCTGGAATGTCTGGGGAGAGTAGGGAGACGTAAGGAGAAGAAGAGGGGAAGGAAGCACAACGAAGAGGAAAAGAAAGAAGGTACCTTCGTCAGCCCCTAAAACCGATAATGGGATCGCCAAGGTCACCACAGGAGGACTTAGACCTATCCGCACCAAATTTCGTGACTCAATAAGGTCAGCGTACCTCTCTGGCTTGATCTTCTCCAACTCCACTAGCACTTTCTTATCCTCAGGGCTGAGCTCAAAACGATCACCTGAAAAGAAGAAAGCGTGCAAGTAAGAAAAAGGCTAAAGGTGTGCAAGTTCCAGATCAGAGCTCAGTTAACTTGAGGAAAGACTCACGCAAGTTGTCTGGTTCAGTCCAAGCTGTAGGGATACCAAGAGTATCCGTCTTATCAGCAGGATTATACTCCCAATTGGTGCCCCCGACAAAAAAGAAGTGTTCTTTCCAGTGCTTATGAGAGGTCGGAATATTAGAGATAAGCTGCCTAGCGTTGGCACGCTTAGAGGCATACAAGAAGCCTCCAGAGGTCGGCTTGACGTTGAAGAGCTCTAAAAACAAAGAAATACTAGGAAGCCCAAGTTTATGCTTCCTAAAGATGACCAGAAGACCAATCATGACACCATAGAAGTTGGGGGAAACCTGGGAAGGGCACACATGGAAGTGTTGCAGAACAGCCTTGACGAAGGGGTGCAGAGGAAAGCGAAGACCGTTCTCAAAGGAGGCAAGAAAGAAGCAGACCCTATTGTGTACTTGTTCTACATAGTAGACAGATTTGTCTGGGCACCAGGGTTCGACCCCAGGAGGAAAGCCATACCGAAGCTTATAAACTTTCATTAGCTCAGGGGCCTCTTTGCTGTAGCCCACAGACTCGGCGTGCTTAAAGGCCTGCCCCAAATATGAGGTCTTCCCTTCAACCCCAACTCCACTGACCTTACCTTTGCCTTTGTCTGGCTTAGGAGGCAAGGAGGGGGACACTGAGGGAGGCTCTTCGGTATTAACCTCAGAATCAACGGCTTCCACCCCAGGGAAGTTATCTATCTCGTCGCCTACCTCCCCTAATTCGGAGTCCTCTTCGGCTGACCTAGACCCTAAAAGTGAAACAGAGGAGCGAGTGGCTCCAGAAGAGGCAGACATGATAGGAAGAGAAAAAGGAAGGTTAAAGGAATGATAAAGCAAAGGAGCACGGGTCAGACACTCTTTAATAACCCTTGGGTCAGCACAGTAACTCCCGACGGCAAGAATGTGAACTATGGAGCTCCAATCAACGAAATGAGGAAGGGGGGCTAAGCAATGGTCACGATTCCAAAAGTAAAAGAATCGAAAAGCCCAAAAATGCAGCAACCACCTCGAATTCGAGGGATCCAGAGCAAAAGGAGGAAGAGAAAGGGGCAAAAGACGTACCTAACTCAGGAATAGCTGTGAATGGTAGCCTGAAGCACTATCGGAGGAAGGAGGCGATGCGAATCTTCGAAACGAGGGTAGGGAATTCGATTGCAAGCAAGAAAACAGAGAGGCTCAAGCAAAATGGTCCGAAATCGCAGAGAGAATGGAGACGAGGAGCAGCGAGGAAGATGAATAGTGTGAAGAGACGGTTCAGGTAGCCGTTTGGGTCTTTAAAGCTTGAGGGACGTGGGTAAAGACATGCGCGGGAATCGAGGAAAGACATGATTGCTGTAAACCGTCAAAAATCCTCAAGCCACATGCTGGCCACGTGCGGGTCTAATTCAGTTCGTATAGGTCAGCCCCTGCCTAGGCTAACCTAAGGCAAGGGCTGGGGGGCAACTGATGATACCTGAAATGAACAGACACGAGCTCAGGAAATAAGCTCAGGTCGGGAGCTCAGACATAAGAAGCAGAGCTCATCCGGTATTGGCCAGAGCTCATCTAGTCAGCGCTAAGAGCTCCCAGCTGAGGACACGAGTTAAGAAATGATGAAAGGACAGCAAGGTAACCACGGATATCACTAAAAAGAAAGTAGAACCATTCCAAGGCATTAGACCCGCAATCAACCACGATCTCCTCCTAAAGCTAAGGAGAATCCCACGAAAGAAGGCAAAGATCTCTCTGTTTGAAGCCAGTCGTAAGGAGTTGAGGTAACTCCGGAATTATGGATGAAGATAGGGCACGATCCCTTCAATATAGGAGGTAATTCCGTGTTAGAGGTAAGCATGAGGCCATAAAAGGGGAGGACAACCTCCATGGCCAGGAGGAGAACAACCAGAAACCCTAAGACTCTGATAATTCTACTGTAACACATTCAATTTCATCAATAAAGACAAGGGAGTAAGAGCCTCCATTAGAGAGTGGACTAGCCGAGCTCACTAGCCGGTGAACCACTATACTTCTACCGTATTTCACACACTATACGTCGTAAAATATAGCATTCATCCACCACTTTATGGGCCTGGTAGCTCAGACACCATATCAAGCCCTATACAGATCACCCAGATAAGATACTTCGATCCCATAGCTCATTCCCGAAGGTTTACACCATCAGGAATGAGCTATGGGATCGAAGTATCTTATCTGGGTGATCTGTATAGGGCTTGATATGGTGTCTGAGCTACCAGGCCCATAAAGTGGTGGATGAATGTTATATTTTACGACGTATAGTGTGTGAAATACGGTAGAAGTATAGTGGTTCACCGGCTAGTGAGCTCGGCTAGTCCACTCTCTAATGGAGGCTCTTACTCCCTTGTCTTTATTGATGAAATTGAATGTGTTACAGTAGAATTATCAGAGTCTTAGGGTTTCTGGTTGTTCTCCTCCTGGCCATGGAGGTTGTCCTCCCCTTTTATGGCCTCATGCTTACCTCTAACACGGAATTACCTCCTATATTGAAGGGATCGTGCCCTATCTTCATCCATAATTCCGGAGTTACCTCAACTCCTTACGGCTGGCTTCAAACAGAGAGATCTTTGCCTTCTTTCGTGGGATTCTCCTTAGCTTTAGGAGGGGATCGTGGTTGATTGCGGGTCTAATGCCTTGGAATGGTTCTACTTTCTTTTTAGTGATATCCGTGGTTACCTTGCTGTCCTTTCATCATTTCTTAACTCGTGTCCTCAGCTGGGAGCTCTTAGCGCTGACTAGATGAGCTCTGGCCAATGCCGGATGAGCTCTGCTTCTTCTGTCTGAGCTCCCGACCTGAGCTTATTTCCTGAGCTCGTGTCTGTTCATTTCAGGTATCATCAATTTTATACTCTACTCTTGTTCTTGTTTTTATCAACCACCCCCCCTAGGCAGTTTTTTCAATATATTACTAGTTTTATTTGGAATCTTGATGTGTTAACCAAACAAGGTGTAAATATCTGTCCGAATTTTTAGTGTTAACAAGGCGATATGGGTAACCAGTTACATTGAAATTTTGTGTTAATCCAATGATTACAATGAAACCACAGTATTAGGTCAACAAATTAGATCAGATTTGTAAGTCCTAATGGATAACAGAATAATTTTCTATAACTGCATTACACACGGAAGAAAGGGTTGATTATTTTGTGAGGAAGTCGTTTTCATGAATAGTTTCATCTCTGTGGACATAAAAGCTTTTACCAAGAGGCTTCTTAGATATTCATGTCATGGTATATATTTTTTTGTTCCTCCGACAAATAACAGTATGTTTTGATGCTTCAGCAGCCGTATAAATGACGGAGATAATCAGTCCTGTGTATGAGACTGTATGTTTGTAAATTGGACATGCTTGCATACTTTTGGAAATTGATGATTCTGCCGTCTGGTGCTCAACTTTAAACATTTTTTCCCCCAAAATTTTCATTTCACTGCCAATTGCTGGGTCTTTTGTGCTTCGTATTTCTTACATTACTAAATAGTGCACTAGTGTGGGCATATTAGGTGGCATATTCTTTTAAAAAAAAGTTATTTACTTAAATATTATGTTGATTAATTTAGGGTATTATTTGATGATGCACAAATTGGACTCGTGCAAGATCAACAGTCGAGTATGTGAAGATGTGTAATTAATGAATAATAAATAAGCAATCAATTGCAAAAACAGTAAATAATGAATCAACACACAGATATATAGTGGTTCGATCCGGGTGACCTACTCCACTCTAAAAAATGGCAACGGTGGTCGGTGACTCTTTATTGATGAATAGAGTAAGAGAGAGAAAAGACTCCGGGAGAGGTACAATAGCTAGAAGAGAAAAACTATGTGTGTAGATGTAGAGGGGTGTGTTGAGAGATCTCAAGATGTCTCCTCTCATGTAGAGAGGGCTTACAATTTATAGGTGATGATGCCTAAAATAAACCCAGGCACGAGCTCAGATAGTAAGCTCAGCTCCGGAGCTCAGGTAGAGTAAGCAGAGCTCATCCAGCAAGGGTCTGAGCTCTTCCGACTAGCACTAGAGCTCCTAGCTGAACACACGAACTGAGAAATGACCAGAAGGCAGCAAGATGACAGCAGACACATCCATAACAGAAACTGAGCCAATCCAAGGCACAAAACCCGTAACCCGCCAAGATCCTCTCCTTAAACCAAGGGAAGAATCCCACGATGAAGGGCAAAGATCTCGTCGTTTGAAGCCAGCTATGGGAAGGTAAGGCCACTCCGAGATTGTAGATGAAGATAGGGCATAATCCCTTCAATGTAGGAGATAACTCCGGATTAGAGGTAAGCATGAGGCTATAAGAGGGAAGGACAGCCTCCATGGAGAGGGGGAGAATGAAAAACCCTGATACCCTGAGTATTCTGCTGTAACATATTCCACTTTTTATCAATAAAGAGAAAGGAGTAAGAGTCTCCATTAGAGAGTGGATTAGCCGAGCTCATTAGCCGGTGAACCACTATATATCTATTGCATTTCACACACTACAGATCGATTGATTAGAACATTCATCCACCAATTCACGAGCCTTGTAGCTCAGATATCATACCAAGCCCTACGTAGATCGTACATTACACACAATCCAATCCCATAGCTCGTACGCGCGGGTTTACGCCATCAGTTTGGCGCCGTCTGTGGGAACGACTGTTCCTGTTACAAGTAAGCTAATTCCTCAGTGACTGATGGTAACAACTCGAAATATGAGCAGAAGTCAAACAAACCCGCCCCGAATGCAAGATCAGCAGGAAGCCACCAATGGCAGACAACCCGGGAACATCCAGGAAGCGAATTCCCCCATTAATAACGAGTTGGAGGCCCTTCGCCTCGTCAACCAACGACTGCTAAAGGAAAATGCCGAGCTATCAAAGCTCGTACAACGCCCGCAAGAGGCACAACCGGCCCAAGAAGGCCAGAATAACCCCCCTTACAGGGAGCGGCGACACTGGGACCCCATCAGAGAGGTCGACGAAGGAGGAGAAAGCAGCCAAACCAGGGGGCACGCTCCTTATGTACCTCCTAGGAGTGGCCATAACGACGAGGTGCAAAGTCAGAACGACGGGGGTGACAGGGATGATTTTTTCCCTTATCCGCCGGACAGGAAAGAGCAGCGCTGGGAACAGCGCTTCAAAGACATCCAACAAGAGCTCAGCCACATGAAGGAGGCGGTAAAGAGCAAGGCCCCGGTTACAATGGATGTCTTGGTGCAGCAAACCGAGTCTCCATTCACCACCGGAGTGCTACACTTTCCACTCCCACCGAAGTTTAGGACGCCACAGATAGAGGTCTTTGACGGAACGAAGGATCCTGTTGATCATCTCAACACTTACAAGAACCAGATGGAGCTACTTGGATACCAGGATCCTGTACGTTGCAGAGCTTTGACCATCACCCTGAAAGGCTCCGCCCTAGCCTGGTTTCACAGGCTCCCACCAGCCTCGATCTCATCCTTCAAAGAACTCTCCATAGCATTCGTATCTCATTTTATAGGAGCCCAGATATATAGAAAACCTAGCTACCACCTGCTGAATGTGAGATAGGGGCCTCAAGAAAACCTGAGGTCTTATGTCCAAAGGTTCAATTCGGAGACCCTAAAAGTAGACGTTCCAGACGAGAAATTCACCATAACTGCCTTCATTGCAGGGTTGGGAGTGCAGTCCAAGGATTTAATGTTCTCCATATCGAAGAATCCGCAGGCAAGTATGGCTGAGGTATTAGCCAAGGCAGAGAAGTATATAAATGGCGAAGAGGCACTCCTTTCCAAAGTAGGGGGTACATCCTCACGTAAGGAAAAGGAAAAAGAAGAAAAGAGAAGAGACAGGAGCCCCAGAAAGGAAAAAGGGCGGGAGAGGTCTCCAAGAAGGGAAAGGGACCGCTCGGCCAAAAGAAGAGGAAATGTCAGAGATCGCCTGGGCCCCCCGCAGCCCGAGCTACAGCCCCGATACGGACCTCAGCGATTCACCCCCCTCACTGCCGATGTGTCACAGGTTCTGTATGAGGTTCAGAACGAGAAATTCTTGAGATGGCCACCTCGGATGAAGGCAGACCCAGCCAAGAGAGACCCCACTAAGTACTGTGACTATCACAGAGATCATGGCCACCATACTGATGACTGCATTCAAGTAAAGAAGGAAATAGAATTCTTGATTCAGCGAGGTCAGCTACGTCGCTTTGTAGCCAATGACAATCAGAACCGAGCCCTTCCGCCTCCACCACCTCGGCAGCAGGCACCGGCACCACACCAGCAGCCTCTAGGGGAGATCAGAGTAATATCAGGAGGATTCGCAGGAGGAGGGGAGTCCAGCTCAGCCAGGAAAGCACACCTTCGACGAATCAGAGCCGAAGAAGCTCTCGAAGTGCACGCTGTGTCCAAGGCACCACGCTTGGATACGGCAATCACTTTCTTAGACGCTGATTTGGAGGGATACCAATATCCCCATGATGATCCATTGGTGATACGAGCTGTGGTGGCTAATAGAACTGTTCATCGGGTTCTAATCGATAATGGGAGCTCAGCAGATATCATTTTCGCGCCTGCGTTTGACAAGATGGACATAGGAAGGGAGAGACTTGAATCAGTAAGCACTCACTTGCTGGGATTCTCCGGGGAAAAGGTGTTCCCCTTAGGCTCAATCCAACTCGTGCTCACCCTAGGGGACCCACCTTGCCAAGCCACCACCACCGTGAAATTCCTAGTAGTCGATGCACCCTCTGCATACAACATCTTGCTTGGAAGGCCATCCCTTAATTCTATGAAGGCAATCCCATCTGCCTATCATTTAGTTGTAAAATTCCCTACAGAAAATGGAATCGGAGTAGTCCGAGGAGACCAGCGTATAGCAAGGGAGTGCTATATGGCTTCAGTAAAAAGGAAGGAGGTTGAGAACATCCAACTGGACGAACTCGACATGAGAGACGAGATGGAGACAAGACCAATGCCATCGGAAGAGCTGGAACCAGTTCAACTTGATGAGAAGCCAGAACACCTCGTTTATGTGGGTTCCAAACTAAACGCTGAACTCAAAGAACTCCTCATCCGGTTCTTAAAAGAGAATGTAGGAGTGTTTGCTTGGAAGCAAGAAGACATGGAAGGAATTGACCCTTTGGTTATTACCCATAAGCTATGCGTGAACCCAACTTGCAAACCCATCAAACAGAAAAGGAGGAGCTTTGCCTCTGAAAGACAAAGGGCAATCAATGAGGAGGTCGGCAAACTCCTTCGTGCCAAGGCTATTAGGGAGGTTGATTACCCCACCTGGTTAGCAAACGTAGTCCTTGTAAAGAAGACCAATGGAAAGTGGCGGCTGTGCATCGACTTCACTGATCTCAACCGAGCATGCCCCAAAGACAGTTTTCCTTTACCTCGGATTGACCTAATAGTGGATGCCACTGCAGGGCACGAGCTCCTCAGTTTCATGGACGCCTTCTCAGGCTACAACCAGATCAGGATGGATCCCAGCGATCAAGAGAAAACCTCCTTTGTAACTGAACAGGGAACATATTGTTATCAGGTCATGCCCTTCGGATTGAAGAACGCTGGAGCCACTTACCAGCGGCTAGTGAATAGGATGTTCCAGAAACAAATAGGAGCGTCCATGGAAGTTTACATTGATGATATGCTAGTAAAGTCACTGAAAGCAGAGCTCCACATCAAGCACTTAGCTGAGTCATTTCGAATTCTAAAGGAGTACAGAATGAAGCTCAACCCTGCGAAATGCGCATTTGGGGTCTCAGCGGGAAAATTTCTGGGTTTTATAGTTAGCAGCAGAGGGATCGAAGCTAATCCAGAGAAGGTTAAAGCAATGGTGGAAATGCAGTCGCCATCCAACACAAAAGAGGTGCAACGCTTGACAGGCAGAATAGCTGCACTGAGCCGTTTCGTGTCTAGGTCAAGCGATAAATGCCAGCCTTTCTTTCAAATTTTGAAGAAGGCATTCCAGTGGGATGCCGAGTGTGAAGAAGCATTCAAATCCCTAAAAGATTACATGAGCTCCCCTCCAGTATTGGTAAGCCCTTTAGAATGAGAAGTCCTCACCCTCTATCTAGCAGTTTTGGATATTTCAACAAGTGCGGCGCTAGTTAGGGAGCGAGACAGAGCCCAGCAACCAGTCTACTACTGTAGCAGAGCTCTGAGGGGGGCAGAGGAGAGATATCCAAAGATGGAAAAGCTCGTTCTAGCTCTAGTTACAACAGCTAGGAGACTCAGACCTTATTTCCAGGCCCATACTATCGAGGTTCCAATAGATCAGCCAATGAAACAAGTGCTACACAAGCCAGAATCCTCGGGGAGGTTGGTTAAATGGGCTATAGAGCTCAGTGAGTTTGATATCAGATATAAGCCAAGAACTGCCATCAAAGGGCAAATTTTGGCAGATTTTATTGCAGAATTCACAGCAGCAGCGCCTATGGAAACCACGGATTTAATACCAGACCTCCCCATGTGGAAGCTTTCAGTGGATGGAGCTGCCAATGCTCAGGGAAGCGGCGCAGGAATAATCCTGACCTCCCCAGAAGGAGTAGACGTCGAATATGCCCTTAAATTTGGGTTCAAAGCCTCCAATAATGAGGCGGAATATGAAGATGTCGTCGCTGGGCTTAATCTTGCTTACTCTATGGAAGCAGAGCAGCTGGAGATCTGCAGTGACTCTCAACTGGTGGTAAAGCAGATAGAAGAGTGTTACGAGGCAAGAGGCGAAAAGATGGTCCTTTACCTCAAAAAGGTACGAGAACTAATGAAAAAGTTTGTGCAGGTTAAGGTCAGATACGTGCCCAGAACGGAGAATTCACAAGCAGACGCTCTGGCAAGGTTAGCAACTGCCTCGCAAGAGGATTTGGATAGGCTAATTCCAGTGGAGCACCTTTCAAAGCCTTCGGTAAGCATCGAAGAAGAGGAAATTCTATCAATTGAAGCTCAGCCAAGCTGGATGGACCCCATCATAGAATACCTGCAGAATGGAACTTTGCCGAATGATGCTAAGGAGGCATCCAAGCTGAGGACCAGGTCAGCCAGATTTTCCTTGATGCAAGGAAAGCTGTACAAACGTGGATTTTCAACGCCTCTCCTTAAGTGCGTAGGAGATGAGGATGCCAACTACATACTCAGAGAGGTACATGAAGGAATATGTGGCAATCACGTAGGAGCCCGAGCCTTGGCGGGAAAAGTACTAAGACAAGGGTATTATTGGCCCACTATGCTCAAAAATGCCACCGACTTAGTAAGAAAATGCAAAACCTGCCAGGAGCATGCCAATGTGTCCCACTGTCCTCCCGAGCTCCTAACCTCGGTGGTAAGCCCATGGCCTTTTCAGCAGTGGGGTTTGGACATTCTGGGCCCCCTTCCCACTGGTGTGGGGCAGTGCAAGTTTGCCATCATAGGAGTGGATTACTTCACCAAGTGGGCGGAGGTCGAACCTTTGGCGACAATCACAGAGCAAAAAGTTCAAAACTTCGTGTGGAAGTCGATAGTTTGCAGGTTTGGAGTTCCTAGAGCGCTCGTATCTGACAACGGAAAGCAGTTTGATAACTCAAAATTTAAAAGTTTTTGTGCTGAGCTCGGAATCAAGAACTATTTCTCGGCTCCTGCACATCCCCAATCCAATGGACAGGCAGAGGTCACAATCAGAACCATAAAGTCGGCTTTGAAGACCAAACTGGAAAACCTGAAAGGGAAGTGGGTGGAATACATCCCTGAGGTATTGTGGGCCTACAGGACAACCGTCAAATCTGCAACTCAGGAAACCCCTTTTGCATTGGCCTTTGGAACCGAGGCGGTGGCCCCAGTAGAGATAGGGCTCCAATCTCCAAGGGTGGAATTTGCAGATGCCGAGCACAACGAAGAATCTCTCTTACTAAACCTCGATCTCTTGGATGAAAAGAGAGGCAGAGCTCTTCACCGTATCCGCATTTACCAAAGGAAAACTGCGAGGTATTACGACAGGAAGGTAAGGCACAGAAGTTTCAAGGCTGGAGACCTGGTACTTAAGAGGCTCCTGCTTGCAAGAAAGGATCCCACGCATGGGAAATTGGGACCCAACTGGGAAGGGCCCTATATCGTGTCAAGGATAATCAGACCGGGGAATTACGAGTTGCAAACAGAGGAAGGGAAGGTTCTACCTCATTCATGGAATGCCGAGCACCTTAAGAAATTTTTTCAGTAAGTGTCACTTGTAATAGAGCCATTTTTTAAGAATAAACCAGTCCTCTATTCACCATCAATATGATTTCCAAACAAGATGAGCTCTTCAGCTCATAAATATACGATAAGCTTCAAAGCTTATAAATGAAAGATGAGCTCTTCAGCTCATAAATACACGATAAGCTTCAAAGCTTATAAATGAAAGATGAGCTCTTCAGCTCATAAATATACGATAAGCTTCAAAGCTTATAAATGAAAGATGAGCTCTTCAGCTCATAAATAAAGATAAGCTTCAAAGCTTATATAAGAAAGATGAGCTCTTCAGCTCATAAATACACGATAAGCTTCAAAGCTTATAAATGAAAGATGAGCTCTTCAGCTCATAAATATACGATAAGCTTCAAAGCTTATAAATGAAAGATGAGCTCTTCAGCTCATAAATAAAGATAAGCTTCAAAGCTTATATAAGAAAGATGAGCTCTTCAGCTCATAAATACACGATAAGCTTCAAAGCTTATAAATAAGAATGAGCTCTTCAGCTCATAAATATACGATAAGCTTCAAAGCTTATAAATGAAAGATGAGCTCTTCAGCTCATAAATAAAGATAAGCTTCAAAGCTTATATAAGAAATGTGAGCTCTTCAGCTCATACAAGCTTCAAGGCTCATAAAATTCTAGACTGGTCTCTTCTTGGAGACACCAACAGTCGAATACAAAGCTGGTCTCTTCTTGGAGACACCAACAGTCGAATCCAAAGCTGGTCTCTTCCTGGAAACACCAACAATCTTTATATCCGCTGTTCTGAACACATTGGGGTCCGCGAGTGTGTAGGAAGGGCGCCAGGACCACTAGTCATGGGGAAAGATTAAGGTCTGTACACACCTGATCTTTTCCCTCAATGTTCGGGGTCCGACCTGTGGAACCATTCAGGGACTAAGATCTGTACGCACATGATCTTCTGTTTTCCATCGATGTTCGCAGTCAGATCTTTGGAACTAGACTGGAACTAAGGTCAGTGCAAACATGATCTTCTGTTCTCCTTCTACGTCCGTATTCTGAACACCAAGAGCTCATATATGGACATGCATACTCAAGAATGAGAAACCTAGAATTCAGAATATCTAAGAATATAAACATTCGGAAAAGTGCGAAAAGATTCATAGTCTGGTATCATTCAAGAAAAGAAAGAAAGATACAAGGAAATAAAGATCCTAGTCTTTTTTAAGTTGAGACCTCAGCTCAACAACCTCTTCGTTCAGGCTAGCATTCTCCTTCTTCAGCTCGTCCCTATCCCGCTCAGCCCTGTGAAGTGAATCAAGAAGCTTCTGACCAATGGGGGTAAGGAAGATGGTGGACAGAGAGCCAGGAGAAGAGGAACCATCCCTCTTACGCTTCCTTGAACTCGTGCCGGTGTTTCCACCCTCGTCAGAGTCCTCATCCTCATCAGAATCAGAGAAAGAGGTCCAGGAGGGATAAGGAACAGAGGAAAACTCAAACTCAGTAGCCTCAGCCCCAAGCAAATAGAGGTTTGCACTCGTCATCAGCCTGGAATAAGTCATAGACTCCGCAAGCAGCAACTCATTGATATTCACCATCCCTGGTACATCCAGATCAGGTGGACCTGCACAGACAATCACATAGTAAGAACGCGTCTCCAAAAAGAAATATTCAAAAGAGCTCAGCTAGAGCTTACCAGTATGAGAGAAGCTCTTCCAGGACCGCGGGACCCTAGCTTCACGACAGCGGTCCTCAGGAGATCTCCAAGACTCCCCAGAAACGAAAAAGAAACGTTTAGACCATCCTTCAGGATTGAAGGGAAGGCCTAGAACCAAAGGACGTAACTCAGAATTCCTCAAACGGAAGAAGCTGAAGCAGGGGGCATCGTCTTCCTCGATCTCGAAGAAGTACAAAAACTCAGAGACATAAGGGAACCTGCCGAGGCCATGTAGGCGGCAGAACAGGAAGAAGCTTACCATAACGGCCCACCCTCGTGGGGAAAGGCGAGAAGGACATAGGCCATAGTAGGCAAGGATTGAAGGAGACAGGTGGCGACAGTGCCACTCCCATTCAATTCCAAAGGAGGCACATTCCTGGAACAGAGAAGAAACAGAAGCAGCCATCGGAAGTGTTGGTAAGGAAAAAGATGCAACAAAACAAGAAGAAAGTCAAGAATATTTCATGCAAGAGAGGGAAAGAGGAATCCAACAGATGGTAAGAAGCTTAAGAAAAGTTGGGAACTTTCCAGGAAACCAAGAGTCAAATAAGGGGGAATCAGTTGCCTGTTTAGTTTCTTGAATAATAAAGATAGTTGCGGTTATGGAAAGTGGATGCGGTTATGGAAAGTGGTTGCGGTTATGGAAAACGATTGGAGAAAAAGGCGGGGAAAGAGACTACCCCTCCTATTTGGCACTCAAAACAACCTACAAAGAATTGTGACCCCACCAAGCAACATATCCTCCATATTTAAACTCAGAGCGCTTGAATAGCAAATCTTGAAAGCCTGCAATTCTAAGAGCCCTGCCCACGTTAGAAAGGAAGAGTTCCTGATGGATTCCTCGGTTCATCAAAGAAACTTAGCAACGTGTAAAAGTTGACAGCCTTGCTTAAAGAAGGCTTAAAGCACTCCTCGAAGCAAGGTGGGGGGAAGAGAAAAGTAAAACGCAGAAGAAAGCTCTTTATTCTCACAAATATGGAGCATTGAAATTTGCTGTCTAGTTCAGACAAAAGAGCCAAAAAAGCTCAGTAAGAACTTTCAGGTTCAGAAGACGAACTGTATAGCTCAGCAAGAGCTCATAGGCTCGCAAACTCGAGCTATGTTGCTCAGAAGGAGCACATCAGTTCGGAATATCAAGCTGAGCAGCTCAGAATAAAGAAAAATAGGGACTGGATCCCTAAGAGACCAACTGCCGAGCTCAAAAGCCCAGGAGTAGCAGTTGAGCATAACACCAAGTCTCCTGTACTCTTCAAATCTAGTAATTCTGCTTCAAGAAGTGCACAGCACCCCTCAAAGAAAAAGGGGGAAAGAAGTTACATCTCAAGCATAAAGCAAAATAAGTAAGTGTGCAAGTGCAAGTCAAAGGTGTACGTGAATATGTGAATCAGCAATGGAGAAACAAGATGAAGACCACAAAATAGCACAAGGCCCTAGCTCTTCTCGAAGCAGGAGACCATTAGAAGAGCCATGAAGCTCAGCTAGAACTTTTAAAGTTCAGACAAAAAGCCAAATGAAACAAAATTCAAATTTGTGAAAAGGGCTGTGTAGCTCGGCAAGAATTCTTAAGCTCAAAAATCTGAGCTATGCAGCTCAGAAAGAGCTCGCTAGTTCACAATACCGAGTTGTGTGGCCCAGAATAAAGAAGAATAGGGAGTGGATCCCTAGTATACCAACTACCGAACTCAACGACTCAGGGGAGGTCATTTGGACTCAACACCAAGTCTTCTATACTCCTCAGGTCTAGTAATTTTGTTTCAAGAAGTGCACAGCACCCCTTAAAACAAAAGGGGGCAAGGGGAATACAAGAAGAAGAAAGATCAAAAAGCGCAGGAGAATAGAGAGAATAGAGGCAAAACTGGCTTATGTCTCAAATCACAGTTCAACTCAATCACACATCAATTCAAAGCAAAATTCAGAAAAATTAGAAACTGCCCCATGAAGTTCGTATTTCAAAACACAAGGTTGATGTACAATGGAAAATAAGAGTTACATGAGTATGGAAAAAGTTCTAAGAGGGAGTAATTGCAGGATCTTGCAACTCGGCTGAGGGGCCCTCAGCAACAGAAGTGACAGAAATGCCTGGGGCCCCCGCTTCTGTCGATCCCGAATCTTGAGCAAGGGCTTCAACCATCAAGTCAGCTGAAAATGGTGTAGAGGCAAGAACAGCGGGGGCAGCTGCAGGAAGCTCAGAAGTCACCACTGGAGGCTCAGGAAGCACGATAAAAGCCCCAGAGGTCCCAGGGGCAGCTGTGTCTTGACTTAAGGCTGCCGCTGAGAGAACCGAGGCATCCTCCTCGTTATCAGAGCTAGACTCCTCCATTTCTTCTGCGGTAGGGATAGAGAAATTGAAGTCAAGGTCTGGGAAAGCTTTGATAGCCTTGCGCCTAAAGGCAAGCCATCCAGTAGCCCACAAGGTGGTGGCCTCATCCCTCAGCTCAGCGATCCCTTCGTTCCTCTGCTGGACCAAACGTTTCTGCTCCTCGAGCTCCTCACAGAGTTTGCCGTTAGCCTCACTGAGGGCAAGATAATCTTGATTGGCCTGGATGAGCTCCTTCTTGGCGTCAAACGCCTCCTGGTTAGCCTTGGACCACGCCTCAACTTTAAGCTGCAGGTCTTCCTTAACCAACTTCAGCTCATCCCGAGCCTTCTTTTCCCCCTCCTCAGCTCTGACCTTGACTGTCAGTGTGTGTTTGAGGTCGGAGGCTTGCTTCACCGTCTGCTCGTTGAGGCTCTCCATCTGCGTTGTGAGGCTCTCCACCCGGGCTCTAAGGTCTTCGTTCTCAAGAGACAGTTCAGAAACCTTGGTCTTATATTTTTTCAAGACCTGAAAAGAGCTCTCTTGGGACCGAACCCGATGCAGTAGACCATTCACATGAAGGACAGCCTGAAAATGCGAAAGAACGCATGAGTCCACGAAACAAAAATAATTGAAGAAGGAGAAGTGGCAGTGCTTACAGCAGCTGCTCCCTGAAGAGCTGAAGAAATGGATTCCTCAAGAGGCATAGAAGCAGCCTTCAGAACATCAGACTCAGTGAAAATAGAAGAAAGAGCCCCTGCAGCAAGGTCCATGTTGTCAAAAAAGGAATCCTCATCTTCTTCGGATTTTCTCTCGGTTTTCCCAGAGGCAGTATATGAGACCTTTCTGGGTTGGAGGTCAGGGATCACTCCCAAAGCTTCCTTGACCTCAGAGGAGGAAGGGGAAGCCTGATCTCCCTTTTGAGCAGCCCCCGACCCAGGATGGGCCACTGGAGGAGGAGAGATGACTACGTCTTGAGGGATGCCGGATGAGGAGGGCGGTGCCTTGATGGAAACCAATTTTGTAGTAGCAAAGGAGGGAGGAGGCACTTCCACTCTGGGGATCTTAGCTCGAGTGGTTGGACCACTCCCTGAGCCAACCCGAGCTTTGCGCTTCCCAGACCTGCCACCTTCCATCAGCTCTGCAATTTTGGCCTGAAGCTCTTCTGGAGCAGACTTCATGGTAGAAGGACCTGGAAGGTCTGGATGAAGCAGGAAAATGTAAAAACAAAAAAAAAAAAAAAGAAAAGAAAAAGAGAAGGAAAGATTATGAAGAGAGGAGAGCAAGGGACGATGAAATTACCTTCGTCAGCCCCTAAAACAGATAATGGAATCGCTAAAGTCACCGCAGGAGGGCTCAGACCTAGCTGCACCAAATTTTTCAACTCAATCAGGTCAGCGTACTTTTCCGGTTTAATCTTCGCCAACTTTGCCAGCACTTTATTGTCTTCAGGGCTGAGCTCAAGACGACCACCTGAAAAGAAGAAAAGGTACAAGTAAGAGAAAGGCAAGAGGCCTATAAGTTCCAGATCAGAGCTCAGCCGACTCGAGTAAAGACTCACGCAAGTTGTCTGGTTCAGTCCAAGCCGTAGGGATACCGAGTGTATCTGTCTTATCAGCAGGATTATACTCCCAATTGATGCCCCCGACAAAAAAGAAATGCTCCTTCCAGTGCTTATGAGAGGAAGGAATGTTAGAGATAAGCTGCCTAACGTTGGCACGCTTAGAGGCGTACAAGAAGCCTTCAGAGGTCGGTTTGACGTTAAAAAACTCTTGAAACAGAGAAACGCTAGGAACCCCGAGCTTATGCTTCTTGAAGATGACTAAAAAACCAACCATGGCGCCATAGAAGTTGGGAGAAATCTGGGAGGGACACACACGGAAGTGTTGCAGAATAGCCTTGATGAAGGGGTGCAGAGGAAAGCGAAGACCGTTATCAAAGGCGGCAAGAAAGAAGCAGACCCTATTGCGTACTGGTTCTACGTAGTAGACAGAGCTGCCTGGGCACCAGGGTTCAACCCCAGGAGGAAAACCATACCGAATCTTATAAGCTTTCATTAGCTCAGGGGCCTCTCTGCTGTAGCCCACAGACTCGGCGTGCCGGAAGGCAGACCCCAAATACGAAATCCTCTCTTCAACCCCGACTCCACTCACCTTGACTTTGCCTTTATCAGGTCTGGGGGGCACGGGAGAGGAAATAGAGGGAGGCTCCTCGGTACCCACCTCGGTTTCCGCAGCCTCCACACCAGGAAAGTTATCAATTTCGTCACCTATCTCCTCTAATTCAGTATCCTCTTCGGCTGACCTAGACCCTAAAAGTGAAACAGAGGAGCGAGTGGCTCCAGAAGAGGCAGACATGATAGGAAGAGAAAAAGGAAGATTAAAGGAACGATAAAGCAGAGGGGCACGGGTCAGGCACTCTGCAATAACCCTTGGGTCAGCACAGTAACTCCCGACGGCAAGGATATGAACTATGGAGCTCTAATCGACGAAATGAGGAAGGGGGGCTAAGCAATGATCACGATTCCAAGAGTAAAAGAATCGAAAAGCCCAGAAATGCAGCAACCACCTCGAATTCGAGGGATCCAGAGCAAAATGAGGAAGAGAAAAGGGCAAAGGACGTACCTAACTCAGAAATAACGGCGAACGGAAGCCTGGAGCACTATCGGAGGAAGGAGGCGATGCGAATCTTCGAAACGAGGGCTGGGGATTCGATTTCAGGCAAGAAAATAGAAAGGTTCGAGTAAGAAGGTCCGAAATCACAGAGAGAACAGAGACGAAGGGCAGCGAGGAAGATGAATAGTGTGAAGAAACGGTTCAGGTAGCCGTTTTGAATATTTAAAGCCTGAGGGACGTGGGCTGAGACGTGCGCGGGAATCGAGGAAAGAAATAATTGCTGCAAACCGTCAAAAATCCTCGAGCCACGTGCTAGCCACGTGCTGGTCTAACTCAGTCTGTGTAGGTCAGCCCTTACCTAAGCTAACCTAAGGCAAGGGCTGGGGGGCAACTGATGATGCCTAAAATAAACCCAGGCACGAGCTCAGATAGTAAGCTCAGCTCGGGAGCTCAGGTAGAGTAAGCAGAGCTCATCCAGCAAGGGTCTGAGCTCTTCCGACTAGCACTAGAGCTCCTAGCTGAACACACGAACTGAGAAATGACCAGAAGGCAGCAAGATGACAGCAGACACATCCATAACAGAAACTGAGCCAATCCAAGGCACAAAACCCGTAACCCGCCAAGATCCTCTCCTTAAACCAAGGGAAGAATCCCACGATGAAGGGCAAAGATCTCGTCGTTTGAAGCCAGCTATGGGAAGGTAAGGCCACTCCGAGATTGTAGATGAAGATAGGGCATAATCCCTTCAATGTAGGAGATAACTCCGGATTAGAGGTAAGCATGAGGCTATAAGAGGGAAGGACAGCCTCCATGGAGAGGGGGAGAATGAAAAACCCTGATACCCTGAGTATTCTGCTGTAACATATTCCACTTTTTATCAATAAAGAGAAAGGAGTAAGAGTCTCCATTAGAGAGTGGATTAGCCGAGCTCATTAACCGGTGAACCACTATATATCTATTGCATTTCACACACTACAGATCGATTGATTAGAACATTCATCCACCAATTCACGAGCCTTGTAGCTCAGATATCATACCAAGCCCTACGTAGATCGTACATTACACACAATCCAATCCCATAGCTCGTACGCGCGGGTTTACGCCATCAATAGGTATGTTGAGGCGGTGAGGTGAGGCAGTGACATGAGGGAGAGGACACTACTTTTTCGGGGAGGATAGTTACAAAAGGTAAGTACAATTAATGTAGGATTGATCTTCTTGAGTGTGTATCACGATAATCTCTCTCCCATGTGCTCTGATCTTCCCGGGCTCCTCGAATCTTGGACTAGGCCGGATTGGTGAACTGGACTTGGGTTGCCTTTTAGCTGACTTGGGCTTGCTTGACTTATTGGGCCTGGGCCCAGTTAGATTTGGGCTCATCATTTGCCCCCCATACCCCAAGCCTCCAACTGTTTGTAAGAGAAGGTGGGTTGAGGGCATGAGTCTCTCCTTCATTTGGATGAACATAAGTTTTTTTGTTCCCCACGGTACACCTTCGTCTTCAGAGACTCCGTTGACACTGGGTATTTTTTTTTTGTTTCGACTGCATTTATTTTGCTGGGTCTTTCGTCAGTTTCGAAAGAATCTGGCCTATATATAGGAGCCTTTAGACTTCCCCACTCCATTTCCTCTTTTCTGTAGAGGCTTCTCCTAGAAGCCATTTTTCTTGGAGGCTTTTCTTAGAAGCTACTCTATTCCTTGGAGGCTTCTCTTAGAATCTATTTTTTCCCAACTCCATCTTTCTCCAAATCAAAGTGAGATAATGAGAACTAGGAGCTTGAAGGAGGTAACCATGGAGAGATTACTGAGAGTGAGGAGCAAAGAGGGAGAAGTTCATGGCGCCAAGGTAATGGGTAGCGCCGATGGTGGAGAAGGAAGAGGTGGCATTTCCTGGGCGAGACCTCAGTGGGCGGCGCCAACGCCATAGCCCCATCGTTGGGCGACGCCGGAGGCCCACTGGGCTGCGCCATCATCAAGGAGGGCGAACCCCTAGGCAGCATGGGTAGCGCCCCCAGTCTGCGCAGGCGACGCCTCGGGCTTCTCTTTTGGCGGCGGCAATAGCTCCAATGGAGTTTTTGGAGATGTAGGTGGTTCTCAGCCTGTGACGGGATACGTCTTAGGAGCAATCCGGCTACAAGGAGGCGACCCAGGGGAGCTAGGCAACACCTGTCACACGCTGGGCGGCGTTAGCGGCGTGCCAGGGGGCGCCCCAAGTGTGATTCGAGCCTCCTTTTGCGAGGCTAGCGATGAGGGCGGCGCCATCACGAGAGGGGGAGTGCTGGGCGACGCCCAGGGCGCTCTGGTCTTTGCTCTAGGCGGCATCGGAGGCGATGGGCTACGCGTCCCAGGCGACGGTGGTGACTTGGGTGCACTGGGCGACGCTGGTGGAGGTTCAGGCACGTTGGGCAACTCCAGGAAGCATGTGGGTAAGCCCAGTGGCACTTTTGGGCGCTTGGGTAGTGCGAGAAAGCGGCCAGGCAGTGACCTCAACAAAACGAGCTCTCGAGGTATGTTAGCTAGTACTCATATGTATTCCTTTGTTGGCGTGGGTATTTCCTTAGTATTGGCTTGATTTTGTTTTTGGCAAGTGCCCATTCTGACGAGCTCATCATAGAGGAGACTACTCGAGACGTCGAGCGAGGCATGGGGACTACTGGAGATAATGGCTCAAAGGTAGCCTCTATATTCAGCTCTATTGACTGTGACGAGAATATTGCTGGTATAGTATCTTCGTACTGTATTCCTCCTGCTATAATGTGTAGTCACGCGGAGGGGGACGAGCCAGCATGTTGTGACTCCTCTGGCAAGATTGTCCTTTATGAGGACATCTTGGAGGCAGACTTGGGGTTTCGATACTTGGGCCCATATGTCGGGTTCTGGGGCACCTGTCGCTGGCTCCCGGGAGATTGGCTCCCAATGAGTAGACATACCTGGGCGCTCTCATTCTCAACTTTCTGGCTTTCACTGGGTTGACAAGAAGAGCGTCATCCTCTAGGTAAGCTCGGATGGGAGTCATCCAGTTGGCTTTCGAGGATGCACAATTGACATCGTCCTCCTCTGTCTTAGAGGTGCTTGGTTCGAACTGGTGGTCTGTCAGTGCCGGGCCCGTGAAGATGTTGGCATAGGCGAATTTGGCGAGGTCGTCTGCCATGGCGTTCTCCTCTCGGGGCACATGGTGGATTTGGAAGCAGGTGAACTTTTTTAACAATGCTTGGACCACTGAGAGGTATTCTTGCATTCTTTCCTTCTTCACCTCAAAGTCTCCCTTTACCTGGTTGACTATAAGCTGGGAGTCACTGTAGGCTGTCAGGTAGAGGGCCTTCATCTCCAACGCAAGCTTCAAGCCTGATATGAGGGCCTCATATTCAGCTTGATTGTTTGATGTGGCAAAGTGGAGGGAGAAGGCGTACTTCAACGGAGTGTCATGGGGGCTGATCAGCACTAGTCTCACGCTGCCACCCTCATTGGTGGAGGACACATCCGCGTAGAGTCTCCAACCTGGTACAGTAGACGGTGGCGAGGGCTGCGACAAGGGGAACCGTGTTGGCACTATAGAGGCAAGCGGCGGGCTGTTGGGCGGTGCCTTGGGGAAAGTGGGCGGCGCCCTGGGTTGTTCAGGCAACGCCCTGGGTAGAGTGGGCGGCGCCCTAGGCTGCGTAGGTTGTGGAGCTTTTTGCAAGATATCAGGTTCTCTCGGGGTAGTTTCTGGGGTGGCCTCATGGTGTGTGGAGGCAGTGTGCACTGTGCAAGTGGGCGTTGGGGCTCCTGATACTTCCTCTCGGGACTCCTGTGGCGGTGTAGACTCGGCCACAAAGTCTGCAAGTGCTTGTGCTTTGATGGCAGCCCTTGGCTGGTATTGCACATCGAACTCACTTAACTCGACAACCCACTTGAGTAGTCGGCCGGGCACATCGGGTTTTCCCAAAATTCTTTTGAGTGGTTGATCCGTAACAACCATGATGGTGTGGCTCTGAAAGTAGTGGTGTAGACGCCTGGTGGTAGTGATGAGTGCGAGAGCCAACTTTTCAAGCTCCGAGTACCTTACCTCTGCTCCTCAGTATGCCCTGCTTACATAGTACACAGGCTTCTGGATGCCCTCATCCTCCCTGATGAGGACAGAGCTCACGGCAGAGAGTTAGGAGGAAAGGTAGAGGTACAAGGTCTCTCCTGGTACATCGTGGGAGAGCAAATGTGGTGGGGCGAGGTAGGCCTTGAGCTTCTAGAAGGCCTCCTCTGCATCTAGGCCCCACTGGAAAGACCTGCGAATGATTTTAAAGAAAGGCAGACACTTATCTGTTGATTTAGAGACAAACCTGTTGAGGGCCGCTATCCTCCCGTTAAGGCGCTGGACCTCCTTTATTGAGGTCGGGGACTTCACCTCCAAGATGGCTCTGATCTTGTCTGGGTTGGCTTCGATTCCCCTTTTGTTGACCATGAAGCCTAAGAATTTTACCGAACTGACGCCAAATGTGCACTTTTCATGATTCAGTTTCATCCTGTAGGCTCTCAGTACGTCAAAGGTTTCTTGGAGGTGTGTCACGTGGTCCACCACTGCCATGCTCTTTATCAACATGTCATCTTCGTAGACCTCCATAGTCTTCCCGATCTGGGCCTCGAACATTTTGTTCACGAGGAGCTGATATGTTGCTCCAGCGTTCTTGAGTCCGAAAGGCATCACCATGTAGCAAAAGGTGCCCTTCGAGGTGATGAATGAAGTTTTTCTCTTGGTCTGGAGGGAACATGCTGATCTGGTTGTACCCGGAGTAGGCATCCAGAAAACTCAGGAGCTCGTGTACGGCGGTGGCATCAATAAGCATATCGATGCGTAGGAGAGGGTAGATGTCTTTGAGACAGGCTTTGTTGAGCTCCGTGAAGTCCACGCAGAGACACCACTTCCCATTGCCCTTCGTAACCATCACTACATTGGATAACCAGTCTAGGTAGGCTACTTCTCTCATTGACCCATTAGTCAGCAGCTTATCTACTTCTTTCTCCATGGCCTGCCCCCTCTCAATACTTACATTCCTCAACTTCTGGCGGACAGGCTTATACCTGGGGTCAACGTTGAGTCGGTGGGATGCCACCTCGGGGTCGATGCCCTCCAGGTCTTCGTGGGACCAAGCGAAGACATCGATGTTCTGCCTGAGGAAATCTATCAAGGCGGATGCTTGCTCCTGGGAAAGTGAGGAGCCTATATAGACTCTCCTCTTTGGAAGGGCGTCATCTACTGCTACTGGCCGAAGATCTTCTGCTGGTTCCCTTCTCTCCAAGGTGTTGTCATCCATTGGATCAAGTACTTTGATTTGGAGAGTCTCGTGTGGTCTCCTGGCCCTCATAGAGGCCACATAGCACTTTCGGGCGGAGACCTAATCTCTTCTGATCTATCCAATCCCACTTGTAGTTGGGAAGCAGAGGAGAAGGTGGTAGGTAGATGGTACTGCCCTTAAGGTGTTGAGGGCGGGGCGTCCAAGAATTATATTATAAGCAGAAGGACAGTCAAGTACGATAAAATTTACTATGATTGTGGAGCTTCTCGGCGCAGTTCTTGCTGTAACTAGTAAAGTGATGGACCCCAAGGGATAAACCCTTTCTCCCGAGAAACCAATAAGGGGAGTCCTAATGGGCTGCAATCTCTCCCTGCCCAAATGAAGGCTGTCGTAAGCTATCACAAACAGAATGTCGGTTGAGCTGTCGTTGTCAACCAGGATCCTCTTAACATGGTAGTTGGCCACCATCAGGGTTAGGACCAGAGGATCATTATGAGGGACTTAGATCCCCTCAAGGTCCCTGTCTGAGAAGGTGATGATCTCTTCTTCCCCGTGTCGGGGTGTCTTCTTTAGGCGAGAGTCATGTGACTCTGCTTGTCTGGTTTTCCGAGCGTATGCCTTTCTGGCGAAGTTGGAGTCACCTCCTCCTCCTAACCCTCCGGCTATAGTCTAGATCTCTCTGAGGGGCTGCTGGTGTTCTCTATCCTCGTGTGGTGGAACCGATCCTCGCCCTGCAACGTACTGTCTAAGCTGGTCACGCTGAATAAGCTCCTCGATATGCCTCTTTAACTGGAAGCAGTCGTCTATGTTGTGGCCATGGTTGAGGTGGAAGCGACAATACCTATTGGGATTTCGGCGTTTTGGGTCGGACTTCATTTTTCTGGGCCAGCGGAGCACTGGGTCATCCTGTATCTGGAATAGGATGTGCTCCACTGAGGCGTTGAGTGGTGTGAAAGACTGTCGTTCTCTCGGGGGTACAGACCGAGGCAATCCTTGACAAAGATTCTCTCGGTTCTCTTTCTCTTATTCTCCGCCTTCCGCTTGTCTTTGTGGGTATCCTTCCTTTTCTCCCCTCCTCGGGAGGACTCACCTCGACGGGCCTTGGTGACGTCATCGGCGTTCATGTATTTATGTGCCCTCAACAGCAGCTCGGGCATGCTGGAGGGCGACTTCTTGAGGACAGAGAACATAAAGCTAGAGGAGCGCAGACCAGCAATGAAGGAGGCCAAGGCTACCTTATCGTCTAGCTCCTCGATCTGGAGAGCCTCCTCGTTGAAACGAGCGAGGTAGTTCCTAAGACTTTCATCCCTGTCCTGCTTGATGGTGAGCAGGTGGGTAATAGGTTTCTGATGCCAGCGTCCCCCAATGAAGTGGTAAATGAAAGACCTGCTTAACTCCGCGAATGAGTGGATTGAGGAGGGTTTGATCTTCGTAAACCACTGCCGAGCAGACCCCTTCAAGGTAGTGGAGAAGACTCTACACATGATCTCATCAGGCACATTGTAGAGTTGCATGAGAGACTTATAGGTGTCGAGGTGATCTAGAGGGTCCTTGGTACCGTCGAAGATCTCGATGGTAGGCATCTTGAACTTCGAGGGTAGGGGTAATTGACAATATCTGCAATGAATGGGGTATCAGTACGCCTTACCAGGTAGTCTACAGTCTCCGGCGCCTGTGCCTTGATGGTGTTGAGGGCATCATCGAGTTGATTTTGCACCTCTCTGATCTTCTCGTCCCATTGGTTGGGGACATCCTTCTTCAGATGGTTGTGGTACTGGCTTCGTGATCAGCATATTGGTTTTCTCCTTCGTCATCCTGCGCAGGTATATGAGGAGGGGGAACATGTGAGCTTTCTGCGCGCTGAGGAGGGACTGTTGGGCGAGAGGCACCCTGGCATTGCCCAGGGGCATTTTGGCGAGGGGCCCCATGGTGGGGGGCTGCTTGGCGCCCAGGGAGGATAGACTGTTGCGCCTCTCCTATTAGAGAGAGTGGGGCTGCTCCTACGGGCTGAGGGGCGACGTCTCCCTAGGCGAGCATCAATTGAATGATTTACTGGTTCTGTTTTACCAACAACTGCATGGTCTATAAAAGCTGTTGTCCGACGACGGGAGTCGCCCTAGCGGATGGTTCTGAGGGTGCGAGGGGAGGTGGAGGCTCCTCCTAGGGAGCCGGGTTGTTGTCTCCCGGTTGTTGACTCATCGACCTGGTTGTGATGGTCATGGAATAGCAAGGTAGTAGAACACTTAGTCTTTCCCACAGACGGCGTCAAACTGATGATGCACAAATTGGACTCGTGCAAGATCAACAGTCGAGTATGTGAAGAGGTGTAATTAATGAATAATAAATAAGCAATCAATGACAAAAACAGCAAATAATGAGTCAACACACAGATATATAGTGGTTCGGTCCGGGTGACCTACTCCACTCTCGAAAACGGCAACGGTGGCCGGTGATTCTTTATTGATGAATAGAGTAAGAGAGAGAAAAAACTCCAGGAGAGATACAATAGCTAGAAAAGAGAAGCTGTGTGTGTAGATGTAGAGGGGTGTACTGAGAGATCTCAAGATGTCTCTTCTCATATGGAGAGGGCTTACAATTTATAGGTATATTGAGGCGGTGACGTGAGGGAGAGGGCACTACTTCTTCGGGGAGGATAGTTACAAAAGGTAAGTACAATTAATGTATAATTGATCTTCTTGAGTATGCATCCCGATAATCTCTCTTCCACGTACTCTGATCTTCCCGGGCTCCTCGGATCTTGGACTGGGCCGGATTGGTGAACCGGACTTGGCCTGCATTTTAGTTGACTTAGACTTGCTTGACTTATTGGGCCTAGGCCCAGTTAGATTTGGGCTCATCATTATTTATTATTTATTTTTTATCCATTTTACCTCTACTTTTAAGTCAAAAATATAATTTACAAAATATTAAGTTGAAAACTTTTAAATGAAGATAAAAAAAAAAAACCGCCCAATGAGTGACGAGTTAGGTTGCGGGTAACCTACCCCTACCGAAGCCTAGCTCGGCCTAACCGATAATTCACCTATTTAAGGGCTTGGGCTTATCCTATCTAGGTCCAATTCGAAAAAAAAATTCATGAGCCTAGCTCGACCCATCCCATGAACGAGCTAAGAGAAAACAGGGGCGAAGGAGGGTGGGGACAGTCGCTCCCACTATATTTCCAAAAACTTTTGGGGTCGATTTAAAATTTTAAGAAATTTATAAGTTTTATAAATTTTCCCCCACCAAAATATTTGAAAAAAATTAGATTTAGTTTTATTTTTAAAAATTAAATCGAATTCTTTCATGCATCCAAATTTGAGTGTTGTCCATAGATCAAATTTTGATATGAATCTGTTTGAATCTGAATATGATTAGTGAGAACAAATTTATATTTTTGACATACTATCTAGTTCGAATTGGTTACATAATTTTCACGAATTTAAATTTGGACTTACCACAATTCGATATGATTATGATTCAATCTGATTGATATATCTACCGTATGTATGGAAATATGATGAGACCCAGTGTTATTCAGTGAAACTTAATTGAAAATTAAGATGCAATTTATTTGATGATGTACAAAAGTGGTTGTATGCACAATTAAATCAGTCGAGTGTGTGGTGTAAAGTAATTAATGAAACAATCAATAAAAAGACAAAGATTTGGTGGTTGGGTCCGGGTGACCTAACCACTGAAGGTAACGACGGTGACCAGAGAACTTTATTAATGAGAGAATAAAGTAGTACGTGAGAGAGAGAGCACGAGCAATCTCAATGTGTGGTGAGAGATAGTTGTGTGTCCTTCATGTATAGAGGGCTTACAATTTATAGGCGCAGAGCCCTAGTTGAGACGGTGACGTGAAAGTTAAACTACTAGTCTTTCTGGGAGGATAGCTGCTAGGCTTGGCAATCGTATCGAGTGGAATGGTTTTGTGTTAGGTGAAATGAGTTTGTGTTAAAAAATCATTCATCTATACCCCATTCATTCATATAAACGAGTCAAACTATTACATCCATACACGAATCGTTTATTAGACGGATTACCCGATACAATTTGTGTGTCACCCACTAAATAAGAGAATATGTTAGAATATTTCAAATCCACACGAAAAATCATCAACTAGCCACACATTACACATGTTTGACCTATTTACTATAACAATAAATCATAGCTGAGCAAAAAAATAAAGACAAAAATAAATATTAAATGACTACTAAATTTGAATGAGTCTGAGAGACGAGAGGTGTGAGATGAGGCAGATGTTGAGAGACCTAATTTTTTTGTTAAAAAAATTATAGTACTATTGTTAACGGGTTAAATGGGATGAAACAAGTTTATGGGTTAAACACGAAACCGATTCGTTTATTTCACGGGTCTACCGAGTTAATCCGTTAACCACCCGACCCATTAAGACGTGTAAACCCGCTAAATTCGTGTCGGGTTCGTGTTGATTTCACGAGTCATGCCTAGAATTGTCAAACTTAAATATCTACAATTAAGAATAGGTGCTATCTTCGAATAATGGCTATCCCGGTGTTTATTCCCCACGTGCGTTGATCTTCCTAGACTCTTGAGCTTTGTATTAGCCTGAGGCCATTAGCTAAGCTTGACCTGCTTTTTGATGATTTAGCCTCAACTCATGAACTGAGTCCAGACTTAGTTTAAATCTAAACTCGTCATTTTTAAAATCTAATTTTAATTGACTCATAGGGTCGATTGATTTTTTAATATTTAGCTTATTCGGATATGCACTCTAAAAATAAAATTCGGCAGAGAATCAAAACAATTTCGAATTGGAGTCTTTTAGATTGAATTCAGATCAAGTTATCGATGAAGGTCCATTCACTATCTGTTCTTAAAACGTAACGAGTTTTGATGATTTTCGTTCAATTGTTCTATTTGATCCGGCGATTGCCCCCAATACAGAGAACATCTGGCTCCGCCCCTGATGAGAAACATGATAATTAAAGAACAGTACAAAATGAAAAATATATAGTTTTGGAAGGGTTAAAATGTTCTAACTCAGATCTGAATAGTGTACTCACAGCTGGAGAGGGATGAACAAGACAGTTTCCAGATCTTAAATGATCAATACACAAACTATACTCTTTCGGTTCTCACCAATTCATTTAACCACCCACACAAAAAAAAAAACACACTTTGTGATATTTTTCTGAAAAAAAAATATATATACATACAACTTATGAATCCCCTTCAAAAAATGTTCTAACTCGAAGCAGCAAGACCACTCCCTCTCATCATTTGCTTGAACTCATTATAATTGACCATTCCATCTCCATCCACATCCACGTTCACTATCATCCTCTTGCAATCTTCAGCACTCCTCCCTTGCTTAACCCCGAGTGATGACAAAACCGATTTCAACTCATCCACGCTGATAAACCCATCACCATTTTGATCAAACACATTGAAAGCCTCCTTCATATCCTCATCCTCGTCTCGCTCCACCATTATTGATTGGTATAATACCCCAAATTCATCAATATCCACACACCCGTCTCCATTAACGTCGATTCTCTCGATCATTTGGGTGAGTTCTTTATCAGGGATGAAGATACCCATATTCTCCAATGAGTCGTTCAGTTCCTTCTTCGTGATCCGGCCATCCTCGTTTCTATCAAACATTTGAAAGACCCGTCTAAGCTCGTCTGAGTCCATTTTAAGCGGAATCCGAGCCAACGGTGAGGGTGGCAACAAAGGAGAACACGAACAAGGAGACGATGAGAGGAGAGGTTTGGTGTCCACAAGAGTGATTTTTTGTTGGTACCAAGTAGGGGGGAGGTAGATTCTAAGCTTCTTGGGAACCAAGATGAGGATGAGTGAATTAAATAGGTTGTAGAGGAGGGAAATTCTCAACAAAATGGTTGGCATTGTTTTGTGGAGAAAAACTTGGATGGTTTTTCCTAAGGAGAGAGAGAGAGAGAAGCGAAGGATCACAAGATAGAGGGGGCCTTTTATGGAGCTCTTGGATGGACCAGTTTACGCGTATGAGCGTGTAGTAGTTATGGACCCTATGGTAATTGGGTAGTGTGTTTTGAACGACGCGTTCCTCATAATTGTTGCTTGTGATCTGGGAATGGTGGTTGTATGTTTAATAATTAATGTTATTTAGATTTAAAAATTTAATTTTTTTTATTAATTTAATGATATTATTTTATTAAAATTATTGGATCAATATCAAATTCTAATTAAGGGAGACTATTTTTTTACTCAAATTTAGGGAGACTCAAATCTTTATCCAAATCTTTAATGGTGAGATTTCATCCTCTTTTAAAGATTCAATGGTCATCTTTACTCTCATTTAATTTTGGGTTTGCCTTCATTTAAATTTAAGTTTCTCATTTTTTAAATTTGAGTTTGTCCATTGGAGCAATTTGTATCAAATTAAGCTTTTTACTCGAATACTAGATTAAATTTGAGTCATGACTGAAGATGCTCTTAAAAAATACAAAATATTAATATTTAATAGAGCTCACTTTCAATTTAAAGACTAAAATAAATTAGATTAATAAATTAAATTCTAATAATAGGGCTATTTTTAAGTTTACAACGTAGTTGAAGAGGTAAAATGACCGTTGATAGCGTATAGGAATTAAGACGTTAGGGAGTGACCGTTGATAACGTATAGTAACGTAAAAAGGCCGGCCGAGAGTGACCGTTGGATATTATAAACGGCTATTTCCAGGGAACGGTGGGACGTTGACACGTGGAAAGAGAAAGGCAGATGTAGGCACCATCTCCTGGTTATTTTGTTGTTGGAGGAGGAGGGGTTAGGGGAGAATTGAGTGAGGACAGTGAGGGTTTTGGATCTGCTCAAGTGTAAACGTTGATTTGATCAGAGGGGTGATTATGTATGTATGTTTGTGTTAACAAAATAAACTATCAACTGCCTTGGAATTTATTGAAGAACTTGACTTATTACAGTTATGGTACTAAAAAAATTATTTTTTTGCTTCAACCAATCAGAAAATTACACATGTAAATTTCACTTATTTTGTTATTACAGTCATAATCAATGACTATAAATAAATCAATCAAATATTTACCAGTTCAAATAAATTTTATTTTCAATACATATAACACATTCATTTTAAATTAAAAAACATGGGACGATGTTGGCCCGAACCAAATGGTGGGAAAGCTCACTGCATTTTGTTTCCTCTGCGAAATACGTAGTTGGCACCTAGAGAACCATATGCTTTAAAACATAAAGTTGGCCGTTATATATAGGTTAAAAATCATAGTTGATGCCTGAACTTTATCTTCAATTTTAATTTAATTCCTGAATTTTAATTATCTCAATTTGGTCCATAATCTATCAATTTTGTCTTAATTAAGTCATTCTATTAATTTTTATCGTTAGATCAACTGAAGACTAGTTTGATCTAATCGACGGAATGATTTAATTGAGACAAAATTCATAATTAATAGATTAAATATGAATAATAAAAGTTCATAGTTGGTCCCTAAACTTTACCTTTAGTTATATATATCTATATCTATCTATATAATAAAGTAGCTTACAATTCAAATTTCAAAAGATAAACAAAATGACTTTTATTTTTTGCGGTTCAGATCGCTTTAAATTTTACTTTAAAGTTAATCTAACGGCTAATATTAATTAACACACTAAATTTAATAGGAAAAATAGACTCTTAAGGGTGTGTTTGGAGTGACTTTTTAAAAGTATTTCTAGAAATTATTTCTCATAAGTACTTTAAAAAAAAAAATAATGTTTGAAATCGCCCCACCACTACCTTTACCACCGCCACCGCCACCACCACCACTGCCACCACCGCCACCACCACCGCCGTCGCCACCACCACCACCGCCGCCACCGCTACCACCACCACCACCGTCATCGCCATCGCCACCACCACCTCTGTCGTCGTCGCCACCACCACCACCGCCGCCGCCACCACCACCATTGTCATCGTCGCCCCCATCGCCACCACCACCACCGCCAGCGCCACCGTTGCCGCCACCACCACCACCAATGCCATCACCGCCGTCACCACAACCATCACCGCCGCCACCACCACCACCACTGCCACCACAGTCATTGTCACCCACCACAACCATCACCGTTTCCTACCACCACCACCTCTCACCCCCACTACAACCGATACTTAAATTCATTTATCTCTCATCTATGTTTGTAATTTGATTTTGGATATGAATACAAATATGTTTATTGTTTACCATTTTTTATTACTCTGTGCCTTCAGGCACAGACAATAACTAGTACTACTATAAAATATCAACATACTTGAAAAACATTTTGTTGCCATATTTATCTTTCAATAATACAATTATGACATCCTTATCCTTCAAAATTAATTACATATTTAACCTAATAATTGATCACCTCTACGCTTTCCTATTGCGGTTAAAAATTCTCTTTATTTGTTCACCTCTCGCTCTCTCTCTCCTGCGCATTCAATAAAGACACTCCCCCTCTTTTCACTTTTCATCTTTCCCCTCTCCCTCACTCACTCTTTAATGCTCATTTAGTGGCTTTATAGATCTACATGTTTCTCCCTAAATTTGTTCAATTACAAGAATCTATCCTTGCTTATTTTTGTAAAACCACTTGGATCCTTCCACTCTCATTTATGCTTGTTAAACTAATAGCTTTATCTTAGTTATAAATTTCAGGCGTAGAAATGCTGCAATAAATAATCTTCACTTTGCAATAAATATCAGCCTAAATTAGAAGTTGAACCATTCTATGTCTCTTCAATTTCCAGTGGCTGCACATATTGTTATACACAATTAAAAATGTGCTTCACCAATTCAAGCCTCTCTCTCTCTCTCTCTCTCTCTCTCTCTCTCTCTCTCTCTCTCAAAAGCTTCAATAGGTACTCATTATGTCGCTACTTGAATTTTATATTTGTCTTGTACACAATTTCTTTGTGCTTTTGCATTTTCTTTCAATGGTATAACATGGCCCTTTTTCGTTTTGATTATATGCTTTTGTGACATTCCTATATGGGTTGTTTATATAGAAGCAAAAATAAATACTAGGTTGTATTCTGCCAATAGTTTAGGAAATCTAATCTTCTAAAATTGCATGATAGTATATCCTTGAATTTCACAGAATTCTTATGTAGATTTAAAAGAATTTACTTAATTACATACGTCTAAGACTTTTCTAAGTTAGACACAATTTAGCTCTCTTTATATATCTCTTTGACAGTGAATGGAAAATCTTCGGAGTTGACCTTATATTTCGTTGCAATGGCTAACACAATTTAGGGAAGAAGAATAAAACGGTAAGACAAGATAAGCTAAATAAAAAAAAAAAATTGAATTATTTTTCAGTTCCTCTTTTCTATATCTCTCTCCTAGGAAACAAAAAAAGGTAAAAAGTCGTAGATTCTTGTCTTCCTCCCCCCCCCCCCCAAAAAAAAAAAAACGGCCTAATCTATTGCTGGAATATTGAGCTTGTAAAAGGGGGAAAAAAATTCTCAAAGCATAATGGTAACTGATGGTACAACATTAATGATATGCTAATGTGAGATGATGTTCTTTTGGGATTGTCATTTCTCCAACGGTGCCATTTATAATACTTTTACATTCCTATTTAGACATTTTACTTGGATTTCTACGCTCATGCTAGAGCTAAAACCGGGTAAAATATATATTCCCCATTGGTTATTAATAATGCAATATCTAGATAGTTTATAATTTAGCTAAAACAAATGATCTAATGCACTCAACATGTTTATGTCAAATTTGATTTTATATATGATGTGCCAAAAAGAATCTATTTATATTAGTTTTCCCCACTACAAAATATATTCGAAATGTATAGATATTTTTTGTTTGTGCCTTCATTCATCATTCTTCTGTTACTTTGCTTTATAATCAATTTTTATCATACAATAAAAAGTAAATTTGTAGACACCCACTCTAAGCATGAACAACAAATCAATATAATTAAAAACGAAAATAACAATCAAACATACAATTTGAAATGGTGCACGTGTAACGCACGTATGCACCAATTAGTATATATAAATATATATATATAACTAGCATTAAAATGTATATATCTGTAAAAAGTATTTTAACACGTATTTTGAATCAAAGAATGATCAATAATATCAAGGTATATTATCTCCTACTTAGAGCAAATAGATTGAAATTGATTCTAAAAAAAAAACTATTTTCACCAAGTAGTGCTAATTTATCCCTTTTTAGAATGGCTCCGATGGCTTTTATGTTAAATCTGATTGTTCAGGTTATTATACCTTTTGATACAAACAAGTGATTCTCGATTATAAATCTTGATTTGAGTTACATATAATCACTGAAAAAATAATAAAATAACCTAAACAACTAATATAATAAGATGGTTTTTCACATGCCATGTTTTTTATTATTAGGTATAAAAAGGAGGTAACTATGACTGCATTCAGACCTTCATTAATGAACACCAAACTAAGTAGTAGTTGTGGGAACCATGCAGTTACCCAACAAAACTCCTAAAAATGTCACTGCACAGATCTGGAGTTGTCGACCAGTAATGTGCCAAGAACTAGCTAGAAAAAACAGTGAAGAGAGAGAGAGTCTTATCTTGTATGTTGAGCTGATTCATTCTAGAGTATTATAATTTTGTGATGGTGTCATCTTATGTAACTTGTCTGTTGATAATGTCCTTTTTCCTGCTTTCAGATTTTTTTTAACTGCAGATCATGTCGAGATGGGTCAGACTACAATACCGAATTTACCTTTTCGGTACCGTACCGAGGTTCATTTTGGACCTTTGATGGAATTTTCCTATTTTTGTAGCCATTGATCACTTTTTAAAGCAATACAGGTTACCTGAAAAGTGGAGACCAGTTACCTGCTAAACCGGTAATAACCCTTACCACCCCCCAAACAGTTGGAACCCCTCCCACAAAAGTTGGATCCTCTCCCCCAAGAGTTGGAACCCCTACCCAAAAAAGTTGAAACCCCCACCCATAAAAGTTGGAACCCTTACCCAAAAATGTTGAAACCCCTATCCAAAAAAGTTGGAACCCCTCCCTCAAGAGTTGGAACCCCTACCAAAAAAAGTTGAAACCCCCACCCATAAAAGTAGTAACCCTTACCCAAAAATGTTGAAACCCCAACCAAAAAAAGGTCAAACCCCCATCCATAAAAGTTGGAACCCTTACCCAAAAATGTTGGAACCCCTCCCCTCAAGAGTTGGAACCCCTACCCAAAAAAGTTGAAACCCCCACCCATAAAAGTTGGAACTCGTACCCAAAAATGTTGGAACCCCTCCCCTCAAGAGTTGGAACCCCTACCAAAAGAGTTGGAACTATAACCCATAAAAGTTGAAACCCTTCTCCAAATAAGTTGAAACCCCCACCCATAAAAGTTGGAACTCCTACCCCAAAAAGTTGAAACCCCCACCCATAAAAGTTGAAACATGTACCCAAAAATGTTGAAACCTCTACCCAAAAAAGTTGGAACCCCTCCCCTAAGAGTTGGAACCCCTACCCAAAAAAGTTGAAACCCCCACTCAAAAATGTTGAAACCCCTCCCCTTAAGAGTTAGAACCCCTACCCATAAAAGTTGGAACCCATACCCAAAAATGTTGAAACTCCTACCCAAAAAAGTTGGAACCCCTCCCCTAAGAGTTGGAACCCCTACCCAAAAAAGTTGAAACTCTCACCCATAAAAGTTGGAACCCTTACCCAAAAATGTTGGAACCCCTCCCCTCAAGAGTTGGAACCCCTCCCCAAAAAAGTTGAAACCCCCACCCATAAAAGTTGAAACCCGTACCCAAAAATGTTGGAACCCCTCCCCTCAAGAGTTGGAACCCCTACCAAAAGAGTTGGAACTATAACCCATAAAAGTTGAAACCCTTCTCCAAATAAGTTGAAACCCCCACCCATAAAAGTTGGAACCCCTACCCAAAAAAGTTGAAACCCCCACCCATAAAAGTTGGAACCCTTACCCAAAAATGTTGAAACCCCTACCCAAAAAAGTTGGAACCCCTCCCCTAAGAGTTGGAACCCCTACCCAAAAAAGTTGAAACCCCCATCCATAAAAGTTGGAACCCTTACCCAAAAATGTTGGAACCCCTCCCCTCAAGAGTTGGAACCCCTACCCAAAAAAGTTGAAACCCCCACCCATAAAAGTTGGAACCCGTACCCAAAAATGTTGGAACCCCTCCCCTCAAGAGTTGGAACCCCTACCAAAAGAGTTGGAACTATAACCCATAAAAGTTGAAACCCTTCTCCAAATAAGTTGAAACCCCCACCCATAAAAGTTGGAACTCCTACCCCAAAAAGTTGAAACCCCCACCCATAAAAATTGAAACCCGTACCCAAAAATGTTGAAACCCCTACCCAAAAAAGTTGGAACCCCTCCCCTAAGAGTTGGAACCCCTACCCAAAAAAGTTGAAACCCCCACTCAAAAATGTTGAAACCCCTCCCCTTAAGAGTTGGAACCCCTACCCAAAAAAGTTGAAACCCCCACCCATAAAAGTTGGAACCCATACCCAAAAATGTTGAAACTCCTACCCAAAAAAGTTGGAACCCCTCCCCTAAGAGTTGGAACCCCTACCCAAAAAAGTTGAAACCCCCGCCCATAAAAGTTGGAACCCTTACCCAAAAATGTTGGAACCCCTCCCCTCAAGAATTGGAACCCCTACCCAAAAAAGTTGAAACCCCCACCCATAAAAGTTGGAACCCGTACCCAAAAATGTTGGAACCCCTCCCCTTAAGAGTTGGAACCCCTACCAAAAGAGTTGGAACTATAACCCATAAAAGTTGAAACCCTTCTCCAAATAAGTTGAAACCCCCACCCATAAAAGTTGGAACCCCTACCCAAAAAAGTTGAAACCCTCACCCATAAAAGTTGGAACCCTTACCCAAAAATGTTGAAACCCCTACCCAAAAAAGTTGGAACCCCTCCCCTAAGAGTTGGAACCCCTACCCAAAAAAGTTGAAACTCCCACCCATAAAAGTTGGAACCCTTACCCAAAAATGTTGGAACCCCTCCCCTCAAGAGTAGGAACCCCTACCCAAAAAAGTTGAAACCCCCACCCATAAAAGTTGGAACCCGTACCCAAAAATTTTGGAACCCCTCCCCTCAAGAGTTGGAACCCCTACCAAAAGAGTTGGAACTATAACCCATAAAAGTTGAAACCCTTCTCCAAATAAGTTGAAACCCCCACCCATAAAAGTTGGAACCCCTAACCAAAAAAGTTGAAACCCCCACCCATAAAAGTTGGAACCCTTACCCAAAAATGTTGAAACCCCTATCCAAAAAAATTGGAACCCCTCCCCTAAGAGTTGGAACCCCTACCCAAAAAAGTTGAAACCCCCATCCATAAAAGTTGGAACCCTTACCCAAAAATATTGAAACCCCTCCCCTCAAGAGTTGGAACCCCTACCCAAAAAAGTTGAAACCCCCACCCATAAAAGTTGGAACCCGTACCCAAAAATGTTGGAACCCCTACCCTCAAGAGTTGGAACCCCTACCAAAAGAGTTGGAACTATAACTCATAAAAGTTGAAACCCTTCTCCAAATAAGTTGAAACCCCCACCCATAAAAGTTGGAACCCCTACCCAAAAAAGTTGAAACCCCCACCCATAAAAGTTGGAATCCTTACCCAAAAATGTTGAAACTCTTACCCAAAAAAGTTGGAACCCCTCCCCTAAGAGTTGGAACTTTTACCCAAAAAAGTTGAAACCACCATCCCTCGGTCTTAGTTTAAATTACACTTACACCCCTAAACTATAACACTATTTTTATTTTGTTCTCAATCTAACCCAAAAAAATTAAATTAACCTTCAATTTCATGAAATTAATATTTAATTCATAAAATTAATATCAAATCGACATTCAATTCATCCAATTACCACACAATTTATCAAAATTAACATCCAAAATAATCCAAAGAAAATTTAATTTATCAAATCAACACCAAACCAAAGTAATATGAAAATTAATCAAATAAACATTTAATTCATTAACTCAACTTTAAATTAACATTACATTTCATCTAATAAACATTCAATTAATAAAATTTTCGATGGTAATTTGATAAATTGAGTATTAATTTAATGCACTTGAATATAAATTAAATGAATTGAATGTTAATTTTATGTTAATTTGATGAATTGAATATTAATTGGATATGATTGAATGTTAAGTTGATGAATTAAATGTTTATTAGATGAAATTGAATGTTGATTTGAAGAATTGAATGTTAATTTTTTATTTATTTGAAAAATTAAACGTTTATTAGTTGAAATTGTACGTTACTTTGGTGTTAATTTGTTAAATCGAGGATTTTCGATGTTAATTTTATGAATTGAATGTTACTCGAATGAATTTGAATATAAATTGGATGACATTGAATGTTACGTTGATGAATTAAATGTTTATTAGGTAAAATTAAATGTTGATTTGAAGAATTAAATGTTAATTTGGCGTAAATTTGATGAATTGAATATTAATTGCTTGTTACTTGTTGATTTAATTAATTGAGTATTTATTGGATGAGTTTGGATGTTAATTTGATGAATTATAATATCAAAAGGTTAAAAGTGTAATATGAAAGGGATAAAAGTGTAATATAACAGGAGAGGTAAGTGTAATTATACAGACGATCGGTCCACCATTCCTACTACCGGTCTTAGTTCAAATTACACTTAAACCCCTAAACTATAACACTGTTTTTATTTTGTTCTCAATGTAACCCAACACAATTAAATTAACGTTCAATTTCTTGAAATTAATATTTAATTCATCAAATTAATATCAAATTAACATTAATTCAACCAATTAATAATGAGTTCACCAAATTAATACTAAATCGACATTCAATTCATCCAATTACCACTCAATTTATCAAAATTAACATCCAAAATAATCCAAAAAAAATTTAATTTATCAAATCAACACCAAACCAAAGTAATATGAAAATTAATCAAATAAACATTTAATTCATCAACTCAACTCTAAATTAACATTACATTTCATCTAATAAACATTCAATTAATAAAATTTTGGATGGTAATTTGATAAATTGAGTATTAATTTAATGCACTTGAATATAAATTAAATCAATTGAATTTTAATTTTATGTTAATTTGATGAATTGAATATTAATTGGATGTGATTGAATGTTAAGTTGATGTATTAAATATTTATTAGATGAAATTGAATGTTGATTTGAAGAACTGAATGTTAATTTGTTATTTATTTGAAAAATTAAACGGATGAAATTGCACGTTACTCTGGTGTTAATTTGTTAAATCGAGGATTTTTGATGTTAATTTTATGAATTGAATGTTACTCGAATGAATTTGAATATAAATTGGATGAGATTGAATGTTACGTTGATTAATTAAATGTTTATTACGTAAAATTAAATGTTGATTTGAAGAATTGAATGTTAATTTGGTGTAAATTTGATGAATTGAGTATTAATTGCATGTTACTTGTTGATTTAACAAATTGAGTATTTATTAGATGAGTTTGAATGTTAATTTAATGAATTATAATATCAAAAGGGTAAAAGTGTAATATCAAAGGGATAAAAGTGTAATATGATAGGAGAAGTAAGTGTAATTATACACACGATCGGTCCACATTCCCAGGACCGGTCTTAGTTTAAATTATATTTACACCCCTAAACTATAACACTATTTTTATTTTGTTCCCAATCTAACCCAACAAAATTAAACTAACATTCAATTTCGTGAAATTAATATTTAATTCATCAAATTAATATCAAATTATGTTGAGGTCATCTAATTAATATTCAATTCATCAAATTAATACTAAATCGACATTCAATTTATCCAATTACCACTCAATTTATCAAAATTAACATCCAAAATAATCCAAAAAAAATTTAATTTATCAAATCAACACCAAACCAAAGTAATATGAAAATTAATCAAATAAACATTTAATTCATCAACTCAACTCTAAATTAACATTACATTTCATCTAATAAACATTCAATTAATAAAATTTTGGATGGTAATTTGATAAATTGAGTATTAATTTAATGCACTTGAATATAAATTAAATGAATTGAATTTTAATTTTATGTTAATTTGATGAATTGAATATTAATTGGATGTGATTGAATGTTAAGTTGATGAATTAAATGTTTATTAGATAAAATTGAATGTTGATTTGAAGAACTGAATGTTAATTTGTTAATTATTTGAAAAATTAAACTGATGTAATTGCACGTTACTCTGGTGTTAATTTGTTAAATCAAGGATTTTCGATGTTAATTTTATGAATTGAATGTTAATTTCACGAAATTGAATATAAATTGGATGAGATTGAATGTTACGTTGATGAATTAAATGTTTATTACGTAAAATTAATTGTTGATTTGAAGAATTGAATGTTAATTTGGTGTAAATTTGATGAATTGAGTATTAATTGCATGTTACTTGTTGATTTAACAAATTGAGTATTTATTGGATGAGTTTGGATGTTAATTTGATGAATTATAATATTAAAAGGTTAAAAGTGTAATATCAAAGGGATAAAAGTGTAATATGATAGGAGAAAGTGTAATATGATAGGAGAAGTAAGTGTAATTATACACACGATCGGTCCACCATTCCCAGACCGGTCTTAGTTTAAATTATATTTACACCCCTAAACTATAACACTATTTTTATTTTGTTCCCAATCTAACCCAACACAATTAAATTAACATTCAATTTCGTGAAATTAAAATTTAATTCATCAAATTAATATCAAGTTAACATTTAATTCATTCAATTAATATTCGATTCATCAAATTAATACTAAATCGACATTCAATTCATTCAATTACCACTCAATTTATCAAAATTAACATCCAAAATAATCCAAAAAGGAATTTAATTTATCAAATCAACACCAAACTAAAGTAATATGAAAATTAATCAAATAAACATTTAATTCATTAACTCAACTCTAAATTAACATTACATTTCATCTAATAAACATTCAATTAATAAAATTAACATTTAAATTCAATTATAAACATTAAATTCATCCAATACATATTCATTCGTCAAATTAATCCCAAATTTTTGTTCAATTGATGAAATCAATAACAAATATATATTCAATTCATACAATTTATATTAATTTGGTGCTATTTTATTTCTTGTGAATATTGGTCCACAAATCACCAAAACCTTATCTTCTCCCTCTACCCACTTTCCCGCCTACCCACTTCCCGCCTAAACGACTGGTTACTGGTCTTGCCTTCCCTCCATCTCTTTCACTGTGGTTACTGTCTTCCCTGTTGAGTCTGCGACGTGAAACTCCATTACAGACTCCGTCTTTTCAGATTCCACCTTAGGTTCTCTGTTTCGATTGCATTGTTGTCTATTGCTGAATCCAGATTTCAGATTTGTTTCTGCTTCGACTGCCGGTACTTTCAATTTCTATGCTGCCTTGGAATTTCTGAGAATTCTCTTCAGTTTTTGGGCATGATTACCCAGAATCAGACCCTTTTTTTATTTGGTGCATTGGATATGGAGAAGAAATCTAGACCCATTTACTGTTCTTGTCTTCTCTTTAGATGCTTTCTCTGGGTGTCCTGCTTCAACATTTTTATTTCTTCACCATTCTTACAGACGTCTTTGGAAGCAGAGGACTTTTCATATACCTTTATATCCCAGCACTCCACGAAGAATTCCCTCTGCATCCTCCAAGATCTATCCACGTCTCTTGGTCTTCATTCTGGATATTCATCTTCTACCATGCTTCTGGATAAAAGCCTTTCGTTTCTCTTTGTTGTGGCATGCAGCCAACGCCTGAACATGTGCAAGATATTATCTTCTCTGCTATTTTGCAGGTGGTCAAAGGGAGAAGATCTCTCAGAGGTTGTTTCTCTCATCGAAAATGCAAGAGTCTGTGTTTTGGTCTCCTTTGTTCACGCGTCTGTTCAGTTGCCCTATCTCATAGACTGTTCACCTTCTTCTCTGATAAGCAGGCTCCAAGCTCAAACGTTCAACTCTTAACTCCCAGTTCTACCTCAAGCCTCCAGACCAAGCTTCCAGCTCATCAAGCTCAAACTCCTGCTCTCAGCTCATCAAGCATACATGGCTGTTTTTTAATGCATCCCTAATATGAGCTGAGTTTTAGGTTACATGCATTAAAGAAGGAGCATGCTTTATAATTTTATTATTTCTTTAATTCTTGTATCATGCATGCATTGCTTCTATTTATTTTATTTCGTGTATCGAGGCTAAGGTACATATTCCCTCTAGGTATAATTTGATTTTTTAATCAATAAAATTCGGTCGAGGTTTCATTGAATGTTTATTATTCGAAATGAAATGTTAATTTGTTAAATTGAATGTTAATTTGGTATTGATTTGATGAATTAAATCTTTAGTAGATGAGTTTATATTTGAATTTGATGAATTGAATGTTAATTTAATGAATTTGAATATAAATTAAATGAATTGAACGTTAATTTTATGTTAATTTGATGAATTGAATGTTAATTAGATGTGATTGAATGTTAAGTTGATGAATTAAATGTTTATTAGATGAAATTGAATGTTAATTTGGTGCTAGTTTGATGAATTGAATGTTAATTTGGTATTAATTGATGAATTGAATGTTAATTTGGTGTTAATTTAATAAATTGAATGCTTATTATACGAAACGAAATATTAATTTATTGAATTGAATGTTAATTTGATGTTGATTTGATGAATTAAATGTTTATTCGATAAATTTCTATATTACATTGGTGTTGGTTTGATAAATTAAATTTTATCAGATGATTTTGGATGTTAATTTGATGAATTGAGTGTAAATTGGATGAATTTGACTATATATTGTATAAATTGAATGTTAATTTAGTATTTATTTGATAAATTAAAATTTTATTAGATGAAATTCAATGTTAGGTTAATTTGATGAATTAAATATTTATTAGGTAGAATTGAATGCGAATTTAATGAATTGAATATTAATTTTGTATTAATTTGATGAATTGAATGTTAGTTTGATGTTGATTTGAAGAATTGAAAGTTAATTTGGTGTTAATTTGATGAATTGAATGTTAAACAGTTAATTTAAATGTTAATTTAATGAATTGAATGTTTATTATTTGAAATGAAATGTTAATTTGTTAAATTGAATGTTAATTTAGTGTTGATTTGATGAATTAAATCTTTATTAGATATTTTGTATTTTAATTTGATGAATTGAATGTTAATTTAATGAATTTAATATTAATTGGATGAATTGAATTTTAATTTGGTGTTAATATGATGAATTGAATGTTTATTTGATGAAATTGAATGTTTATTTGATATAAATTTGATGAATTAAATATTAAATGTTATTAGATGAAATTAAATGTTAATTTGTTGAATTGAATATTAATTTGATATTGATTTGATGAATTAAATGTTTATGAATTTAATTGTATGTTACTTTGATGTTGATTTGTTAAATTGAACCTTTATTGGATGCTTTTTGATGCTAATTTGATAAATTGAGTGTTAATTTAATGAATTTGAATATAAATTAGATGAATTGAATGTTAATTTTGTGTTAAATTGATGAATTGAATATTAATTGGATGTGATTGAATGTTAAATTGATAAATTAAATGTTTATTAGATGAAATTGAATGTTAATTTGTTATTTATTTGAAAAATTAAAAGTTTATTGGGTGAAATTGAATGTTACGTTGATGAATTAAATATTTATTAGTTGAATTTTAATGTTAATCTAATGAATTAAATTTTTATTAGGTAAAATGAAATGTTGATTTGAAGAATTGAATGTTAATTTGGTGTAAATTTGATGAATTGAGTATTAATTGGATGAAATTACATGTTACATTGATGTTTATTTAATAAATTGAATATTTATTGGATGATTTTGGATGCTAATTTGAGAAATTAAGTGTTGATTGAATGAAGTTGAATATAAATTGAATAAATTGAATCTTAATTTGGTGTTAATTTGATGAATTGAATATTAATTAGATGAAATTGAATGTTAAGTTGATGAACTAAATGTTTATTAGTTGAATTTTAATGTTAATTTGATGAATTAATTATCTATTAGGTAAAATTCAATGTTGATTTGAAGAATTCAATGTTAATTTGATGTAAATTTGGTGAATATAATATTAATTGGATTAAATTACATGTTATTTTGATGTCGATTTGATAAGTTCAATCATTTATTGGATGATTTTGTATCTTAAAGTCGTCTCGGACTATTTAAATACAAAATTGAATATTTTTGGGATAAAATTGATAAATTAATATTTTAGGAACCATAAATATATATAACTTTGAGGATAAAAGTGTAATTAACTTTTTTTTTTCATATTAGGACCGGCCTTGGAAGCCACGATCGGTCGTAGCTTAGAAATGAAGACTTACACTTTCATCCCTAAAATTATCCATATTTATTAATTTGATTCTTAAAATATTAATTTTTTAATTTAATCTTTAAAATTTTTAATTTTGTGTTCAAATAGTCCTAGATAAACTTTTAACATGCAAAATCATCCAATAAAATAATCCAATTAATATTCAACTCATTAAATTTACACTAAATTAACATTCAACTCTTCAAATCAAATTCAACTTCATCTAATAAACATTTAATTCATCAAATTAATATTCAGTTATTTATTAATAAATTACATTTACACCACTGAAATATAACAATGTTTATTTATCCAGTTATTTATTTATTCATTTATTTTGGAGGTCCACAATAACCTTATCTCTCTACTCTCTTCCCACCTTTTTTTGTCATTCCCGCCTTTTTCTTCTTTTCCCGCCCAAATCACTTCTCTTCCCTCCATCCCTTTACTAGTACATATACTTCTTTGAAAATAAAAAATATTTTTGTGATGCAAAGTATTTTTCAAAATTAACACTAAATCGAATTAACACTAAATCGACATTCAATTAATAAAATTAATATTTAAATTCAACTATTAACATTAAATTCATCCAATACATATTCATTTGTCAAATTAACACCAAATTTATGTTCAATTAATAAAATCAATACCAAATATATATTCAATTCATACTTTTTTATATTAATTTGGTGTTAGTTTGATGAATTGAATGTTAATTTGGTATTGATTTGATGAATTAAATGTCAATTTGGTGTTAATTTGTTTAATTGAATGTTAATTTGATGTTGATTTGATGAATTAAATGTTTATTCGATAAATTTCTATATTACATTGGTGTTGGTTTAATAAATTGAATTTTATCAGATGATTTTGGATGTTAATTTGATGAATTGAGTTTTAATTAGATGATTTTGAATATAAATTGGATGAATTGAATGTTAATTTAGTATTAATTTGATTAATTTAATATTTATTTGATGAAATTGAAAGTTAAGTTAATTTGATGAATTAATTATTTATTAGATGGAATTGAATGTGAGTTTGATGAATTGAGTATTAATTTTGTGTTAATTTTATGAATTCAAAGTTAATTTAGTGTTAATTTGAAGAAGTGAATATTAATTTGGTGATAATTTGATGAATTGAATATTAATTGGATGAAATTGAATCTTAATTTGATGAATTTAATTTTAAATAGTTAATTTCAATGTTAATTTTATGAACTGAATGTTTATTATACAAAATGGAATGTTAATTTGTTGAATTGAATGCTAATTTAGTGTTGTTTTGATGAATAAAATATTTATTCAATGAATTTTTATATTACATTGGTGTTGGTTTAATAAATTGAATTTTTATTAGGTGATTTTGGATGTTAATTTGATGAATTGAGTGTAAATTGGATGAATTTAAATATATATTTGATAAATTGAATGTTAATTTAATGTTAATTTGATAAATTAAAATTTTATTTGATGGAATTGAATGTTAGGTTAAGTTGATGAATTAAATATTTATTAGATAGAATTGAATGTGAATTTAATGAATTGAATATTAATTTTGTGTTAATTTGATGAATTGAATGTTAGTTTGGTGTTGATTTGAAGAATTGAAAGTTAATTTGATGAATTGAATGTTAAATAGTTAATTTAAATGTTAATTTAATGAATTGAATGTTTATTATTCGAAATGAAATGTTAATTTGTTAAATTGAATGTTAATTTGGTATTGATTTGATGAATTAAATATTTATTAGATGATTTTATATTTTAATTTGATGAATTGAATGTTAATTTAATGAATTAAATATTAATTTGATGACTTGAATTTTAATTTGGTGTTAATATAATGATTTGAATGTTTATTGGATGAAATTGAATGTTAAGTTGATGAATTAAATATTTATTAGATGAAATTGAATGTTGATTTGAAGAATTGAATATTAATTTGTTATTTATTTGAATAATTAAACGTTTATTGGATGAAATTGCACGTTACTTTGGTGTTAATTTGTTAAATCGAGAATTTTCGATGTTAATTTTATGAATTGAATGTTACTTGAATGAATTTGAATATAAATTGGATGAGATTGAATGTTACGTTGATGAATTAAATGTTTATTACGTAAAATTAAATGTTGATTTGAAGAATTGAATGTTAATTTGGTGTAAATTTGATGAATTGAGTATTAATTGCATGTTACTTGTTGATTTAAATAAATTGAGTATTTATTGGATGAGTTTGGATGTTAATTTGATGAATTATAATATTAAAAGGTTAATAGTGTAATATCAAAGGATAAAAGTGTAATATAATAGGAGAAGTAAGTGTAATTAAACACACGATCGGTCCACATTCCCAGGACCGGTCTTAGTTTAAATTATATTTACACCCCTAAACTATAACACTACTTTTATTTTGTTCCCAATCTAACCCAACACAATTAAATTAACATTCAATTTCATGAAATTAATATTTAATTCATCAAATTAACATTTAATTCATCTAATTAATATTTAATTCATCAAATTAATACTAAATCGACATTCAATTCATCCAATTACCACTCAATTTATCAAAATTAACATTCAAAATAATCCAAAAAAAAATTAATTTATCAAATCAACACCAAACCAAAGTAATATGAAAATTAATCAAATAAACATTTAATTCATTAACTGAACTCTAAATTAACATTACATTTCATCTAATAAACATTCAATTAATAAATAAACGATGGTAATTTGATAAATTGAGTGTATATTTAATGCACTTGAATATAAATTAAATGAATTGAATGTTAATTTTATGTTAATTTGATGAATTAAATGTTTATTACATGAAATTGAATGTTGATTTGAAGAATTGAATGTTAATTTGTTATTTATTTGAAAAATTAAACGTTTATTGGATGCACGTTACTTTTGGTGTTAATTTGTTAAATCGAGAATTTTCGATGTAAATTTTATGAATTGAATGTTACTTGAATGAATTTGAATATAAATTGGATGAGATTGAATGTTACGTTGATGAATTAAATGTTTATTACGTAAAATTAAATGTTGATTTGAAGAATTGAATGTTAATTTGGTGTAAATTTGATGAATTGAGTATTAATTGCATGTTACTTGTTGATTTAACAAATTGAGTATTTATTGGATGAGTTTGGATGTTAATTTGATGAATTATAATATTAAATGGTTAAAAGTGTAATATAAAAGGGATAAAAGTGTAATATAATAAGAGAAGTAAGTATAATTAAACACACGATTGGTCCACATTCCCAGGACCGGTCTTAGTTTAAATTATATTTACTCCCCTAAACTATAACACTACTTTTATTTTGTTCCCAATCTAACCCAACACAATTAAATTAACATTCAATTTCATGAAATTAATATTTAATTCATCAAATTAACATTTAATTCATCTAATTAATATTCAATTCATCAAATTAATACTAAATCGACATTCAATTCATCCAATTACCACTCAATTTATCGAAATTAACATTCAAAATAATCCAAAAAAAATTTAATTTATCAAATCCACACCAAACCAAAGTAATATGAAAATTAATCAAATAAACATTTAATTCATTAACTGAACTCTAAATTAACATTACATTTCATCTAATAAACATTCAATTAATAAATAAACGATGGTAATTTGATAAATTGAGTGTATATTTAATGCACTTGAATATAAATTAAATGAATTGAATGTTAATTTTATATTAATTTGATGAATTGAATATTAATTGGATGTGATTGAATGTTAAGTTGATGAATTAAATGTTTATTACATAAAATTGAATGTTGATTTGAAGAATTGAATGTTAATTTGTTATTTATTTGAAAAATTAAACGTTTATTGGATGCACGTTACTTTGGTGTTAATTTGTTAAATCGAGGATTTTCGATGTAAATTTTATGAATTGAATGTTACTTGAATGAATTTGAATATAAATTGGATGAGATTGAATGTTACGTTGATGAATTAAATGTTTATTACGTAAAATTAAATGTTGATTTGAAGAATTGAATGGTAATTTGGTGTAAATTTGATGAATTGAGTATTAATTGCATGTTACTTGTTGATTTAACATATTTATTGGATGAGTTTGGATATTAATTTGATGAATTATAATATCAAAAGGTTAAAAGTGTAATATCAAAGGGATAAAAGTGTAATATGATAGGAGAAGTAAGTGTAATTATACACACGATCGGTCCACATTCCCAGGACCGGTCCTAGTTTAAATTATATTTACACCCCTAAACTATAACACTATTTTTATTTTGTTCCTAATCTAACCCAACACAATTAAATTAACATTCAATTTTATGAAATTAATATTTAATTCATCAAATTAATATCAAATTAACATTTAATTCATCCAATTAATATTCAATTCATCAAATTAATACTAAATGTACATTCAATTCATCTAATTACCACTCAATTTATCAAAATTAACATCCAAAATAATCCAAAAAAAAATTAATTTTTCAAATCAACACCAAACCAAAGTAATATGAAAATTAATCAAATAAACATTTAATTCATTAACTCAACTCTAAATTAACATTACATTTAATCTAATAAACATTCAATTAATAAAATTAACATTTAAATTCAACTATTAACATTAAATTCATCCAATACATATTCATTGTCAAGAGTTGAAACCCCAAGAGTTGGAACCAACCCAAAAAAGTTGAAACTCTCCCCAAACCTCTACCCAAACAGTTGGAACTCTTACCTAAAAAAGTTGGAACATATACCAAAAAAGTTGAAACCCTTACCCAAAAAAGTTGGAACCCCTCCCCTAAGAGTTGGAACCTCTACCCCCAACAGTTGGAACTCCTACCAAAAATGTTGGAACTCTCCCCCCAACAGTTGGAACTCCTTCCTCAAAAGAGTTGGAACTCCTCCCCGAGAGTTGGAACTCCTCCCCAACAGTTGGAACCGTTACCCAAAAAGTTGGAAATCTTACCAAAAAAGTTGGAACCCCTCTCCCAACAGTTGGAACCCCTACCAAAAATGTTGGAACCCCTCCCCCAAGAGTTGGAACCCTTACCCCCCCAACAGTTGGAACTCCTACTAAAAATGTTGGAACCCCTCCCCCAACAGTTGGAACTCCTCCCCCCAAGAGTTGGAACCTCTACCCAAAAAAATTGGAACCCCCCCAAAGTTAAAACTCTTATCCAAAAAAGTTGGAACTATTACCCATAAAAGTTGGAACCCTTACCCAAAAAAGTTGGAACCTCTACCCAAAAAAGTTGGAACCCCTCCCCCCAAGAGTTGGAACACTTATCCAAAAAAGTTGGACCCCCCTGAGTTGGAACCCTTACCCAAAAAAGTTGGAACTATTACCCATAAAAGTTGGAACTATTACCCAAAAAAGTTGGAACCCCTACCCAAAAAAGTTGGAATCCTTACCCAAAAAAGTTGGAACCCCTACCCAAAAAAGTTGGAACCCCTCCCCCCAATAGTTGGAACCTCTACCCAAAAAAGTTGGAACCCCAATCCAAAAAAGTTGGAACCCTTACCCAAAAATGTAGGAACCCCTCCCCCCAAGAGTTGAACTCCTATCCAAAAAAGTTGGAAACCCTTCCCCCCAAAGTTGGAACCCTTACCCAAAAGAGTTGGAACTATTACCCAAAAAAGTTGGAACCTCTACCCAAAAAAGTTGGAACCCCTACCCAAAAAAGTTGGAACCCGTCCTCCCAAGAGTTGGAACCCTTACCCCCAACAGTTGGAACCCAACTAAAAATGTTGGAACCCCTCCCCCATGGAACCCCTACCCAAAAAAGTTGGAACCTCTCCCCCAAGAGTTGGAACCCTACCCTAAGAGTTGAAACCCCTACCCCATAAAAGTCGGAACTAAATTGTATGTTTATTTTGATGTTGAGTTGTTATATGAAACCTTTAAATGTTTAATTTAAACCTTTAAATTATTAAATCTTTAAAATCTCACCTTGAAATCTCACCTGATTTGATGAATTAAATGTTTATTGAATGAAATTGTATGTTATTTTGATGTTGATTTGTTAAATTAAACATTTATTGGATGATTTTCGATGGTAATTTGATAAATTGAGAAAAAAAAATCTTTTTTTGAAGGATTTTTAATGTTAATTTAATGAATTAAATGTTTATTAGGTAAAATTAAATGTTGATTTTAAGAATTGAATGTTAATTTGGTGTAAATTTGATGAATTAAGTATTAATTGTATGAAATTGGATTTAATAAATTGAATATTTATTGGATGATTTTAGATGTTAATTTAATGAATTATAATATCAAAAGTTTAAAAGTGTAATATCAAACAGGAGGGTTACAACTGTTTTGGATGTTACAACTGTTTTGGTGGTGCAACTTTTGAGGCTAGGTACAACAACTTGTTACCTTTGGCTAAGTAATGAAAGAGCAACCGATTTCACCAGTTTTAAGACCCATGTGTCAGTCAAACTACTTTTCGGTATGGTACCGAAAAGTAGTTTGACGGTATAGTAGTGTTACCCTGTCGAGATTTGAGAGTTGACTAAGATACTAAAAAGCTCCACATACCCATGCAAGAGACAAGACAACTACTGCATTTAGGAAACACATCTGTCTCCATCTGTCACTGAGCTGGGTGCCCCCCACCCCATCCCATCCCCACACCCACCGAAAAAAAAAAAAATCCCCAATTTGGAGATGCGTTAGAGCAACTCCAGTCCCTTCTCTATTTCTTATTTTTTAATTAGTTTAGATAGTCAAACATTAAAAATCATCTCCAACCCACTCTCTATATCCCATTTCACTAAAATGACTTTCCAAATGTGGAGAGTCATTTAGTCTCTCCAAATTCTCTCTCTACCTCTTTTTCTTTCTATCTCTCTCTATATATGTATTGTAATTTTTAAAGTTAGTGAGAGTTGGGTGTAATAGTTAACTAAAATAGAGAGCGTAATTGGAGTAAACTTGTAAAAATGACTAGCTAAAATAGAGAATACAATATTTAAATATATTTTGACTAGTCATTTTAGAGAGTTGGATTGAAGGTGTTCTTAGATGTAACACCAAAGATATGGCAATTGCAAAAGTCATGAAGAAGGAGAGAGAAAAACATGTCTTTGAAGAAGCTTTGGAAGTAGATTTTCCTCACCAGCCATTTTAGCTAGGATAAGGCTATTCGTGCCGAAATTTGATTCCAGCCTTTGATTTGGGTTTGGAGTATTTAGAACCATTGATTGATTTTTTTTTTTTTTTTCATCAATGGGAAAAATGATAAAGTATTAAAAGTAACCAAAAAATAAATATTACATGTGTCAACTTTTTACTTGATAAAATGTGAAGGTATGATACCAGAAAAAACATGTTTGATACCGTAACACTCCTCTTCTAACTATGACAGTTGAAATGACTTCCAAAAGACAATTATACTGGTATTTGCCAGCCCTCAGTGGCAAACAACCTGTGCAATATGAACCTTAGAAGTCAAAAAGATAATATAAAGTAGGAAGAAACGAGAAGCACAGCTGATTAATTATCAAGAACAGAAATGGTTCAAAAAAAAACCATTCATTTCTAGTCAGAGTCCAGATCGTCTTGCTCTTCGGATTCAAGTTCTCTCACATTGTTAAATACAACATCAACATTCAATGATATCCGCTGCGTATGTTCCTCAACATATTTCAAAATCATCTGTAGCTGTTCTTGATAAGCCGCAGATTTTTTCCTCTCCCGGTGCAACTCTGTGGATAGTTCCCTGATCTTAAGATCCTTCTCATCCTGAGGACCAAAATGTTTATCAACTTCTCTCGAACAACCAAGCATAAAATAAATTAAAGCAACAAATAATTAGAGGGGTGGTTGGGCAAATTTGGATTTTCCAACTTAGAAGGAGGTCCCTTGTGTGGACTAATCTTATATCATCAAGGTATAGTCAAACAAACTTCTCTAGTTGCTTTCTCAGGCTTCTTGTAAATGCAATGTAATTGGGAAGGAAATAAAATAAGGTAACGTAAGTAACAGTTCAACTAAAGAGTATTGATTCTGTTTAAATTTTATAGCTTAACTAAACTTCATTTATCGACAGACTAATATGATGAATGACACAACTTAAAAGCAGAAAACGTTAAATGCTGTACTTCGGAAATTTCAAAATGCGACTTAAAAAGTATCAAACAGAACACAACAAAGTCTATAGTCAGATGTTTAATCAAAACTTTGCTTCAACTTTATTACCTATTTACTAATTCCTAGCTCTTTGGTAAAAAGGCATGAAGTTTTAGATACTGATTGATGCCTATGTCATGTGTGCACATCATCCGAAAGAACATAGAACACATGCTTGTCCTAAGTAGGAAATATATGATCAAGTAATAAGGACATGATGGTTTCTCTTCATTAAACTCCACATCATAGGTTTGATTTTATTTCTTAATTACGAACCCAATAAGATAACCAATTGAATTAGTGTTTTTCTGAGAAGTATAGGAATGCTACCAGCCAAGCCCAGGCAGCTTCCGAACACGCCAAACTATCATCAAGCTAAACCCCAAAAAACGCTTCCAAGATTTTTCTAGTTTATTGAAACCCTCAATTTTCTCCAAGTGCACCTCGAAGAATCTAATAATCGGCTCAGCTAGGTTTGGTTTATTAAAAGCTCTACATGCCTGATAGTAACGTGACATTGCAACAATCATAATTACTTACTGAAACAAAACAAGGTGACATACATAACATGATATCTGAAGTAGACACCATTAGGACAGCGCATATGTAGAACTCGGAAAAAAGTTGAGAATCGGGACCATTTTTCTACCCGTGTCGGGGTTAGAAAATGGCTATACAAAGAAAACAAAGAACACTGAAGGTTCAATGCTGAAGACCTTGTTTTGATAGGCATTGGCTTTGGTAGTTGTTTAAGAACCTGAAACGGCCGGAGACAACTTGTCTAGCCAACCCATCCTTGCTAGAAGTGAGGATTTAAATCTGGGAATTTCTCTGTTAGTGCAAGAGGTTGTTTACATTCAAGCATTATCAGACGCAGCTTTCTACATGTCCTCATTTAAAAAGGTGATTACCTTAATTGATACTCTTTCATCAAGAAGTCACAAAAAGTAATTTCTATCAATATATGGACATCTACTGAGACACGTCACAAGAAAACATCGGTTGACTTGAAATTGAACAAGTAAACAGGCAGTTAAAATTTAATTCCACTGTTTCTAATCAATCCTATATCTTAGGAATAAAACAGTAACTTTACGGTACTTGTGTTTCGATAAAGTATATTCACAACACATACCTCGCAGAATGCAATCCTATGAGATCGTCGGGGTGGCATTTTGGTAGGATTAAGCTCATGATTATGCTCTTTTACAAAACCATATATGACCCACTTTCCTCCATCTTTGGCAGCTATCCTCAACATTGCATTGCATCCCTCTCTGGTGGCCGGCCGTGATGCAAGAACTCTGTTTACTTTGTCTGGATATTTTTCAGAACGAAAACCTTCTTTTGAACAAACAAACTCCCGACCAATTATTGAGTTGTCTTTAAGAGAGCGACGCGTGCGATTATTCCTTATGGTGAAGCCCACACGCCTTCCATACAGCTCATAAAATTCTCTAGCGTCCTCTGCTGTTTCAAACTCCAAGCCAACATATGGTTCTAAGGGTTCCAAACTTAAAGGTAAACTTTTAAGAGATGGTTCAACGCAATCATTATTTCCATTTAGACCATCTGATAGCTCATCTTCAGCTGTGTCATGACCATCAAAGGTTTCAGCTAACCAACGCCTATATATTCTGTTTGAACTAAATCCTTGGGTAGAAGAACCATCCATAATTAACCTGCCTGCAAATATTACGATATACAGCATCATGAAGAATGCCAGAGTCAATAATGGAAACATCAAAACCAATGCAAAACTTACATTGACCGCATAGCATTCATTCAGAGAAAGTGTAGGAGTCAAAGACAGTAACTCATCATGTTATTTCATCATTATCTCCATCAGTCAAAACTAGCCAATTCTACTAACTAGAATCTGTATAGAACAACATGTTGTTGGAACATGTAACCACGATGGGCCTAACCACGTGGCTTCGGGTGGCCTCTAATAGGCTCACTCAATCCTCCCCATCCTGTAATCCATAGACACAGGATGCAGTACGACACAACAAAAAACCATATCGACATATAGACAGGACATTTCTCAGAAGTAGGGCATGGATCTGTTGAGACATGCAACAAGTTCATCAAGTTTTGTTAATTACATATCAACACATTAATTTTTTTAGTCCTAGACAATGCCAAATTAAGTGTCTTGACACGTCTCCAAAAGAGTGCCGGACACAGGAGATTAAGATTTATCTCTTAATTACGGACATGGTTTAACGAGGATCGAACCCATGTCCGTGTCAGTGCTCGACACTAGTTCCTAATCCTTACCTCAGTCACCTCAATCCTATCATACCGCCAGGTTCGGTAACATTACACTCCCATCACATCACAATTACATATGACTCTAAACGAGCACTAGACTACAATGCCAACCACTTCGTGTCTATGGTGCTCACTTTCATTTTAGTCGACTTCCCAAAGAAAAAAAAATACCTATTGTTCTCATACCATTAAAGCTTTGGTGGGACTTGGACCGCCTTAACCAAATGAACTTTCCCTCTACAACAAAAGAAAATAATATGAGACATCACAGAATGACAAAAGGTGCATAGGTACACACAGAGATATGGAGAGAGAGAGAGAGAGAGAATTTACAATATTATGCTTGGGAAGTTAGAATCCAGTTTGAAGCTATAGAGTAAAGCTAACTAATGGTCCTATTATTGGAAGTGATCAGTACTTCTTATGAGTTGTATGTTAACAATTATCCGGGCAACTTATCAGCTGCTCAAAACTTCAAAATGTGCTGATAAAACTGTCTGAGCTAGTCCTTTGAGAAAGACCCTTTACAGATTTAGGTTTGTTCTTCCATGATTGAGCTTGTTTCGAATTGCTCTTGCAAGGGGTGATCCCCTTCGTTTTCACATCATGATATAATAAAAACGAATCATCAATAAATTTAAGTTCCGAAAAAAAGAAATGCTAAAGAGAGAGAGACAGAGAGAGAAGAAACCGAACCTGAGGAACTGTATGAAAATGTGCATTTAGAATCGTACGTTCTCAGCTCCTTCGTCTCTCAGTCAGCCTGATTGTAAGGTTACTGTTTTGAGGGTTTGATTGTAGCTTTGTGCGATTCTCGGCCATCAGAGACAGTAATTTCTTCTCGCGATATATGAAAAACAAGCCAGGATCTGGGTAATTTGGGCAATTCACAATCTTTAACCTAGTCGTCGGAGTCTGCGCCGGAGATGATGAAGCCGGAGTCGGAATCAAAGCCTTTGACGGTAGAGGCAGAGGAAAGTGAGCAGTTCAGATCAGAATTAGTACGGTTTTATATGGAAATAACTTTAAAAAAAGAAAATATTTTTGGTAATTAAGCTTTAGTACGGTTAACTCAAATACAACACTTAAAATAAATATATTCGGTAATTATTAATTAAATTTGCTTGATAATTAAAATTTTAATATCTTAATATATTAAATTCTCCTTAAAAATATGCTATAATATTAAGTAAGAGATGTTTTACTTAATTATGAAAATGTACAATAAAATCATCTTTAATAATATTTATAATATGATTTTTTTATCTTGAAATATTTCACAATCTTATTAAAATTCTAATTAATCTTCTCTCTAAAATTTCTAACCTATCTATCTTCCTTGCCGTTTTAATTGTCTTCTTCAGCAAGCGACACATGTAAGTCTTCTTTCTTATCTTTTTCCCTCGTCTTTTGCAGCAATACATATATATACATAATTACACACACAATTACACACGCATGCACTGCACACACACAGTTACACACACACATGCACTACACACACCCATACACACGCTCTATGCACACACACACATTTATTCTAAATTATTCTATTTTTTAATGAAATCTAATTTATTCTATTTTTTAATATTTTTTGATTATTTATTAATTATTGTTCACTTATTGTGTTATTCAACTTGTTATTATTCTATTAATAAAAGTATATTTTATAAATATTTTCTAAGTAAAGAATGACAAGATAAAACTGAAAATTAATTTATTTTCAGACGTCAGTTCTGTGTAGTTATCAAATAATTTGGTTTAATTCGATACTTAAATTTCAGTGGATACTAAACAGTTTACGAATTCATCATTCAGTTTTCAACTTTCAGACTTCAACTTTTAATTTTATCAAACATTACCTCAGCCTCTTCTTGAAATACTGAGAAAAATTGAAAATGACTTATTAAACTTGAATCACGAAAATTTATAACGTTTTTGTTTTCGTGTCTTTAAAAATATCAAAAACAGAGACAATTTTTGTCTCTGTTTTGTGGTAAACAATAAAACAGAAAACATGTTTGGGAGTCATTTGTGTCTATCAAATTATGAGAATAAAAACAAAAAACATGTTTGATAACTACTTCAAGTTTTATCCTAAATATGCTTTATAATATCTCATACAACAAAATACAAATCCAAAATTTTTTTAATTCATCAAAATTCACGTACACGGTTGATCTTCTGAAATAAAATAATAGAAGATTCTTCGTCCCATAGCAAAAGAATACATTGTAAGATCAAAAAGAAATCAGCAAGCTCAACACAACAACAACAAAAAGCAAGCTCAACACAGCAGCTTAACTAATCACTACTCAAATCATGTTGTGCTGCAACTCTAGCCGTGTATGGGAGATTTGAGCCATGTAGTGCTCCACTGTAATTACCCTCTTACAGTCATCTTCTAGGATCAAATGATTTCATTGTTTAGCTTGCTCCCCACAAGGCAGCTTGGTGAGTAGCCATTGCTTCAGCCAATAATGGTTCTTCAGATTCGCAGGATAACACATACCCAAAATCAAATATTTTCACAACGCTTGAATATAGATGTTGCACAGTCATGAATCAAGAGATATTAACAACTGCACTCACAAAAGTATAACATCAAAGATCCATATTTAAAGGGCTATTATACAAAGTTATAAAAAAAAAATCCCCCCCCCCCCCCCCCCCCTTATTTTGTTTTTCTCTTTCTTTTATTTCTTGCGGGGGGGCACTTAATAGATGGATTGAATTCCTTATTCAAGACTCTACTCAACCAAGTTCTACCAAAACCAAGGGAATGGTACCCCCAGGTCTATGTGTAGTTCTGCCACCATCCACAGAGGAGAAATATTGAACAATGACATCTCCCGAACACTCCTCAATGCCCATCTCATAGCCATACCCAAAATCAAACACACACACATGAGATTGTTGCTTTCAATGGTTTGACTGAGGCAAGACACACAGGCAAATCGACAGAGACACACGCGCACACACCCACAAATCGATACACACAGAGACAAAAACACAGATATAAGTTGTATATACATAGATCTATGTATATATATGCATATATATACAGATCTATATATATATATATATATATATCTACACATATATAGAGTTTTATATACATTCATCACATCAAGAGAGAGATTGATAGAGGGTTTCGGTTTGTCTTCGTCGTTGAAAGAGAGAGGAGAAGAGGGAGTCGTTGAGAGCTCCGGAGAAGAGAGAGAGTTGCTGAGAGTGGAGGAGAAGAGAGAGAGTCGATCTGTGTGTGTTCTTCTTCATCGTTGTTGCTGAGAAAAGAGAAGAGAAGAGTTGGCAAAACTGTGTGAGTGGAAAAATGAAAAAAGACCCCTTATTTATACTTCGAGAAATGAACTTGTCTTTTGTGGCTAACAAGATTTGAAGTTGAGACCTCATTTAATTAAGAAACGCGTGTTTTGTGTTTTGCATGTTTTCTGGAACACAAATTTTTTGTTCCCATTTTTTTGTCTTTGTTTCCAAATAACTAATATAAAACAAAAACAAAAACAGTACCCAACCATATTTTTGTTTTCATTTTTCACAAAAATTGAAAACAAAAATACAAAACACAAGACAAAGACAATAAACAAACAACCTCTTAAGTGTTGAATCCGAACTTCTGAACCCATGTGTACATTTCTCAACTTATCTTCTTTAAATCAAATTCGAATCTGGCCCGAGTTTGAATTTATTTACACGGATATGAACTAACAGATAATTGTTTTTTAAAATTTTTATTTTAACTAAAAAAATTTGTCGCGACATTTTTGAAACACGTCACCAATACTAAAAGATAATCCTTTTTTTTTTAATTTTTATTTTAACTAAAAAAATTATTCGCGACGTTTTTGAAAAACGTCGCCAAAACTAAAAGATAATTGTTTTTTTTTTTAATTTTCTCATTTAACAAGAAATGTATGGGCGACATTTTTTAAAAACGTCGCACAAAAAATAATTAAATTATTATTTTTTTAATTTTTTTTATTTAAGTAAAAAATTAATTTGCCAACCCGCCATTTCTCCCGCAAAAAAAAATTACGAGGGAATTGCCTTTTAGCGACGTTTTTAAAAAACGTCGCAAAAAATGCCAAAATAGAAATTTAAATTTGATTTTACTTTAAATTTTACATTATTTCTATTTACGACGATATTAAACTATTTGCGACGAAAAATTTTTGTTGTGAAAAATTGCCAATTCCCGCCATTTCTCCCGCCAAAAAATATTTTGGTGGGATTCGCCTTTTCATGACGCAAAAAAATTTTCAAAATAGAACTTTTGCGACAAAAGTATAAATCGTCGCTAATAGTGCACTTTTCGCGACGATTTTAAAATCGTCGCAAAAAATGCTTTTTGTTGTAGTGTTTGAATTTATTTAGACGGATATGAACTATGGATATATAATAATCTGAATCACTATAAATCCGATCCAAATTTAGTAAATTATTGTTATACAATAACCATATATAATATTATGTAACTTCGCCTATTTTGAGTTTTTGTGTCTATTTCTTGGGAGGGTTGAGTTAGGTGGCTGACAATTAGCGTAAAACTTTAACAGATTCAATATGAACATGAATCTAAATAATATACGTATAAATTCTATGACTGAGACATAATTATGCCAGATCGTCGGAGGGCTCCAACCCACAGATGGTGGTGGTCGTGCTACTGAACCTCCTTCATTTTAAGACTCCATTAGAGACTAACCAGTAGTCACAATAGATCTCAAGGAGCAAAAACTAGGTAATATAAGCTAATATATATGCAATGTATGCCTACAGTCTACAGAGTGCCTAACTCAATCCTATAGGAAGACCCGCTCTTATACCAATTGTAAGAATAAACGTTATTCTTATACGGAATGAATCGTCTCTCATGAGTACACACGTGGGATGCTAGACACTACCTAGAAGGGGAAGGGGGGAAGGGGGGAAGGGGATGTAACACCCCGCATTTTCTTTTATATATGTATATATATATATATATATATATAGTAAATAATTGTTGTAAAAATGTGGATATGTGTAGTGATGTGTGTTTGAATTTGGTAGATTGGAAAAGTAGAGATTTAAAATGTTAGTGGAAATAATAGTTGAAATTTGGTTTTTAATAAGTGAAAATAGGAAATTTTAGGTCCTAGAACTTGTATTAAATAGATTTGGTGTAGAAATATGTGTTGGAGAGGTTTGGGATGGATTTGGTTGGCTTAGGAATGGATTGGAAATGGAAAAAAAAAAAGGAATGAAACAGGCTGTAAACAGTGCACGTGAACAGTGCACTGGCTGCAAATTCAAGCGCGATTTCGACCTTGATTCAGTCAATATATCTTAAAACTCAAAACATGAAAGTTGTATATCTCTTTCTTATAATTCCATAGCATCTTGAATCATCTCAATCGGAGCTCGGATGAGAGAGTTATGCCCATTCTACGAAGACTGGTCTGGAGCAGAAAAAGTGTTTGCCGAAACAGTAAAAAAAATCGGGATTTTTGTGTTTTAAAACACCATTTTAAGCCCCATTTGTCCCATTCTTCCATTCCACTCTCACCACAAACCTCTTAGAGCCTTAGGAGAAGATAAAAGGAAGAAGAAAAGGGAGAAAGAGAGTCTCTAAAGCTTGGGCTTTGGTTTGAAATTCTTGATTTCAAGGTAGGGGTTTTCTTCCATTCACTTACATTGAGGCTAGAGTTATTATATATGTATGTTTTCACTCTCATTCTTATATATATGGTATGAAATACTTGATTCTTGACATTCTTGCAAAGATTATCATGTTTTAAACAAATCTATGGTGGAATAACCATTAAATCCTTTTTTCTCATCTTCAAACCGTAGGTTTCAAGAGAAAGGAGTTTTTCTTTTGATTTCTCCTATGTTCTTGATTTCAAAACTTTAGTGTTTCATATTGAACAACAAAATGGTATTTATGATGATCTCTTGTACATTTTCTTATATTACTCTTTGTACCACCACTTATGAGAATTGGGGATTTTTCTTGGAAATTGCTTGTAAATAGGAGACTTGTGGAATTGTTGCTATGGGTTCCTTGTCTCTTGGTATTATTGCAAACTTGATTATGTTTTGAGAAAAGTGATGGGTGGAGAGCCATAAAAATCTTAGTTTGTGAGAAACATGGATTTCTCTCTCTATCTTCACTCAAATTTGGCTTTGAAAACTATAGTGTTTTGTGTTGAGTATTGAAATGCTATTGTGCATGATCTCTTGTATTTTTCTTCATTATTTATTTGAAATTGTCTCATGATGAATTTGTGGATTTTATGGAATTTGCTTGAAAAATTGGGGGTTTATGGTATTGTTAGTTATGTGAGATATTTGTTGGTATTTTATCTCTTGCGTGGTTATATGATACGAACATGAATTACTATTGACCGGGTATCATGTAGTGGGTAGACGTCTTTATATGCCACGCGGGTATGAACTTTTCCTACCACATGGAGTGGGTAGACGCCTTTGTACGCCGTGTGGGTATGAACTTTTCCTATCACTAATGATCACAGATTAGTAACGTGGGTTATGTCGGACATACAGTGTGGGTTATCGTGCATTGTACCAGAAATGGTTTCGACAAGAGTTTCGGGAAGTATGGGATTCCGCGAGAACTTGTTGGAAACGGTTTATGGTAGAATGGATTACCAATGGTATATTGTGTTTATTTATCTATCTCAATTACTGTTGCTATCTAAACTTGAGATCTGTTTAAATTTCCTCGTTTTACTTCAAATGTTATATAGGTTATTTGTGAAATGAGACCGACCGTTTTAAATGCTTTTCTAAACCTTGTTTGGGTTTGGGAGGATTTTTCTACAGAGTTTCGTGCTCACCCCTTACAGTTGAACATTTTTCAGAGTTTGTGCCAAAGGATGAGCTAGGTGCTAACGAGCCGGGCCATGGAGAGGCTTCACTAGAGGGATACTTGGATCCCGAGTGGGACATCTAGAGATGTCGTTGACTTTTGTTCTAGACTAGGATATTCTTTTGAAACACTGTGTAGTCTAGATTTCTTTTGTAATTTCCGCTGCGCTATCATAGTTAATGTTTTCTTTGAGAAATGTAAATGCCATTGTTGGGCTTATTCTGTTGATATTGTGGCCATGACTTGGCTTATTCTTTTGGAATGTTATTGTGGGTATTACATACGATGAATGGAAATCTTTTGGGATAATGTTGTAAATAGTTTATGGATAAATAGACCCGGTGTGGTTGATGTAGTATAATTGCACAGGTTGTGTTTTGGGTAGAGCTCCCAGAACAAAGGAGACTCTGCCCAAATTTTGTTAAATTAAGGAATGATTGATATGAAGTCTTATTTATGGATGATTTATCTTAGTGCTCTCATGATGTAAATGGTTTTAGTATGTAATGCCGTTCAGGGTGGTTTTGGGGGCGTTACAGGTGAATAGGTCAATTTCAATTCACTTGAACAAATACCAAATTATAACCTAATTATACCGCAAAAAAATTAATTAATCAATTGAAAATTGAGATCTCATTTAAACAGGAATAAACCATGAACCCCATAAAAAATGGTGTAATGAATTTGTTAATTTTATCGATTAACATTCAATCTCTCAAGACGATCCCAACTAAGGCAACAAACCTACTGCTTGAGTAAAAAATGTGTCCAACTATTCTGAAAGCTCTTGAGGTTGGCCTAGGCCTGACTACACTTTTTCCCGAACTCTGGGTGAGGTTTCCGACAGTTGTGGTATCTAAAAAAAAAGTCAGAGACAGGAGGGCTGCTCCAGGGATCGACCATCCGATACTTAAATCAGTATCTAAGAATTTTAAGGTGCAGCAATTTAACTGGGCTTAGTGTACTTTCCTGGGTCTTACCCCGAAGGTCCCCTTTTATATAATTTTGATAGGTGTCCCAGGGAGAATGGACTTTAGGCTCTCCTAGTAGTTTGAATTTATTTGATCTCCTTTTGGTTGAAGATTTTTGGCTTCCATGGACTTTATCTCTTGTTTGGATAACCTTCCAAAGTCCTAGTTGTGCTTGGAGTTTGTTTGATCATACAGATAAGGCTTGTTGAGGGTATGGTCTTATCATTATCCCTTGATTGCCTTATTTTCCCCATAATATTTAAACGAATCCGCCATTTGAGTGGGTCTTTGGCAGATAAGGTTCCTAACAATTCGGGATAAGCTTTACCATTTTTTTGGTTTCCACCAGGCCGGGAAAGCTGATTATCAGAGCTTATTACTCCTCCAACTTTCCTTTCTTACTAACAGGTCAGCCAACACTTACATTTCTAAAGGTAGTACCAACTAGGACCTCTCCCTTAGTTGAGATTAAATTATCCCCATCACCTACTATCAAACCACTATGAATGATATGAAGATTCAAACAATCATAACATCAAACACATAGTACCCATGTATGCATCAAATTACATGTGTGTACAGTAAAAATAATAAATAACACAAGCAATTTGTTGACGTAGAAACCCTCCTCGAAAAAAACCGTGAAAAACCACTCGAGATACACCGAGGCCTAATCCATTATCCTAAAGTCAGTTTATGAGTACTCGAGTCTTTTACCTTAACCAATATCATGGTTAGAAACTCATTTCCTTCAATAAATCTCTTCGTTGAAACTCCCTCTTCAACGTTATGGATAGCTTCAAGTGAACTCTCTGCCACACAGTTTGTTTAAGTCTCAAGCAATTTTCTCCACCAAGATCCTCGATATGCACACTCAACAAGTGAGTTGGTAGAGCCAAAAAAAGTTCTTCTTCTCCAAGGTGTGAGTTCAGATAGGAATCACAAGATGGGTTAGCTTGTGGATTTTGCGATGTATGTTACTCACAAGCTCTCAATATTTTAGATAGGCTGAATTTACTCTCAAGAAGCTTACCCTAGCATAGGAAAGACAACATCTATTTATAGGCTCATAATAGAGTTTTTTTGGGGCTAATATAACACAAATTTTTGAATGACCGCTCGAGCAGTGGCTACTGGAATGAAAAAAAGGATTCAAACCATAGCAGTAGAGCAGAGATCAGTTGAGTGACCTTAGGACCGCTCAAGCGACCCAGAGGGCGGCCTCCACATATCACTCATTCATCCTCTTTTTATTTTTATCTTTAAGTGTTTAGAGATCGCTTTAGTGAAGGCTAGTGAACATAGGGCGGTCCCTACTAATTTTTTAAGTCTAAAACCAAACAAAAAACTTGTCATCTTGAGCACTAAAAAAGTATTGCTCAAGTAGAGTCCGATTATGGCTCAAACTATATTTTCAAAACACGACAAGGTTTAGAAAAACTTTTTCTTGAAAATCCCTAAGAGTCATATTGGGAGTAATAACCTATTTCATTGTAACTCTAATCATCCTTAGTCTAATAAATCAAATCAAGGGTTCTTAGGTCTCTAAGACCATTACCTTTGTCCTAAGTAAGAAGGTGCATACGGAAAGTCTCTTGATATTGCTTGAAGTATGATCTCCTCCCTTCCATTGACTTTTTCAGATATTCAAATTTTTAGAGCTATGACCATGGAATAGGTTGAGATTTATAAAAAGACTCCACAAAATTAGCCAATTGAAAACATTATCTTAACAATCTCCCCATTTGACAATTTCATGACAAAATACACATAAAAAATTTAAGATTACAACTTGCTAACTACTAGAGCAAAAAGAGTCATAACCTAATCTCAACACTTAGGTACAAGTCTCTAAATCTTAATATCTCTATACAAGAAATGTCTTCTAATGAATGCTTTGAAGATCATCATCCTACACATCACTGCTCAAGTCAATACCTCGTGAAAAACATCATATGTATGAAAGACATAATATAATCACATGTATGGTAAGCACCAAGGGAAGCATAGAGCATTTTCTTGTTAACATCGTGCAAGCGCAAATATGTAACTTATGTAAGAAATAGTCATCCAATATGCTTGAGAACCTATGAATATAGCAATGACAATGCAAAACAAGTTTTCCCACTTAGTTAGTGTTCATAAGTAAAGTAACAAGTGAAAAATGAACAAAGAAAATAGGTGACTTTATGTCAATTTTGTGTATGTACTTCCTCTGAGTACTAGAACAAACTCCCCCTTACTCTATACTCATGCACTAACTCATGCTAACAAAAAAAAAAAAAAAGAATTATTCCAAATGACCCCAAAATTCTCCCCCTTTTGTTACAAAATGCCAAACCAATGGAAAATCAAGATCAGCAACGTAAAAAAATGGTAAAACAAAGAGACATCATGACAAATCAACTAGTAAGAATAGGCAAAAAGACATAAAACAAAGGACAAACATGACATATAACTCCAAGTCTAAAATGATAAAGCATCAAAGAAAATGACTAGTAGTGTGTCCCAACAAATGAAAACAAATAAAGAAAAAGTCAACAAGAAAAATAACAGAGTACTTAAGTACTTGCCCATGAATGAATTAAAAAAAAAACTCATAAGCTCGCATATGGTCCTATACTAAGTCTCCTAAAATCAAGCAGCTCCTATAGCCATAGCATCTCCGCCATCACGATCATTATCTCGATCTCCACAATGTCAGGGTTGGGGCAAATTTGAATCGTCGATGTCATTTGACACTAGAGCACCTTCAACCTACTTTCCCTTCAACAACTGCCTAAGCCTCCTAACTCTACGTGCAATTGATCCCATTGAAGACTACTGGATCTCCTCCAAGCTCACTATCCTGCTATCCATGGCATCTAATCTCTGTGAAGTGAGGCGATGATGCTCCGCCATATGTTTTTCTACCCTAGTAAGCATGTCGACCAATAACACTAACTGGGCAGCCAGGATATCTGAACCAGACTCAGGTGGTGGTGGTCTAGATGAACTAGTCTCTAGGGGAACCGGTAGTGGGCATGAAGTCCAACCTCAAAATCTAGATCCTCCATCTCATCTCCTCTCTCCTTAACTACTACAACAAACTTAGCTTGGGCCTTGCTTTGCTTCAAAGAGCTCTTGCTAAGAGGCTTTATGGGTTTCTACAATCTATCCTCAGGCAACATAACTACACCCTTGCCTATGCAGATTCGAGTAATCAGAGACCCAAAAGGTAGGCCATCAGATACTTTACCCTCCCTAAAGGCTCACCGAATGAACCCAAATATCATCGATGGTAGGTCAAGATCTAACCTTGTCCTTATGGCATATAACATGTTTGCTCTCTGAACTAGGAAATATGGAATATGGGCCTTTGGTTCGATGTTGTAGTTGGATATAAGGTAACATTCTATTGTCTGGGGTAAAAATCTTTTGAAAGAATTTATGTGTGACCTAGTGTTTTGGATGTGATATACCATAAAGCTCAGTAGTCAAAACATGGAGATGAGGCAATTGATCAACCAGTCTCACACTAAGGGAATTATTCTCTACCCTAGGTAGGCCAATAGTGGTAGTTATGAGATCCACATAAAACGTGAACTCAATTCCTCGGATGTAGGTGACAAAGTGGTCAACTTGGGGATCGGCATCACGAATATGCGTATAGAACTCTCTCATAACACTATCATTTAAAGGCTTAGGGGCCTCAAATAGTTGTGTCCACCCTCGATTGGAAAAGTTTGTAGGGATATGAGAAATTACGTCAGTGAAGTTTATCTCACCCAATCATTACTGGCCTAAGTGTATACTCTAACTTATATCTCTTTGTGAAGTCCAAATTCTGAAATTGAGTTTTCTCATCAAACTCAACCTCGACTTCCTCATGTATTCCTCAACCCTAGCCCTTTTCTCTCTATGTAGAGGCGTATCTTCAGAAAATTAAAGAAATCTTGGTCTCATGAATGTGAATCTTGCAAATCCAGAAGTGAATTAACCTTGGAAATCATGTAGAAAGTGTTTGATAGTATTTGGGAATAAAGGTTTAGGCTTTTTTTTTTTTTTTTTGGGGGGGGGGGGGGGGTTGGAATGCAAGTAGAGGTGTTGGGAATGCAAAAGGTTCATATGTCTTAGCTTTTAAACCCTAAGGCGGTGTCAAGGTCGCTTGAGCGGTCCCTGAAGCTTTTTTGTTGAATTGACATATCAACTTTGGTCCTGCCACGGACCATCCTGACCCTTCATAAACTCCTCCAAACCATCCTTCAAGCCTAAAAAACATGCATGAGTGTATGTACAACCTAAATGTAGCTATATGCATATGCATGGATGAAATAAGGATCAAAATGTAATGCAATTTTAAATTTTGACAATAAATGTAAAATATCATTAATCATGAAAATCACACATATTTTCAATATAACATACCCATCCCTATTTCATCATCAAGAATATTACTCTAAGGCATATTAATGAATGTATCCTAGAACAATGTCCTCTCATTTAGTTTAATTTCATTTACACGTGTTTAAATTTTGCATTTTTTGTTAATTCAAATGTGAAGTGTGTGAAACCAAACCTCTACACTATTAGGAATCCGTCTAGATTAATTGGTTAATAAAAATCTACATGAATTCATAATTCTTCATCTTAGTGAAAACATGACCAATTTGTGAGTGTTCTAAATATATCTTTTCTATTTGTTTTTTAAACACCCCCCTTATTTTTACATCTTCTACTCATATGACTTTAATTAGAATGATTCTGAATTCTGTACTTTAAATGTCATGCTTCTAAGCGTGTGTACCACAACTCTTTGTGTTTTACAAGTAAGCAATGACATTAAGCATATAGTACTCTCAACAATTCAAGTGCAATTGCTATGAGCCATTTATTTAATGCCTCACATTTTTAAATTTGGCCATATTGGACTCTTTTATCACAATTAGCTCTTGGACATCTTTTAAGGGATTTGGGGTTTCACTAACCTCTAGTCATGTGTTCACCTATCATTAACTCTTAGAGTCATGTAAGTCCATTAATCTATCAAGCTATCTAGACTCCTAACTATGAAAATGAATGGTTGGCTTGTACTTGGTTTTTTGAATTTTCACAAATATAACATAATTCAAGCACATAGGGCAAAAGAGAATTGGTTCAAGGATAAATCACTAAAACTTATAACCAACAAGTTCTCTATTCCCTAATATTTCTCATAGTAATACACCCAACTTTGAATTAAGGATGAATACGCTATAAATCAAATCAAAGTGTGATTACCATGTTAAGCAATGAAAAATAAATAAAAGAAAATATTTTTACCTTTTTATTTTCTAATGTTTTTGTATTTTACTTAATAACATAACAACAGACAAATATGCGTCAAAATGCACTTTACAAGGAAAATAAAGAAATTACAATAAATACTAAAATGAATGTCCAACTAGACATCAATTTTTTTTTAAAATTTCTAATTTTCAATTATTTTTGGGTTTTTCATTTATAAAAACAAAGAAAAACAAACAAAATAAAAATATTTACAATATATGACCCTAGGGTGTTTGATGCAATGCATGAATAGTGCACCTAAGACTATACTCTCACCTCACCTACTTCTTAGGTGGCTCAACTTTCTTTGGTAGCATTCGTGACTTCCAATTTGGTTGAGGCAGTGAGCCTCTCTAAGTCCTCTCAACTCACCAAACTTGATTTCCCTTCCAACTTCTTGGGTTTGGTTGGGGAATGAGTACATGATTTACTCTATTCCCTTCAGATGTAGATAAGCCAACTTTGACCTTTGGAGTAGAAGGAACCATATACACTCTAACTTGTGAGCCCTTTTTTGATGATGTAATGTTTTACTTAGACTCACATCACATGACCACTCCATTTGCCTTATAAGATGTATGACTTGACTATTCAAGGCTTTGGATTTGCTAGCTAGAGAAATGAGCTTCTTGTTCAAGACTTTCCTATTGTTAATGCAATGTGAGCTATATTGACTATGCTCTCCACAAGTGTAAATTACACAAATTATTTGGTTTGGATTTCCTTAATAATTGGTTTCTCTAAGTGCATGCCCTTACCATTTCTACCCTTTGGTGGGCTGTGTTCACTTGTAGGGGTGATGGGTTAAGATTACCCTTCACAAACACGGTCTTGGAAGAAGTGGATGTGGTGTTTTCATGTGTAAAGCCTAAACCTCGTTTGTCACCAACACTCTTTCCCACATGCAACATTCTATCAAGCTTCTCGAATCATGGGGAAAGTCTTTTTGAGAGTTATTGTCATTCATGAAGGTCTTTATCTAATTTTATCAATTTTGACTTAAGACTCTTCTTTGTCTCAATCAAATCGTGACACTCTCTCTCAAGGAAGCTCAATTTGTACTTCAAAGTCATATTTTCTTTAACAAGCCCACAATTCTGGGCGTTGGACTCCACTAAGTCCACATGAAGGGTCTAATTGATCGAATGTATCTTGTAGATCCTCAACACTACCCATGTCATCCTTACTTGAGGTGACTCAACAACTAAGTCATCTACTTCTATGGCTGGACTTAGACCTTCTTCTTCAACACTTCTTGAAATTTCTCTAAGGGGAGAAGAATGTGAGCCTATGAAAGCCGTAATTTTTTCCTTATCTTCTTGAGAGCAAGAGTCCTCATCAAATGTGGACTCACTACTACTATCACTCCACTTGGTTTTCATAGATCTTCTTTTTTCTTTGGACATATCCTTATTCTTAGCACTAGGACATTCCACATCCATTTGTCCAAAGCCTTGACACTCATATCATTGGAATCCTTACCCTTTCTTCTCAACCTCTTGCTGATAAGTTCTTCCTCTTTCTCCCTTCCCTCCTTAGGATTTTTTGGTCTTCTCAACCTACCCTTCGACCTAGAGGACTCGACACCACTAGTCTTAAAGTTTTTTTTGAACTTTCTTGCAAGATAGGTTATGCCCTATTCTCCTAAGTGGAATGATTCAAATTTATCTCCTTCTTCTTTGTTTGAGTTCAAAGTAATGTCCTTCGATTTTTTGGGCAATAGGAGATTCACCTCGAATGTCAAAATAGACCCAACTAGGTCTTCCATTGAAACCTCCTTCAAATTGACGATTGTTTCTAAGGCTATCACATTAGCATAAAATCTCTCCTGATAGCCTCAGTATAAAATCTCTATAGTAGAGATCTCTAATTAATCATCAAAGCTACTATTTTATTATATTTAATGATTGGTTAATTACATATTATTTGAGATAAAATGTATTAGATTCCTTTATTTTCTGGCTTGATACTTGTTTTAGTTGTTTGATTTATTTTGCAGGTAATTTGGTTAATTTAATGTAATAATAGATAAGGAAAATAAAGCAAACAATAGAGGAAGGGTTATAATTGAGAAGGAGATATTTGAAAAGGATCGAATGGTCGAATTTTAAAAGATGAAGATTTGAAGATAAGACAACAATTTAATCCTTGTGGAAGTCCAAATTAATAAGAAACTCATTTAGAATTGGATTAAGAAAGAATTCTAGAAGATAAGGTTTGGATAAGGATTCTGGAAGATAAAGTTTTGACACATCTTTAGTATTTTAGTCATAATTTTTTCCTCAATATCTGATTGACCTGATTTTTATGGCATTGAAAATAAGATTTCAAGAGTTACAAAATTATATTTCATGAAAATTTCGTGAATTGACCTCTAACTATGTAAAAATGGAGCTCAAAGTTTGGGCATATATGGTACCCGAGTGGGGACGCACCTCAAAGATTTGATGCACGAGTTTTGACCTAATTGTAATACTTTTTGGCAAGGATTTGTTCCACGGCCAACCCTAGCATAAATATAAGCTCTTTCTTTGGAGATGGGGGAATTTTAGATCTCACATTCTACATCTTTCTTTATTTTTTTATGAGATCTACCAATGGCCAGTGAGTAGTTAGTTCCCTTTGTACTCTTTAGCCTAGGGTTATGGATTTGTAATTGTTTATTTTGATATGCAATTATTAATTTATTCTTAATGTTAAAACTTTATTTTATTAAGATTGATTGGATATTTTAGCAAATTTTTACACTCTATACAATTGTTTGGTTATTTATTAACAAGATTGTATTCTTAGTATATTCAATGCTTATAATTCCCTGCGAGTTTTATAATATTAGTTCTTCAAATTCTATTTTCATATCAATCAAAGCAATTGTGTTTAAAAGTTATATCTTCCGATTGACTACACTGACGTTGGAAAGCAACTAAATTATTATAAATTGCATAAATATAATTATCCGATGAACATGAACATATCCAAATCTCGAAGCAAAATGGTTGTTTTTGCAATAGATTATTTCCTTTAAATTTTACTTTGCAATTAGTCTTCAACCAATTCAAATTTTTCATTAATCTTTCTTCTTCCTTTACCTTATTCCTAAATTCCCTTTAATCCCTATGGTTCGACCTTGGACTTACCAACAAATTATTACTTCTTGACCACATGCATTCGGGTGTACTTTTTGAGGATCAAGCAATCTCAATATTTTCCACTTAATTGATCCATCAGCATACTTGGTACCTAATACAAAGGATGAGTTAACAATATCACTTAGTTTAACATAGAAATCACTAGAACTTTCATCTTCTTGTATCCTCAAAGTCTCGAACTGAGAGGTGTACGTTTGGAGGTGAGACATCTTCACCACCTGAGTCCTTTCGTGGGAAACTTGCAAGATGTCTCATGCTTCTTTGGAGGTTTCGCAAGTAGCTATCCTCCGGAACTCGTTCGGTGTCACAACATTAAATATCATATTCAAACCTTTCGTGTTTCACCTTGACAAATCATACTCGACTTTTGTCCAAGTATTGTGAGATTTTAGTTCAACGTTCAGATCACCACTTCAGAGGGGGTAATGACCGTCGGAGGGCTCCAACCCTCTAGCACATACAACCATACACATTCATATACTAATTTAAGAAAAGCTCTCATTCGAGCCTTCCAATATGTATAACTCGTCTTATCGAAAAATGGTGGTCGTGCTACTGAACCCCCTTCCTTTTGAGGCTCCATTAGAGACTAACTAGTAGTCATAATAGATCTCAAGGAGGAAAACTAGGTACTGTTAGCTAATATGCAATGTGTGACTACAAAGTGCCTAACCTCATCCTATAGGGAGACCCCCTCTGATACCAATTGCAAGTACAAACATTGACCTTAGACGGAATGGATCGTCCCTCACAATTAAACATGTGAGATGCTAGACACTCCCTAGGGGGTGAATAGGTTAATTTTGATTTGCTTGAACAAACAATAAATTATAACATAATTCTAGCGCAATTACCTTTTTCTAAAAAATCAATTAATCAATTAAAAATTGAGAGCCCCTTTAAACAAGAACAACCTATGAAACCTATAAAGATTGGTGTAATGAATTTTTCAATTTTATCGATTAACACTCAATCTCTCAAGACGATCCTAAACAAGGCAACAAACCCACTACCAAACCACTATGAATGATATGAAAATTCAAATAATCATAACACTAAACACATAGTGCCCGTGTATGGATCAAATTGCAACTGTTTATGATAAAATAATTAATAACGCAATTTGTTGATGTGGAAACCCTTCTCGAAAAAAATCGCGGAGAACCACTCGGGGTTCACCAAAGTCTAATGCACTATCCTAAAATCAATTTATAAGTACTCGAGTCTTATACTTGAACTAATACCCTGGTTAGACACTTCATTCCTTCAATAAACCTCTTCACTGAAACTCCCTCTTCGACGTTATGGATAGCTTCACTTGAACTCCCTGCCACACGATTTTTTTAGACCTTAAACAATTTTCTCCACCAAGATCCTTGGTATTCACACTCAATAAGTGGGTTAGGCTCGAAAGAGGGTTTGTCTTGGGGCCCAAGATAACATAAATTCACAAACTACCTCTTGATTAGTGAAAGAATGATGGGAGAGTGGTGGCTGCTAGAATGAAAAAAGGATTCAAACCATAGCAGTAGAGCAGGGACCGCTCAAGTGACCTAAGAGCGGTCTCCACTACCCACTCGTTTAGCCTTTCCCAATTTTATCTCTAAGTGTTCAAAGACAGTTCTAACGAAGGGTAGAGAAGATAGGGCGTCCGTACTGTTTTTTTAAGCCTTAAACCTAGCAAAAAACTTGTCATCTTGAGTACTTAAGGGTGTTGATTAAGTAGGGTTCGATTATAGCTCAAATTATGTTTTCAAAACACAAGGTTTATAAAAACCTTTCTTTAAAAACCCTAGGATCTGTACTCAGATTAATCTAACTCTAATCATCCTAAGTCTATTAAATCAAAACAAGGGTCTTTAGGTCTATAAAACCATTACCTTTATCCCAATCAAGAAGGTGCATATGAAGAGTCCCTTGATATTGCTTGAAGCACGATCTCCTTCCTTCTATTGACTCTTTCGAATCTTCAACTTTGTAGTATCATGACCATAGAATAGGTTGAGATTTAAAAAAAGACTTCACAAAATTAGTCAATTACAAACATGATGCTAATTGTATACTTCAATGATTTTGCTAATCATTTCATGGAAGATGGTATTCATGGTTCTCGGGTAAGTTGCACCCATAGTCTTCAGTTGGAATAGCATGACCCTTCATTTGAATGTCCTTATCGATCCAGGACATCGAAACACGATCTTGTGTTAGTCTTATTTGGCAATGAAAATGATGATAACTTGTGTTCCCGCCCATGAACAACATGATAATGTTCATGGTTGCAACATCCACCAGCTATTGAGCCATCGACATGAAATACTCATCTTTCGAGGGTGGGTGCATTAAGATTCTGGTAATCACAACACTTTTAATCTTGCCATTTTTCTTCTTCACGGGCACAATATTCGATACCCACTCAATGTATCATGCCACCTGAATACTCTTGGCTTGCAGGAGTCATTCAATCTTCTCCTTGACCAATGTTGGACATCAACCTAGAAGCTTGCTTAACCGGCCTGTAGCTTTTCTTGATAGGTAGCCGATGTTTAGCCCTAGCATCTCCTCAAAACTCCATGTGAAGCAGTGTCGTTATTCCTTGGGTAGTTGTATGAGCCATGCTTGGAAGTTTGGCTTAAGCAACTTACTGATGAACGTAATCCTATTTTCTTCCAACCCTCTAAGATTAACTTCAAGTAACGGGCCTTGGACCTCGATCAAGTTGTCAAGCTTGGCCGAGGCTGCACCTATTTCGTTAAATTCAATGAAATGTTATGAGGTCCATGTTGATGCAGCCTTAGTGGATGTTGGTCGCGTGCAATGTTGCGTCTCTTTTTTCTGCCAGGTATACCCTTATCCTGGATATGCAGGCCCTCACGAACTATTTTCTTGAAGTCACTAGGGTAGACTTCCATGATTAACCAATTCGTGGAGAGTATGCACTCATTCAGGTGGATCCAATCTCGGCCTAGAAGTTCATTGTACGTGGCAGTTGTGTCCATGACAAAAAATGGTGTCACACTGGCCTTACTTTGTATGACCAATTCAATTGGCAAGACGTTACTGGTCTTGTTGACTCCACTTGTGAAGCTACTTACCATCAGATTGGTAAAGATTATGAATTTTTCTCCCTTTTTGAGTTTCTTCATCATTGCAATGGGCAGAATGTTGACGGCCTCCGTTGTCCACTAGGACTTGACCAAAGGGCCTACCCTCCAAGTGATCTTGGATGTACAGTGGCCTAAGGTGTTGAGTCATCGTCTGAGTAGGCTTCTCAAACACTACCCCAAGTTGAACTATCTTATACTTTTGGACTCTTCGTAATTGAACATGGGCCTGCCCCTTGGGAGTTTGGGAAGCTCCCTTTCAGACTTCTTGTGCTCTCTGTACCTCAACCTCATGAACTTGTCAAGACTATCTTTTAAGTCTTGCTTTCATGGCGGCTCTTCATTTTCTCAGGAGGTGCCCTTGTGACGTAGTGGTAATGAAAGGAAACGAAGAGATCACCGTCTCTAAGCTTATAGAACAATAACACTATGAATCCACATAGAAAAATAAGAAAAATAAGAGAATAACTCTAAAAATGGTATATTACTTTCTAAATTAACTCCATAGAACTATAGTACATTGGGCAATTTATAGGAATCCCTAAACCCTAGAGGTTTCCAAAACGGATCTAAATCCCTAACTTTAAGAAAGTTACCTAAAATAATAAAACACGTGTCTGCTGAATTACGAAAATTGACATGGTATACGTAGTAAATGACTCTAGATATGCTTACTTAACTGTCATTATAAATCAATAATAAAAATAAAAAATAAAATTAATTACTAATTTCCGTTCTACATCAGATCCTCCCTCTTTAAAAAATCTCGTACTCGAGTTTCCATTGCTTGAAACAATTCTACAAATCTGTGTGTATTTGCATCTACTTTATAATTGAGATTAATCTTTTCAAGCACTTCAGAGATGAAAATAATGTCTTTATTTGCCTCTGCTCTCAGAATCAAGGATCCTACAAAATATGTCGTGTAAGATTTTATAGTATTTATGATTTTTAACTGTTTCTCAGTAACCAAATCAATTTGGATCACTTCATGATACTTGTATATAACCTTCTCAACATTTGGGTATACTTCGAAAAATTCACTATGCACGCCCTTCAACTCCCTTGAGTTGTCGCGGCAGTCAATGACATTGACGTGGAAACTATCATGATATGTAATTTCTTCACAACTTTTGTCTTTTTCAATGATTTCATCAAGCTCCAATCTATTGGGTTCACATAGAGTGACTAGTGCATCATTTATTATGGGCTCTCTATTTGCTTCGTAATTTTTGTCGATATTTTCATCTTGATAACCTTCACGTGGCTCCCCAACATCACCATAAGTCAATTCGATCTCATCATAGCCATCAATTTTTGGTTCTTGATAACTTCCAATTTTTTTCTTTTCTGGACTTGCATAATTATTAAATGTACGTGGTAGTACCTGAATCAACATTTTTCTCATTAATTTCTTGATCCCTCTAGGTTCTTGAAAAATCCGTGTTTATGGGTTTCTGATATGAAACTTGATGCACAGAATAATGATACTGAAAAATATTGTGAATCTGTATTACCTCGAATTGATTGTCCCGATTCAAACTCACCTTGTTGCCTAACATATTGATAGACATCATATTCTTCAACGTTATTGCAATATGCAATAGCTGATACTTGAGATAGTTGTACCACGAACATACCGTCTCACACGATATACAAGATTATAATCTCGAACAGGTTGAATAAGTGTTCTATCGCATTTATGAACCCTATCAAGATTGAAATCATGGTTTGAACTCAACGTCAACTGAGCAACCGTAATTTGTAATTCTTGCAAATAGCTGGATTTACTAGAATTGTTGTTGTTTAAAGTTCAAGAATTTGGCTCTCAAAAAAACCCTTCCCCCATGATCACTGTCATAGGAAAAGTTCTCATCACTTCACTGATTAGAAATCATTTCAGGTTAGTTAAGGCTCTGATACCGACTGATGCAGCGGTAACAAGGGGACACAAAGAGATCATCGTCTCTAAGCATATAGAAGAAGAACACTCTAAATCCACAGAGAAGAACAAAAAAATAACTCTGAAAAAGGTATATTATTGACTGAATTAACTCCATAGAACAATAGTACATAGGGTAATTTATAGGAATCACTAAACCCTACAGGTTTCCAAAACGGACCAAAATCCCTAACTTTAAGAAAGTTATCTAAAACAATAAAATACATGTCTAATGAATTAGAAAAATTGACATGGTTTAGGCAGTAAATAACTCCGGAATATTTCTAATTAACTCTCATTCTAAATAAATAATAAAAAATTAAAAATAATTACTAATTCCCATTCTACATTTCCTTCTAGTGCCTCTTCCTGGGTCTTTTTCTCATCTTCTCGCATCTAGGGCAAAGCCCCTGCTTGACCATTTCCAACTATGATTTGATGGTGGTGAAGTATTTGAACTACCTCTGAGAGTCATCCTCAAATGAGTTCTTCTTAGGGGGGGACTCTTTCTCACCGTTAGGTGTCTCCGCACTACTTCTACTGTCATCTCTGTCGTCGACTTTCTTCCTTGGAGTCTTTGAGTACCCTAGCTCCACATTGTTGACGGAGATGCTGTTCTAAAAAAGGTCCTTGTCAACTCCCATTTCTGGCTTTGTCTTATCACCGAACATTAAATGGCCTTTGTTCAGGCCTTCTTGGAGGGTATTGTATAATACTATGAAGTTATTAGTTGAGTGACTCTACAAGTTGTGCCGCTTGCAGTATGTCTTTCCTTTGAGCTCTACGACTAAAGGAATTTTATGGGTATATGAAAGCTTGCTGAAATTGGCTACAATAAGGTGATCAAAAATCTGGTCGACCTTTAAGATGTCGAACATGGTTGGTGTCACCGGTTCTTTTTTGGCTCTAGCTGAGGTCTATGTCTGACCTTGCTCTTCTAAAATCCTAGAAAGTGCCTTACATACATATGGTCGTCTGGCAACAATTTCTGCTACATTCACCTCCATACCCTGGTTTTGCTAGACTATGAGCACTTCTGTATTGGGGTCTCGGTAGTAAGTCCACTTCAAGGCATTCTCGCATTCCAGTTCGTCGAACTTTTTTTTGAGTTCAAAACCAGCCCATTTTGTGTGGTTCGCACATACTCCATTTTTGGCAAGGCCAACCTACACCTATTCCTAGCCTTTTTGAAATGAGCAATATACTGTCCTTCTATTTCACCAGTCATTTGGGACAACCTAGCCAAGTCGGCCATGGCTACTTCAAGCTTCGTACGATAAGATTGTGTATAGAACTTGTCTTACAGTTGCTACCAGCTTAACACTAAGTCTGGCAACAAGTCGATTTACCATTGAAAAGCGATTCCAATTAAAGAGTTTTCAAACAACCTCAAATTTAGAAACACATTCTCACTTGCTTCACCACACTGTACGGTGAAAGGCTCAATATGTTCCACAATCAACTGACCGTCTTCTCCTGAAAACGTTGCAAATAGAGGAACTTTATAGCCACGTGGATATTTATGCTCTTTATCCACCCAATTAGGGCATGGCTTTCGATAGGTCGACCTAGCGACACGCCTTGGCGGGGTTGACGAGTTCTTGCATAATCTTGTTTAGCTAATCTTTACTCATGCTCACCTGTTGTGTTGCGTAGAACTACAATTAGCCACTACCTTATTTTCCCCCTACCTTGGGAATGGGTTGCATATCCTCCTGAAAAAAAAAAGATTATTGTTTCTCCATGGGCCATTTTTGGCCTACTACACCCTTGGTGGAGGTAAATATGGAGAAGGCACTGGTGCAACTGCTACGAGTAGCGGCTGCTGCCTTGCTGCCCCTTGTCTATTCAAGGTCTCGTATAAACCTCTTGAGAGAGTGCCCTGATCGAAGCCACAGACTTTGAGTCGGACTCTCAATTTTCTTGCCCCCCCCCCTGGTGGAGGCAATTATTCTTGCAGGTTGGGAATGAAAGACCTGCCTTCTTTAACTATCTTGTGCCTCGGAGGCACGTCTGCTAAGTAAAATTTGGATTTTCCCTTTGTATGTGTCATTCTCTTGCGATGGGTCTCACCGGGCATGCCAAAAAATATGTTTTGGCGAATTTGGATTGTGGGTGTGCCAAAGTCCTAACGAAATTAATTAATCAAAATACTACAACTTACCTGTTCGAACCGACTTGAAGTTTTAAGATCGTGACTGTTCAAGCGATTGAAACAAAGAATAAGGTTATTTCTAAGTTCTTTTCTTGCCTTGGATATCAAGCACTCAAACTATTTCCATGGGAGGTGAAGGTTAACAAATTGGGAAGTAAAAAATGATCAAATGGAATTGAAATAAGTAGTAAAGCAAATAACAAGGCAGATATGCTGTATAAACTACTGTATTGAAACTAGAAGAAGTTGTCGGAACAATAGAATTACAGAGTGAACTAAAAATTATAAAGCATAAATAGTGTAGAGAGAGCTCTGGTGTGCGGTTTGTAGGAGTGTTGATCGTGGGATCTTTTCTCTGTTGTCGGGTGTTTTGTATTTATAGGCAGTAACTTCTAATCGTTGAAGTCATATCTTCTGACTATTAACCTAACATTCATGGTCTTTCTCTCCAACGACTTGTAATGTGTGTCAAAACCGTCTGCAACCACCGACTCCATGTCATGACTGATATACCTCTTTGTTTTTTGAGATCCTTAGAGATTATTTCTCATAATCGTCTGCCAAGGACCTTACACTTCGACATTCTCTAACTCGATTTTGGCTATTGAAATTTTCTAAGTTTCAATCTCAAATTTTTTAATATCTAGGTGTAAATAAATACTATATCTAATAACCACATATGTCCATTGACATTGAAAAACACCCAAAAATAGAGTGTAAATTATGACACTGAAAAACACATATTTCAATACATTAAAGATGCAAATTGAAAAATTTAATCAATTACCTTTACTATTTTTATTTTCTTTCCCTCTCTTTTTTACTACTTCAGCTTTTTCTTGCATTTTGTCTATTCTTCTCTTTCTTCCTCCTCCATCTAGTGTCCTCTCCAGATTCTTCTCCTTCACCCTAGGTTTCTTCCTCTTCTTTTCTTTTTCTTCTTCTTCTTCTTCTTCTTCTTCTTCTTATTTCTCTCTCTCTCTCTCTCTCTCTCTCTCTCTCTCTCATACATAAACACACAAATACACACAAATGCACACCACCCAAACTCATTCCTCTCTTGTGTCCCAGATCATTTCTCAGTGCCTTCCTCTCCCACTCTGGTTGTTTAAACCCTCCCCAGACACTCTGTGATGTCTCCCCTCTCTACGGATTTGATTCATTGTTATGACAAGCAAATAGTTGATTATTTGATATATGAACGATTGCGGGTTGAAGTTCTCAAAACAAGCTAGCTCATTGATTTGTGATCCAATGTCTAATGATTTTTTGTCAGATCTGATTGTTGATTCTACTTAGTTTTTGGCTGAAGTTGATTGGTGATATTAGAAATTTCTAATGAAACTCGTATTTTTTATGATAATTAGATGTCCAAAGATTAATGAATACATAAATGGATTTAATTTTTCAAATCTTTCAGGTACTCAGATTGGGTCAAGTAGATTTTCATCATATTCGGATATAAGACAATTGATCAATATCCGATCCACTGACAGCTTATTAGTGAACTATATGATTCAGATTTAACACAATTGATCAATATCTGGTCCGTTGACAACTTACTTGCAAACCTTGCGACTACAAATGACTTTGGCATGAAGAAATCATGAATTGAAGAATTTTTCTATCGTCCCAATTGACTACAAATTCCTTTTTTCTAGTCAAATTAAGTCATATAGTAAGATTACAGTACTGAAGAGTAATTTCTCAAAAGGTACTATGAAAGAAAGATAAGTGTATTACTCAATTTAGTGAGGTTAGTGGTTGGCCTAATTATCACCGCCCCCGCTGTTGGACCTTCAAATCGTAGGTTTGAACCTCGTCATTCCCCTCTCATTTAATAGTGCCCAATCAAAAAAAAAAAAAAAGGTATTACTCAGTTTAGTGATATTACTGTAAATTCAGATTGTTTGGAATCAATCTTAGAATGTTATGATTTATTCTAATTTTCTTTTGGCAACTTACTGTTTTAGCGTTGTAACTTGATGCAAACTAAGTCTTAACATCATAATCATAATCTCACTTTTTTTAGTAAATTTTGATGTCGTATCTTTAACAATAAACCTGTTAGAAATAATGGTATATTTATTTAAAAAAATCATTAAGTACTGAATGAGAAATTGTTAAAGTCTTTGTGACTTTTAGGAGCAATTGAAAATGTTGTTAAAGTCTTTGTGACTTTTGGGAGCAATTGACAAGGTGTGAAGTAAATATGACATGAAATGCTACTAATTCAACGATGACTTTTGGTTAAAGACACCAATCCAAATAGTTCCATCTTTTCATAAAACTACCATTAACACCTTTTGGTTAAAAGACATCATTACAAATAGTCACAACTTTTCATAAAGTCACCATTGATATCTCTTGAACTAAAAGACACAATTTCAAATGGTAGTACATTTTCATAAAGTCATCATTGATACCCTTTGGACTAAAAGGTACCATTAAATATGGTTACACTCTTTTATGAAAAGCCACAAGTGAGTCTATAAATAGGTAATTCCTTGCACTCCCAAAATATACCATTGAACAATTCAAGAATTGCTCTCTCATTCTAGTTCTCTCAATTATCCAAAATATTGAATTAAGTATTCACTCTTTCTTCTCTCTCTCTCTCTCTCTACATATTGCTGCATTATTATTTCAAGTTCGGTTCAAGTATAAACACAAAATTATGTTCGTTGAAGTCTTGGAAATTGAAGTGATGGATCTTCAAGAACGAAATTTATTCTATCTTGGGAGATAGTTGCTTATCAACCTTAAGAATCAAGAGGGAGCAAATATGTCTTAAGGAAACTGTGATTACACAGGGCTCGGATTATGGTTTTTATTGGATTTCTGGTTTTCTGGATTTTTCTGTTCGTATTGTTCTACGTCAATGTAAGTGCATTGGTTTTGATTTCTATACATTCTATTTAAATTAGTACATAAGTTAGACTTTATACAGTTTAATATAATCTAATTATATACATTTTTTATAACAATCTGTCACAAAGATGAACATTTTCTCTTTCACAAGAGACCTGAATTTTTGTCTCGGTTAGGGCTCAGTAAAAGAAAAAGCACACACCTCTCAATGTGTGATTTTTCATTTAAGATAAATGTGTTATTTACAAATTGTAACAATAAGTTCATCGTTGAAGGGCCATAGAATTACTGCACAAAATTAGACATTTAATGATTCAAAACAAGTACCGGTCAGATAGGCCAAACATGCAACCGATAAAAAAGAGTGGATAGAATTTAGCTAGGATTGGTCATAACAACGAGGATTATTCCATCCCAAAGAATTAGAGGTGATGCTATATTGATAGGAACATTATCCAAATCACGAATAGACATTATCAACGTGTCCAAATAAATAAGCGAATCATGCTGAAAGGGATTCCAACATTCATTACTAGCAATCCAGCTAAATATGAGGTGTGCCATCTCAGGATGAAGGTACATACTACTTTTCCTACAACAAACTTTGGATACACTTTAAAAACCTTTATTGACTTAAGCATCAGAGTGCCTCCGATCGCCCCCTCCCTTGACAGTTTGCTCATTTTGCAGGAGGCACAGTGCAAACCTCTGTTCGTTTGTTCCTGATTGAATCATATAAGTTTGTAAGATTTTTCACCCCTTACAATTGTAACGACCTATCACATATATCAATATATATACAAGCATATACATACATATATATATGTATATATATATTCGTGCGGCTTCATTTGGTGTTTAAGAGGAGTAGATCATGAAAATGTCATGATCTAATATATCATTTCCTGACAAATCTTAACATAGGCAATTTATTTGTTCATGACAACTGCTGCACTTTCTTAATATATATACCAAATGGTCACCTACTATTCTCTCAAGGAACTTTTCTTGTGCCTCTTGAATTTTTTCTTAAATCCTCCCTTTATACTTTCTACCATGCTCGTAGTATATATCCATTATTTTCATTGTAATTGGTAAGGAACCATGGACACAGTAATGTATGAGATTTCATTAGTCTCTTGTCTACCAGCAGAGATTACATAGTATTACCCTGCATTAGGTGGTTTCTTTAGCCCAACATGGATCGGTAGTCCCTCTTTGAAGACTGGCAATGGATTTCTGCCGAAAGAATTGTCTTTGGAAGAGAGCTTCCAGGTGAATGAAGTCACCAAGTGATGAATCATTATCAGAGTTTCAGTTCTTGCAAATTCATTACCAGGACACATCCTTGGTCCTCCTCCAAATGCCACAAAACTGTAAGGCGGGGCTGGATTTTGTTGTTCAAAGCGTGTTGGATCAAACTTTGATGGATCTGGGAAGATGGTCTCATCCATGTGTGTCATACAAGCAGCCCAAATTATCTGTGCATCAGAACGTTCTGTAAGAACTTGTTCTTATAATTATAAACTAAAGACACAGTGATTCTGTATGAAAGTCACAGGTTTAAATTATGGAAATAATCTTGTTGCATGCAGGGCTAATAGTAATGTGTACATCTAACTTTTCCTAGATTCTTAAATGACGGAAATATCATGCATTGGAATTTAGTTTGTAGAATTACGTATTAGTGATCAAGCTACATATCAGATAAAATAAACAAGCAAAGCATCATTGCTGTTGTCTCATACTTGCCATCCTTTGGGAATTAGATATCCTCCATATTCAAAATCTTTGACAACAGTCCTGATGGTACAAAATATAGGAGGGGCCATCCTTAGAGTCTCTATTGCTACTCTCCATGTGTACTTCATCTTGGCAAGGTCATCCCAAGTCAGCAACTCTCCATAAGCCTTGCTCTTAGCAATCTCCTCTTGTTCTGTAATCTCAAATTACAGCATGTGTCAGTATTTATTTATGGGCATTCAAAAAAATATGTCTCCCTGTAGATTGACCCACTAATACATTACCTCCTTATCTATACTTCTATACTATATACTATAACAATCAATTCGGAGAAGAGAGAGCTTAGCAATCCTTCCCTTCACAAATACTAAATTCTCATTATTTTTCAATTATTTAATAAAAATGCATATTTTTCCTCCCGTTAAACCATTCCAAGTGACCCATGTAATATTTCCACCATCTTTTTAAGCTAATTCAAATGTGAATCTTCCATTATCTTTGTTGACTTTACCACATTTAAAATCTCTTAAAAAACTATTTATTACACTAATATGTAATTGTCCTATAATAGTAGGGTGGTGGAGGTGGGTTTGAGGGCAGGGGTGGCGTTTAGGGAATGGGAGTAGGGTGATACGGGGAGAAATTACGAATTTTGTGCATCGCTCGGGATAACCGCTAGTAAGAGCCTATACACAACCTCTTGCGGTGTTAGATAAAACTAAAATCGTTAAATTTACTCTCAGATACTACAAATCAGTATTCTTTTAATATAGTAAAAGATTAAAATGACTTTTATGCCCCTCGATATTATACTTTTTTATTTGTCACTCTAAATAGATCAATATATTTCCCTCTTACCTTTCTATAGTAGGTTCTTCAATCTGCAGAGAACTTTAAGAAAAAAAATACTAAAGTTCCTAAAATACAGAGAGGTAAAGTGTCTCTAGCTCAAACTGGTAATTAAACTCCAATAACTACATTTTGATATGGATGTTAGTTTTGATTCTTTATAGGCTGAGAAAAAGAGGTTGCACTGGAGAGGCAGAAAAAGGGTGTTGCCCATACCGTTAACAATAGCTGCATGTACAGATGGATCCTCAGCTAAATGCTTGACCAAGAAGGTAAGAAGGATAGAGGATGTGTCATGTCCTGCAAGCATTACTAGGATGCAATTGTCCACAATCTCCTCATCAGACAATACAGCAGAACCGTCTTCATTGCGGATTTTTATCAAACAGGTGATGAGATCTTGCTGAGAAGAAGCCCTTTGTTCTTTCAATTCCACCCTCTTTTCACGTATAAGGTCCATCACTATACATTTGATTTTTGCACTTGATTGGAGGCTGTGGTTGAAGCGAGTGAAAGGAAAATTGATGGGTACAGACAAAATTCCTTCTATCAGACTTTTGAACAGCTCCACAAGTACCTCTCTTCTTGTCCCTCGTTCTATTCCAAATATGAGAGCAAATTATGTTGAAGGTCAGGGTCTTCATCAGAGGCTCCACCTGTTATGTTATCACAGAATCCTATTAATGGCAGAACCATAGAATCCCATGGATATAATATCAGGTATGTGAATAATTTTGAGAGATGTTAGTAAATGGTGACCGTTAAATAAGTTTATTTGAAATCGTCCAATATATTTATTGAAGTCCATACTGTTTTATATTATAAATAGTTTCGATACCAAGAATCAACTTTTTAATACGAATGTCTATTAACTTACCTCTTCATACCACGTTAGCTTGTACAATTTGTTCTCCAAATTGATCAAACAAATTTTTTTCATTTTCTTGGTGGAAAAAGACCAACATGCCAAAGGGTTACTTTTTAATTTATTGTAACATTTGGATTGACGATCGATCATATTAAATATTAGAACTTATTGTTGATCCAATAATTTCAATAAAATCACATAATTAGGTTAATAGATTATGTTCTAATAACATTACTCTAACAGTAATGACCAAATTAAATGATGTCACCATTCAATAAGATGAGGTTAATTTAAAAAATAGGATTAAGTCGTCATTGAACTTAAAAGCTATACCTTGCCCCCAATTGATATAACCAATTTTATTGAACCAAACTCATTATCATCTACTTTCCTTTTTTTTGTGCTCCATCTTCTTCCACAAGAATATAAAGAAACAATTGTGTTTCTTGTTACTGTCAATTGTATAATATATAGGGATTGGCTAGGTACCCAAATTCAAAATTTTGGTATCATATTTGTGGTAATTTTTATTATATATGTGGGTATTTTTACCACTATTGTGGTACCCAAAAAAATGGAAAAAATAGCTACCACAATAGCGGTAAAAATATCCACAAATGCGGTAAAAACACTCACAAATATGATAAATCACATACAAAATGAAAATATTTTTGTACTAAAAACGTGGTAAAAATAGTTACCATAAATTCGATAAAAATACCCACAAGAGTGATAAAAACACCCATAAAAGTGGTAAATCAACCACAAAATTAGTAAATTTTTTGGTTGTAAAATGACCCACAAAAATTATAAAAATACCATTTAATTTACTTTTGCAAGTATAATACCAAAATTTTATTGATAGTACCATAGTCAAGTCCATAGTTCATTTGACATATGAAACTGTCACCATCAAAGTCAACTGGTGGGCTTACATATAAATTAGCCTGTAATGGTAGACATCACCCATAAAATTATCTGGTTAATGGTGATTCTTAAAATTTTTGTTAGGAACATATCACTGTTAAAATATTAAATAGGTAAGGTATACCTATAGTTCTTGAAATATGTGGTTTTGAAAGAATAGCCATCATTTTGAAATATGTGGATATTTTTATCGGTATTGTGGTAGCTATTTTTACCATTTTTTTGGATACCACCTGTACAAATGATGGCTATTCATTCAAAACCACATATTTCAACAACTATATGTATATTATACCTATTTAATATTATAACAGTGATATGTTTCTAACAAAAATTTTAACAATCACAATTAATCAAATAATTTTCTGGTTGATGTCTACCATTACATCATTAGGCTTATTTTTTTGTAAACCCACTAGTTGACTTTGATGGTGACAATTTCACATGTCAAATGAACTTTATATATTATGGACTTGAGTATGGTACTGTCAATAAAATTTTTGTATTATACTTCCAAAAGTAATTTAAATTGTGTTTTTCTAATTTTTGTGGGGCATTTTACAACAAAAAAATTTGCTAATTTTATGGTTGATTTACCACTTTTATGAGTATTTTTATCACTCTTGTGGGTATTTTTATCAAATTTATGGTAACTATTTTTACCACTTTTTTAGTTCAAAAAATTTTATCATTTTGTAGGTGATTTATCATATTTGTGTGTGTTTTTACCGCATTTGTGGATATTTTTACCGCTACTGTGGTAGCTATTTTTACCATTTTTTTAGGTACCACGTTTTCAAATGATGGCTATTCTTTCAAGACCACATATTTCAAGAACTATAGGTATACCTTACCTATTTAATATTGTAATAGTTATATGTTCCTAACAAAAATTTTAACAATCACAATTAATCCGATAATTTTATGGGTGATGTCTACCATTACATCATTAGGCTGATTTATATGTAAACCCACCAGTTGACTTTGATGGGGACAGTTTCACATGTCAAATGAACTTTATATATTATGGACTTGACTGTGGTACAGTCAATAAAACTTGGGTATTATACTTGCAAAAGTAATTTAAATGATGTTTTTATAATTTTTGTGGGTCATTTTACAATCAAAAAATTTACTAATTTTGTGGTTGATTTACCACTTTTATGGGTGTTTTTATCACTCTTGTTGGTATTTTTATCAAATTTATAGTAACTATTTTTATCACTTTTTTAGTGCAAAAAAATTTATCATTTTGTAGGTGATTTACCAATGGCAATAACTGACATACCTCGACCTGCTGTTTGTCATGCCAGTGCATTTGGAGGTGCATTCTTACTTCTTCATCCATCTTCCCAACATACTGCCGCAGCGCCTCCGGCTTTAAAAACGAGACAAGCGACGCCCTCATGCGGCGGTGATCATCGCCGGTCAGCTCCAAGATATTCCTCTCTCCACATAGCCTTCGGGTCGTTGCTGGTTGCTTATTAACAAGAATGTTGCTGTCACAGGTGTATATGAACTTGTTTGCAGCTTGTCCATGGAGAAGAACTGTTGGTGCTCCAAAGATGTTGAGTTTTGAAATGGGTCCGTACTTTTTTATTCTTTCTTGGATCCATTGTTCTCCCTTGTTGGCTCTCATGGCTCGAAAAAGACTCAAGCTCTGGCCTACGATGGGTATTCCCATTGAACCTGGTGGGAGACTTTTGGAAGATCTCTTGGTTAGAAGAAGGAGAAGAGACAGAAGCAGAAGAGGCAAAGTCAAAAAGATTAGAAGCTCCATAGCACAGAGAGAGAGAGAGAGAGAGAGAGAGAGAGAGAGAGGTGTATGCGATCTGCAGAACTTACAATAGGGGTTGTTGACTAGTGGGAGGTGAAAATGACCACCTCTGTTGTTTATGAGTTAACTATATATTTGGCTTTAATTATATTGTGGGGGGTAAAAATCCGCACAATCACTGAACTGAGTTGAGATGCGCCCCTCGTCTTCGAATATCATTCAATCCATGAGCTGCAAGATAAGAAAAATGTCAGAAGGACCCCCGGCGTTGAGCCAAGGGAGGCCCCTCCGATGCCTGAGTCAGTATTGCGATCAATACCTGAACAGGCGGGTGTAAAAAATAATATGTGTGTGTGTGTAGTATGGAGCTGAGGTGCTCATACTTGAGGCCCCCTCTTCCTTGGGTCTTCACCCATATATATAGAAAATTAGAGAGACACTTACCATCATGTACTGTGCAGCCGTCAATACAGAGAGAATAGGCATGGCTAGCCTACTAAAACACTCATTACCTGCCTTTATTTATTGTAGCAGGTCCCACTTGTGATATATGTCAATTCCTTCATTGGGAGTGAGGCTGGTGGACCCATCTGACAAATAATGCTCCATCAACTGCCCCCCAGCTTTTATTTCCTTTGAATACCCAGAAGGAGATGAAAGCTATACAGAATACTCACGCCTCAGGAGATAATATCCACATCCTTTCTTGGTGGTGTGCAACTTAAGGGAGACATACCGAGATCCACTCATCAGTTAGAACAATGCATCTGCTTGATGCCATAGATGGCGTTTCCATGGTATAGACAGTTCGATACTCTCATCATAGAATCCCGAGAAGGATAATCATAGTTAAGCCGTGAATGAAACAATCATGAGGCGCCTTCCAGAATAGATCCGACGAGAAAGGCTAATAACAAATGTCATTGATCCTCTAAATAGAGACCATGTAAGCTTACCCTCCGAAGAGTAACCCAATAGGCCCTAAGAAGGACCGAATATACCTAGCCCCTGAAGGACCGAACACATAGATTTCAAATATAACCATAACAAGCCACTGGAGAGAGTATAGCCCTGAATAGGACAATCATAACTGAAACCCAAATAAGATAATAATCTGGATCCCGAGAAGGGTTACAGTAATCGAATGCGATGAACGTCAAGCGTGAGCGAGCCTAAAGAGGGCAATAACAGTCGGTCCTCTGAAGAGGGACCAAATAACCATGGTCCTTGAGAAAGATCAAAATAAGTTCGCCCTTGTAAAGAAAGGCCGAATACACCAGGTCCTCTGAAGAGGGACCAAAGAATCTTGGCTCCTTTAGAATGCCCATAAAAGAAGGCCCGAACATATCTGTTCCTTGCCTCGATAGTCCCAAGTTTGATGATCGACTGGGCGTTTGATTCCCGCCCTTTCTTATCATGTTCAATTAACATTTTAATTGAAATAAATAAAAGCGTACCTTGTCGAATTGAGTCTTGAATATATTAAACCCCGTAGTTAGGCAATTCAAGGTTCATTCAGTGAGATTCTTCTTGAGAGTGTCTTCATGCCCATCATGAAATGTTGACGCTGGGTCTAGCTTTCCCGTGTAATTGTATTGCACTGTCTAGGGTCTCACCCAAAATCTCATGTCACCTCCCTAAGCAAGGAGTACACCCGAGTCCAAATCTTTGAACTTGTCCCCGAAAAGTTTTATGCCTACAATAGGACTTTTGGTGCTTTGGTCATGCAAAGGCTTACCCGTTTCTAGGGCCTGGAGCCCATCAAATGCTTAATCACATAGGGCTTTGGGGTGCTTTGGCCACGCAAAGACTTATCCGTGTTCGATGTCTGAGCTCGAGTCTCATGTCACCTCCTTACACAAGGAGTACTCCCAAGTTCAAGTTCTTGAACCCGTTCTCGAGAGGTTTTTGCCTACAATAGGACTTTTGGTGCTTTGGTCATGCAAAGGCTTACCCGTTTCTAGGGCCTGGAGCCCATCAAATGCCTAATCACATAGGGCTTTGGGGTGCTTTGGCCACGCAAAGACTTATCCGTGTTCGATGTCTGAGCTCGAGTCTCATGTCACCTCCTTACACAAGGAGTACTCCCAAGTTCAGGTTCTTGAACCCGTTCTCGAGAGGTTTTTGCCTACAATAGGACTTTTATCTTGAGTTTGTGCCCCCCAGTCTCATGCTTGTGATACCACTCGGCATTAATTCTTGGTTGCTCGGCGAGGGAAAATAACAAGGGGTCAAGAGCTCGTCCCCTCTTACTTCAGCTCTCATTCTCGTAAAGCTCCTGAAGCTCTGATTTACATGAACTAGTCGGAAGTCAGACTTTCTGTCCAGGCGCATGAGTCTTTTCTTGATGTAGCTCTCTGTTTCGACACGTTGAGGAAATCAACACATTCAAGTGAGCTGGGAGAGCCTTGCACCGGCTACCTCCTTCGGTCTGAGGTAATAACACACTTTTCAGAATACTATGGAGGTGCCATTCGGTTCTTTGATGATGTCGATTATCAATTGTTTCCCAAGTTTTGAAAATATATTGACTCCATTTCTAGGCTCCTTTTGCTGAGGCATAAATCCTTATGCCGAGAGAAACATACTTGGTTCATGGCGAGCGGCCAATCTGAGTGTTGGGTATGCAGTTATAAAGACCCATCTACTATTTGCTAGTTCATATTCATGACTTTGAAGAGATTTGGTTGTGCCGACTAGCCTCTAATCGGTGCCGAGCAAGTTCTCAACCGTGCCGAGCAAACTCTCAACTGTGCCGAACAAGCTTGCTGGTTGACGCCGAGTGTCTTTGCTCCTTCGAAGTAGCCGTCTTGATTCAACAGGCATCCAAGGAGAATGACCAAGAACTCGCTCTTGGTTCTGTTGATTGGCATGATTGTGTGATCATATGCAAACCGCAACAATGAAGTTCCGATCGTCTTCATGAGAGATCGACAAGATAGATAGCCATCAGGGTGTTTAGACTGAGCATTTCGGGAGCTCTCGGGTTTCATTGACTTGAACTGAGTTATTCCCCATCTCTGAACTTTGTAGTTTGAGTGCACTATACAGTAGCACCTATCACTGGCGTTCGACATAATGCCCAGAGGAATACCCAAATGAATACTTCTTTGGGAGTGAGTCACATCACTTTGGCTTGCCTTTGTTGAGAATGGTGATTTCCCGCAGGGAGTGTAATCACAAAATGACCTTTGGACCAATCTTGGGTGATGGATCAACCACCTGGAACCAATCATTAGTGCCGACAGATGAGAATGAGTACCTCGGCAAGACAAACCGTTCACATGGCGCCATCTATCACTTGCTTGACTTGAATAGCCATAGAAAATCCTTGAGGCCGAGGACGAACCATAACCAACTGCTTGATGCGAAGTTGAAGTAAAGCAGACTCAGATAAGTTGAAGTAAAGCAGACTCTGATTTCGGACTTCCACGCACTGCAACACCCTCGGCGTGGTTTGCGAGTGCTCGGGTTCAAGAAATGGTTCTGCCAATCTATGTTACCTTTTCTTTGTGATTTCTTGAAGAGAGCTTTGTTTGCGAAGTCGATGGAGTGCCACTAGTTGCAGAGAACATTCAAGGGATGAGACCGAGCAAGGTCTCGTCCATGGGCAGAGGGCAAACGCCGTTTGGTGATGGACGGTTCACCTAGGAAGTCCCCGTGTACCAGCTATGCACGAGGAGACTTCAGGAAGCTCCCATAGAGAGGCCGAGGAAGGATAGACCGAGGAAGTGATTGGATGCTTGCAGAGTTGTGTAAATGCCGATGTGATGAAGTTTCTTGACTGATGCTCGACACCGATAAATTTCTTCATAACACCGAGCATTGATCCCCTTTAGAAATGTTGATCGGCTGTTGCATTTTGAGATTGATGAAGGTAGCCTGAGGTGGTCCGAGCAAACCTGGGCGTCAGACCGAGGCTTTCGGATTTCGAATTCAGCTGTGGATCGTGGACTGCCCACCACCTTAAGCTTGTAGTTTGAGTGTACTGTATGATAGTGCTCGTTAGAGGCATGCAATGACACCGTTCGTCGACTGATGGGTATAAATCATGATCGATTAATAATATCGAATTGCATCCGCAAACATAGTGAAGGCACCGCTGGTGTTGTCGAGATAAGAAGCCCTTTGAGAGCTCCCTAGGAGGGGCAGACCACCTAAGAAGCCGAGATTCAACTAGTGATGCCGATCGAAGACTTCTGTTAGATTTCCTTGAGGCGATCAACCATGGCTGATGGGTACTCAAAGAAAGTAGGAATCCTTATCTCGGACTCGAAAGAATAGTTATCATTTACTGTATGACGCCGAGATCCTCTAGGCACTTTATCAATTATAGTACGCCTGCTGCTTACCCCGGCTGATTAATTCATGGTACGCCGAGTCTGATTTGTAACCGTCGACTGCGTCACAACAGTGTCCGAGAAGTGAGACCAACTGCAACCGTCAGTAGGCATTAGGCCGAGCAACCAAGGATCGCATCTGTAAGGCACCGATCACCGCCGAGAGGGATTCAAAATGACACCCTCGTGACTGAAAAACCCAGGGAGGCGGTGTGCCGAGGTTGCTGGCTTTATGTTTAGACCATTCTAAGGATTCTGCTTGTATTTGCCGACCGTCTTCAGGTTGCACCGACCACGGGGAGGCAAAAACCAATTGAGCTCAACACTCTACACTGCAAGCCCTGCAACACGGAGAAAGAAAAAGCAGATGCATGCTTCTCTCTGTTTCTTCTTGATCATAACATGTGAAATTGATCATCTATACTTTTCTAGATTCATGAAGAATTTTTTTTGTACTAGACCCACCTACAAGTGTCATGATTTTGGCCATTTAAGTGCTTGTGTTTACATGCATTACTACACGTGACGTAGCTATTCTCAAGAGCAAAACATGGCAGTCATACGAGTCCTTGCTTATATTCAAACTCGTCCTGTCAATCTTAACATGTGGGTCTCACAAATAGGAATGACCTGGGACTTGTCTTTTACTTTGGGTTTGCACTTGACTCGTGCTGGTAGTGGGAGAAGAGAGAGAGAGAGAACATTCGGGAGTTCAGGAGTTCTTCAAGATTAGAAGAAAGACTGAGCAGATGCCCACATGCTTTGTGATAGTGTTCAGGAGTTCATCCACAGGAAGCTATAACAATCACATGCATTACTTGAACTCATTATCATGACTTGTATAGGCATGTGTTTATGAATAAGCAATAGAGAGTACTTATATGCATCATATGGTGACGGACAAAGTATTATTTTGTCTTGGTTGAAGTATGAGAGAAGGGCACTTATCTATACATTTTGGGGACTCCTGAGTGTGAGATACATAGAGGGAGCTCAATCTCCATGTGCCTTGATAGATTCGCACAAGCCCGGCATCGTAGGACCGAGCAGCAATGAAGGGCAGACCTCTTTGGCTGTACTGAACAGATCTGTGGTGATATACTAATCTGCTGGCTTTGCATTTGCCAAACTCTCACACAAACACGAGATATCTCGCCATGGATAGCATACGAAATAACCACTAGTTTATGCCGAGCTCCACCAACAAAACAAAGATGCCGAGCTTCATGGGTCAAGCAAATGTGAAGAGATCAAGCCAGGTAGGTGGTTATAAGTGAAGCGCCTTATTGTGGCCAAGGAACTTCACAAATCTCGGATCTTTTGATGCGTCAATAATGGAGAGATGTATCATTATTATCGTCGGCTCGTAGACTCCACCGATTAAAACTCCAAGTGAATATCGAATACGCAGTCCAGAACAATAGAGGGCTCTATTGGTAGCTGGGAGCTGCCCAAGAGCTTTCTAATAACGAGCTACGCTTCGTGTTGCCATGGGTCAAGAAGCTGGGACCGAGCAATGTGGATGTCATGTAAGAAGGGGCCAAACAAATGAAGAGGGAACTCATTTAATTTGGTTTGTCTTTCACTCCTGAAGAGTGAAAACTTTCGGCCTTGAAATGGAGGGAATCATCACAATGGCAGAATGTCATTCTCCACTAAAAGACGAATCAACACAACTTAACATAAAAGTTTTTGTAGCATGTTCACGTGGAAAAGTTGAAGCATCAGGATGCCACCAATCCATACGGCACAAAGACCAAGTTTCCATGCATAGTGATGATACTTAAAATAAACCCCAGACACGAGCTCAGGAAAAGAACTCAGCTCTGGAGGACAGGGAAGATAAACCGAGCTCACCCAGCCACGGTCTGAGCTCGACCAGTCAACACTTGTACTCCCAGCTGGAGACACAAGGTGATAAATGTTAAGAGGACAGCAAGTCGACAGCAGATACCATCATAAGGAGATTGAAGCCAATCCAAAGCATGAAATCTGTAACCAACCACGATCCTCTCCTAAAATCAAGGAGAGGATCCCATAGAGAAAGACGAAGATTTATACCAGGAGGAGGCCTTTGAAAGCCGGCCGAATGGATTTTAAGCGATCCCGGGATTATAGATGGAGGTAGGGCTTGATCCCTTCAATATAGGATATGACTCCGGATTAGAGGTAAGCATGAGGCTATAAAAGGGAAGGACATCCTCCATTGGGAAGAGAGAGCAACTGGAAACCCTAATACCCTGAGTATTCTACTGTAACACATTCAATTCATCAATAAAGAGAAAGGAGCAAGAGTCTCCATTAGAGAGTGGACTAGCCGAGCTCATTAGCCGGTGAACCACTATACTTCTACTGTATCACACGCACTACATGTCGGTTAATTAGAGCATTCGTCCTTCGATACACGAGCCTTGTAGCTCAGATGCCATATCAAGCCCCACACAGATCGTTCATACCACATAATCCAGTCCCATAGCTCATTCGCGCAGGTTTACACCATCAGTTTGGCGCCGTCTGTGGGAAACGACTGTTCCCTTTACAAATAAGCTGATCCTTCAGTGACTGATGGTAACAACTCGAAATATGAGCAGAAGTCAAACAAACCTACCACGAATGCAAGATCAGCAGGAAGCCACCAACGGCAGACAACCCGGGAACATCCAGGAGACGAATTCTCCCATTAATAACGAGTTGGAGGCCCTTCGCCTCGTCAACCAACGATTGCTAAAGGAAAATGCAGAGCTATCAAAGCTCGTACAACGCCCACAGGAGGCACGACCGGCCCAAGAAGGCCAGAATAACCCCTCTTACAGGGAACGGCGACACTGGGACCCCCTCAGAGAGGTCGACGAAGGAGGAGAAAGCAACCAGACCAGGGGGCATGCTCCTTACGTACCCCCTAGGAATGGCCATAACGACGAGATGCAAAGTCAGAACGACGGGGGCGATAGGGATGATTCGTTCCCTTATCCACCGGACAGGAAAGAGCAGCGCTGGGAGCAACGCTTCAAAGACATCCAACAAGAGCTCAGCCACATGAAGGAGGCTGTAAGGAGTAAAGCTCCGGTTACAATGGATGTCTTGGTTCAGCAAACCGAGTCCCCATTCACCACGGGGGTGCTACACTTCCCTCTCCCACCGAAGTTCAGGATGCCTCAAATAGAGGTCTTTGATGGGTCAAAAGATCCCGTGGATCATCTCAACACTTACAAGAACCAGATGGAGCTACATGGATACCAGGATCCCGTACGCTGCAGAGCTTTTGTCATCACATTGAAAGGCTCTGCCTTAGCCTGGTTTCACAGGCTCCCACCAGCCTCGATCTCATCCTTTAAAGAGCTCTCCATAGCTTTCGTATCTCACTTTATAGGAGCCCGGATATACAGAAAGCCAAGCTACCACCTGCTGAACGTGAAGCAAGGTCCCCAAGAGAACCTGAGGTCTTATGTCCAAAGGTTTAACTCGGAGACATTGAAGGTAGACGTCCCAGACGAAAAATTCGCCATAACTGCTTTCATTGCAGGGTTGTGAGTGCAATCAAAGGACTTGATGTTCTCTATATCAAAGAACCCTCAGGCAAGCATGGCTGAGGTGCTAGCCAAGGCAGAGAAGTATATAAATGGTGAAGAGACACTCCTTTCTAAAGTAGGAGGAACATCCTCACGAAAGGAGAAGGAAAAAGAGGAGAAGAGAAAGGACAGGAGTCCCAGGAAGGAAAAAGGGCGAGAGAGGTCTCCCAGAAGAGATAGGGACCGCTCGCCAAAGAGAAGAGGAAATGTCAGAGATCGCCTGGGCCCCATGCAGCCTGAACTGCAGCCCAGATATGGATCCCAGCGATTCACCCCACTCACTGCCGCTGTGTCGCAAGTTCTGTATGAGGTCCAAAACGAGAAATTCTTAAGATGGCCACCTCGGATGAAGGCAGACCCGGCCAAGAGAGACCCCACGAAGTACTGCGATTACCACAGAGATCATGGTCACCACACTGACGACTGCATTCAGCTAAAGAAGGAAATCGAGTTCTTAATTCAGCGAGGTCAGCTACGTCGCTTTGTAGCTAATGACCACCAGAACCGAGCCCTTCCACCTCCACCACCTCGACAGCAGGCACCCGCCCCACACCAGCAGCCTCTAGGGGAGATCAGAGTAATATCAGGAGGATTCGCAGGAGGTGGGGAGTCCAGCTCAGCCAGGAAAGCACACCTTCGACGAATGAGAGCCGAAGAAGCTCTTGAAGTGCACGCTGTGTCCAAGGTACCACGTTTGGATACAGCTATCACTTTTTCAGACGCCGATCTGGAGGGATGCCAGTATCCACATGATGATCCATTAGTGGTACGAGCTGTGGTGGCTAATAGAACCATTCATCGGGTCCTAATCGATAACGGGAGCTTGGCGGATATCATTTTCGCACCTGCGTTTGACAAAATGGACATAGGAAGGGAGAGACTCGAGCCAGTAAACACTCACTTGCTGGGATTCTCGGGGGAAAGGGTGCTCCCCCTAGGTTCGATCTAGCTCGTGCTCACCCTAGGGGACCTGCCTTGCCAAGCCACTACCACGGTGAAATTCCTAGTAGTCGATGCACCATCTGCATACAACATCTTGCTTGGAAGGCCATCCCTTAATTCTGTGAAGGCAATCCCATCTGCCTATCACTTAGTCATGAAATTCCCTACAGATAATGGAATCGGGGTAGTCCGAGGAGACCAACGTATAGCGAGGGAGTGCTATATGGCTTCTATAAAAAGAAAGGAGGTTGAGAACATCCAACTAGACGAACTCGACATGAGAGATGAAATGGAGACAAGGCCAATGCCATCGGAAGAGCTGGAACCAGTTCAGCTTGATGAAAAGCCAGAACACCTCGTTTATGTGGGTTCCAGACTGAACGCTGAGCTCAAAGGACTCCTCATCCAGTTCCTAAAAGAGAATATAGGAGTGTTTGCTTGGAAGCAAGAAGACATTGAGGGAATTGATCCTTCGGTTATTTCCCATAAGCTAAGTGTGAGCCCAACTTGCAAACCCATCAAACAGAAGAGGAGGAGCTTCGCCCCCGTAAGGCAAAGGGCAATCAATGAGGAGGTCAGCAAACTCCTCCATGCCAAGGCTATCAGGGAGGTTGATTACCCCACCTGGTTAGCAAATGTGGTTCTTGTAAAGAAAACCAATGGAAAGTGGTGACTGTGCATTGACTTCACTGATCTCAACCGAGCATGTCCCAAGGATAGCTTTCCCTTGCCTTGGATTGACCTAATAGTGGATGCCACAGCCGGGCATGAGCTCCTCAGCTTCATGGATGCCTTCTCAGGCTACAACCAAATCAGGATGGACCCCAGCGATCAAGAGAAGACCTCCTTCGTAACTGAACAAGGAACATACTGTTATCAAGTCATGCCCTTCGGGTTGAAGAATGCTGGAGCTACTTACCAGCGCTTGGTGAATAGGATGTTCCAAAAACAAATAGGAGCATCCATGGAAGTTTACATTGACGACATGTTAGTAAAGTCACTCAAAGCAGAGCTCCACATCGAGCACTTAGCTGAGTCATTCCGAATCCTAAAGGAGTACAAAATGAAGCTCAACCCTGCGAAATGCGCATTCGGTGTCTCAGCAGGGAAGTTTCTGGGTTTCATAGTTAGCAGCCGAGGAATTGAAGCCAACCTAGAAAAGGTCAGAGCAATGGTGGAAATGCAATCACCATCCAACACAAAAGAGGTGCAACGCTTGACAGGCAGGATAGCTGCCCTGAGCCGTTTCGTGTCTAGGTCAAGCGATAAATGCCAGCCATTTTTTCAGGTCCTGAAGAAGGCATTCCAGTGGGATGCCAAGTGCGAAGAAGCATTCGGAGCCCTAAAAAGCTATATGAGCTCTCCCCCCGTTTTGGTAAGCCCTTTAGAAGGGGAAGTCCTCACCCTCTACCTAGCAGTTTCAAATTTTTCGACAAGCGCAGCGCTGGTTAGGGAGCGAGACAGAGCTCAGCAACCAGTCTATTACTGTAGCAGAGCTCTGAGGGGGGTAGAAGAGAGATATCCAAAAATGGAAAAACTTGTTCTAGCCCTGGTTACAACAGCTAGAAGACTTAGACCTTATTTCCAGGCTCATACTATCGAGGTCCCAACAGATCAGCCGTTGAAACAAGTATTGCATAAGCCAGAGTCTTCAGGGAGATTGGTTAAATGGGCCATAGAGCTCAGTGAGTTTGATATCAGATATAAGCCAAGAACTGCCATCAAAGGACAAATTTTGGCGGATTTTATCGCAGAGTTCACAGCAGCAGCGCCTATGGAAACCACAGATTTAATACCAGACCTCCCCATATGGAAGCTTTCAGTAGATGGAGCTGCCAATGCTCAGGGAAGCGGGGCAGGAATGATCCTGACCTCCCCAGAAGGAATAGACGTCGAATATGCCCTCAGATTTGGGTTCAAAGCTTCAAATAATGAGGCAGAATATGAAGCTGTCATCGCTGGGCTTAATCTTGCTTGTTCTATGGAAGCAGAGCAGTTGGAGATCTGCAGCGACTCTCAACTAGTGGTAAAACAGATAGAAGAGGCCTACGAAGCAAGAGGCGAAAAGATGGTCCTTTACCTCAAAAAGGTACGAGAAATAATGAAAAAATTTGTGCAGGTTAAGGTCAGACATGTGCCCAGAGCAGAAAATTCACGAGCAGATGCGTTGGCAAGGTTAGCAACTGCCTCGCAAAAAGACTTGGATAAACTAATATCAGTGGAGCACCTCCCAGAGCCTTCAGTGAGTATCGAAGAAGAGGACATGCTATCAGTCGAAGCTCAGCCGAGCTGGATGGACCCCATCATAGGGTACCTGCAGAATGGGACTTTGCCAAGTGATGCTAAGGAGGCATCCAAGCTAAGGGCCAGGTCAGCCCGATTTTCCTTGCTACAAGGAGGTCTGTACAAGCGTGGATTCTCAACGCCTCTCCTTAAGTGTGTGGGGGATGAGGATGCCAATTATATACTCAGAGAGGTACACGAAGGTATATGTGGCAATCACATAGGGGCTCAGGCCTTGGCAGGAAAAGTACTAAGGCAAGGGTATTTTTGGCCCACCATGCTCAAAAGTGCCACCGACTTAGTAAGAAAATGCAAGACTTGCCAGGAGCATGCCAATGTGTCCCACCATCCTCCCGAGCTCCTAACCTCGGTGGTAAGCTCATGGCCTTTTCAGCAGTGGGGTTTGGACATTCTGGGACCCCTTCCCACCGGTGTGGGATAGTGCAAGTTTGCCATCATAGGAGTGGATTACTTCACCAAATGGGCAGAGGTCGAACCTTTGGCAACAATCACTGAGCAAAAAGTTCAAAACTTCGTTTGGAAATCGGTAGTTTGCAGGTTTGGGGTTCCCAGAGCGGTCGTGTCTGACAACGGAAAGCAGTTCGACAATTCGAAATTCAAAAGCTTTTGTGCCGAGCTTGGAATCAAGAACTATTTCTCAGCTCCTGCACATCCCCAATCCAATGGGCAGGCAGAGGTCACAATCAGAACCATAAAGTCAGCCTTGAAGACCAAACTAGAAAACCTGAAAGGCAAGTGGGTGGAATACATCCCTGAGGTATTATGGGCCTACCGGACCACCGTCAGATCTGCAACTCAGGAAACCCCCTTTGCTCTGGCCTTTGGAACCGAGGCAGTAGCCCCTGTGGAGATAGGGCTCCAATCACCAAGGGTGGAGTTTGCAGATGCCGAGCACAATGATGAATCTCTCATGTTAAACCTCGATCTCTTGGATGAAAAAAGGGACAGAGCTCTGCAGCGTGTCCGCATTTACCAAAGGAAAACTGCAAGGTATTACGACAGGAAGGTAAGGCACCGAAGCTTCAAGGCTGGAGACTTGGTACTTAGGAGGCTTCTGCTTGCAAGAAAGGATCCCATGCATGGAAAATTGGGGCCCAATTGGGAAGGGCCCTATATCGTGTCAAGGGTAATCCGACCGGGGAATTACGAATTGCAAACAGAGGAGGGAAAGGTCCTACCTCACTCGTGGAATGTCGAGCACCTTAAGAGATTTTTTCAGTAAGTGTTACTTGTAATAGAGCTATTTTTAAATCAGAATGAGCAAGTCTTTTATTCACCCTTCAATAGCTTCCAAAGTAAAGAGATGAGCTTTTCAGCTCATAAATATACGATAAAGCTTCAAAGTTTATAAATACAAGATGAGCTTTTCAGCTCATAAATATACGATAAGCTTCAAAGCTTATAAGTGTAAGATGAGCTCTTCAGCTCATAAATATACGATAAGCTTCAAAGCTTATAAATACAAGATGAGCTTTTCAGCTCATAAATATACGATAAGCTTCAAAGCTTATAAGTGTAAGATGAGCTCTTCAGCTCATAAATATACGATAAGCTTCAAAGCTTATAAATACAAGATGAGCTCTTCAGCTCATAAATATACGATAAGCTTCAAAGCTTATAAACACAAGATGAGCTCTTCAGCTCATAAGTATACGATAAGCTTCAAAGCTTATAAATACAAGATGAGCTCTTCAGCTCATAAATATACGATGAGCTTCAAAGCTTATAAATACAAGATGAGCTCTTCGACTCATAAATATACGATGAGCTTCAAAGCTTATGAATGCAAGATGAGCTCTTCAGCTCATGGATATACGATAAGCTTCAAAGCTTATAAATGAAAGATGAGCTCTTCAGCTCATACAAGCTTCAAGGCTCATAAAATTCAAGACTAGTCTCTTCTTGGAGACACCAACAGTCAAATTCAAGACTGGTCTCTTCTTGGAGACACCAACAGTCAAATCCAAAGCTAGTCTCTTCCTGGGGACACCAACAATCTTTCCCCATGACTAGTGGTCCTGGTGCACTGCCTACACACTCGCGGACCCCAATGTGTACAGAACAGCGGATATCACCCGCGTTGTCAGTTGAAGATTAAGGTCTGTACACACAATCTTCTGTTTTCCATCAAGGTTCGCGGTCAGATCTCTGGAACTAGACAGGAACTAAGGTCAGTGCAAACATGATCTTCTGTTCTCCTTCTACGTCCGCGTTCTGAACACCAAGAGCTCATATATGGGCATGCATACTCAAGAATAAGAAACCTAGAATTCAGAGTATCCAAGAATATAAACGTTCGGAAAAGTGCGCAAAGAATCATAGTCTGGTATCATTCAAGAAAAGAAAAGAAAGATACAAGGAAACAAAGATCCCAGTCCTTTTTAAGTTGAGACTTCAGCTCAGCAACCTCTTCCTTCAGACTAGCATTCTCCTTCTTCAGCTCGTCCCTCTCCTGTTCAGCCCTGTGAAGTGAATCAAGAAGCTTCTGACCCCTGGAGGTAAGGAAGATGGTGGACAGAGAGTCAGGCGAAGGGGAGCCATCCCTCTTACGCTTCCTTGAACTCGTGCCGGTGCTCCTACCCTCGTCAGAATCCCCGTCCTCATCAGAATCAGAGAAAGAGGTCCAGGAAGAGTAAGGAACAGAGGAAAACTCAAACTCAGTAGCCTCAGCCCCAAGCAAATAGAGGTTTGCACTCGTCATCAGCTCGGAATAAGTCCTAGACTCCACAAGCAGCAATTCGTTGATATTCACCATCCCTGGTACATCCAGATCAGGTGAACCTGCACAGCAGGGACATAGTAAGAGTATATCTTCAAAAGGAAGGGTTCAAAAGAGCTCGGCTTGAGCTTACCAATGCGAGAGAAGCTCTTCCAGGACCGAGGAATCCTAGCTTTACGGCAGAAATCCTCAGGAGACCTCCAGGACTCTCCAGAGGCGAAGAAGAAATGCTTAGACCACCCTTCAGGATTGGAGGGAAGATCTAGAACCAAGTGGCGTAAACTGAAATTCTTCCAACGGAAGAAACTGAAGCAGGGGGCATCATCTTCTTCAATCTCGAAGAAGTATAGAAACTCAGAGACGAAGGGGAACCTGCCAAGGGCATGCAGACGGCAGAACAAGAAAAAGCTTACCATAGCAACCCATCCTCGTGGAGAAAGGCGAGAAGGACACAGGCCATAGTAGGCAAGAACTCGCCCAACAGCCGGATGAATGGGAAGGCGAAGTCCCATGTCCAGAGCACCTTCAAAGAAGCAGACTTCCCCTCGAGGGAGGTAGTTGCAGGGCTCGTCGGAGGTAGGGACTCGCAAAGGCAAGTCAAGATCAGGAAAAAACCGTTTCTTGATATCCACCAAATCAGAAGATTCAAGTATTGAAGGAGACAGGTAGCGACAGTGCCACTTCCATTCGATTCCAAAGGAGGTGCGTTCCTGGAACAGAGAAGAAGCAGAAGCAGCCATCGGAAGTGCTGGTAAGGAAAAAGATGCAAGAAATCAAGAAGAAAGTCAAGAATATTTTATGCAAGAAAGGGAAAGAGGAATTCAACAGATGGTAAGAAGCTTAGGGAAAGTTGGGAGCTTTTCAGGAAACCAAGAGTCAAGAAAGGGGGAATCAGTTGCCTGTTTAGTTTCTTAATTAATAAAGGTAGTTGCGGTTATGGAAAGTGGATGCGGTTATGGAAAGTGGTTGCGGTTATGGAAAACGATTGGAGAAAAAGGCAGGAAAAGAAGCTACCCCTCCTATTTGCACTCAAAACAACCTACAAGAATTCTGACCCCACCAAGCAACATATCCTCCATATTTGAGCCCAGCCCAGTCAAAAACAAGAGCACCTGTATAGCAAGTCTTGAAGGCCTGCAATTCTAAGAGCCCTACTCACGTTAGAAAGGAAGGGTTCCTGGTGGGTTCCTTGGTTCATCAAAGAAACTTAACAGCATGTAAAAGTTCATAGCCTTGCTTAAAGAAGGCCTAAAGCACTCCTCAAAGCAAGGTGGGGGGAAGAGAAATGTGAAACGTAGAAGAAATTCTTCTATTCTCAGAAATATGGAGCATTGGAATTTGTTATCTATTTCAGACAAGAGAGCCATGAAGCTCAGAAAGAACCTTTAAGTTCAGACAAAAGAGCCAAAAAGCTCAGTAAGAGCTTTTAGGTTCAGAAAGACGAACTGTATAGCTCAGCAAGAGCTCATAGGCTCGCAAACTCGAGCTATGTAGCTCAGAAGGAGCACACCAGTTCAGAATATCAATCTGAGCGGCTCAGAATAAAGAAGAATAGGGACTGGATCCCTAAGAGACCAACTACCGAGCTCAAAAGCTCAGGAGAAGCAGTTGAGCATAACACCAAGTCTCCTGTACTCTTCAAATCTAGTAATTTTGCTTCAAGAAGTGCACAGCACCCCTCAAAGCAAAGGGGGAAGGAGGATATGTGTAAGCATAAAGCAAAACAAAAAAAAAAAACAAGTAAGTGTGCAAGCGAAAGTCAAAGGTATACATGAATATGATAAACCAGTAATGGAGAAACAAGATGAAGACCACAAAGTAGCACAAGGTCCTAGCCCAAGTCAAAGTTACATCTCAAAAAATTCCTTACAAATAATTACAATTAAAAAGACCTAAGTTTCTGGGGGGGGGTAATTGAAGGATCTCGCAGCTCAGCAGATGAGCCCACAGCAACAGAAGCAAGGGGAGAGCTTCCAGAAATGTCTTGGGTCCCCACTCCCGTTTATTCCGGATCTTGGGCAAGGGCTTCAGTCACCAAGTCAACTGAAAATGGTGCAGAAACAGGAACAGAAGGATCTGCAGCTACGAGCTCAGGAATCGCCGTTGGAGGCTCATAAAATACGATAAGAGCTCCAGAGGTCCCAGGGGCAGGTATGTCTTGACTCAAGGCTGCAGCTGAAGGAACCGAGGCATCCTCCTCATTTTCAGAACCAGACTCCTCCATCTCTTCTTCAGTAGGAATTGAGAAGTTGAAGTCGAGATCAGGGAAAGCCTTCATAGCCTTGCGCCTAAAGGCAAGCCACCCAGTAGCCCACAAAGTAGTGGCCTCATCTCTTAGCTCGGCGATCTCATTATCCCGCTGATTGACCAAGTCTTTCTGCTCCTCAAGCTCCTCGCAGAGCTTGCCGTTTGCCTCGTTGAGGGCGAGATAATCTTGATTAACCCGGATGAGCTCTTTCTTGGCATCAAAAGCCTCCTGGGTAGCTTTGGACCACGCCTCGACCTTATGCTGCAGATCTTCCTTAACTAACCTTAGCTCATCCCGAGCTTTCTTTTCCCCTTCCTCCGCTCTGACCTTGACGGTCAATGTGTGTTTGAGGTCAGAAGCCTGCTTCGCCAACTGCTCATTGAGGTTCCCCACCTGAGCCTTGAGGTCCTCATTCTGAGCTCTGAGGTCTTCGTTCTCAAGAGACAAATCAGAAACCTTGGCCTTATACTTCTTCAGAACCTGAAAAGAGCTCTCTTGGGACCGAACCCGATGCAGTAGACCATTCACATGAAGGACAGCCTGAAAATGCGAAAGAACGCATGAGATCACGAAACAAAAATAAGTGAAGAAGGAGAAATGATAGCGCTTACAGTAGCAGCTCCCTGAAGAGCTGAAGAAATGGACTCCTCAAGAGGCATGGAAGCGGCCTTCAGAACATCAGACTCAGAGAAAATAGAAGAAAGAGCCCCTGCAGCAAGATCCATGTTGTCAAAGAAGGAATCCTCATCTTCTTCAGATTTTCTCTCTGCCTTCCCAGAAGCAGTGTATGAGAACTTTCTGGGTTGGAGGTCAGGGATCACTCCCAAGGCTTTCTCAACCTCAGAGGAGGAAGGGGAAGCCTGATCTCCCTTTCGAGCAGGCACCGACCCAGGATGGGCCACTGGAGGAGGAGAGATGACTACATTTTGAGGGATGCCGGATGAGGAAGGCGGTGCCTTGATGGGAACCAATTCTGTAATAGCAGAGGGGGGTGAAGGCACCTCCGACCTGGGAATTTTAGCTCGAGTGTTTAGACCACTCCCAGAGCTGACCCGAGCCTTGCGCTTTCCAGACCGGCCACCTCTCATCAGTTCTGCAACTTTAGCCTGAATCTCTTCTGGAGTAGACTTCATGGTAGAAGGACCTGGAAAGTCTGGATGGAGTAAGGAGATGTAAGGAGAAAAAGAATAGAAGGAAAGATGATGAAGAGAGGAAAACAAGTGACGATAAAATTACCTTCGTCAGCCCCTAAAACAGATAATGGAATCGCTAAAGTCGCCACAGGAAGGCTCAGACCTAGCTGCACCAAGTTTCTTGACTCAATCAGGTCGGCGTACTTCTCCGGCTTGATCTTCGCCAACTTCGCTAGCACCTTCTTATCTTCAGGGCTGAGCTCAAAACGATCACCTGAAAAGAAGAAAGTGTGCAAGTAAGAGAAAGACAATAGGCCTATAAGTTCCAGACCAGAGCTCAGCCGACTCAAGTAAAGACTCACGCAAGTTTTCTGGTTCAGTCCAAGCCGTAGGGATACCGAGAGTATCATTCTTATCAACAGGATTATACTCCCAATTGGTGCCCCTGACAAAAAAGAAATGCTCCTTCCAGTGCTTATGAGAGGTCGGAATGTTAGAAATAAGCTGCCTAACGTTGGCACGCTTAGAGGCATACAAGAAGCCTTCAGAGGTCGGTTTAACGTTAAAGAACTCTAGAAACAAGGAAATGCTGGGAACCCCAAGTTTATGCTTCCTGAAGATGACTAGAAAACCAACCATGATGCCATAGAAGTTGGGGGAAATCTGGGAAGGGCACACATGAAAATGTTGCAGAACAACCTTGATGAAGGGGTGAAGAGGGAAGCGAAGACCGTTATCAAAGGCGGCAAGAAAGAAGCAGACCCTATTGCGTACTTGTTCTACATAGTAGACGGATTTGTCTGGACACCAGGTTTCGACCCCAGGAGGAAAACTGTACCGAACTTTATAAGCCTTCATTAGCTCAGGGGCCTCTTTGCTGTAGCCCACAGACTCGGCATGCCTGAAGGCCGACCCCAAATATGAGGTCTTCTCTTCAACCCCGACTCCACTCACCTTGACTTTGTCTTTATCAGGTCTGGGGGGCATGGGAGAAGAAGTAGAGGGAGGCTCCTCGGTACCCACCTCGGTTTCTACAGCCTCCACACCAGGAAAGTTATCAATTTCGTCACCCACGTCTCCTAAATCAGTGTCCCCAGACCTATTGCCCAGTAGGGAGACAGAGGAACAAGTAGCACCGGAGGAGGCAGACATGATTGGGCAGGAAAAAGGAAGATTAAAGGAGCGATAAAGAGGGGGAACACTGATCAAACTCTCCCTAATAACCCTAGGGTCAGCACAATAACTACCAACAGCGAGTATGTGCACAATCGAACTCCAGCCCACGAAGCGAGGAAGAGGGGATAAGCAATAATCGTGACTCCAGAAATAAAAGAACCTAAAAGACCAAAAACGCAGCAACCACCTCGAACTCGAGGGATCCAGAACGAAGAAAGGGGGCAGAAAACACGTACCTAGTGGAAAGAAAGCAACGAACGAACCAAGAGCCAAATCAGAAGGGGAGGCACTGTGGGTCTTCAAATCGAACACAGGGGAACCGATTTAGAGCAAGAAATCAGGAAAGTTTGAGTAAGATCGTCTGAAATCGCAAGAAGAACAGAGACGAAGAAGTAGAGAAGAAGATGAATAGTGCGCAGAAACGGTTCACGTAGCCGTTTTGGGGCATTTAAAGCTTGGGGAACGTGGGCTGAGACATGCGCGGGAGTCGAGGAGAGTCATGATTTCTACTAACCGTCAAAAATCTTCAAGTCACGTGCTAGCCACGTGCATATTTAACTCTGACTGGAATACAGGTCAGCCCCTGCCTAAGATCCTAAGGCAAGGGCTGGGGGGCAACTGATGATACTTAAAATAAACCCCAGACACGAGCTCAGGAAAAGAGCTCAGCTCTGGAGGACAGGGAAGATAAACCGAGCTCACCCAGCCACGGTCTGAGCTCGACCAGTCAACACTTGTACTCCCAGCTGGAGACACAAGGTGATAAATGTTAAGAGGACAGCAAGTCGACAGCAGATACCATCATAAGGAGATTGAAGCCAATCCAAAGCATGAAATCTGTAACCAACCACGATCCTCTCCTAAAATCAAGGAGAGGATCCCATAGAGAAAGGCGAAGATTTATACCAGGAGGAGGCCTTTGAAAGCCGGCCGAATGGATTTTAAGCGATCCCGGGATTATAGATGGAGGTAGGGCTTGATCCCTTCAATATAGGATATGACTCCGGATTAGAGGTAAGCATGAGGCTATAAAAGGGAAGGACAACCTCCATTGGGAAGAGAGAGCAACTGGAAACCCTAATACCCTGAGTATTCTACTGTAACACATTCAATTCATCAATAAAGAGAAAGGAGCAAGAGTCTCCATTAGAGAGTGGACTAGCCGAGCTCATTAGCCGGTGAACCACTATACTTCTACTGTATCACACGCACTACATGTCGGTTAATTAGAGCATTCGTCCTTCGATACACGAGCCTTGTAGCTTAGATGCCATATCAAGCCCCACACAGATCGTTCATACCACATAATCCAGTCCCATAGCTCATTCGCGCAGGTTTACACCATCACATAGAATAAGAAAGTCTTAGCTTTTGGAGAATAAGGCTTGTGACCAATCAGATCCTTGTGAGGCTTTCATGGTGATATTCTGCAATGCTATGAGTTTGAAATGCAGATCGAGGACTATAACTCATACCGCAAGAAAGACCGACCTCTATAAATTCGAACAAACGCGAGATATATCAACGATCTCCTGGGTTGGGCAGGTCTCACGAACCGGGCGATATGAAGATTTTGGGGACATGCTTGCTTCGTTTCCCACGGACGGCGCCAAATTGTGGGGGTAAAAATCCGCACAATCACTGAACTGAGTTGAGATGCGCCCCTCGTCTTCGAATATCATTCAATCCATGAGCTGCAAGATAAGAAAAATGTCAGAAGGACCCCCGGCGTTGAGCCAGGGGAGGCCCCTCCGATGCTTGAGTCAGTATTGCGATCAATACCTGAACAGGCGGGTGTAAAAAATAGTATGTGTGTGTGTGTAGTATGGAGCTGAGGTGCTCATACTTGAGGCTCCCTCTTCCTTGGGTCTTCACCCATATATATAGAAAATTAGAGAGACACTTACCATCATGTACTGTGCAGCCGTCAATACAGAGAGAATAGGCATGGCTAGCCTACTAAAACACTCATTACCTGCCTTTATTTATTGTAGCAGGTCCCACTTGTGATATATGTCAATTCCTTCATTGGGAGTGAGGCTGGTGGACCCATCTGACAAATAATGCTCCATCATATATTATTTGTGTTAATTAAGTCTTTAAATTATTATATATATCAATTTAGTTCTAAATTATACAATTTGTGTCAATGTGGCACTTCCGTCAAAATTTGCTGTTAACTTTGATGGAATTCATCACGTGTACATCACGTGAGTTGGTGATTAAAGTATAGTTTAAGCTCATATTCTGTGTACATGAGGAATTCTGTCAAACTAAACAATAAATTTAGATGAAGGGTCATATTGATATAAATATTATAATTTAGGGGCAAAATTAATGCAACACGAAATTCAAGAACTTGATTGAATTTACACAAATATAAATAAGCCTAATGATGTAATGGTAGACATCACCCATAAAATTATCTGATTAATTGTGATTGTTAAAATTTTTGTTAGGAACATATCACCGTTAAAATATTAAATAGGTAAGGTATACCTATAGTTCATGAAAAATGTGGTTTTGAAAGAATAGCCATCATTTGAACACGTGGTATCCAAAAAAATGGTAAAAATAACTACCACAATAGCGGTAACAATATCCACAAATGCGGTAAAAACACCCACAAATTTGATAAATCACCTACAAAATGATAAATTTGTTTGTAATAAAAAAATGGTAAAAATAGTTACCAAAAATTTGATAAAAATACCCACAAGAGTAATAAAAACACCCATAAAAGTGGTAATCAACCACAAAATTAGTGAATTTTTTGTGGTCAAATGACCCACAAAAATTATAAAAACACCATTTAAATTACTTTAGGAAGTATAATACCAAAATTTTCTTGACAGTACAATAGTCAAGTCCATAATATATAAAGTTCATTTGACATGTGAAACTGTTCCCATCAAAGTCAACTGGTAGGTTTACATATTAATAAGCCTAAAGATGTAATGGTAGACATCACCCATAAAATTATCTGATTAATTGTGATTGTTAAAATTTTTGTTAGGAACATATCATTGTTATAATATTAAATCGGTAAGGTACACATATAGTTCTTGAAATATGTGGTTTTGAAAGAATAGTCTTCATTTGTACATGTTGTACCCAAAAAAATGGTAAAAATACCTACTGCAATAGTGGTAAAAATATCAACAAATACGGTAAAAACACCCACAAATATGATAAATCACCTACAAAATGATAAATTTTTTTGTACTACAAAAGTGGTAAAAATAGTTACCATAAATTTGATAAAATTACCCACAAGAGTGATAAAAACACCCATAAAAGTGGTAAATCAATCACAAAATTAGTAATTTTTTTGGTTGTAAAATGACCCACAAAAACTATAAAACACCATTTAAATTACTTTTGGAAGTATAATACCAAAATTTTATTCACAGTACCATACTCAAGCCATAATATATAAAGTTCATTTGACATGTGAAACTGTCACCATCAAAGTCAACTGGAGGGTTTACATATAAATAAGTCTAATGATGTAATGGTAGGAATCACCCATAAAACTATTTGATTAATTGTGATTGTTAAAATTTATGTTAGGAACATATCACTGTGATAATATTAAATAGGTAAGGTATACCTATAGTTCTTGAAATATGTGGTTTTGAAAGAATAACCATCATTTGTACAGGTGGTACCCAAAAAAATGGTAAAAATAACTACAACAATAGCAGTAAAAATATCCACAAATGCGGTAAAAACAATAACAAATATGATAAATCACCTACAAAATGATAAAAAATTTTGTCCTAAAAAAGTAGTAAAAATAGTTACCATAAATTTGATAAAAATACCCACAAGAGTGATAAAAACACCATTTAAATTACTTTTGGAAGTATAATACCAAAATTTTATTGTCAGTACCATAATCAAGTCCATAATATATAAAGTTCATTTGACATGTGAAACTGTCACCACCAAAATAAACTGGTGGGTTTACATATAGATAAGCCTAATGATGTATTAGTAGACATGACCCATAAAATTATCTGATTAATTGTGATTGTTAAAATTTTTGTTAGGAACATATCACTGTTATAATATTAAATAGGTAAGGTATACCTATAGTTCTTGAAAAATGTGGTTTTGAAAAAATAGTCATCATTTGTACACATGGTACCCAAAAAAATGGTAAAAATAACTACCACAATAACGGTAAAAATATCCACAAATGCGGTAAAAACACCCACAAATATGATAAATCACCTACAAAATGATAAATTTTTTTGTACTATAAAAGTGGAAAAAATTGTTAACACAAATTTGATAAAAATACCTACAAGAGTAATAAAAACACCATTTAAATTACTTTTGGAAGTATAATACCAAAATTTTATTGTCAGTACCATACTCAAGTCCATAATACATAAAGTTCATTTGACATGTGAAACTGACACCATCAAAGTCAACTGGTGGGTTTACATATAAATAAGCCTAATGATGTAATGGTAGAAATCACCCATAAAATTATTTGATTAGTTGTGATTGTTAAAATTTTTGTTAGGAACATATCACTATTATAATATTAAATAGGTAAGGTATACCTATTGTTCTTGAAATATGTGGTTTTGAAAGAATAACCATCATTTGTACAAGTGGTACCCAAAAAAATGGTAAAAATAACTACAACAATAGCGGTAAAAATATCCACAAATGCGGTAAAAACACCCACAAATATGATAAAACACCTACAAAATGATAAATTTTTTGTACTAAAAAAGTGGTAAAAATAGTTACCATAAATTTGATAAAAATACCTACAAGAGTGATAAAAACACCATTTAAATTACTTTTGGAAGTATTATACCAAAATTTTTTTGTCAGTACCAGTCTCAAGTCCATAATATATAAAGTTCATTTAACATGTGAAACTGTCACCATCAAAGTCAACTGGTGGGTTTACATATAAATAAGCCTAATGATGTATTAGTAGATATCACCCATAAAATTATCTGATTAATTGTGATTGTTAAAATTTTTATTAGGAAAATATCACTGTTATAATATTAAATTGATAAGGTATACCTATAGTTCTTGGAATATGTGGTTTTGAAAGAATAGTCATCATTTGTACACGTGGTACCCAAAAAAATGGTAAAAATAACTACCACAATAGCGGTAAAAACACCCACAGATATGATAAATCACCTACAAAATGATAAATTTTTTTGTAGTAAAAAAGTGGTAAAAATAGTTACCATAAATTTGATAAAAATACCCACAAGAGTGATAAAAACACCCATAAAAGTGGTAAATCAACCACAAAATTAGTAATTTTTTTGGTTGTAAAATGACCCACAAAAATTATAAAAACACCATTTAAATTACTTTTGGAAGTATAATACCAAAATTTTATTGTCAGTACCATACTCAAGTCCATAATATATAAAGTTCATTTGACATGTGAAACTGTCAGCATAAAAGTCAACTGGTGGGTTTACATATAAATAAGCCTAATGATGTAATGGTAGACATCACCCATAAAATTATCTGATTAATTGTGATTGTTAAAATTTTTGTTAGGAACATATCACTGTTATAATATTAAATTGATAAGGTATACCTATAGTTCTTGGAATATGTGGTTTTGAAAGAATAGTCATCATTTGTACACGTGGTACCCAAAAAAATGGTAAAAATAACTACCACAATAGCGGTAAAAACACCCACAGATATGATAAATCACCTACAAAATGATAAATTTTTTTGTAGTAAAAAAGTGGTAAAAATAGTTACCATAAATTTGATAAAAATACCCACAAGAGTGATAAAAACACCCATAAAAGTGGTAAATCAACCACAAAATTAGTAAATTTTTTGGTTGTAAAATGACCCACAAAAATTATAAAAACACCATTTAAATTACTTTTGGAAGTATAATACCAAAATTTTATTGTCAGTACCATACTCAAGTCCATAATATATAAAGTTCATTTGACATGTGAAACTGTCAGCATAAAAGTCAACTGGTGGGTTTACATATAAATAAGCCTAATGATGTAATGGTAGACATCACACATAAAATTATCTGATTAATTGTGATTGTTAAAATTTTTGTTAGGAACATATCATTGTTACAATATTAAATAGGTAAGGTATACCTATAGTTCTTGAAATATGTGGTTTAGAAAGAATAGCCATCATTTGTGGTCACATGAGATACACGTGATTATCTTCGTCAATCAATTTAAATTACGGTCTTCAATGGAACTACAGTGATACAAATGAAAAACTTGGAGGAACTTAATTGTAGAGGCAAAAAATAAGGTTTACCTCTGATAATATGAAATTAGGAACTGTGATTTCTAATAATCTCTGAACTTGATCTCCAAGCCCTCCTCCTGCAAAACGAGCAAACTGCCCAAGATCGAAGTGCTTCGATCGAAGGCACTCCGATGCTTAAGTCAGTCACTGAGTGATATGTGTTGCACGAAGACAAGGAGAGTTCAGCGTACCTTTTCACCTTGGTCTCGCGTTCCTTTTATAGCTTGCATTCCCTTTAGGGTTTCCGTTAATTCAGAGGCAAGGTGGCACACCTTCCTTTCTTTTAGTGTTTGAGTTTGGGAAGTTTCTAATTCTTCTCCAATAATCTCTCTGAATACCTTTATTCTAGCAGATCTCGTTTATCTGATTGCCTAAGTTTTAGGCAAATCTTTCTGTATCCTCTACTTTTGAGAAGGTCGGGCTTTCCTAAAACCGAGCGTCGCCACTACTTGCCGATCCGTTAACGAGCTCGGTTTGGCACATCCGGCCTCTTCTCTTACCGTGCCGATCTCATTCATGAGCTCGGCTGAATAAGGGCCAATCTATCTATTGTATGGATGAAACACTTCGATAGCTTGATGACCTCGGCAACAGTGATATTGTGTACCGAGCCTTTGATTAGCTCGGCTCGGATGAGGTACGACAGCGGATTCCTGATTCCTAAGCACGTGCTCAGTCTTTTCAACCTCACGTGAGCACATTTAATGCAAGGACACGTGTAACGCTGGGGTCTAACCCCTTCATTTGCCCCCAGAAAACGTCTGACAGACGCTCTTTCGCATGTCAGCCGTTTTCCTTCTTAATCATTATTGCCTTGGGCTTTGCATTTCTCAATTTTGGCGGCACATTCAGTGTATTCAATCTGTCTTTTGAAATTCTTCCCCTATATAAACCGCCTTTTTCTTTCTTTTATACACTCTGCATTTCTTGCTTCACTCACTACCTCTCTTGCTTCTTTCTCATTCTGTGTTTTCGTCTCTGCGCATTTCGTCTTCTCCGATGGCTCCTCTTCAACCTTCGGACATCCCAGCCTTCAGGACCAAATACGACATCCCTGATGACGTGGAGACCCGGGTCGCAGGGAAGGACGAGCCTTTGATAGGCACGAGGGAATCAATCCCCATTCCTACTCGTGCTATTACTGAAGGGGGGGTGAGATTCCCTCTTGACCCCCTTCTGATTTGGGTGTTGTCTGCTGCCAAACTGTGCCCCCTCCAGTGCTGCTTGAACTTCTTCAGGATCGTCATGGGGGTCGCTTCTTTGAACAAGATCTTGGGTCTGAGCCTTGGACTCTGGGAGATCCTCTACTGCTACATTCTGAAGGCAGCAGGGGATAGCTTCTATCTTTCTGTAAGGAAGAAGGACCGCTATCTAGTCACCCATCTTCCAGATTCCAACAAGGGTCATGAAAACGACATCGTGTTTGTATCTGGGAATTGGGAGTATGCTGCCGGAGCTGTTCCGTCCTACCGTTGTCCCTATGAAGAGGGCATGCCAGGTATTTGATGTCCTGCTTTTCTTGGGTCAGTTTCTTTCCTTCTCACGTTCTTTCTAATTCTTGTCTTGATGTTGCTTTTGTGTAGGAGAGACTGTGAAGGGCAGAGTTCCTGAGACCTCTGTTAAGTTAGACCAGCTTCAAAGGGTCTGGGATTTTAATGAGACCCTGTTTTGCCGGGCCGCACATACACTGCTGGGTTACGTCCCGACCTGTTCATCATTTATTGCCGTGCCGAACCGACCCAATGCTACACTTGTCGCGGATCGAGAGGCATTGCAATCTGCTCGGGAGAAGACTCCGAGAGGAAAAAAGAGGGCTTCTGCTGCAGGCACTGGTCGCAGAGTGGCGAGAAGCTTCATGGATTTTTTGGATACAGTAGAGCCGACCATTCCTCCCGAGCCCGAGATGACTCACTCAGTGCCCCCAGTTGTTGAGGAAGCACTAGCAGCTGAGCCAATTCCCGAGCTGTTGGTTCCCGTTAATGAAGAGCTTCCGAACACAAACAAAGAGACCATGGCTCAGCCTTCCGAAACTTCAACCCCTTTAGAAACTATCCCTTCTACACCAGAAACCGAGATTTTCGATGACGTTTTTGTCCTTGAAGTTGGCGAGGGACTAGCTCCTAAGAGGCGAAGAACTGCCGAAGCCGAGCCGAGTCATCCGGCAACTCCCCCTTTCCGACCAGTGCTGAAAGCAAAAAAGAAGGAAATCACTGCCAAGGATTCTGCAATTGAGAATTTTAATGTTGCGGTTGGGCTTGCCAGAGGAGTAATCCTTCCTCGTGACCTTGCCATAAACGAGTCCTTGACTGATGAAGAGGTTTCTCGCCAAGCCATTCAGCATATGGTTCTAGTAAGTCCTTAACGTATTTGCATGTTCTTCATTTCTTTGAAAATGTTCTTCATTCTTTGAAAATATTTTCTAACTCTTTCCCTGTTATGATTCCCAGGGTTTGCAGAAAGTGCACGAGGTCGGAGCTCGGATTGCCAGGAAGGATAAACTCATGAAAGACGCCATGCATGCCCGAGCCTCAGCCTTAGCGAAAAAGGAGAGTACGGACGAAGAATACGCCAAGCTTTGTGAAGAGGTCAAAGTGCTTCAGGCTCAAAATCAAAGCCTGATTGACAAGGACCAAAAACTTGAGGCAGAGCTCGGCAAACTGAAGGACTCCGAGCACGAATTAACTGTTGAACTTTCAAAGAGCCAGATCGAATACTCTGCTTTGCTAGAAGAATTTGAACAGTACAAGGCGAGTGAAGAGGAGAAGATCGATGCTGCTTATAACGAAGGTGTGAAGAAGGCGGAGGATGATCTTCGATCTCAAATTCCTCAGATCAGAGATGCCTTCTTTGGCAAGGGATGGCGAGCGGTTTTGGTCACTGCCGGGGTCAGCCCTTCTTCAGAGCTTTTCTCCAGACATTCTGCTCCGAGCTCCTCTCAATCCCCTGCAAGCTGAATCAAGACTTAGAATTTCTTCTTTAAAAAATAATTTCGATGTAAATGCCTTTGGATCTTTTTGCTTTTTACAGATCCTTTTGTTGTAACATTTTTGAAGTTTCAATGCAAGTAACTTTGATTTTTTGAGTAACTTTGCTTTTCGGTTTATATAACCTGATCAAATCTTAATAATATGAATAACTACTTTAATAGTTTTGTCCATTTAGCCTATCCAAAGAGCTCGGTCCTCCAGGGGGGCCTCTAATGTTCAGAATGTTCTTCTCTCATCTGAAGTTATGGCCTTTGTTCGGCCTTTCTTCGATGAGTTCGGTTCTTTAGTGAAGACTTCATGTTTAAACAGAACTTTAACACTTAGAAAACTTTTTCCTCATTTGAAGTTATGGCCTGCTCGGCTCTTTCTTACTAGAGTTCGGTTCCCTGTAGGAGCCGTTTACTTGTTTTGATTCTCTAGAAGTTATGGCCTGCTTGGCTCTTTCTTACTAGAGTTCGGTTCGCTGTAGGAACCGTTTACTTGTTCGATTCTCTAGAAGTTATGGCCTGCTCGGCTCTTTCTTGCTAGAGTTCGGTTCCCTGTAGGAACTGTTTACTTATTTGATTCTCTAGAAGTTATGGCCTGCTCGGCTCTTTCTTACTAGAGTTCGGTTCCCTGTAGGAACTGTTTACTTGATTCTCTAGAAGTTACGGCCTGCTCGGCTCTTTCTTACTAGAGTTCGGTTCGTTGTAGGAACCGTTTACTTATTCGATTCTCTAGAAGTTATGGCCTGCTCGGCTCTTTCTTGCTAGAGTCTGGTTCCAGTTAGGAACTGTTTACTTGTTCCATTCTTTGCAATAGGATAAATATGCGATCCGGAAGAAATCCTGACTTTTTATTAGATACTCCGAATGGCACAATTGGTGCTAGTACATTAGAAATAGAATTTTCTGAGGTTTGCCGTGTTCCAAGGGCGCGGTACGGCCTTTTGGTCAGGCGTTTCAAGCTCGTAGTATCCGCTGCCTCCAACTCTGGTGACTCTGTACGGTCCTTCCCAGTTTGCTCCAAGCTTTCTGTCTGCTGGGTTTTTTGCCGATCCCAGCACACGTCTGAGTACTAGATCCCCCACCGCAAAAGAACGAGGGTTCACATTCTTGTTATAGGCTCGGGACATCTGACTTCGATACGAGGCCATTCTTATTGCAGCATAATCTCTCTTCTCCTCGGCTAGATCCGAATCTCCTCTGATAACAGCATCGTTGCTACCGCCTTCTACCAGCTCGGCTTTTAAAGTTGGTAAGCCAATTTCCAATGGAATAACAGCCTCCATACCATATGCCAAGGCGAAGGGGGTCTCTCCAGTTGAACGCCGAGGAGTGGTTCGGTATGACCACAGAACACTAGGCAGTTCCTCTACCCACCTTCCTTTGGCACTCTCCAACTTCTTCTTGATTCCATCCAAAATCATTTTATTGGAGATTTCGGCTTGCCCATTACTTTGAGGATAGGTCGGGGTGGAGTAGTAGTTACGAATACCATACTGCTGACAAAATGCTTTGAAAGGCCCACTATCGAATTGAGTGCCGTTATCTGATTTAAGTGCGTATGGAATGCCGAACCTGGTAATAATGTTCTTCCAGACGAATTTCCTTGTATCAGTGTCCCTGATGTTAGCCAAAGGCTCGGCTTCAATCCACTTCGTGAAATAGTCGGTAGCCACCAACAGGTACTTCTTATTGCTCGGGGCCCGAGGCAAGGGACCAACAATGTCCAATCCCCATTGGGCGAATGGCCATGGGCTTGACAAAGGATGGAGCTCGTTTGATGGCTTCCTAGGGATCGGGGAGAATTTTTGACATTTATCACATCGCCGAACGAACTGCTGAGCGTCCTTCTGCATGTAAGGCCGCCAGTATCCTTGTGAGATGGCTCGGTGAGCTAAAGGCCTGCCACCAGTATGTGCTCCGCAACTTCCTTCATGTATTTCTGACAAAAAGTCCTGAATTAGGCTAGGGTGTACGCATTTTAAGTACGGACCCCCAAATGAGCGTATGTATAGCTCGTCTTTCGGGGACAACCAAAATCTGGTTGCTTTTAATCGTAGTTTGCGAGCCTCCTTTTCATCCTCGGGCAATTCACCAGTCTTCAAAAAACCAACTATCTGATCCATCCAGCTCGGTTCAATAATGTTGCATAAAACTTCGTCCGTGCTGGACAAATGGATGCTCGGCTCTGCGAGAAACTCAACAGTGATTGATCTCTCAGATTCCTGCTCAACTGCCGAAGCCAACGAAGCTAAGGCGTCGGCGTGAGAGTTCCTAGCTCTACCCACTTGCTGGATTGAGTACTCTGCTATCTTGCTCAATTCTTTCTCCGCAACGGCCTGATATGCTATCATCCTTTCATCTTTAGCCATATACTCCCCTATTATCTGATTCACTACTAACTGTGAGTCAGAAAATATTTGGAGCCTCATCGCACCGAGCTCACTTGCCAGCCTCACTCCTGCTATCAAGGCTTCGTACTCTGCCTCATTATTGGAAGCTCCAAATCCTAACCTTATTGCTTTCTCCAGTATGCAGCCATCTGGACTTACAAGAATGATGTCAATTCCTGCACCTTTCTGGTTTGAGGAACCGTCAACTGATAGAGTCCAGTTGCCGTCGAGTTCTGCTAGTTTATTATCATTGGCCCCTTCCTGGGATCTCTCTGGCTGAAATTCAGCAATAAAGTCTGCAGCTATCTGTCCCTTGATGGCTTTCCTTGGCTCGAATCGGATGTCAAACTCCCCGAGCTCAACTTCCCATTTGGCAATACGCCCCGACAGGTCGGCTTTCTGGAAGAGTGACCTAAGCGGCTGGTCAGTGAGGACTGTAATTTGATGGGCCTGGAAGTAGTGTCTGAGCTTCCTTGCCGAGCTAACCAGCGCCAATGCCAGCTTCTCCAACGAGGTGTACCTTGATTCTGCGTCTAAGAGCACCTTACTCACATAGTAAATAGGTTTGAATTTTCCCTCATCATTCCTCATTAAAGCTCCGCTGACGGCCTGTTCTGATACAGCCAAATAAAGAAAGAGATTCTCCTCGGGTGAGGGGGTGGATAAGATCGGCGGGGACGCCAAATATTCCTTCAGTTTTGCAAAAGCCTCTTCACATTCCTGGGTCCAGAGTGCCCCTTTCTTCCCTTTAATTGACTGAAAGAAGGGTCTGCATTTGTCAGAGGCTCGGGAAATAAATCTCCCAAGTGCTGCAGCCATTCCAGTCAGTCGCTGAACTTCTTTAACGGTCCGAGGTGATTGTAATTCAATAATTGCCTTTACCTGCTCAGGATTTACCTCTATACCGCGGTGTGTAACAAGAAATCCTAAAAACTTCCCGGAGCCGACACCGAACGCGCACTTGGATGCGTTCAACTTCATGTTATACTTTCGGAGGACCTCAAAAGTCTCCTTGAGGTCGGCACAATGTGTACTGGCCTTTTTACTTTTAATTACCATATCATCAATATAAACCTCAACAGTACGGCCAAGCATATTTGAAAACATTCGGGTTACTAACCTCTGGTATGTCGCTCCGGCGTTCTTTAGTCCGAACGGCATCACTCTATAGCAATATGTCCCTTCTGGGGTTATGAAGGCAGTTTTCTCCTGGTCCTCCTCGGCGAGAGGGATCTGATGATATCCTCTGAAAGCGTCCAGGAAACTCATCTGCTCGTGCCCCGCTGTTGCATCCACCATCTGGTCTATCTTTGGCAGTGGAAAGCTGTCCTTGGGACAAGCTTTATTCAGATCTGTAAAATCGATGCACACCCTCCATTTACCATTCTTTTTCTTCACCACCACTGTGTTTGACAACCAAGTCGGGTATTTAACTTCCCTTATCGTTTTGGATTCCAGCAACCGTGCCACCTCCTCTTTTACTGCCTCCTGGTGCTGCGGCGACGATCTCCTCAGTTTCTGGCTGATCGGCCTATAACTCGAATTTATATGCAAATGGTGACACGCCAACTCGGGAGGTACTCCGAGCATATCATTAGTATTCCATGCAAATACATCGGCATATGTCTGCAACAGTTCTATCAACTCTATCTTCTGTTCGGGACTGAGTGTTGCCCCCACCATAAAATACTTTTCCGGATCTCCATTCTTGTCTAGAGGTACTTTCGTCAGGTCTTCGATGGTTCGCTCTGTAATTTCCTTTTCTGCTCCCAAAGGTACGTTAGAACTTTTTTTGACAGCTACGTCATCGAGTAGGACTGAGCTGTCAATAGTTAATTGCTATTTTTCATTTTCCTCGACCGAACCAAGTTCTCGGCACGGATCCTTTGTCTTAACCGAGGTTAAAAGGCAGGTTCTGGAACTGACTTGGTCTCCACGAACGTTCACTATCCCATCAACCGACGGGAATCTTAGCATCTGGTGGTATGTTGACGGCACGGCCCTCATCTCATGCAGCCAGGATCTCCCCATTATCGCATTGTATGCCGAGACTGTGTCCACCACCAGGAACTCGGCCATTACACAAACTGGTCCTGTTTTTACAGGAAGCGTGATCTTCCCCTTAGGAAGTACTGTTTTACCGCTAAAGCCGATGAGTGGCGTGTTTGACGGCTTGAGATCCTGGTTCTTGAGGCCGAGTTTCTGGAACAAGTCCCAATACATTATCTCTGAAGAACTCCCTGGATCGATCAGAACTCTTTTGACATCAAAGTTTGCAATCCGAAGGGTGACGACTAGGGCATCGTTATGAGGTTGGTGAACGCCGACCAAATCCTGCTCGGTGAAAAATATTGCCTTGGCTGATTCCTCTAATTTGATTCTTTTGTTGGTGACCTCCGGTGTCATACTCAGCTCGTAAACCTCCCTTTCCTTTGCTGCCTTTTGAATATATGCCCGAGCAGAGTTGTTAGTGGACATCTGAGGGTTAGTTGCGGCGTGGATCACATCAATTACCCTTGCCGGGGTGTTGTGGTCCCCGGCCTACTCTGTCCTACCATCGTCTGCCTTTCGCCCGCTCTCAATGAACTCTGCGAGGTGCCCAACCTGCACCAACTCTTCCAAATGTTGTTTCAAGTGTCGGCAATTTTCTGTCTTATGGCCCACATCCTTATGATATGAACACCTAAAATTAGGGTTCCTTTTAGAGGGGTCTCCCATCAGCTTACTCGGCCATTTGAAAAAAGGTTTTTCTTTGATCTGACCCAATATTTTGTAAATAGGCTCCTTGAACACTGTGTTCACTCCTAGGAAGGACGACCTTTGGGGAAAGCCTTCCTTTTCGGTCTTCCTTCCACTTTCTCTGTTCGGCTCGGATTGCCTCTCTCTACCGAACTGCCTCCTACTCGGTTGGTCCTTCACCACTTCCCTGGTCAGGTCGTCATCGACCTTGGCATATTTCTCAATTCTCGCCATGAGTTCTTCTAAGTCTGTTGCCGGCCTCCTGGTAAGCGACTGATAGAGAGGGTTCTCCTTTGGCAATCCCATTTTGAATGATGCAACTGCAATTTCAGGATTGCATCCCTCGACCTCGTTCATTGTCTCCCAGTATCGATGAGCGTATTCACGCAGTGTCTCGGTGTTGCTTTTCTTTAACGTGAGCAGAGCTCCAACATCCTTCGGCTGCTTGCTACTAGTGATGAACCGAGCCGTGAATTGCTCGGCTAGCTGAGCCCAGCCATCAATTGTCCTTCCATCGTACAGTCTGAAGCTCGGGACGGTGAATTTACTCGGAATTCGCCCCTTTTCAATCCATGCGGTGAATGGGGATGACTCTCATCCGTCTCCATACTCGTCTGTTGCTCTCCTGGCTAGATCCCTAGCCGACCTTTGCTCTGGTCTTCTCAAACGGCTGTTGAGCTCATCGTTAATATACTGTTTCCACGCGTCCACTTCGTGTACCCTCGGCTTCTTCGGTTGGTATCTGTCGTCATCAGCTATCGCGATACGGCTAGGCTTTCTCTCAGGGCTTTCACGCCGGCCTTCTCTCGAGCGCTTCTCCTTTTTGGTCATCTCGTCTAGTCTGGCTTTCAACTCATCGTTCTCCTTGATCAGATCCTTTTCCTTGGCATACGACTTTTTGAAGAGATTGTCATGAGCATCCAAACGGTCCTGGAATGATTGGATCAGCCTTGCTAACGAGCGGTTCTCCCCCTCAGCACCTTGGTTTTCAACCCCCTGATTCCGGCTTTTCGAAGGTTTGAAACTTGCAGAAGAAGCTTCGTCTCTTTCGGGGGTCCCAGATGGGTTTCTGACTGCATGCAACCTCCCGTTGCTGTCAATCGGAACGTACGCAGGAATAGAATCGCCTAGGGGAGGACTGCCCCTTGGTGATCCAATTGCGCTCCTGAGTCTTGACATTATAGCTTTTTGTTCGAAAGATTAAGATCCTTCCCACAGACGGCGCCAAAATGTAGAGGCAAAAAATAAGGTTTACCTCTGATAATATGAAATTAGGAACTGTGATTTCTAATAATCTCTGAACTTGATCTCCAAGCCCTCCTCCTACAAAACGAGCAAACTGCCCAAGATCGAAGTGCTTCGATCGAAGGCACTCCGATGCTTAAGTCAGTCACTGAGTGATATGAGTTGCACGAAGACAAGGAGAGTTCAGCGTACCTTTTCACCTTGGTCTCGCGTTCCTTTTATAGCTTGCATTCCCTTTAGGGTTTCCGTTAATTCAGAGGCAAGGTGGCACACCTTCCTTTCTTTCAGTGTTTGAGTTTGGGAAGTTTCTAATTCTTCTCCAATAATCTCTCTAAATACCTTTATCTAGCAGATCTCGTTTATCTGATTGCCTAAGTTTTAGGCAAATCTTTCTGTATCCTCTGCTTTTGAGAAGGTCGGGCTTTCCTAAAACTGAGCGTCGCCACTACTTGCCGATCCGTTAACGAGCTCGGTTTGGCACATCCGGCCTCTTCTCTTACCGTGCCGATCTCATTCATGAGCTCGGCTGAATAAGGGCCGATCTATCTATTGTATGGATGAAACACTTCGATAGCTTGATGACCTCGGCAACAGTGATATTGTGTACCGAGCCTTTGATTAGCTCGGCTCGGATGAGGTACGACAACGGATTCCTGATTCCTAAGCACGTGCTCAGTCTTTTCAACCTCACGTGAGCACATTTAATGCAAGGACACGTGTAACGCTGGGGTCTAACCCCTTCATTAATTAACACAATAAAAATATTAGAGAGCACAATGACAAAACGCTTAATCTTAAAAAAAAATATGTTGGCCTTATGAAATGATCATATTGAGTCATATTAATAGGAAGTTATAGTTTTTTTTCTCACCAATGGCAATAACTGACATACCTCGACCTGCTGTTTGTCATGCTAGTGCATTCTTACTTCTTCATCCATCTTCCCAACATACTGCCGTAGCACCTCCGGCTTTAAAAATGATACAAGTGATGCCCTCATGCGGCAGTGATCTTCGCCGGTCAACTCCAATATATTCCTCTCTCCGCATAGCATCTGAATCGATGCTGGTTGCTTATTAACATGAATGTTGCTGTCACAGGTGTATATGAACTTGTTTGCAGCTTGTCCATGGAGAAGAACTATTGGTGTTCCAAAGATGTTGAGTTTTGAAATGGGTCCGTACTTTTTTATTCTTTCTTGGATCCATTGTTCTCCCTTGTTGGCTCTCATGGCTCGAAAAAGACTCAGGCTCTGGCCTACGATGGGTATTCCCATTGAACCTGGTGGGAGTCTTTTGCAAGATCTCTTGGTTAGAAGAAGGAGAAGAGGTAGAAGCAGAAGAGGCAAAGTCAAAAAGATTAGAAGCTCCATGGCACAGAGAGAGAGAGATTGAGAGAGGTGTATGTGATCTGCAGAACGTATAATAGGGGTTGTTGACTTGCAGGAGGTGAAAATGACCACCTCTATTGTTTATGAGTTAACTATATATTTGGCTTGAATTATATTATTTGTGTTAATTAAGTCTTTAAATTATTATTTATATCAATTTAGTTCCTTAATTATACAATTTGTGTCAATGTGGCACTTCCGTTAAAATTTACAGTTAACTTTGATGGAATTCATCACGTGTACATCACGTGAGTCGGTGATTAGGGTATAATTTAAGGTCATATTCTGTGTACATGAGGAATTCTGCCAAACTAAACAATAAATTTAGATGAAGGGTCATATTGATATAAATATTATAATTTAGGGGCAAAATTAATGCAACACATAATTCAAGAGCTTGATTGAATTTAGAGGCCAAATAGATAGTTATCTCATTGGTTTATTGTTACTGATATGGTCACGTGACATTTCCTTCTCTTCTTTTTAGTTAATGATGATGTTGGCTCTCACGGCTCGAAAAAGATTCAGGCTCTGGCCTACGATGGGTATTCCCATTGAACATGGTGGGAGTCTTCTGGAAAATCTCTTGGCAAGAAGAAGGAGAAGAGGCAGAAGTAGAAGAAGCAAAGTCAAAAAGATTACAAGCTCCATGGCACAAAGAGAGAGAATGAGAGAGATTTAGAGAGGTGTATGTGATCTGCAGAGCTTATAAGAGGGGTTGTTGACTTGTGGGAGGTGAAAATGACCAGCTTTGTTGTTTATGAGTTAACTGTATATTTGGTCATTAAATTATACTAGTTGGCACACACCTGCATTGCACGTGTTGACACGAGATCTTAAAAGGTGGTTTTGTGCTATTTGCCATTCAAAGAAAAGGATTTGGACACATTAATTGAATTTAAGGAGTGAAGTATATTACTCATACAATCCTAATTAAAAATAAAGTATATGACTCATATATGTTGATGGTGTTCTTATCACGACTGAGCAGTGGTGTTAAAATAAAGTGTGTGGAATGGTTGGATTCAGTCCAATATGAACTGGAGAGCTCTGGGAAATAGGATTTTGGGATGACTGGGTGACTACACAGAGTGTTTATAGTGGTTCACCAACTCGGGAGTCTGGCTAATCCACTCTTTAATGGAGTCTCTTACTCCTGAGAATTGTATTGAAGATTATGAAGAGATTACACAGTCTTCTTGATACTATTCTTGGTTTCATGCTTCAAAGTGAGGACATCATACAATATTTATAGCCTAGTTCCTAATTCTATGGGGTCTGTGGCGAGATCTTCGCCTTCCTCTTGTAACATCTCACTTGATTTCAGGCGATGGTTTAGGCGGTTGAGGTTCTTGTGCCTAGACTGGCGCCTACTGCCGTTGTGGGGGCACTTTGTGGTTGTCAGCTGTCTTCCACTCATTTTCTTCGGGGTGCAGGTCGAGAGAGCCTAAGGTCTGGACCTCTGAGCTCAGGCTCTCTTGGCTAAGCTCCCTTCCTAACCTCAATTCCTGAGCTCAAACTTGTAATTTTTCCTAGGTATCATCAGTTGCCCCAAGTCCCTAGTCAAAGTAGGTTTGAGCAGGGGCTGAGCTGCGGCTGGGTCAAGTTAAGCCTCCATATGGTGACCTCGATTTGCATACGAGGAGACTTTTTTGATGGTTTTGTGTAATCATTTCCTCCTTGTTTCTCGTGCACATCCCACACTTCGAAGACCCACGTACACCAAGTTTTAAATGCCCTTGAGACGACGGAAACCGCCTCACTTCTCCTTTCGATTTCTCTCTCTAGGCTTTACCTCCCTCGATTTGATTCCAAGATTCTGCGAGGCTTGCTCTCTAATTTCGCTTTGGGCTTCAGTTTATTGCTCGCTCTTGGTTAGGTACACTTCTTGGCTCTTATTCATTTCTTCATTCTGGATCCCTCGAATTCGAGGTGGTTGCTGCATTTTTGGACCTTTCGTTTTTGCTACTTTAGGAATCGAGTCTATTCCTTGTCCTCTCTTCCCCTTTTTCTGGATCCTTACTCCACTGCTAGAGTCTTCCTTATTGGTCGCTGCTGTCTTGCCCCCTTGACTCTCAGGGATTGTTTTGCTAGTGTCCCCTTTTGCCATGGGTGAGAGGTCTGCTGGGGAGGAAGACATTGATTTAGGTGACGTAGGTGATGAGATTGATAATTTTCCCGGTGTTGATTCTGTCGATGCTGGGGAAGAAGCTGAGGAGCTCCCCTCTTCATCCTCTCCTGTGCCCAAGAAATCCAGGAAAGGTAAAGCCAAAGTGAGTGGCATTGGGATTTCTAGTTGCGCTGAAGGTGCAGGGGCTACCCCCAGAGCTTCAGACCTCGTAGGTTTTAGCGAGGTCACACTCCCTTACATGAGGGTTTTATTTGCTCGTTTCGGCATTCCTCGAGGTATGCAGTATTGGTGCCCATATGTGGATACTCGGTATGACTCCAAGATCCCTAAGAAGATCTGCTTCTTTGTGGCCGCTTTCGAGAACGACCTTCGTTTTCCAGTCCACCCATTTCTTAAGAGCGTCCTTCAACATTTCAACGTTTGTCCCACTCAACTCTCCCCCAATTTTTGGGGTGTTCTGGTGGGTCTTCTCATTTTCTTCAAGAAGCACGAACTTGGATTTCCTAGCGTGCCTTTGCTTATGAAGTTCTTCAATCTCAAGTACAATCCTTCTGACGGCTTCCTGTATATTTCCAAACGGGTAAAAACTCGAGCCATCATTACTGACCTCCCTAGCTCCCACAAAGGTTGGAAGAAGCTTTTCTTCTTTGTGTGGGGTAGAGAATTAGAATACAATCCCGGAGATGTAGTTGACACCCTCCCTGTGCCTCGGGCCTAGTCTGCCCCTGATAACCTGGGTAAGCCCTGCCTGAGTAAGCTTGGATCAGCCTTGACAGTTTATTCTACTGACCTTGTTCTGCTTATTTTGTTTCACTTTTTAGGTATTCGACCCGAGCTCAGTGCTCAGGATAAGCTGGTTTTGCTGAGCTTAGAGGGTTGAGATCCAAAGAAGTATTCCGAGCTCATCAAGTCCGATGTGCTTATCGTGCTTGGGTTTAGTCCTCCAAAGGTGAGGGTTGAGACCTCTGTTCCCCTTTCTGTTGTGGGTGCAGAGGAGGTTGCGTGTAATTCTCCCATGCTACCCTTCACTTTCATTCTACCTCTTTCCCTTTTTTTTTCTTTGCTTTGATCTGTTTGTCTCGGCTTCCAGGTCCTAGCTTAATGGGTCCGGGTTCGAAGGCTTTGAAAGCAAAGGTTGACCTGTTAAAGAAAACTAGGAGTGGGGGCAAACGCAAGGCTGAGGTCAGATTAGGAAGTGGTTCTATCCCTCCCAACCAAGGTGCCGAGCTCAGAGGTGCCTCATACTTCTCCCCTTTCGTCCCAAATGGCTTTTATTCTGCCGCCGAGCTCACCGAAGATTTTACAAACCTCACATCCTCAAGGTACTGTGCCTCCCTCTTTTGGAGGGGATCCTAAACAAAAGGCAATTTCGACCTTTCCTTCCTGGGTAGAGGTTGAGGGAGCCTTCGAGATGATCACCCGCATTCTGCTTGGGTCTACCTCCTCTAGGTCGGCTAAGAAGTCCCACCATCTATTTCTGAGGGGCTCCAAGGTTGAGAAATGCGAGGGCTTCCTTATTGATAACGTGAAACATGATGCGGATACCATTGCCTCCATCGTCCTTGAGTCTAATATTCAAAGGGCTGCCACTATGCCCATTCGGACTTCCGTTACCACGGCCTTATATGGAGCTACTTCGGTAATTTTCTGATCCTTTCGAGTTCCGTTTCTGTCTCGCGTTGTCACTTTATGTTAACGTTAGCCTTTGGTCGTGTCTGTTCCTAGTTGGCCATTCACGTGAGTGCTTTGGTAAGTCGAATCAGAGATTTGGAGAGCTCAACCAAAGCGTCGAAGGCCTTTGAGCTCAAGGCTGCCGAGCTGCCTTTTGCCAATGATGACCTTAAGGCTCAGGTTCAGGACTTACAAGCGCAAGTGGAGAGGCAATCTTTTGTCATATAGGGTTTGGAGACCGAGAAAGAGAAAATCGAGGATGAGGCCAAAAAGACCAAGGAAGAGCTCAGGCTGAAGACTGATGACTGGGTTAAGGCTCACAAGGAGGCCTTCGAGGCTTTGGATTCTTATGTGGGCATGAAGAAGGAATATGACGTTCTGGCTAAAGTAAGTGACACTCTTCGGAGAGAAATTGAGGTGGAGAGAGCTGCTGTTAAACAAAAAGATGCTCTGATTGCCAAGCTGGAAGATGATGTCACCACCAAGTGGGCCACTGGGTACCTTGCTTTCCAGGGTCAAGCTATGCGGGCGTATCCAGACTTGGACTTTGATTTTGCTCCTCCTTCAGATAAGGAGGAGTAGGTGCCAAGTGTTGAGAAAGAGGTTAGGGCTTTAGCTCCCTCTGCTTCTGAGCTTGCTCCTGGGGGTGTTGAGGTACCTACCTCTTCTGTCGAGGTCCTTGCCCATGTGGTTTCTTCTACTCCGGCTATCTCTGCAGCTCTTGACCCTGCTCCAACTTCTACCACTGGAATTGTTGAACTGCCCGTTGTTCCTGCTAATGCCACTGCTAGTGCTCTTGTTTCTGGTGATGACCCCGCTGACCTCACGGCTTAGGCTCCTATTCTTCCTAAGGTCTCTCTCCCTTTAAATGCTCCTGAACCTTCTGGAGCTTCTGCTGCTGAGCTACTAGACCCTTCTTCTGCTCCTACTACAGAGACTTAGGATTTTTTGAGGAACTTCTGTTTGTTGTTGTTGATTTTTTTTTTTTTTTTGTACCTTGTATTCTACTTCTTTTGAGAAATTTAATGCTTCTTTTAAGAAATATAAATATTTCTTGCACTTTGCTTTTTCTGTTTTTTATGTTCTTCCATTCTGCCTATTCCCCCCTTGCCCCTTGCTTCAGGGAGAACTTAGTTCTTCTTGAAGTATGAGTTCGCCCTTAGATTGAGACGAGGTGCAAGCTAGAAAGATCTAGTTGTTCAAAAAGCTCGTCCTGAAAAGCTCATTTTTCAGTGAACTGAAGAGCTCATCCCTATGAGCTGGAGAGCTCTGCTCAAGTTAGGCTGAATAGCTCATGCTTGTGTTAAATTGAGTTGCTTGTGTTATGAGCTCTTCCTTTTGAGCTCCTCCGAAACTGGGTTGAGCTTACAGAGTTGAGTTGCCACTTTGACATGGAGCACCGACTTTCCTACCGTTACTTGTGCCCACCTACTTCCTTAAAACGTCTCTACCGTCATAATTTTGGAAGCTTGAAGGACTGCCTCTTCGTCTTCACGCATTTCTTGCTTCCTTTAAACTCGGGATCTCCTAATGTTTCTCTAAAACTTGGGACTTCTTTGCTATCTACAAATCTTGGAGTTTCTTCTTGCTTGCACATCTTGGGATTACGTTTCTCGTTCCCCTTGAGTTTCTTTTTCTTTGTGTTCTCTGTCTTTCTTCTGATTTCCATGGCTTTCTCTCTTACTCCCTTGTTCAAACAATGAGCTCAAGCCACATTCGACATAAAGTGGCACTCTAACTTCTTGGTTCCTTCCGTGGTTACCACTACAGAACTAGAAGAAATCAAGAGGCGATATCTTTTACCTATTGACTTACTCTTTAGGGTCCCAACCCTTGATGAGCCTTGCAACTTCCTCACCCAACAAGAAATTTACTTTTTTGAAGGTTCTTTCGAGATGGAACTTCGTCTACCCATCCGTCCTTCCATTGGGTAGATTCTTGCTTTCTTCGGTTTATGCCCCTCTCGCCTCTCTCTTGAAGGATGAGGTGCTATAATCAGTTTCTTTATTTTTTGGCATCTGCAAAGCAATAGTGAATTCCCTACTGTTACTGAATTCCTCCATTTTTATGAACTTGATGAGGACAAGCTCTCTTGCTTTAGTTGCTTCAAATGGAGGCGCCTCTTCGATCCCCCGCTGGTTCTCGATATTCTCAACTCTCCTGAAGGATGGGCTCAACGTTTTTTCTTTGCCTCTGGGGATTCTTGGAGGTCTGCTGAACAGCGCTGCACACATTCTCGGGTCCCTCGCTCTTGGAGAAAATTTTCTCATAGAGTTAGAGGCTTTGAATCAATTCTGTTATAATCATGGCGATTGGTTCTTATTGTGCTTCTCCTGTGCAGGTACTCCCAGTTTGACCCCGACAGAGCTGGTGAGGGTTGGCCAGGTGGTTCATGTTGAGCCTGTTCCTTTCTCTTCACTGGTTACCCCCAGAATTCTTTATTTCTAACTCGGCGCAGAACTTCTTGAACTTAGGATTGTCAAATTGTTTCCCATTGTCGGAGACGATTGCCCTAGGTATTCCAAACCTGCAGACTATAGATTTCCAAGTGAAGTTTTGAACCTTATGTTCTATGATTGTTGGTAAGGACTCGACCTCTGCCCATTTGGTGAAATAATCCACCCCAATAATGGTGAACTTGCACTTTCCAGTACTAGTGGGAAAGGACCCAAGTATGTCCAAGCCCCACTGTTGGAAAGGCCAGGGGCTTACCACAGAGGTTAGGAGCTCTGGTGGACAATGAGGGACGTTGGCGTGTTTCTGGTAGACCTTACATCTTTTGACTACATCTATAGCATCTTTGAGTATAGTGGGCCAAAAGTACCCTTGCCTTAGTACCTTTCCTGTCAGAGCTTGAGCTCCGATATGGTTGCTGCAAATTCCCTCGTGGATCTCCCTAAGTATGTAATTAGCATCCTCATCTCCTACGCATTTTAAGAGAGGTACTAAAAAGCCTCACTTATACAGGTTTCCTTGCAGAATTGTGAATCTAGATGACCTGGCTCTTAGCTTCGCGGCCTCTTTGGAGTCTTCTGGCAATGTTCCATTTTGAAGATATTCTCTGATTTGGTCCATCCAACTCGGTAGGGCCAATATATGGAGCACTTCTCCGTCTTCATGGTGTACAGATGGTTCAACTAAGTTTTTGATAGGTATTAATCTATACAAGCTCTCCTGGGAGGCTGTAGCAAGCCTTGCCAAGGCATCCGCTTAAGAATTCTCAGCTCTGGGGACATGCTTGACTTTGACTTGCACGAATTTCCTCATTAAGTCCCTCACCCTTTATAGGTATAGGATCATTCTCTCTCTCTTAGCCTCATAAGTCTCTTCTATTTCCCTTACCACGAGATGGAAGTTACTATAGATTTCAAGCTGTTCTGCCTCCATCGAGTGAGCCAGATTGAGTCCAGCGATGACAGCTTCATATTCTGCTCCGTTGTTTGAGGCCTTGAATCCAAATCTAAGGGCATACTCGACGTCTATTCCCTATGGAGAGTTCAGAATCAACCCTGTACCGTTTCCTTGGGCATTGGCAGCTCCATCTATTGAAAGTTTTCATGTAGGGAGGTCAGGTACAAGTTGGGTTGCTTCCAAAGGTGCTTCCGTGGCCGTAGTGAATTCTGCGATAAAATCTGCCAGAATCTTTCCTTTGATTCCGACTCTGGGTTTGTACCTAATATCAAACTCACTAAGATCTATGGCCCATTTGACCAACCTCCCTGAAGATTCTGGTCTATGCAATACCTGCTTCATTGCTGGTCTGTTGGGACCTCAATGGTGTGAGCCTAAAAGTATGGTCTGAGCCTTCTCGCAGTCGTAACCAGAGCTAAGACAAGTTTTTCCATCTTTGGATATCTCTCCTCTACCCCCCTCAGAGCTCTATTACAGTAGTAAACTGGTTGCTGAGCTCTGTCTCGCTCTCTTACCAGTGCTGTACTAGTTGAGAAATCCAAAACAGCGAGGTAGAGGATGAGCACTTCCCATTCCAAAGGACTCACTAGAGCCGGGGGTGAACTCAGATAATTTTTAAGGGCTCTGAATGCTTCTTCACATCGGGTATCCCATTGGAACGTCTTTTTTAAAATTTGGAAGAAAGGTTGACATTTGTCGCTTGACCTGGACACAAAGAGACTCAAAGCTGCTATTCTTCCTGTTAAGCGTTGGACTTCTCTAGTGTTGAAGGGAGGTTGCATGTCTATTATTGTTTTGACTTTTTTTAGGTTAGCCTCGATTCCTCTACTGTTGACTATGAAGCCAAGGAATTTCCTGGCTGAGACCCCAAAGGCGCACTTAGCTGGGTTAAGCTTTATTTGGTATTTCTTGAGGATTTGAAAGGATTCCTCGAGGTGCCCGATATGGAGCTCGACTTTTAGTGACTTCACAAGCATGTCATCGATGTATACTTTCATCGATGACCCAATCTGTTTTTGGAACATTCGATTTACTAGACGTTGATATATAGCTCTAGCGTTCTTCAATCCGGATGACATGACTTGGTAACAGTATGTCCCCTGTTCAGTTACAAATGACGTCTTCTCCTTGTCATTGGGGTCCATTCTGATTTGATTATACCCTGAGAAGACATCCATAAATCTGAGGAGCTCGTGTCCAGTTGTGGCGTCTACGATCAAGTCTATTTGAGGCAGTGGGAAACTGTCATTTGGGCAAGCTCGATTCAAATCAGTAAAGTCAATGCAGATGCGCCATTTGCCGTTGGTTTTTTTAACGAGGACCACGTTAGCTAACCAGGTCGGGTAGTCTACATCCCTGATAGCTTTAACGTGGAGAAGTTTGCCGACTTCCTCATTAATTGTCTTTTGGTGTTCTGGGGAAAAACTCCTTCATTTTTGTTTGATGGGTTTGTAGTTTGGGTTTACGCTGAGCTTGTAAGTGATGACTGAGGGGTCAATTCCCTGCATATCTTTTTGTTTCCAGGAAAATACTTCCATATGCCTTCTAAGCAACTGAACAATGAGGTCTCTGAACTCTCTAGGCAGCTTCGACACCATATATACCGTATGCCCTGGATTCTCGTTGAGCTGGATGGGCTCTAGATCTTCCGAGGGCGTAGGTCTTGAATCCAGCTCATCTCTCATGTCCAGCTCATCCAACTGGATATTTTCAACATCTTTCCTTTTCATTGATGCCATGTAGCATTCCCTCACCACTCGTTGATCTCCTCGGACCATTCCAATACCGTTTTCAGTGAGGAATTTTATAACCAGGTGATAGGAAGAGGGGATGGCTCTCATGACATTGAGGGAAGGTCTCCCCAACAGAACATTGTATACTGAGGGGGCATCAACTTTCAGGAACCTTACCGCGGTGGTAGATTGGCAAGGCGGGCTCCCCATGGTGAGGATGAGTTGAATTGACCTCAAGGGTAGTACCCTCTCCCCTAAGAATCCCAGAAGATGAGTTCTCACTGGCTCGAGCTTGTCCCTACCTATATCTATTTTGTCAAAGACAGATTTGAAGATAATGTCAGTAGAGCTCCCATTGTTGATTAAGACCCGATGAACGGTCATGTTAGCAATGATAGCTTTTACCACCAAAGGATCATCATGGGGGTGCTGGTACCCTTCCAGATCTACATCCGAGAGAGTGATATCCATGTTCATCCGAGGTGCCTTGGTCACAGTCTGTACTTCAAACATTTCTTCTGTCTTGACCTTGCGCATGTGGGATTTTCTGGCTGAGCTGGTTCCCCCCCCCCCCCCAACCAGCGAATCCTCTAGAAATCATCCTAATCTCTTCCATCGGCTGCTAGTGTTGTGTAGGAGCTTGCTGCTGAGGTGCTGGGGGAGGGTGAGCCCTGTTCTGATTATCATGTGTCACAAAGCGGCGTAGCTGCCCTCGTTGAATCAGGAACTCGATTTCATTTTTCAACTGGATGCAATCATCAGTGAGGTGGTCGTGGTCTCTGTGGTACTCACAATACTTTGTTGCATCTCTTTTTACTGGGTCTGCCTTTATTCAAGATGGCCACCTCAGGAATTTCTCATTATGTACTTCATAGAGGATCTGGGATATCGTAGCTGTGAGTGGAGTGAGCTGCCGAGGTGCATACCTTGGTTGTAGTTCTGGTTGCGGAGGACCTAGGCGATCCCTGACATCTCCCCTTCTTTTGAGGGAACAATCTTTATCTCTTCTTGGAGACCTGTCTCAGCTTTTTTATTTTTTGGGACTTCGGTCCCTTTTTTTCTCTTCCTTTCCTTTTTCCTTCTATGTGGATGAGTTTCTCACTTTATAATGAGAGCTTCTTCCCCATTAATGTACTTTTCTGCTTTGGCAAACACCTTCGCCATACTAGCTTGTGGGTTCTTAGATATGGAGAACATTAAGTCCTTCGACTGTACTCCTAACCCAGCGATAAAAGCAATAATAGTGAATTTTTCATCTGGAACGTCCACTTTCAGTGATTCTGAGTTGAACCTTTGGACATAAAACTGTAGGTTCTCGTTGGGTCCTTGTTTCACATTTAATAGATGGTAACTTGGTTTTCGATAGGTCCGAGCTCCTATGAAGTGTGACACAAAGGATATGAAGAGCTCTCTGAAGGAGGAGATGGACGTCGGGGTTAGCCTGTTGAGCCATACTAAGGCTGACCCCTTCAACATGATGGCAAAGGCTCGGCACCGTACAGGGTCTCGATACCCGTGCAACTCCATTTGGTTCTTGTAAGTGTTGGGGTGATCCATGAGATCCTTTGTCCTATCAAAGGTTTCCATCTAGGGCATTTTGAACTTTAGAGGGAGGGGGAAGTGCAGTACTTCGGCAGTGAATGGGGACTCAGTCTGCTGCACCAGGGCATCCATGGTTACTGGGGTCTTACCTCTCACAGCCTCCTTCATGTGGCTGAGTTCTTGTTGGATGTCTCTGAAATACTATTCCCAATATTGTTCTTTTTTTTCCTGCTAGAAAGGGAGGAATTCATTTTTCTCAGTTCCCCTATTCTGACTCTGTACTTCTTCGTTGTCTTCATTCCTGGGAGGTGGAGGAGGAGCATGGCCCATGGCTTAGCTATACTCGCCCCCTTCGTTGCCCTCCCTTAGGGGATCGAGACCTTGATGCTCCCCTTGTTGGGGATCATCTTAGGCTGGTCGTGTCTTCTAAGGACGTTGTAAGAGCTTCACGAGTTCTTCATTCTGTTGTAGTAGACGCTGGTTGACTAAGCGAAGGGCCTCCAGTTCGTTGTTCGGAGGGGGGTCCGCCATGGGAGGATTAGTCTCAGTGGTGGGTAGGAAGTCTTGAAGATTTTCTTGGTGTCTTCCACTGGTGGCTTCCTGCTAGTTTTGCATCCCCTGAGGATTCAACTAGTTTCTGCTCATATTACGCGTAGAGACCATCAATTACTGAAGGAAATCAGTCTCTTTGTAACAGGAACAGTCGTTCCCACAGACGGCGCCAAACTGATGGTGTTCTTATCACGATTGAGCAGTGGTGTTAAAATAAAGTGTGCGGAATGGTTGGATTCAGTCCAGTCTGAGCTGGAGAGCTCTGGTAAATAGGATTTTGGGATGACTGAGTGACTACACAGTGTTTATAGTAGTTCACCAGCTCGGAAGCTTGGCTAATCCACTATTTAATAGAGTCTCTTGCTCCTGAGAATTGTATTGAAGATTATGAAGAGATTACACAGTCTTCTTGATACTATTATTGGTTTCATGCCTCAAAGTGAGGACATTGTACAGTATTTATAGCCTAGTTCCTAATTCTATGGGGTCTGTGGCGAGATCTTCGCCTCCCTCTTGTAACATTTCACTTGATTTCAAGCGATGGTTTAGGCGGTTGAGGTTCTTGCGCCTAGACTAGCGCCTACTGCCGTTGTGGGGGTGCTTTGTGGTTGCCAGCTGTCTTACACTCATTTTTTTAGGGGTGCAGGTCGAGGGAGCCTAAGGTCTGGACCTCTGAGCACAGACGCTCTTGGCTGAGCTCCCTTCCTGACCTCAATTCCCGAGCTCAAACTTGGAATTTTTCCTAGGTATCATCATATGTTATTCACTTAAGGACTCAAAGGTAATATATAAAGACACTAGAGGATGTTTGGTTGAAGATTGTCAATGGTCAGGTCAAAGGACATGAGAGAGAATAGTTGAGATAAAATTTCAAGTAAAAAGTTTAATCCCGAACAAGATTCCTAAACAAAGCATATAAGATCATAACCTTAAACCGAGCACATAAGAATAACTACCAGTGTCACCATCACCCTTCCAAGCATTTAAATGACATTTTTTTTCCTAACAATGAAGAATTAAGTCAAGCCATGGTTAGAAGAACATAATAGAGAACTGGGTCAACTTGTTCTCTCTAGTCTAGCTGTTATGAACGAAGAAGATGGTGACCAACTTAATATAATTATAAGAGGAGGTATGTTATCTCTCCAGAATCCCATTCCATTTCATCTGTATTGACGCAGCAACATGATGAGCTAATTTTTATAATCTGGAAACAAAGTGGGGAGTAATGTTTTAGGGTGATATGCCCAAATGCCTTATTAGTGAACTCTTTGGCTGTTCTTTTTTGTCTTGTCAAAGTAACAATTCAAAAACCAAAGCAGAGTAAGCAGCCTGAACAATAGTTAAAAGTCAGTTGAATTTATCACACCTCCTGAAATTAAATTAATATGAAGATGGAAAAATGCCAAAGATGGTAAAACTGTAAATAGAAGTGTCACCAATGTCAATTTTGGAATAGTAATAATATTCCCAAACTCTCTTCTGCTTGGAAGCCCAAAACCAAATCGCAAACATTAATGTATTATATATAGCCCTCTAGCCCCATGGCACGTAACAACCAAATCTTTAAGATATCCATACATAATAATAATGAATTAAAGTATAATGTCAACAAAAAAATTGAGAATAACTAATTGAGTACTTGTGATTTTCCCATCTATAAGCCAAAGATATAAGTTTGGTCCTAAGTTCTTATAAAATTTTATATATAACAGAATGTATGTGATATTTTTTTCATCTAAAAATGTATAAATACAATAAGTTGGAAACACCAGCCCCCTTGATATTCAATAGTACAAATTCTATATATGTTCCGAACACTTGCAAGGATAAATTAAACTATGTCCTTTATAAAGTGCTTAATTCGTGAAATACATAGATGTTGTGTCAAACCATCTCTTCGCTTCATTTCCTTCAAAATCACTATAAAACCAAGAGTTTGAAAATTAATAATTAAATTATCAAATAAGTACTTGATTATGACATTGTCCAAGAAATCTTCACTGCGATGCATCATAGAATCTCCTATCATGTCCATCTTCGAATTGCTTCGCACTTGTAATTAACAGTTAGCGTAAACAAATATTATTGCATATTAGTCAGTCAAAACATCAACAATAAATAAAAAGAAGCATCATAGACTTCTTTGGTGAAATGAGATGCTTTTATATTGTTTTTACATCACTGTCCCTGGTCACATTTAATAGGTCAACCACTTGGCTTCGTTACAAATCTGCAATCAATCAGTGATCTCAAAGTTTTAACTTTAAAATTGTAAATTTCTCATGCTCGTGAGTTCAGAGTATGTTTATACTAATAGGCTACTATTGAAATATAAGAAGTTGTAAAAACATAAAATGACATAATAACGCATGTCCCTATCAAAAAAATATCGACAAAAAACATACAATTTTTTGGGAAAAGAGAGAGAGAGAAGAACAAGGACACATTGTGAAAGAAAATAAGAACATAACAAGGACATTTCACACCAATTGCTATAACAATCACAGGAACTGAACCAGCTCCTTGCTATATGATTCATAAACTACAGAATGATACACCAAGACACAGGAAAAAAAAAATAGACCAGAAAACGTATGAGTGGCTGCAAAGCTCAATTTGATAAAAGGAATGACATTCTAGTTCCTTCATTGACTTTTGGTCGCGCTTGTTTTTGCTATAAGATCCAAAGTCCACTTTGTTTTCAGCAGCGAAAGATTTGCCAATCCTCAAAACTACAAAAAATCATAGATATAATGAAGCATAAGCATATAAAAATTAGCACCTTGTTCTTTTTACATGCACAAATATATGAAAGGTTGAGATAAGAGTAATTTCTTCAGCTAGCATCCAAAAGAGCGATAGTCTTCTAGGATTGGCATTAAACTTTTCTCTTCTCTTCAAGAATTCCCTCAAGAGAATAGATTCTTGTTTTGGCTAGTTAACATGGTAGATTTCATGTAACAGAAATTACCCAAACCAAAAAATTAAAATTAAATTTTAAATTCATGATAGCATAGAAAGAAAATGGAGAGACCAAAATAACTGTATAATGAACATATGAGAGTAAATTGGTACTTGTGAAGCAGCCTCTCGTTGTGTGTGTGTGTGTGCGAGAGAGAGAGAGAGAGAGAGTTTTGATGGCTAAGGGATTGAGGATGTATAGATATACAACAATATGTTTTTCTTAAGGCTTTTAAGTCAAGATAATTTATGGATAAAAAAATTTTTAAAATTGCTTTGGAACAAGTTTACCTCCCATTCCCAATCCTTTTCAAATTCACTGGGCGAAGCGACAAGACAACATTATCCTGGTCTCTAATTTTTCCAACCGCGTATCTAGTCGACGACATTCCTGACTTATTCTTGGAACAAAGGAGATAAGAAGATGCTTCCTTTTCTGGGATAGCAAGTTGAATATGCCGAGTTGGAAAGCAGACTGCATATTCGAGTTAGCTATTATTGAAAAACCAAGAACATGAAAGATGAAACAGTAGACTTCAACAAACAGATATATTCATTAAATAGAAGGGGTATAGTCTCAAAGTTGTAAATGTACATCAGTTACATTAGCCATCATTGAAAATGCTGAGGTAGAAGGCAATACGAAGAAATGAAACTGTAAGAGTAAATAGCCGTCACAAAGTTGTAAATATAAATCATCGGTTACATAAGCCAATTATCAGGGTAAAATTGTCATTATAGAGTAAATAGGGCTAAAATTGGAAATAAAATTTTTCAAACTTGCTGCCTCTTATAATAAAAAGAAATACTAATCAAGAGAAGAAGTCATGAGTGGGGCAAAAAAGGTAAGAAACAACTGAGTTGTTTTAAAGAGGGGAAAAAAACAGAGTTCTCTATTTTCTCAGCTTCTAAAGAGAGACCAACTGAGGGAAAGAAGAAAATCCCAATTTCTTGGCATTTTCGAATCAAACACAAGCCTAATCCAAACAACCAAGTTTAGGTATTTTCTGTCTCTCTCTTTTCTCTTCTTTGTCAAGTCCGGATTAACACATCGAAAAAAAAGTAGAAACAAAGAAATTCAAAGGGCAATAGGTAGAGTGGGACAACACCAATGAGTGATTAAAACTATGAGATATTCATGCGTGAAAGCTTCTTCTTGATCGTTAATATGGGTGTTAGAGGGAATCCACACAAATTGATAAAAATCATGAAAATAAATTCAAGCATATAGAGTCAATACCAGTATCTAATTAGAGGTGTAATCAATGTGTTTCAATGTCTGCCTCACCGTCAAACGAAGGTCGAAGTAGCTCAGGAATCGATTGACTTTTCTTGCGGGATGAATGGAAGATATTGAGGAGAAGTAGGTATACGTTGCCTGTTTGAGAGAGAGAGATTTGAAGTGGGTAAAGTAACAGGAGAGAGAGAGAAGGGGGTGGGGCGAGGGTTTGAAGGGGTGAACATATATGCACCAGTCATTATGTTTAATGAATTTATGTGTCTGTTTAAATAAAAAAAATTAATTTACGTGTAAGGGTAAAAGTGATTTAATATCATTATTCAAAAGTTAAAAAAATTAGAGTTTTTCAGAATAGATAGATAATATAGATATAGATGATGTATTCACTGTTTGTCTTTTAGACTTCCAAAATGTAAATATTGAATTAACTGTAATTTAATATTCAGCTTGAGAATTTGTAGGATTATTAGTAGATCAATTATGGTATCTATGGATGATGGATGAAATTGAAAAAAAATTACTCATTGAGGGTAAAAGAAGAAAATAAATGTTTTTCTTTGTGTCATTAAATTTGGAGGATAAGCATGTCATAGTTATCACTCAACTAGCTCATGAGCAAAGTAAGTCAGTCTCATGTACAAGCAACAATGAATGTTTCTCCTTTCCTTGTATCAGCCAAACTCCAACCTATGAACCAAGTGAAGGAACACAAAAGGAAGTGAGTAAAGAGGAAAAGAAAACTAAATCCCTAAGCTTCTTAGGCAACTAAAACCCTAAGCATCTTAGGCAAATAAAATCCTAAGCTTCCTAGACAACTAAAGCCTTAAGCATCTTAGGCTATTAAAGCCCTAAGCATCTTAGGCAACTAAAGCACTAAGCTTCTTAGTCGACTAAATCCCTAAGCTTCTTAGGCAAGAGAAGCCCTAATCCTTTAGGCAATAAAGCCCAAAAACCTAAGTCCTCCAAAAACATACCTCAATTAATGCACTTGCTACTGCCAGTCGGTAACAGTCAAAGGGGGGTCCTTGTACAAGCCTACTCGTAACCACTAAATCTCAACTACTCAGCTAAGGTCCAACTAAGGACTTAGAGTACTAGTCCAACTCCACTTTGAATATCAAGGGACTAGTGATAAGGCTAACAACGCCTCATGGCGAGCATAGCTCTTCCTTTAATCTAGGACCTAGTATCCTAGTGCAATTCTAACTCGAATAAGCAGGAGCAGGAGATAAAGATCTAGGACCTATTGTCCTAATCTAACTCTATTATGTACATCTAGGGCCTAGTGACAAGGTTGAGCCAATCAACCAAGAGTTCATGTTCTTTTGGGATACATCTCCCTATTGCTATAAATAAAGGCATTCAAGTACCAGGTAAATCATTCAATCTTAGCTTATTCACTCAATACTTCTCTCTAACTTGCGATCTGACTTAAGCGTCGGAGTCCCTTTGGCCACCTCTGACCATCAGTTCACCTAGGTGTTCTCTTGTCTTGAAGGTTCCACGAGGCTTGTTCACCACCCTCTCCGTCCATACAAGGTGGTTACTATTTGTGTGAAATTATTCTTGCACAGGTAGATCAATTATTGGACTTTGTCATTAATCGTCACTTTTAATTAATTTCATTCAATGATAGAATATTTACGGCATGTGGGTGAGGAACTCACTTCTAAATAAAGGGTTACACTTGAACTCATAGTAGATAATCTATCATTGAGCAAAACTGAATGAAATTACAATTGCATAAATCTCAATCCTAAAATTATATCACTCCACATATCATTGGATGAGGCTAGTGGTTGTCCTAATGATCACCACCTCCATTGTTGAGGTCGCAAGTTTAAATCTCGCCGTCCCACTCACTGTAATAATGTCTGATAAAAAAAAAGACATATCATTAGGTCATGTATTAATTATGATTTTAAGTTCAATAAATATATATAATAAGAGAGTTAGGCATTTAAATTCTATCCCCACATTTTTCCCCTCATTTCTATCACATTAAATTTTCCCCCTAATTAATCTATATATATAACAAACAATTCTCGTGGGGCTTTGAGAAGTCTTCTATTCCACAATGCGTAATTAAGAGAATTTAGAATTATTTAATTAAATTTGAGCTTGTATTATTTGGGCTTATAGAATTTAAGTCCAAGTTCTAGTTTAATTTTACAAGCAAAATAAATTTGGGCTTGTAATACTTGGTTTTATGAAATTTAGACCCAACCCAATTTGATTTGGAGTTTTTGGAGGCTGGTCCCTTCTAGCCATCTTTTTGGTCACCAAGTCCAGGCACCTATCTTTTGGGTCGTTAAGGAAAAATTCATTTCAAAAAACCTATTTACCCTTATTTAAATATAAATAAATTTTTTAATAAGAACTATATAAAATATACAATTCAAAATTCAAATAAAATCAAATCTCCTTTATTTTAGATCTTTCAAAATTTATATACATATATATATATATATAGACACACGCATATATGTACAAAAATAAAGAACGCACATTACGACACTAATGACGACAATATATATAGGTATATATCATTACGTAGGACATTGACAATGTCATTGTTACTGACCCAATACAGTAACAATGCATCTGTTACTGTCTTTGGATAATAAAAATACCCATTGTTATTGTCTGTGGCAGTATTAGTGCCTCTGTTAATGTCCTGGGATAATGAAAATATTCCACTGTTACTGTTCCCAGGATAGTGACAATGCCACTATTACTGACCAGGATAGTAACAGCTACTCAAACGCCACAAGAAGAACACATACAAAAAATAAGATAAATTTTTCATAATACATGGTGTCAATGTGACTGTCACTGAATACACCACAGTGACACTGTGTATGTCTCTTTTATTTACATATATATATATAGATACACAGAGAGAGAGAGAGAGAGAGAGAGAAAGTGTCCTAATTTGGAGAGAGAAATGAACTCACATGGTCATTATTGATAAATTCAACAAATATTGCCAATGTAAGCTGCGCAAAAAGCATCATTACCATTAATCTTTCGGATTTATAACGATGGATTATTTTTTTAAAACAACGATCGACACAATCTCTCAACAACACATAATGGAGAAAAGATATAAAGTAAAGAGAATAGAAGGAAGTGAGAGAAGGGAGAAATAGTTGAATGAAAAAGATAAGAGAAAGAGAGACAAAAATTTAAATAAGGAATCAGAGAAATATGGGAAGAGTGAGGAGAGAGAAAGAGTGATATAGAAGCTAGAAGAGAGAGTAATCTAAATAAATGATAGATTGGAGAAGAACGTTAGAGTTAGAGAGAGAAATTAAAAAGACGGAAGAGAGAGGAGAGAGAAGTAGTGGAATGGAAGATAGAGGAGAGAGAAATTGAAGAAAAGAGAGGAGAGAGAAATAGTTAGACAGATAAATTAAAGGAAGAGAGAGGAAAGAGAAATTAAAGGAGAGAGGAGAGGCGAAGTAAAGGAAGAGAGAAGAGTCGAAAAAATATGCGTTATCCACTGAAGGTCAAAATAGGAAATAAAAAAAAAGTAAAAGGACTATTGGACCTACTTACAAAAAAGTACATAACATGTATCTTTAATAACCCAAAAAAATTGCGTTTGGATCTATTAACAAAAAAGTTCCCCATATTATATTTAGTTCCAATTTTCACATATAATTTTAGTAACTTATTTAATTGATTAGGCAATTAGACATTATTTATTTTTTTATTATTTTTTAATGTCTACAATCACAATATTTTGGAAAGTTGTGACCGTTTTCGCAATAAAGAGACACAAATAGACATCTTTTTGTGAAGATTAATGCAATGCATTTAATGCTGGTAATTATTGTGGCAGAGAATGTCTCCCAATAATTGTCATGTGGAAGAAATGGTTTAGCAGCCGACGAAGGGGCTTTGAATATCTTTGTTCATCATTAGATTGCTCAATGAAGACATGTGGAAAGCAATATGTATCAGGTAATATAGAGGCTCGTTTGGTGAGACAGAGAGCCTCTGACCAAGCCTAAACGGATCCAACCGGGTAGATTTTAGTGTCAATAGACCAGAATAAAAATTACTCATATTGATCGGTTCAATTAACAACACTCCCGAGCAGTATCTGTATACTGAGCAAAGATGTAGATTTGTAATCAATGATACTAAAAACAAATTGGCACCTGAATGGACTCTGGTTCCACAATATAAGGGATAAGAGTAAACTTTGTCCGAACAGAGGATAGCTAGGCAATCGCTAACGGCCAAAGGCGGTCAAGCAAGATGAATCAAGAAATTGTATATTTAAAGGTGCACAATATTAACATGTGACCTAAAAATTAACTAATGAGAATAAAAACCTAAAAAGGATCAAACACGAATTAAGGAAGATCTGGTTGAAATTTAGGTGTGCCACTATATTCTAACCAGAATTCTAAGTCCTATGAAATCGGGACATGCTCTATAAATATCATATGAGTTTAAATCTAAGGTACACACTTCTTTCCCTTCAATTTGCTTGCTTAATCTCAAATCCCTTACTAACTTAAATATCGGAGTACCTCCGGCTGATTAAACCACTGTCTGTAGTAGTTTGTTTGTCTTGCAAGGGGAGAAGCACCTAGTTCGTTTTAGTCGATTTAAGTCATTCAATTCTCATACCAATCACCATTGATTCCATTTTACAATGTACGAAATTTTTGTCATTTGTGGTTTCTCAAATATAGTAAAATCAATTATTGAAATTTCTAATTTGTATCATCAACTTAGAATAAAACAGTAATAGTCAAGAACGAAATAATTACAAGTAAGAAAGAAATAGTTACACATAAATCTGTAACTAAACCAATATATAAATTGACTTGTTCGTAGATCAAGAACTATTATTGAACATTCTATAGATTAATGCTAGTGTTTGACACAATATCCTTAAAATATATTTCGCCCCTACACTTGGTGCTTATTAAAATCAAAGTGTCTGTCTCGCAGGATACAATGATCTTCACGCAAGTGAAGTGGCACTCCAATTCAATTGCCCAGCGAACTAGAAACTGTGTTGTGTACTCTATGATATGTAGACTGCCTAATGCTGAAATTATGCCTTAATAATTGTAATGAAATTGATGCAGAATGCTAATGACTCTGGGTTTATATAGACAGATTGGTGACTGTTCCAAATAGCCACCATGCGAACAGACACAACCCAGAAGACACCACGGAATAACTGTTTATTTATGAATAAACACAACTCAAAAATTCGGATTGGAGGGAAGCGAAAATTCGAACTAGTGCGAATTTAAATCCAACGGATACCATAAATTAAACTCTGGATTACGAAATTTATGTCCAATTCATTAAACGAAATTCTCCAAAAAGATAAAGATTGATCTAAAGCACACCCGTACCTAAGCTAGAGCCTGGTCGGGTCGGGTCGTGGTCATAGCGAGGCGAGCCGGGCACGCACGTATATGGTCGAACCGAAGGCATGTAGGCGCTCGTTTTACTCATAAAAGTTTGGTACCCCTTAGGGCCCAACTCATAGAGAAAATTTGGCATATATATGCACAAGTAGACTTTCTTTCTTAACTAATGTGAGATTGGTGTCAAATCTCATATTGTACAACCTCTATTTTCACAATCCAAATGGATCACTTTGGAGCCTATTTTCTCATTCATTTCTTACTCGATTTGAGCAAGTGAATATATTATACTATACTCCTCATAGAGTAGAACAAAAGCCCACAAAAGTTTACTCGAAACAACGAGCAGGTTCCATTTTAATTTAGGCTCAAAGTCGACCAAAACTCATATTTTAATTACCAAAATCTGCGTTAATCCAACAATCCCCCACATAAATGAAAAATTAGCAGTTAGTATGCAAATAATAATTCTGACACACTATAGAGAGTACATCTTAGAAAAATCGGGCATTGAGATAGGTAGTTTTTGACCTTGAATCTTCCCTAGTGAAAGCCCATCAGACTTACCGGCTAAATAGTGAACGTGATGTTTTGAACTATTCAGCTGTTTGATAAATCAAATCGAATAGACTTCACATAGTCTCTTTTATAACACAATTGGTTCTCATGATTGTGTTCATTTTAGCCCTGAACAACTCTTGGTTTTCATGAGTGCTCTAGAGAAGTCAGCCTTTATAAATTCTCATAGAAGTATTCCCTTCACACCTATATAGGTGACTCTTATTAGGAATACTCTGCAGTATCCCACTTGGTATTTCAAGTTATTAAAGTCATTAAAAGTATAGCTTACCCTAATAAACTCTGCATGTAGCACTAGTTTATCATAGGAATAGGTATGAGATATTATCTCCCTTGTGCTTCTTTTGAATCATGCATAATTCGGTTGTCCCTTTGAACCTAGATCTTGGGATCTCCAATCAACTAGGTTGGGTTGCCATTAAGATGACTCTTAAGTCATAGGATTTAGCCCCATTCCCTTCGATGTGCAATTTACTTACTCTCTCGTCAAACTTTTAATAAGTGGATTCGCTAGATTATCCTTTGATTTTATATAATCAATAGAAGTAATGTCATTTGAGAGCAATTGTCTAACGGTATTAAGTCTACGACGTATACGTCTAGACATACCGTTATACATATCACTCCGTGTCCTACCAATTGTAAATTGGCTATCGCAATGTATACAATTTGTTGGTACAGATTTAGGCCATATTGGAATATCATCTAGAAATTGGCAAAGCCATTCAACTTCCTCTCCTTCTTTATTTAAAGTAATAAATTCATATTTCATCATGGATCTAGCAATACACATTTGCTTAAAGGATTTACAAGATACAACTGCACCACCAAGTATAAAAACATAACCACTTGTGGACTTTGTATTCTTCATATCAGATATACAGTTAGCATCACTGTACCCTTCAAGTACAGCTGGATATATTGTATAGTGCAATCCAAAATTCAAGGTATATCTTAAGTATCTAAGAACCATGATAATTGTCTTCCAATGGTCTACTCTCGGATTACTCGTATATTCACTCAATTTACTGAGTATGCTATATCTAGTCTATTGTAGTTCATGACATACATTAGATTGCCAATGATACGAGAGTATTCTAATTGTGATATGTCTTTGCCAGTATTTTTAGACAAATAAAGATTTATATCAACTGGTGTTCTAGCAATTCTGTTTTCATTCTTGTCAAACTTCTCAAGTATTTTCTCAATATAATGTGATTGAGATAATATAAGTCAACCAGATGTTCTAGAAATTTTAATTCCTAGTATAACATCTGCAACATCCAAATCCTTCATGTCAAACTTACTGGAGAACATTTTCTTGGTAGCCTTAATGATATTATTATTACTACCTAGAATAAGCATATCATCCACACATAGACAAACAATGACATATCAACTATTTGTGTCTTTGACATAGAAAGATTTATCACATTCATTAATTGTGAATCTGTTTGACATCATGACTTTGTCAAATTTCTCATGCCATTTTTTTGGTGCTTGCTTTAAACCATAAAGTGATTTAACAAGCTTGCACACTTTCTTCTCTTGTCCCGGAGAAATGAACCTTTCGGGTTGCTCCATATAAATTTTCTCATTTAAGTCACCATTTAAGAAAGTTGTTTTCACATCCATTTCAGGTATCTCAAGATTATGCAACGCTGCAATAGTTATGGGGATACAAATGGATGTTATTCTCGTGACAGGAGAATATATATCAAAGTAATCAAGACTTTTGTTTTGCATGTAAACTTTACCTACAAGTCTAGCCTTGTTCTTATCATTTGATCCATCAGTTTTCATTTTTCTCTTGAAAATCCATTTACAGCCCAATAGTTTACTTCCTAGAGGAAGAACTATCAACTCTCAGGTGTGATTTTGCATGATGGATTCAATTTCATTGTTTACAGCTTCTTTCCGCATAGGTGCTTCAGGAGTGGACATTGGTTCATTGAAGTTTTGAGGGTTATTTTCTAACAAGTATGTCATAAAATCAGGATCATAGGACTTGAAAGTCCTTGCCTTGTTACTGCATCTAAGTACCTCTTCATTTTCTTCATCTATAGACTCATGGTCTATATTACTAGTCATAGTATCATGAGTTCTTTTAAGAGAACTCTCATCATATGCATTATTACAAGGAAAAATATTTTCAAAGAATGATTCATTTCTAGATTCAATGATTATATTAACATGTATATCAGGAATGTTAGATTTATGCAAAAGAAAATGATACGCACTATTATTAATTGCATAACTAACAAATATGCAATCAATTGTCTTTGGTCATATTTTAATCTGTTTAGGAATAGGAACCATCACTTTAGCCAAACACCCCTAAACTTTTAAATATTTGTAGGACAGGCTCCGATCTTTCCATAATTCATAAAGGGTTTTGTCTAACTTCTTGTGGGATAATTTATTTTAAAATATAGTTTGTTGAAAGCAAAGCTTCCCCCCCACAAATTCTGAGGTAATCCTGAACTAATCGACATGACATTCATCATCTCTTTCAATGTTCTATTTTCATATTCAACAATCTCATTTTACTGAGATGTATAAGGCACAGAAGTTTGGTGAATAATACTATATTTCTGACATAACCTATCAAAAGTTGCATCATATTTACTATCTCAATCACGTCTTATTGTCTTAATCTTTTTGCCAAGTTGATTCTTAATTTCATTCTTATAATGCATAAATTTTTTTAATGCTTCATCTTTACTCCTTTGCAAATATACATGACAATATCTTGTGCAATCAGCAATAAAATTAAAAAGTACTTATTTTCACTTCTAGATTGAACATATTTCAAATCACGTGTATTACTATGAACTAATTCTAGAGGTTCAGTACTTCTTTCAATATTATGAAATGATGTTCTAGTTAATTTTGATTCAACACATATCTCACTCTCCGAAGACTCTATTGTCCTCCTTAATCCTCAATCTCATGATCAAGTTGTCAAGTTTCATTTCTTTGTGTCTTCAAATAATTTTGAAGTCCTTCCAATGTGGTGGTAATTTCTCAATAATTGTAGCCACTTGAAAAGATTCACTAAACACTATCCCTTCAGCATGAATCTTATATAGGATCACTTGAATATCTTGAACTTGAATCATGATAATCTTGGAATCCACCATTTTATAGTCAAGGAATCTGTCCATAACGAATTTCTTCATTCTGACGTCCTCTATTTTATACTTTTTATCCAAATATTATAATAGCTCTCTAGCCATCTTGATTGGATTATACACATTATATAATGTGTTATCTAATTCATTGAGGATATAGTTCTTACACAGAAAGTCAGAGTTCTTATATGCATCCACCGCAGCAATAACTTGGCGATTAGTCTCATTCTCACTAAAAACAAAAGCATCCTCACAAAGAAACTTTGCAAGATTCAATGTAGTGAAATAGAATAGCATTTTTTTATTGTCATCTCTTGAAAAAGGCAGAGGATAATTCACTATATCAGCAGTAAAAGGAGTATCAGTGCGTCTTACCAGGTAGTCTACGGTTTCAGGCGTCTGGGCTTTGATGGCGTTGAGTGCATCGCCAAGTTGGTTTTGCACCTCCTTAATCTTTTCATCCCAATGGTTGGGGACCTCCTCAGCCGGATGGTGGTACTAGCTTTCATGGTCTCCATATTGGCTTTCTCCGTCTTCGTGCTCCTGCGCAGGTACCTGTGGAGGGGGTACACGTGAACTCCCCGCGCGCTGAGGCGGGACTAATGGGCGAGGTGCGCCCTGGTATGGCCTTGGGGCATTCTGGCGAGGAGCCGCCTGATGCCCAGAAGGAAGAGGTTGCTGGTCCTCTATCGTTGGAGGGAGTGGTGCTCCTCCTGCAGGGTGAGGGGCGACGCCCCCTTGAGTAAGCATCAATTAGATGATCTGCTGGTTCTGTTCCACCAGCAACTGCATGGTCTGCAAGAGTTGTTGTTGTTGTCCGACGGCGGGAGTCGTCGTGGTAGAAGGTCCCGAAGGTGCGGGGGGAGGCGGAGCCTCTTCCCGGTGAGCCGGGTTGTTGTCCCCGGGTTGTTGAGACCTTGATCTCGTGGTGATTGCCATGGATTCAATGAGCAAAGAAGTAGAGTAATAGAAACTTAGTCATTTCCCACAGACGGCGCCAAACTGATGATGCACAAAATTGTCTTGTGCAATATCAACAGTCAAGTATATGAATATGTGTAATTAATGAGTAATAAAAAATCAATCAATGGCAATCAAGGAATTAAAACTGTAAACGGAGAATCAACACAGAGATTTATAGTGGTTCGGTCTCGGATGACCTACTCCACTTTCGGGAATGGCAGCGGTGGCCTGGTGTTCTTTATTGATGAATAAGAGTCACCGGAGAGTTACAGTGCTTTGAGATAGAGAGGGAGAGCAATGTGTAGAGGTATTGGAGGTGTGATGTGTGTAGATTATGAGATGCCTCTCCAAGTGGAGAGAGCTTACATTATATAAGTTCACTAAGGCGGTGAGTTGAGGCGGTCACTACCATTTTGGTAAGTATAGTTATGGTAGGATTCTACCACTTTGGCAGGTACAGTTATGGTAGGATTAGATCTCCGGTGCGTATCCCGATATTTTCTCCCTCGTGTCCCTATTCCGTCGGAAGAGGTCCTGAGCTGGACTAGGCTTGAGTTGGAGTGGGCTAGGCTTGAGTCGTAGGAGGCTTCATTGGAATCAGGAGGCAAATGAGGAGGAGACCAAGGCAGGCACCTACATAGGTGGCGCCCCCTTGGACGGCGCCAAGGGTGGCCTCTCCCATGGGCGGCGCCCCCTTGGCCCTGGCCTTGGTCCTTTGTACCTCGTATTGATGTGGGCCCGTAATTTGGGCTTCTCCTTATGCCTTCGTAATCTGGACTTTTCAACTCCGCAAAGGATTTTCTTTGGGCTTTCTTGGTCCGTATAAGTTGGGCTCGGCCTAGTCAATTTCGGACTCGTCAAACTGTATGATGCTGAAAAGCAATCCTCAAATATGTTGAGTGACCTATTTGCATATCCATTTTATGTACCCAAAAAAAAAAAAAACAACCGAGTGGGTTGGGTGAAAAACTCAAATCCTATCCCATTAACACGGCGAACCAACAAAGTGTCTAATGTTGATCGTCATTTAGGATTAGATCCCAAAGTTGGGGGATAGGATTAGATCCCTCGTCAAAGGTTTTCAACTCGTATATTAAAGTCAAACTATTTGCAACCAATTACATAAATTACGTTCTTTCATTGTGGTCTATCAAAAATCATATTTTTTTTCGCTATTTTATTCAAAAAATAGTGTCGATTTGCCAATTAACATCGACAGTTATCACATCATTCTTCCTCACTCTAAATTTAAACTGTGCAATCAATGAACAAGAGAGTCTGGCATTTTGATTGAATCAAATTCCACTGATCAAAACGCAATTGTAATACATTATAAGAATAAAAGACATGGTCCACGGACTGCAAATTAACCCGTTTCGCTAAACAAGTCTTTTGGTTTCTAAACAACTTTTAGAGCCTGTTTGGTATGTTGGTTTGGAGGAGTTTTGGAACATGGGTTGGGGAATAAACCCCCTCTAACCCATATTTGACAAATATACATATAGCCCAGGTTTTGAAACCCAGCCCAGTTTAGGCCCGATCATGAAACCAAGTTTATGGGTTTCTTGAAACCCATGGGGAGGGTGAGTTTCATATGTGGGTTAATGGGTTTAACATCCAAATGACATTTATACCCCCCATATATCTTATATATCCAATATTAAATTGGTTAAGGGGCAAAATAATCATTTATATATAAATATATTATCATAATAGTCATATATCTCTGCGCATACCAAACATGGGTATGAATATCATTAAATGTTGAATCTCATCTTTGAATCCCATCTTTAGGTTTGAAAGGGTTTGGACAAGCCAATTCAAACCCCTCTCAAAAAACATACCAAACAGGCCCTTAAAATGACGCCCGAAAAAATGAACACTCAACCTCCAAGTAACAAATTTACAAGGAGAATATAGACAGCAAAGAAAGGTAGGGAATATGCTGCAATGGCAATCAATATACACAAGCTGGGACTGATCCGCAACCTATTCAAAATAGAAATACAGTACATAGATCCTCACAGAAATACCTGCTCGAGCCGGAATCAATTCATTTCCTACCCTGATCTTCAAACTTTTTCCCCTATTTCAAACTTATTTCCCAATCTGTTACAGTTGTATGAAAGTGTAGCTTCAACCCACCAATTTCAAGAAAAGGCGTTTTTGTCAAAAGCATTTTTATAATTTTATGTAGCAAGTGTGTTTGCAAAAGTAAAAACACACTTTTACGATAAAAAACATGGTTGAAGCCAAGCTTTTCGACAAACAATTAAATTGGGAAATAAGTAGGAATCACGGAATTTAGGGAAAAGAGCTTCAGAATCGTGCTTTGGTAAAAGATTCTGATTCTACCAGTGATGAGAAGGCTCTTGCTCATGGGATTCTGCTTCTTTGACATTGTGTACCACGTCTTCAACTGTTTTCGATAGATATTGAGTGTGTTCCTCAACATATTTCATAACCATACGCAATTGATCTTGACAAGCTGCCAACTGTAGATTTGCGCGATGCAACTCAGAAGACAGCTCTTTAATCCTCCTATCCTTGTCGTCCTACCACATGAAAAGCAAATACATTTAGATAGTTGGCCTAAGAACCAACTAAATGTGAATGAAGCCCCAAAAAAACCAACCGCATGGGTATAAGCATGCCATTTATTGACAGATAATGTTACTTCAATAGGGAATTCAAATAACTGTAGCTTCCAACTGTCTTTGACAAGAGGCATGAGTAAGACAATACCAACAATGGCTTCTTTATTACTACATGCTTGCAAGCATTGGCAATAACCCGCGAACAATGTCTAACAAGATAAAAACGTACAATATAGACAATATATTTATACCAACACATGCAATTCTAAGAGCGGCCTATGATAAATAATTATCAGAACAGTTCACATTACTAATTACAGGAGCACTTATAACCAACGTACAACCAAGACTAGAAGCCTCTGTTATTGGAAAAAATGTGTTTCTTCCAGACATAACCATGTTGGCAAGGATATACAGTGTTAGCACACCCAGTTATATCTTTTTTTCTGTAAGTTCAGCCAATTATATATCAGTCAACTGATTAGTAAGATAATACGGCTTTTCCATCATTCCGTCTTTATGGATTGAAAGGAAGGCTTAAAACAAGCCTGACCCTGGTGCAAGAACTTTAGCTAGCACTAATGTTCCAAGAATCCAGCAATGCCTAAAAGCTCAGACAATTCAAGCAAGGCAAAAAAAAGAAGGTTTGAAGTTGATCTGTGTTTATAATTCAGGTCTGTTCAAACACTGGACTGATGCACATGAATGCCACTTAAAAATCACATTCCATTTATACTTGGGATTTGACATTTTAAAAAACTGGAACACCATAAGATGAGACGTGTGTAGCAGAAACTTTTCATTGGCTCAAAAGTTCAGATCTATTTAAGGTTCTCAAAACACATGTTGCTTACTTTGCAACCGTAACTCGGTGATAAGAGGAGAAAAACAACATACAGTTTAGAAAATTGCTCGCCTAACCTATTAGGCACGTCATATCCACTGGTCAGTGGCCAGTGGCCACTGAAGTTTATTATTGTACCAATGGCAGCGTGGTACCCACGACTAGGCCAAATTGATTAACTAGATGAACTGGTAGATGGCTTTAGCCAGAGAAATGGTGGATAAATAGAAGCACAAAACACCATCCTAGCCGTAGTTTTGAAAGTATGACCGATACATAGTGAGAAACCCAAAATTCAGCAAGGACGCATACTTGACAAATCCAAAATCTAGGGCCCAAACAAAGGATACACCAGCCTTTCCCCATTCCCAAAAAAAAAAAACAAAATCAGGAGATCAAATAGTTGAACCCCCACCTCTGGTGAGCTTTTTAGAGTAAGAAGAACCTAACTATATAAGCTTTTACCAGTTCAAAAGTACTCAAGGACATGTACGATTTCCTTTCCCCCCCCACCATCCGCTTGTTAATGTTTCATTCCTAATATCATACCTCACATGGAGAAGAAAACCATCCTTTAGTGCCCATTTCCCACAGCTACTTCAGTAGCTAGTGTAACAGCTGTTTTCCACTCATCTACACTAACCTCTGCACTTATGTCTAAAGAAAATGTGCAATTCTTTCGATTGAAAGAAAAGAAACAGAAAGTAGTAATCAAGGAATAATCAAGCATCAATATGCAAAGAGAAATATGAGCTAAATATGAATAACTGTGCATGCTAAGCCACTATGGAACTCCAGCAGAATTGCCCCTCTATCAGCAAAAAGTTAATCTTCAAATTTCAATCTCATGACGTGATAGATATTTTACCATGATGTCTAATATCACCCAAACCAACAACTGTGCAACTTTTTTTGATAAGAACCAATAACTGCAACTTTTTTCGATAAGAACCAATAACTGTGCAACTTACCCCATTGATGATGTCCTATTAAATATCACCAATGTCTAGAATACCAAAATCCACAGCATTATTAAAGCAGAGTTTGTTTTGTGTAGCGCCAACATTCCCACTCAAGATTGCACCCTTCTCAAGTTTGCACAAGTATGATATGTGCCACGAGTTCTAGTTCTTACTTTAACACGAGGGATCAATGTGTTTTAGGTCAAATCCAATATTTAATTTGATAACAACAATACCTCATATCTAGAGTACACAAGATATAAGTTTCGAGAGGAATCGCACAATATTGCACATACCGAGCAAGCTCTGAGATTGTATCATCTATCCAAAAATGGATCCAATGCCTTTAGATGACTTTCTATCCTCGTCACATTGCATTTTCAAAATCCCGAAATCAAAAAGTTTGAAAGCCTTTGATACAGCAAGGAAATAAGTAGGTCTCAAGGTTCACTAGTCTAAAAAACTTCAAACCCTTGGAAATGGATACATTGCATCACCAAACAAAGGAAAAAATTCAAATAATTTGTCTATGCATAGTTTCTTTTTCCTTTTTTATTAATAGAAAAGATAGTGACTTATGCAAAGAACCCTCACAGCTAAAAACTGGTTATTCTTTATTTATCTCCGTATTATATCCCATAATATCATCATCACTTGTCATAATACAGAAGCAGATAGCAGGATGGAAAGAAGAAATCTGTAAAATAGAATCAACTGCTTCTACGAATCTCAACTTTTAAGAGCACTCACAGGAGTTGGACGACCTTTTCCAGAAGAAACCACCAGTGGATGATTATGTTCCCTCACAAATTTTGTCACAACCCATTTCCCACTCTTCTCCCGCTTCACTAGAATCATTGCCATGCAGCCTTCCCGTTTACTTTGTCGCTTCCGAATTCGAAAATGCCCTGTTCTTTGGCTGTTGAGATTGAATCCCTCTCTATTACAAGCAAGCCGACGAGATATAACTGATCCATCACGCTCTGACTTACGGGATGACACAATTCTCGTTAAAAATCCTACTCTACTTGCATATTCGTCATAAAATGCTTTGGCAGCTTGATCAGATTCAAAGCACATACCCTCATACGGTTCTTGGCTTGTATCAACTACATGCAAATCTGATTCTCCTCCCACAAAACTTTCTGTAGCAACAAATTTATCCTCTATTGGAGAGTCCATATAAGCTACAATTCAACAACATGAGCAGTTAACATTCGAACTTCAATCAATTACTTGTAAGGTTGCATTAAGCCTTTTACTAGGCAAAAATATAATTTTAACAAATATGCATCACTTTGATTGCTTGCGCAAAGGTTGAATCTTGCAAGCAAGATGTAGGAGCTGATGGAAAACTTGAAAATAAATATTCATTTCCTTAGGACCTTCAAAAGTGTGTATAGCATTACAACCAACACTTGATGTAAAGGTTCGCTTAAAAGAAACAACATGATTTGTTGCACGGTGTGATGGTCCAACAAAATTTTACTAAAGTAGTGACTTTTGGTGCTGCTAAAAAGTGTTGCACCTAGGGGCAGAGCTAGAAATTTTACACACTAAGGGCACATTCTAACAACAATAATACTACTTGTGCTTGATTTGGGGCCCTAACTTAGGAACCTAATGTGTTGCTTCCTTGGATTAGCAGATTGTATTCGATGCTAAGACCAGTGATTAGACTAGTGATTCAATTGATAGCAATACATTAGATCCTCAAATTAGGTCCCCAAATTAGTCCTAATAGGATTGCCCTTTTAATAATGGTAATTTTAGAAAACTAGAGTTAGTAATAAATAAAAAGAGATGGCCCAATGCATGGGATGGTGCCACTGCAAGGTTTGTAGAGGGTCAGATGCATGTGGATTTACCCCGCATCACATAAGATGTTTCCGCCACTTGAACCCTCGACGCTCACGTCACAGTGGAGTAAACTCACATTTACAATTGTTCCGACTAGTTTTCGTATTATAAGAATACTGTATGATATCTCATTATTTAATATATCCAAATTGACAACGATAAAAGAGAAAGGGAAACAAAAAGGGAGAGAGAACAAAGACTTCAAAATGATTTTCTTGAGCACATATTGAGGGATTTAACTAACCAAATATTATTTAAGTTACTTAATTTACAGTGAAGAAATTTAATCCAGATATAAGAAATTATCAATTAAATTAAAATGTATTGAAGTTTTTTTTCAAGGGGAAAAGTTAAAATATATAAAAACTCTAAATAAATTTTTTGTGAGAAAGAAATTGAGAGGCGGCAGTTGCCCCTACAATGGGCTGTGAAGCTCCACCCCTGGTTGCATCACAGAGGTGGTTATAGTTTATGTGCAGAACGCTTGTGTTTCTTTTTCTCCTAGGGAAACAATATTTGCACTCATTCACACAGCCTCCAGGGAGTCAACTCTAGGATAACAGCCCAATCAAACTTGTTGGATAAATTCTGGGCAACAACAAAACCATGGCAGACAAGAAGCCACACACCAGAGCTTCAATACACCTTCAAAGCCCACTTATCACAAATCTCGCACGCCAGCAAGGAAGGTGAAAATCATTTCTAACTCAGCAAAGCTACCTCAAACATCTATACATATATCCTGATGTAGAGCCCCTTTTTCAGATTAATCTTACACAAAAATTCGTCAATGGCTTGCTTTCCACCCAAATGAGGTATACATAAGCAATACAAGCCACTTCGCAAACTATATTAACACTTTCCTGCTTATTTTCTCACTTAGCCATAATCAGCCGATTCCAAGAACCAGATTTCCTAGCTAAACAAAGTAGTTGATAGATAATGGTATGAATATCAACCTCGACAAAAAGCTCTTTTAAGAGTACCCCGCCCAACCTGCTGACCTTCAGTCACTTCTCAAGACATAGCCACACAAAATGTCGAGCAATGCATCGACTTAACCATCACAAATGATCCCAATAAACCAAAAATTAGAATTATACTCAAGTTCCTAATACCCGTCCCATAGCACAAGTAAATTTTTTCTACTTTTTTAAAACCAAAATACCCCCAAAAAATTGTCAAAAGAATGCCCCCACCCCCCAAGCCTAAATCCTGGGATCCATCCCTCATATGGGAGAATAGAAATATCTGAAAAGCTTTTGCAACTTTATCCAATGCTGGTTAACAATGAAAAAGCCCAATTATTGTAGCACGTAGTAGAAAAAGGTACAGTTTTTATTCTGAAGAATCCAAAACTGGAAAATCATGACTAATGGACAAATCAAAAACTATAACAACAATTATTTTTATTCCATACATTTTCCAACCAACAAAAAGGAAACCACATAATGCACCAATTATTCACATGTATAATACGCAAAAATAACTATCTTGATTCTTAGTTTCATCAGAAGAATTTTACTTGTATTTCCCATTTACCAACAAATTTATTGATTTTTTTTCGGGGACGTCAATTACAAGCATTAGGAAGGACGCAATATGATCTTTCTAACAACTTCAAATCAGGAGGATAAGAACACATAGTAAAGAAAAAGACTTGCATACAAATGCCTCTCAGGCTCGCGGCCTTGTTGCTGTTTCACAGTAAGTTGCTGCTACTTGCTACTTGCTACTTGCAACTGTAACCTTGTGTAAGTAGAGAGAGAGAGAGAGAGAGAGATGAGTAATAGTTTTTCCTAGATTTCTAGGTTTGAAATAGACGAAGAATATTTATAAACGATAACCCATATTTATCAAATACGTGGATCAGAGTAGAGTAAATAATGCGTCTCACGGTTATACCGTGTTACGAAGATACGGTGAAACCGTTCGGTAACAAGATTTTACATATTTAATCACGATTCTTAAAAAATATTAACATGTACATAATTTATATATTTAATCATTATACTTAAAAAAATATCTTCTTTTTCTTTTTTGAGTAGGAGTCGATATTGACTTGTGTATAAAGAAAGAGAGAGTTATATGAGAGACGGGATAACTTATGAGAGATGAGAGTATGATATATATAGAGAGAGAGATTAGAGTTTTAGTGGGTATTAGATGTATTTTGTTATTATTAGATATATATATAGTCATCCAAGTCAAACTCTCCAACTTTTATTACTTTATTATTATATGCATTTAGAATATAGAGAGAGAGTGTGTGTGTGTGTGTGTGAGTATGAGGTAGATAGAGAGATAGAGTTATATGCTAGATGAATGTGTTTTTAAATGTGTGAGATATAGGAGAGATGTAAAAGGAATGAAAATTCAATTAGGATCATACAGATATAGATATAGATAAATAAATATGTTGGACCAAAATAATTTTTTAAGTGTAAAAACTGAATTTTTGGTCAACTTTGAGCCAAAATTGAAGTAGGACTCGTTCATTGTTTCAAGTAAGCTTTTGTGAGTTCGTATTCTACTTCGTGAGGAGAATAATGTAGTATCTTCACTCGACTTTGAACCTAAATTGAAGTGGGACCCGTTCGTTGTTTCGAGTAAACTTTCGTGGGTTCGTATTCTACTTCATGAGGAGAATAATATATTATATTCACTTAATTAAATCGAGTAAAAAATGAATGAGAAAATAGGTTCCAAAGTGACCTACTTGAAATGTAAAAATAGAGGTTATACAATATGGGATTTGACACCAATCCAACATTGGTTGAGGAAGAAGTTCTACATGGGCATATATAGACCAAATTTGCTCTGTGGGATTGGGCCCCAATGGGTAACACAATTTTATGAGCGAAGTGAGCGCCTACATGTCTTTGGTTCTACCACACACGCGCTCTGCCTGCCCAACCCGGCGGGGCTCGGGTGTGGGTGTGGTTTAGACCAAGCCCTATCTTTTTGAAGAAAATTCGTTTAATTAATTGGTCATGAATTTCTTAATCTGGAATTTAATTTTCGGTATCCGTTGGATTTGAATTCGCACTGGTTCAGATTTTTTGCTTCCCTCCAGTTTGAAATTGTGAGTTGTGTCTATTTATAGAGAACAGTTACACAAGTAGTGTCTTCTGGCTATTGCATTTGTCTTCTGGGTTGTATCTGTTTGTATGGTGGCTGTCCGGAACAGTCACTAGACTGTCTATAAATACACAGGCTCTCATTACCATACTGCATCAAATTTATCCAATACATTCGTAGTTATTTAAGGCAGTCTCATACATCATTAAGGCAGTCTGCATTTGGAGAGTACACAACATAATTTATGGTTCGCTGGACGAGTAGATTGGAGTGCTACTTCTACTCGTGTAAAGATCATTGTATCCTGGGAGGCATACACTTTATACTCCATAAGCACCGTGTGTGGGGGCGAAATCTGTCTTAAGGACATAGTGTCAAACACTAGTCTTGATCTACTTAAAGTTCAATAACAGTTCATGTTCTGCAAACGTGTCAGTATTTATATTGGTTAAACATACAGTTACGTGTAATTGTTTCGGTAAGACTACTGTAACTATTTCGTTAATTCTTCTGTAACTGTTTCAGTATTCTGTGTTACTGTTTTACACTTGACAGTTACTGTTTTATTCTAAGTTACACAATATCAGAAATTTCAATAAATAATTTCACTATTTTTGAAATATCTCACAAACAACAATCTTATGACAAATTTCCGATTTTTGTAATTATTTGTTGTATTTCTAATACATGTTTTAGTATTTTAAACTGTTCTAAAATATTACAAATTGTTAAAACTTGTTTTACAATCTATGATATTTTGAAGAGACTTGAAAAATTTTGTGAAAAATTACATGTTCTGTTTATATGTTTAATTCAAATGGTTACACTAAACTGTTATATCATACTGTTATAGTTACACCAAATAGTAACTCTGTTCATGCATATGATTTAAACAGTTACACCAAACTGTTACAATGACACCAAATAGTGACTTTGTTTATGTGTAAGATTTAAACAGTTATACTAAACAGTGATACCATACAGTAACGTTAAAACAGTAACTTCAAACAGTGACACTGAACAGTAACATAGATTGTCTCTGTTTTAGTAACGTTTTTTGAAAAGTGTTAGTGTTTTCCTAATTTTTAATATTTTGTAATCTTTGTTATCAGAAATGGCTGCAAATGATAATAATGTTCCTGCTACTATAAATCCTGTTGTTCCTATTTTTGTACCTACTCATGTGTCTCATGGGAAGAAACCCGAAAAGTTCAATGGGAATGATTTCAAGAGATGGCAACAGAAAATGATGTTCTATTTCATTACGTTTAATCTTGCAAAGTTTTTTCGTGAGGATACTCCTATTTATAGTGAGAATGAGACCAACCGCCAAGTTATTGCTACAGTGGATGCATGGAAGCACTCTGATTTTTTGTGTAAAAACTATATCCTCAATGGATTGGATAACACATTATATAATGTGTATAGTCCAATCAAGACGGCTAGAGAGCTGTGGGAATCCTTGGATAAAAAATACAAGACGGAGGATGCCGGAATGAAGAAATTCGTTATGGGCAGATTCCTTGATTACAAAATGGTGGATTCCAAAACTATCATAAGTCAAGTTCAAGATCTTCAAGTGATCATACATGAGATTCATGCCGAAGGAATGGTGCTTAGTGATTCCAAGTGGCTGCAATTATTGAGAAATTACCGCTAAATTAGAAGGACTTCAAAAATTATTTGAAGCACAAACGCAAAGAAATGAAACTTGAGGACTTGATCATGAGATTGAGGATTGAGAAGGACAATAAAGTCTCAGAAAAGAAAGTTGGTAATCATTTCATGGAATCAAAGGCACATGTGATTGAAGAGGGATATAAAATCAACAAGAAAATGAAGTATGTTGTCCAACAAGGGACCAAGGGTGGTGATTCCAAAAGGTTCAAAAGCAACTGCTTTGTCTGCAATAAACCGGGACATCGTGCAAAGGATTGTCGAAGCTGTAAAGCAAAAGAGAACCACAAGAGAAAGGCTGCCCAAACCAATATAACCAAGGTAGAAAAACTTTCTGAAAATGTTTCTAACATGAATTTTTCTATTGTAGTATCCGAAGTGAACTTAGTGGAAAATACCAAGGAATGGTGGGTGGACACCGGGGCCACTAGACATATATGTTCGGATAAGAAGATGTTCTCTTCATATGAAACAATTAATGATGGAGAACAACTATTCATGAAAAATTTCTTTACTTCCAAAGTTGAAGACAAAGGAAAGGTTATATTGAAGATAACTTCCGGAAAAGAACTTATTCTCAATGATGTGTTACATGTTCCAGAAATTTGAAAGAATCTTGTGTCTGGATCGTTGTTGAGTAAAAAGGGTTTTAGGTTGGTTTTTTAGTCCAACAAATTTGTACTTACCAAGAGTAAAATTTATGTAGGCAAATGATATATGAGCGATAGGCTCTTTAAGATGAATGTAATGACAATTGTATCTGATTTTAATAATAAGAACACATCTTCTACTTATATGTTTGAGTCTTCTAATGCATGACATGGTAGATTAGGACATGTTAATTTTGATACTTTGCGTAAATTAATGAATTTAGAATTGTTGCTTGAATTCAATATTGATGCAAATCATAAATGTGAGACATGTGTTGAATCAAAATTAACTAGAGCATCATTTCATAATATTGAAAGAGGTACTGAACCTCTAGAGTTAATTCATAATGATACATGTCATTTGAAATATGTTCAAACTAGAGATGGAAAGAAGTATTTTGTTACGTTTATTGATGATTGCACAAGATATTGCTATGTATATTTGCTAAGGAGTAAATATGAAGCATTGAAAAAATTTATGCATTATAAGAATGAGGTTGAGAATCAACTTGACAAAAAGATAAAGGCAATAAGAAGTGATTAAGGTGGTGAATATGACGCACCTTTCGATAGTTTCTGTCAAGAACATGGTATTATTCACCAAATTTCTACGTCGTATACACCTTAGCAAAATGAGATTGCTGAACGTAAAAATAGAACATTGAAAGAAATTGAAGAGGGTGTCCCCCAATATGACATGTGCACTTGCATTTAATGTATCCACGTGAGGATCACGAGACAAGGCACATAAGAATGACAAGACAAGGCACGTGAGGAAGGCACCAGTCACCCAGACAACAGACTTAGCCGAACTAATCAATGTACTCAGCGAGTAACGAAGGAGCTCGGCTCTTTCTGAACCGAGTTGATTTAATGAGCTCGGGAATAAATGAAAGAGTTCAGCTATCATCATGACCGAGCTGTTTGAAACAGTAGCTGAAAGGATAAAAATTCGCCACAAACTTAGGCATCCGTGATAAGCCAAAGAGCTTAATTGTAGGATAGGGGAACTACCGGAGAGATTCCAGCAGTTTCCCAAACTGAATCACTGAGTTGAAGGATGGTGTGCCACCTTGAAACGGGAATCATGGAAACCCTAACAAGGGAGGGATCTATAAAATGTACAGAGAGCCAAGGAGAAAGGTACGTTGAACTCTCCCTGTCTATTAGCATTTCAATCGAAACCCATACTGATTTAAGCATCGGAGTGCCTTCGATCGAAGCACTTCGATCTTGGGCAGTTTGTTTGTTTTGTAGGAAAGAGGTCGGGAGATCACGTTCAGAAGAACTCAATACCTCAAATATCAATCCTTTATTTCAGTCAAGAAGTAATCATATTTTTGCCTATTACATTTTGGCGCCGTCTGTGGGAAGATTCTCATCACTCGAACAAAAAGCAACAATGTCAAGACTCAGAAGTGTTATTGGATCTCCTAGAGGCAGTTTTTCCATGGGAAATTCAGATCCAGCGTCGCTGCCATCTGATGGTAACATTAAATTACACATGAACAAAAGCCTATCTGGGCCCCATGAGGATGATGAGGTATCCTCAGCAAGCTTCAAGCGAACCAGGACTCATAACCAGCAAATTGAAGATCTTGGCGAGTCCCTCCGTGCTCAGGGGGAGAACCATTCCCTGGCTAAGTTGGTCCAATCCCTGCAGGACCGTCTTGACGCTCATGATGACTTGTTCAAGAAATCATATGCCAGGGAGAAAGGCCTGATAAAAGAGAACGAGGAGTTGAAAGCCAAGCTAAAAGAGATGACTAGGAAGGAGAAGCATGTAAGGGGAAATCGGCGAGAAAGTCCCGAAGAGAAACACGACAAAATCAAAAGTGCCGATGAAAATAAGCGCCAACAGAAAAAACATCGGATCCAGGAGGCGGATACATGGAAGCAGTTCATCACCGAGGAACTCAACAACTGCTTGAAAAGGCCATAACAGAGGTCGGCTAGGGACCTAGCCAAGAGAGCGACTGGGGAATACGGGGATGGCTCGGAGTCGTCGCCTTTCACTTCATGGATTGAAAAGGGACGAATCCCGAACAAGTTCACCATCCTGAATTTCAGACTGTACGACGGAAAGACCAACCCTGCCTCACACATCAGACATTACAGGCAGTTGATGACCATTCATCGAAGGAACGAACCCCTGCTCTACACCATCTTCCCCAGCAGTCTTGGGGAGTCGGCAATGAAATGGTTCAACAGTCTGCCGAAGGGATCGATAGATGGATGGTCACAACTGGCCGAGCAGTTCACGGCTCGGTCCATTACGAGCAATAAGTAGCCAAATGATGTTGGGACTCTGCTGACATTAAAGAAGAAGAACAATGAAAAACTGCGAGAGTATGTTCATCGTTACTGGGAAACGATGAATGAGGTAGAAGGATGTAACCCTGAGATTGCAGTAGCATCCTTCAAAATTGGGTTGCCAAAGGAGAACCCCCTATACCAATCACTCACCAGGAGGCCAGCCTCCGACCTGGAGGAATTAATGTCAAGGATCGAGAAGTATGCCAAAGTCGACGATGACTTATCCAAAGATGTGGTTAAAGAACATTAAGGCAAAAGGCAGTTCAGTCGTGAAAAGCAGACCGAGCCGAGCAGAGAGGGCGGAAAGAAGAATGATAAGGAAGGTTATCCCTAGAAGTCCCTTTTTCTCGGGGTAAATACGTTGTTCAAAGAACCAATATATAGGATATTGAACCAGATCAAGGCGAGACCATTCTTCAAGTGGCCTAATAAGTTAATAGGAGATCCCTCGAAAAGAAATCCAAACTTCAAATGCTCCTATCATCGGGATGTAAGGCATATGACTGAAAATTGCCGGTCTTTGAAGCAGCATTTAGAAGAGCTGGTTCAGGCTGGGCATCTCTCTAAGTTCGTCGAGGATGGAACGAGAGCTGACAGAGAAAGAGCCGAGCCCAAAGGAGACCAAACCACGGCAGCTGGAGTGATAGATGTAATCCACACCGCCACAAACCCGCAAATGGCCACTAACAATGCTGCTAGAGCATACATCCAGAAAGCCGTGAAAGAAAGAGAAGTGTTCGAGTTGCGATTGACCCCAGAGGTGAGGTCCAAAAGAATGAAGTTTGAGAATGCCGCAGAGATGATCTGCTTCTCCGAGCAGGATCTGATCGGGATCCATCAGCCGCATAATGATGTGTTGGTGATAACATTTAGGATTGCCAGCTACGACATGAAAAGAGTACTGATCGATCTGGGGAGTTCCTCCGAGATCATATACATGGATCTCTTTGAGAAGCTCGGTCTCAAGCAGGAGAATCTGAAGCCCTCAAATGCTCCATTAATTGGCTTCAGTGGAAAAAACATTCCTTCCTAGGGGAAAAATCACGCTGCCTGTGAAGACTGGGCCAGTTTGTGTCATGACCGAGTTCCTGGTAGTGGATACAGTGTCGGCTTATAATGCGATTATGGGGCGGTCCTGGTTACATGAAATGAAGGCGGTACCCTCAACGTACCATCAGATGCTGAGATTCCCTTCGTCAGAAGGAATAGTTAACATCCGAGGAGACCAAGTCAGCTCTAGAACTTGCCTAATGGCCTCGGTAAAAGCCAAGGATGTAGTAGAGGATCGGGGGAGGAGTTCAATTGCCGAGGAGACAAAATAGTAACCAACGTTGAACAGCTCGGTTGAACCTTCCGACCTATCTGTCATGAAAAGTCCTAAAGTACCTTTAGGCACAGAAAAAGAAGTTATCGACCAAACGATCGAAGACTTGACTAAAGTACCTTTAGACAAAGGTGGAGACCTAGATAAGTATTTTTTGTTGGGGACGGCTCTTAGACCCGAACAACAAATAGAGATCGTCACCTTACTCTGACAGTATGCTGATGTCTTCGCATGGAGCATGAAAGATATGCCCGGCGTTTCGACTGAAGTGGCGTGTCACTGGTTGAACACTGATCCTAGATTCAAACCAGTCAAGCAAAAGCTCAGGAGGTCGGCCCCTCAACATCAAGAGGCAGTAAGAGAGGAAGTGGCACGGCTGCTGGAAAGCCGAACCATCAAGGAAGTACAATACTCGACCTGGTTGTCAAACACAGTGGTAGTAAAGAAGAGCAATGGTAAATGGAGAGTCTGTGTCGATTTCACCGACCTCAACAAAGCTTGCCCAAAAGACAGCTTCCCCTTACCTAAGATAGACCAATTGGTCGATGCAACAGCTGGTCATGAGCAAATGAGCTTCTTGGATGCCTACAAGGGATACCACCAGATCCCCTTTGCTGAAGAGGACCAATAAAAGACTGTCTTCATAACGCCTAGAGGAACGTACTTTTACAAAGTGATGCCCTTCGGGTTAAAGAATGCAGGTGCTACATATCAGAGGTTGGTAACCAAAATGTTTTCACGCATGATAGGCAATACCATAGAGGTCTACATTGACGACATGGTGGTTAAAATTCGAAGGGCCACTAACCACTGTTCCGACCTGAGAAGCACATTCTATGTTCTGCGGAAGTACAAGATGAAATTAAATGCCTCGAAGTGTGCATTTGGGTCGGGTCAGGGAAATTCCTTGGTTTCCTGGTTACCCACCGAGAATAGAGATGAACCCTGATCAGGTGAAGGCGATTGCAGAACTACAATCACCTCGGACTGTGAAGGAGGTACAGAGGTTAACTGGAATGGCAGCTGCGCTAGGAAGGTTTATATCCCGAGCATCTGACAAGTGCAGGCCTTTCTTCCAATCAATCAAGGGAAAAAAAGGATCACTCTGGAGTCAGGAATGCGAAGAAGCGTTCCTAAATTTGAAAATATATTTGGCCTCCCCACCAATCCTCTCGACCCTATCGCTCGAGGAGGACCTGTTCCTCTACCTAGCTGTATCAGAACACGCGGTGAGTGGGGCACTGATGAGAAATGATAGTGGAAAATTGAAACCTGTCTACTATGTGAGCAAGATGCTCCTAGATGCAGAGTCAAGGTATACTCAATTGGAAAAGCTTGCGCTCGCACTGGTTACCTCGGCTAGGAAGCTCAGGCATTACGTCCAGGGTCATCGAATCACGGTGCTCACCGACCAACCTTTGAGGTCTATCCTTCAAAAAGTTGACCTATCCGGACGCATCGCAAAGTGGGTAGTAGAGCTCGGTGAGTTCGACATTGAGTTCGAACCGAGAAAGGCAATCAAAGGTCAAGTAGTGGCAGACTTCATCACCGAATTTCAACCTAAAAACAGTTCGGAGCGGAACGAACAAACTAATAACAACCAAAATCCAGGACTTGATGGCAAATGGACCCTATCAGTTGATGGATCTTCTAATCAAAATGGCGCTGGCATCGGCCTCACTCTTGTAAGTCCAGATGGTTGTATCTTGGAGAAAGCCATCAGACTCGGCTTCCAAGCCTCGAACAACGAGGCCGAATATGAAGCTTTGATAGCTGGAGTGAGACTAGCAACCGAGTTAGGGACAACGAGGCTCCAGATATTCTCTGATTCACAACTGGTGGTAAATCAGATAATAGGGAAATATGAGGCTAAGGATGAAAGAATGATGGCGTATCACGCGGTTGCAGAAAGGGAATTGAGTAAAATTCTCGAATACTCGATCCAGCAGGTCGAAAGAGCAAAGAATTCCCATGCTGATGCTTTAGCTTCACTGGCATCAGCCATCGACCAAGAAACTGAAAGAGCTCTTACCATTGAGTTCCAGTCTGAGCCTAGCATTTTGCTGAGCATACCTGATGAAGTTTTGTGTAATGAAACCGAGCCAAGTTGGATGGATCCAATCATTGGTTTCTTGAAGAATGGTAACTTACCTGAGGACAAGAAAGATGCTCATAAGCTACGTCTGAAAGCTGCTAGATTTTAGATATCCCTAAAAGATGAGTTTACCGACGCTTATTCGGAGGCCCGTACTTGAAGTGCGTACACCTGAGAACAGTTCCCGACTTTCTATCCAAAATTCACGAAGGAAGTTGCGGAGCTCATACAGGTGGAAGATCTCTGGCACACCGAGCCATTTCCCAGGGTTTTTGGTGGCCATATATGCAGAAGGATGCTCAACAGTTTGTTTGGCGATGTGAAAAGTGTCAGAAATTCTCACTAATTTCGAGAAAACCATCCCAGGAACTGCTTCCATTGGCGAGCCCGTGGCCATTTGCGCAATGGGGACTAGATATAGTGGGACCTCTACCTCGGGCCTCTGGAAATAAGAAGTACCTTCTGGTTGAAACAGATTATTTCACAAAGTGGGTGGAAGCCGAGCCCCTAGCCAACATCAAAGATACTGATACAAGGAAGTTCGTCTGGAGAAACATTATCACCAGATTCGGAATTCCACACACACTTGTTTCGGATAACGGTACACAGTTCAATAGTGGTCTCTTCAAAGCTTTTTGTCAGTAATATGGAATTCGGAACTACTATTCCACCCCAGCTTATCCTCAGGACAATGGTCAAGTAGAAATCTCCAACAAGACAATCTTGGATGGAATCAAGAAAAGGTTGGAGGATGCTAATGGGAGATGGGTAGAGGAACTACCGAGTGTTCTGTGGACGTACCGAACCACCCCCTCGGCGCTCAACTGGAGAAACCCCCTTCGCCCTAGCTTATGGGATGGAAGCAGTAATCCCCTTAGAGATCGGCTTACAGACCTTGAGAACCGATCTGGTTGAAAGCAAGAGTAATGATGCCGTTATCACCCGAGATCTTGATCTAACAGAAGAGAAAAGAGAACAAGCAGCTATAAGGATGGCCTCTTACCGGCATCAAATGTCCCGAGCTTATAACAAGAAAGTTAACCCTCGGTCTTTCACACTTGGAGACTTAGTCCTTAGACGCATACTGGGATCGGCGAAAAACCCAACGCATGGAAAGCTCGGAGCGAATTGGGAGGGTCCATACAGAGTTGCCCGAGTAGGCGGCAGTGGATACTATTAGCTCGAGACCTTGGACTAGAAAGCAGTATTACGCCCTTGGAACTCAGCGAATTTAAAAAAGTTCTATTTCTAAAAAGTGCCTTTTTAAATAGAACTCTGAAGTGCCTTCGGAAACTTAAGAGTGCCCCTTAAGAATCAACAAGAATTTTGCAAATGTACTGACGAATTGGAGTTATTAATAAAGGTCTTTTGAGGAGTCATCTCCCTGTTCTCACTCTAATTTTCTTGTTACATACGTCCTACTGTTAAGGCAGGGAGGCAAAAAATCCTGATAGAAGTACCAACTTAAATCAGGCGCAACCACCCGATCTGATCCAGGCCCATAGCTAGGCATGACGATGTAAGCTGACTTGGGATGGATTGGAGTCCAACAAGATTGGCGGGTCGGTGCGAGGTAGAAACTATCTCAGACGCCCAAGGGGATTTGAGAATAACTCTACCAAAATACCGAGCTCCATGAAGAAGGGCCGAGCTAAGGCCATAACTTCTAGAGTAAATTATTTCTAAGTATTCTAAAGGTATCTGTTGAAATACCGAGCTCCATGAAGAAGGGCCGAGCTAAGGCCATAACTTCTAGAGTAAATTATTTCTAAGTATTCTAAAGGTATCTGTTGCAATGCCGAGCTCCTTGAAGAAGGGCCGAGCTAAGGCCATAACTTCAAGAGTAAATTATTTCTAAGTATTTTTTGGGTATCTGTTGAGATGCCGAGCTCTTTGAAGAAGGGCCGGGCTAAGGCCATAACTTCAAGAGCAAATTATTTCTAAGTATTTTAAAGGTACCTGTTGAGATACTGAGCTCTTCGAAGAAAGGCCGAGCAAGGGCCATAACTTCAAAGAGTAAAATTTTTAGAAGTATTTAAAAGTATCGGTTGGGGGACCGAGCTCTTTGAGCAAAGGCCGAGCAAAGGCCATACTTCCAAGAGTTTGAATGAATTATTTCTAAGTGTTTTAAGGTCTTTGATTGTAAGACCGAACTCTTGGAAGAAGGGATGTGCTAAGGTCACCACTTCAAGAGTCTGAATTGTTATTAAATTAATTCTAAGTGTTTAAAAGGTCTCTGATAAGGGACCGAACTCTGTGAATAAGTGACAAGCGAGGATCACTAAAACCGAAGAGTCACTTTCATTGAAACTTCAAAAGATTACACCAAAAGGATCATTACATCAAAAATTTTAAAAAACTTTCTAAGTGTTTTCAGGAGGCTGGGAAGAACTTGGAAGGGAATGCCTAGCAAAGAGCTCGGAAGAAGATGGAACCCCTGCAGCAACTAAAGCAGCATGCCAGCCCTGGCTGAAGTACGCATCTTTGAGTTGAGGGATCTACAAGGCCAGATCACTTTCTGCCTTTTCAACCCCTTCATCATATGCAGCATCTTCTCGTTCCTTTGCCTCAGATTTATATTGCTCGTGCTCCTCAAGAAGGCTGGAGTAATCAAGTTGGGACTGAGAAAGTTCAACATTAGCCTCATGCTCTGAGTCTCTAAGCTTCCCGACTTCTGAATGAAGCTTTTTGATCTCTTCTGTCAGGCTTTGATTTTTGAGCCTGAAGAGCCTTTGCTTCTTCACAGACCTTGGCATATTCCTTATCTACAGATTCCATCTTTGCTAGAGCAGAAGCACGGGCGTGGATAGCATCCTTCATCGCTTTGTCTTTTCGGACTATCCTAGCCCCTACCTCGTGAACTTTTTGCAGACCCTTGAAGTTGGAAAGAGGAAGAAGACTTAGAAAAATTTTGAAGAAAGGAGGGAATGCTTAAAGGGGCAAATGAAAAGCCTTACCAGAACCATGTGTTGAATGGCTTAATGAGAAACTTCATCGTCAGTAAGAGCCTCGTTCATTGCCAGGTCCCATGGCAAGATCACTCCTCGAGCAATTCCCACTAAAACATTAAAATCCTCTATTGTAGAATCCCTTGCAGTGATCTCTCTCTTTTTTGCTCTAAGGATTGGTCGGAAAGGAGGATTGACGGGTTTGGGAGAGAGGCTTGCCTCGGACTCAGCAATCTTTCACCTTTTTGGGGCAGGGTCTTCGGCAAGCTCAAAAACTGAATCGTCTTGAGGAATGGGAGAGTGGACAGAATCTAGAGGATCAAGCTCAACTGGAATTGAAGTTTCAAGGGTCTAAACCACGTCGGGTTGGTCACCAATCGGCAGACCCGCATCATCTGGAAGAACAGTCTCGGCGGGAACCTCGGCAGCCGGTTCCTCAATAACGGAAATAGAAGGCACTGAAGTTGGTGGAACGGGTTCAGCGGATGAGGTCGGTTCGACAGTTGATAAGAAATCTAAAAAGTTCTTCACCGTTCTGCGTCCAGAAGTCGCAAGTGAGGACTTCTTTCGTGCTCGGGGTGTCTGTTCCCGAGCAGATTGGATGGCCTCCCGATCTGCAGCTAGGGTTGCATTGGGTCGGTTCAGAACTGCGATGAATGATGTATATGTCAGAGTATACTCGAGCAGGGTATGTGCAGCTCGGCAAAACAGTGATTCATTGAAATCCCAAACTTTTCTGAGATCGTCCATTTTTACAGCCGACTCCGGAATCCTGCCCTTTACAGTCTCGCCTTCAAGCAAAAGAAAACTTATATCAGGGAACAGTGAGCCAATGAGATAATCCGGATGAATTAAAAATTTGAATACCTGGAGAGCCTTCTTCGTAAGGACAACGGTAGGATGGAATAGCATCAGCAGCATACTCCCAGTTTCTAGAAACAAACACGATATCGTTCTCATGTCCTTTGTTGGAATCTGGGAGATGAGTCACAAGATAACGATCTTTCTTCCTCACAGCAAGGTAGAAGTTGTCTCCAGCCGGTTTCAGAATGTAGCAATATAAGATTTCCCACAAGCCCAAGCTCAGGTTCAGAAGCCTATTCAACGCTGCTACACCCATCACTATTCTGAAGAAATTGGGGCAACATTGGATGGGGCACAGTTTCATGGCTGATAGAACCCAAAGAAGTAGGGGATCGAGTGGAAAACGAACTCCTCCTTCGGTGATCGTTCTCGTATAAATTGGAATCCGCTCTCTCGAGCCAATTAGAGGCTCATCCTTTCCAGCGACCTTCACCTCAACGTCGTCTAGGATGTTGTACTTAGTCTTGAAAGCTGGAACCCCAGAAGGTGTGAGAGGGGCCATTGAGGAAGATGAACGCAGAAAGAAGAGAAGGTGCAAATACAAAGAAAGAGATGAGTTTGAAACTGAGAAGGCAAAGTGACAAAAAGATGAAGGAAAATCGTTTATAAAGGGAGGGAATTCCAAAGGGTAGCATTTAAATGACTAGATTCGTCGCCAAAAGCAAAGGGGGATGTCCCCAAAAAAGGTGTGAGCAATGATGGGATTAAAGACATAGAACGGCTGACAGACGAAAGGCGTCTGTCAGACGTTTTCTGGGGGCAAATGAAGAGGGTGTCCCCCAATATGACACGTGCACTTGCATTTAATGAATCCACGTGAGGATCACAAGACAAGGCACATAAGAATGACAAGACAAGGCACGTGAGGAAGGCACCAGTCACCCAGACAACAGACTTAGCCGAACTGATCAATGTACTCAGCGAGTAACGAAGGAGCTCGGCTCTTTCTAAACCGAGTTGGTTTAATGAGCTCGGGAATAAATGCAAGAGTTCGGCTCTCATCATAATCGAGCTGTTCGAAACAGTAGCTAAAAGGATAAAAATTCACCACAAACTTAGGCATCCGTGATAAGCCAAAGAGCTTAATTGTAGGATAGGGGAACTACCGGAGAGATTCCAGCAGTTTCCCAAACTGAATCACTAAGTTGAAGGAAGGTGTGCCACCTTGAAACGGGAATCATGGAAACCCTAACAAGGGAGGGATCTATAAAATGTATAGAGAGCCAAGGAAAAAGGTACGCTGAACACTCCCTGTCTATTAGCATTTCAATCTAAACCCATACTGAGTTAAGCATCGGAGTGCCTTCGATCGAAGCACTTCGATCTTGGGCAGTTTGTTTGTTTTGCAGGAAAGAGGTCGGGAGATCACATTCAGAAGAACTCAATACCTCAAATATCAATCCTTTATTTCAGTCAAGAGGTAATCATATTTTTGCCTCTTACAGAAATAATGAATGTCATGTTGATTAGTTCGGGATTATCTCAGAACTTATGGGGGGAAGTTTTGCTTTCAATAAACTATATTTTAAATAAATTACCCCACAAGAAGTTAGACAAAACCCCTTATGAATTATGGAAAATTCGGAGTTCTTCCTACAAATATTTAAAAAGTGTGGGGGTGTTTGACTAAGGTGTTGGTTCCAATTCCCAAAAGGATTAAAATAGGACATAAGACTATTGATTGTATATTTATTAGTTATGCAATAAATAGCAGTGCATATCGTTTTCTCGTGCATAAATCAAATATTCCTGATATACATGTTAATATAATCATTGATTCAAGAAATGCATCATTCTTTGAAAATGTCTTTCCTAGTAAAAATGCATGTGATGGAAGTTCTCTTAAAAGTACTCATGATACTGCGACTAGTAATATAGACCATGAGTCTATAGATGAAGAATGAAGAGGCACTTAGATGTAGTAAGAGGGCAAGGACTTCCAAGTCCTATGGTCCTGATTTTCTAACATATTTGTTGGAAAATGAGCCTCAAATCTTCAATGAAGCGATGTCCACTCCTGAAGCACTTATATGGAAAGAAACTGTAAACAGTGAAATTGAATCCATGCAAAATCACACCTAGGAGTTGGTAGATCTTCCTCCAGGGAGTAAACCAATGAGGTGTAAATGGATTTTCAAGAGGAAAATGAAAACGGATGGATCAATTGAAAAGTGCAAGGCTAGACTTGTAGCTAAAGGTTACAAACAAAAGGAAGGTATTGATTACTTTGATACATATTCTTCTGTCATGAGAATAACATCCATTCGTATGCTCATAGCTATTGCAGCGTTGCATAATCTTGAGATAAACCAAATGAATGTGAAAACAACTTTCCTAAATGGTGACTTAAATGAGGAAATTTATATAGACAAGAGAAAAAGGTGTGTAGACTTGTTAAATCACTTTATGGTTTAAAGCAAGCACCAAAACAATGGCATGAGAAATTTGACAAGGTGATGATGTCAAATGATTTAACAATTAATGAATATGATAAATGTGTCAATGTCAAATACACAAATAATGGATATGTTATTGTTTGCCTATATGTGGATGATATGCTTATTTTAGGTAGTAATTGTAACGCCCCAAAAACATGGGGGTCCTTATTTTAACAAAATTCGGGCAGAGTCTCCTTTGTACGGGAAACTCTATCCAAAACACAACTTGTGCAATTATACTACATTGACCACACCGGGTCCATTTATAAGTAAACATTGACCACACCGAGTCCATTTATCCATACTCATATAACCACATGCAATTCCTCTTTTACATTAAAACAATCCATATCCACTTTGGATGACATTACTATCTAAAACCATTCACGATCATGAGAGCGACTAAATAACTTCGTAATCAAAAGAATTTAATACACCATTTACCATAAATACAATATCATCCAAAAGAATGTGCCCAACTACGGCACTTCTATCCCCAAAAGAATCAGACTAATTCTGTGCAGCGGAATAATAAAAATATTGGGTTTTACAAAGTCTTAATCTAGAACAAAAGAAGGTAATGCTCTAATCATCCACCTCGGGATCCACACTCCCGTCGATCGGAGTCTCCCAATGTACTGGCTCCTCGACTCCCAGCTCCTCCTCAAGTGTATAATCTGAAATGTGGGTAGGTAAGGGGGGTGAGCACGAAGCTCTGTAGGAAAATCCTTCCAAACCCGAACAAGGTTTATAAAAGCATATGAAATGGTCGGTCTCATTTTACAATTAACCTATCTAATTTTTGAAGTAAAACAGGGACATTTTAAAACATATCTCAAGTTTAAGTAGCAACATTAAATTAAATGAGCAGAAAACACCCAGCTACAATAAATAACTATTTCCAAAATATAAACCATTTTCCCACAAGACCTTGTAGAATCTCATACTTCCACAAGTCCTTGTAGGAAACCATTTCCACCACAATAACAGTAATCCATAACTCGAATATTCCACAACAATATGTATACGTATCTCAAACATGATGCGAGGCAAACCCCATGAATCAACACATTGAGTAATATCTAGCCCACACACACACACAAAAATCTTCTCAAAGATATCCATCCTTTAGGAAAGGCGTATGCCATACCAATGGCAGTGACGTAACCAACCCAGGCATTAGTATACTAACCCTCTGACACGGCACCCATGAGCGAATAGTGGTTTAATCTTACCAAAGCACTAACCCCACTACGAGTGGTAGGAAAAATGCAAACCCACACGGAGCAAGCAACACGTTTACCCACTCTACGATATCTCGTCAAAGGCCACCCATGGTCATCCCACACTCATAAGAGATACAATACCAAACTCAATTTCTCAATTTCTCAATTTACAAGCATATCTCAAAAATCCCCAAATTTATCATGTGACAATTCCAATAACCAATTAAGAAAAATACAAGAGATCACAACAACATCATTTTATTACTCAACACAAAGCACTATAGTTTCAAAATCAATAATAAAGGAAGAATTTAAGAAGAAAATTCATCACTCTCCAAAAATTAGGGTTTTCAAGCAAGAAAAGAGATTTCATGGGTATTCAACCCTAACTTTGTTCAAAAACATGTAATCCTTGCAAAAAAAATAAGAGAGGATGATATATATACCCTAACATCAATGAACAAGAATGGAAGAAAACCCCTACCTTGAATCAAAATTCTAATTAAGAACCCAAGCTCTAGTGAGCTCCTTCTTTCCTTTTCTTCCTCCCTTAATCTTCCTCTAAGGTTCCAAGAGGTGTGGGGTGAGAGTGGAGTGAAAGAAATGAGGGAAAATGGGATGAAATGGTGTTATAAGGTCAGCCAAATCCCGATTTTACTGTTCACAGGCTGTTTGGGTGTTCTCCAAAATTACGGTTTTGCTACTAAGAATCTCCAATTTGATCCATATGACTATCCTAAGGTTTTTCGACGTTCCGGATTCATTTTTAATGTTATTTTAACCTAAAAACATTTATTTTTATGATTTATCTCAAAACTAAAATAAATTTACACTCGAAACACTAAAATTACTATTTTATTCCTCCGAACCGCTAGATGTGCTAAACGACTATTCCAATTTTTTTTTCGGATCTCCCATGTTCAATGATAATATTATTTTGACTTCAAAAATTAATATTTTTGCTTAGTTACCCTTATCAACCTTAAACACCTCCAAAAATTAAATTTCACAATCCATTTGCCTCCCTAGTATTTATTCCTACTATTACAATTTATAGGGTTCATGCATACCTCATCACCTATGTTAGTATTTTCAAAAATAATTACTTGCTATATAAAGATAAGAGTGTGGGGGTTTACAACCCACCACCCTTAAAGAAAGTTTCGTCCTCGAAACTTACCTTAAGTAGCGAACAAATGAGGGTACTTCTCTCGCATCTCCAGCTCGGGTTCCTAGGTAGCTTCCTCCACCCCATGATGTTGCCACAAGACTTTCACCAATTTGATGACTTTGTTGCGAAGCACCTTCTCCTTGGCATCAAGAATCTTCTCCGGTTGTTCTTCATATGTTGCTCCATCTTGAACTTCTATATCTTCCAAGTCCACGACCCACGTTGTATCCGATTGACACTTCCTCAGCATCGACACATGGAACACGTCATGTACTGCGGACAACTGAGCGGGTAACCGTAACTGATACGCCGCTTTGCCCACAACTTTGATCACTTCAAATGGCCCGGTATACCTTGGCGCTAACTTTCCCTTCTTGCCGAATCTAAACACTCCCTTTTTGGGTGACACCTTCAGGAACACATAGTCCCCCTCTTGGAATTCCAATAGTCTCCGTCTTCGATCCGCATAGCTTTTTTGTCTACTTTGTGCCGTGCGTAGCCTCTCCCGGATAAGCTAAATCTTCTCCGTAGTCTCCCGCACAATCTCCGGCCCAAATAAGCTACTATCCCCCGCTTCAAGCCAACAGGTCGGGGATCTACATGGCCTTCCATACAGTGCCTCATATGGAGTCATTCCAATACTTGCCTGATAGTTGTTGTTATATGCAAATTCCACCAACGGCAAATGCTCACTCCAACTTCCCTTGAAATCCAACCCGCAAGCACGTAACATGTCTTCCACAATCTGTATCACCCTCTCGGATTGGCCATCCATTTGGGGATGAAAAGATGTGCTAAAATATAACTCTGTCCCCATAGCTTGTTGTAGACTTTGCCAGAACCGCGCCACAAACTGAGAATCACTATCCGACACAATAGAGAGTGGAACTCCGTGCAACCTAACAATCTCACGGATATAGAGCTTGCTCAAAGTCTCTAATGTGTCTGTGGTCTTCATACCCAAGAAAAGAGCGGACTTGGTGAGTCTATCCACAATAACCCATACTGCATTATGCCCGCGCGACATCCGTGGTAAACCCGACACGAAATTCATAGTGATGTGATCCCACTTCCACTCTGGGATAGGCAAAGACTGTAGTAATCCTCCTGGCTTTTGATGTTCGATCTTCACCTGCTGGCACACCGCACATCGTGCTATGAACCTTGCCACATCCTTCTTCATTCCCTTCCACTAAAATTGACGCTTCATGTCCCTATACATTTTTGTGCTACCAGGGTGGATAGCAAACTTAGAGCGATGACACTCTCCAAGTATCTCCTCCTTTAGAGACGAATCACCTGGGACACATAGCTTCTCCCCGTATCTCAGTTCTCCATTCCTCAAAGACCAACCTTCCATCGTTTCCCCATTTTTTAATTTAGCTCGAATTGACTCTAAGTCGGGATCCAACCATTGCAACTCCACAACCCTACGTTGGAGAGTAGGTTGGGCTACAAGGTTGAATAGGCATGGCCGAGATCTATCTTCTCCAACCCATAAATCATAGTCTCCAAGGGCATCCCTCATCTTCCATTTACTTGCAAGAGCATTAAGTTCACCCCGAGACTTCCTGCTAAGTGCATCTACGACTACATTAGCCTTCCCCGGATGGTAGGTGAGTGTGAAATCATAATCTTCTAGATACTCAACTCACCTTCTCTGCCAAAGATTCAAGTCCTTTTGTGTGAAAACATACTTGAGGCTTTTATGATCCGAGAACACTTGAAATTTCTCTCCATACAAGTAGCACCTCCACAACTTAAGAGCAAAAACCACAGCGGCTAACTCCAAGTCGTGAGTGGAATAGTTCTGCTCATGAGTCTTGAGTTGCCTCGAGCCATAAGCAACTACCTTGCCTCCTTGCATCAACACACATCCCAAGCCTCGTAACGAAGCATCGGTGTAAACATCGTATCCTTCCCCACTGCTCGGAATAATGATAACAGGAGCTGTTTTCAACTTCTCCTTCAAAGTGCGAAAAGCAAGTTCACATTCTTGAGTCCACAAGAATTTCTCCCCCATCTTTGTAAGGCGAGTCATCGGCATCGCAAGCTTTGAGAACCCTTCTACAAACCTCCGGTAATAGCCTGCCAAACTCAAGAAACTACGTACTTCGGTCACATTCTTCGGTGGTTCCCATTTCATCACGGCTTCAATCTTTGCGGGATCAACAGCTACTCCCTGCTCGAACACAACATGCCCAAGGAATTTCACTTCCTTCATCTAAAACTCGCATTTACACATCTTCGCATACAACTTATGCTCTCTCAGACTCTGTAGCACAATCGAGAGGTGGCGTGCATGTTCCTCTTGGGTCTGTGAATAAATCAAGATGTCATCAATGAACACAATGAAAAACTGATCGAGGTATGGCCGAAATACCCTGTGCATCAAATCCATGAAGGCTGCTGGTGCATTAGTCAGTCCGAACGGCATCACCGTATATTCGAAATGACCATATCGGGTACGGAAAGCTGTCTTAGGAATATCCTCCTCCTTAATCCGCAGTTGATGGTACCCAGTGCGAAGATCAATCTTGGAGTAATACTTAGAACCCCTCAATTGATCAAATAAGTCATCTATTCGTGGCAAATGGGTATTTATTCTTCACTGTCACCCGATTTAACCTTCGGTAGTCCGTGCATAACCGAAGCGTTTCGTCATGCTTCTTCACAAAGAGGACCGGGGCTCCCAAAGGTGAAGTACTCAAACGGATAAACTCAATAGCCAACAGATGGTCTAACTGCTTCCTTAGCTCCTTCAACTCCAAAGGTGCCATTCTATAGGGAGCAATGGATATGGGTTCGGTTTCCGAATAGAGATCAATCTTGAATTCAATCTCTCGTTGTGGGGGTAACCCAGGTAATTCATCGGGAAAAACATCTGAAAAATCCGATACTATCAACATCACATCCGGTTGGGATCTATCCCAATCATTTCCCATCAAGCTAGCTAAGAAACTCAAGTGGATCCCCGCCTTATCTTTCAAGAATCTACTACCCGTAGTAGGAAATGGATGGGAAGAATTGCGATCATTCATGAAAGTAAAGACTACCCCTCCCGGCAATTGGAATGAGATCCGCTTGCGAAAACAATCCATCACCGCACGGAAAGAGGACAACAAATTCATCCCAAAAATAATGTCGTACCCCTTCATGTCTAACACAACCAAATCTACAATCAACTCTTACTTCCCAATGCGACGCACACATCCTCTACACACCCTTGTTGTATCCAACCATTCTCCCGTCAGCATATCAATACTCAAAGCATGTTCAAGTTTCCCAAAATCCAAACCCAGATTAAGTGCATATCTTGTGCGTATGAATGAGTGTGTAGCACCGGTGTCAAATAAAATTTAGGCCCAAGAATTATAAAGAAGCACGATACCTTCCACTACGGCATTGGAAGCGTCCTCCTCCGGTTGAGTCAAAGCAAAAACTCTCCCTTGATTGGCGCCGCCGGGGGCTTGAGCTTGTAATGGTCGCTGCTGTGCTGGCCTTTGTAGAGGTGGCTTGTTTGCTGGTACTTGCCCGGTTGCTTGATTGCTCCTTGGTGGAAATGAGGGGCATCTATGTTTGAAGTGCCCAAACTCTCTGCATGCAAAACATTGACACGGGTCAGTGCTTGTTCTAGTCTGAGCCACTCCATCTCCTTGGGTTGTCAAAAGTCTCTGTCCACCTGTCTGGTCTGGACGTCGGTATGGTGCTGCCCGCTGCATTCCACTGGTGCTAGTGCCCGTCCTGATCGGACCTCCTCTCGCGAAGCTCTGTCATCCCTGACTGTCCTCTATATCTCTCTCCACAAGTGTAGCTAGGTCAACCAGATCCCCATACTCCCGGATCTTAAGGGCCACCAACTTCTCCCGGATGACAAGCCTCAAGCCCTACTCGAAGCGCTTGGCCCTGCTGGCCTCAGTAGATATAAACTCCGTAGCATAATGGGATAGCTCATCAAACCTCCTCTCGTACTCGGTCACCGTCATGCTGCCCTGTCGGAGAGCCAGAAAATCGGCCTTCATTCTGTCTCTTACTGATTCCGGAAAGTACTTGTCGTGGAAGATTTGGTCGAAATCCTCCCAAGTAAAAGCATCTGTGTTCCTTCTCCTCTTCACTGAGTCCCACCAATGGTCGGACTCCCCCTCTAATAGATAAGTAGCCAAGCCGACCCGAAGATCCTCGACTATCCCCATGCCCTCACGTATCTTCTTCACCTGGCGGATCCATTTATCCGCATCCAAGGGGTTAGAGCTCCCTTGGAAGGTAGGCGGGTGTTGCCTCAGAAATTCCCGAAGAACTACCATCCTTCGGTTGCCATCCCCGTTGCCGGGCACTTGGGCTAGTGGATGAGCCCCTCCATTGTGATTGTTGTTCCCATTCTGGTGTTGTACCAGAGTGGTTAGCTCCCTTAGGTATTGATAAATGCCATTCATTGCATCGGGAGGTGGTGGCGGTGGTGGGTTTGCTTGGCCTCCACGACCACGCCCACATCCACGTCTATGTCCACGTCCACATACACGTTCACCGTCCATCCTACACATCAATTCACAATTTAGTTTCATTGATGTACAAGACATCCTAAATATCACTTTAATCTAAAGCATAAGGTTCATATAAAATTAGACCAACAATTTCCTTTCACCTAATCCTACTTCCCTAGTGGTAATCCATAACCTACAACTCCCATGTAAGACCTAAAGTCTAGGCTCTGATACCAAACTTTGTAACGCCCCAAAAATCGGGGGTCCTTATTTTAACAAAATTCGGGCAGAGTCTCCTTTGTACGGGGAACTCTACCCAAAACACAACCTGTACAATTATACTACATTGACCACACCGGGTCCATTTATAAGTAAACATTGACCACACCGGGTCCATTTATCCATACTCATATAACCACATGCAATTCTTCTTTTACATTAAAACAGTCCATATCCACTTTGGACGACATTACTATCTAAAACCATTCACGATTATGAGAGCGACTAAATAACTTCGTAATCAAAAGAATTTAATACACCATTTACCATAAATACAATGACATCCAAAAGAATGTGCCCAACGACGGCACTTCCATCCCTAAAAGAATCAGACTAATTCTGTGCAGCGGAATAATAAAAATATTGGGTTTTACAAAGTCTCACTCTAGAACAAAGGAAGGTAATGCTCTAAGCATCCACCTCGGGATCCACACTCCCGTCGATTGGAGTCTCCTAATGTACTGGCTCCTCGACTCACAGCTCCTCCTCAAGTGTATAATCTAAAATATGGGTAGGTAGGGGGGGGTGAGCACGAAGCTCTGTAGGAAAATCCTTCCAAACCCGAACAAGGTTTATAAAAGCATATGAAATGGTCGGTCTCATTTTACAATTAACCTATCTAATTTTTGAAGTAAAACAGGGACATTTTAAAACATATCTCAAGTTTAAGTAGTAACATTAAATTAAATGAGCAGTAAAAACCCAGCTACAATAAATAACCATTTCCAAAATATAAACCATTTTCCCACAAGACCTTGTAGAATCTCATACTTCCACAAGTCCTTGTAGGAAACCATTTCCACCACAATAACAGTAATCCATAACTCGAATATTCCACAACAATATGTATACGTATCTCAAACATGATGCGAGGCAAACCCCATGAATCAACACATTGAGTAATATCTAGCCCACACACACACACACAAATCTTCTCAAAGATATCCATCCTTTAGGAAAGGCGTATGTCATACCAATGGCAGTGACGTAACCAACCCAGGCATTAGTATACTAACTCTCTGACACGGCACCCGTGAGCGAATAGTAGTTTAGTCTTACCAAAGCACTAACCCCACTACGAGTGGTAGGAAAAATGCAAACTCACACGGAGTAAGCAACACGTCTACCCACTCTACGATATCTCGTCAAAGGCCACCCATGGTCATCCCACACTCATAAGAGATACAATACCAAACTCAATTTCTCAATTTACAAGCATATCTCAAAAATCCCAAATTTATCATGTGACAATTCCAATAACCAATTAAGAAAAATACAAGAGATCACAACAACATCATTTTATTACTCAACACAAAGCACTATAGTTTCGAAATCAATAATAAAGGAAGAATTTAAGAAGAAAATCCATGACTCTCCAAAAACTTGGGTTTTCAAGCAAGAAAAGAGATTTCATGGGTATTCAACCCTAACTTTTTTCAAAAACATGTAATCCTTGCAAAAAAAATAAGAGTGGATGATTTCATATCATATATATAACATTTAGAGGCAAAACACATATATATATATATATACCCTAACATCAATGAACAAGAATGGAAGAAAACCCCTACCTTGAATCAAAATTTCAAGTAAGAACCCAAGCTCTAGTGACCTCCTTCTTCCCTTTGCTTCCTCCCTTAATCTTCCTCTAAGGTTCCAAGAGGTGTGGGGTGAGAGTGGAGTGAAAGAAATGAGGTAAAATGGGATGAAATGGTGTTATAAGGTCAGCCAAATCCCGATTTTACTGTTCACAGGCTGTTTGGGTGTTCTCCAAAATTACAGTTTTGCCACTAAGAATCTCCAATTTGATCCATATGACTATCCTAAGGTTTTTCGACGTTCCGGATTCATTTTTAATGTTATTTTAACCTAAAAATATTTATTTTTATGATTTATCTCAAAACTAAAATAAATTTACACTTAAAACACTAAAATTACTATTTTATTCCTCCGAACCACTAGATGTGCTAAACGGCTATTCCAATTTTTTTTTCGGATCCCCCATGTTCAATGATAATATTATTTTGACTTAAAAAATTAATATTTTTGCTTAGTTACCCTTATCAACCTTAAACACCTCCAAAAATTAAATTTCACAATCCATTTGCCTCCCAAATATTTATTCATACTATTACAATTTATAGGGTTCATGCATACCTCATCACCTATGTTAGTATTTTCAAAAATAATTACTTGCTATATAAAGATAAGAGTGTGGGGGTTTACAACCCACCCCCCTTAAAGAAAGTTTCGTCCTCGAAACTTACCTTAAGTAACGAACAAATGAGGGTACTTTTCTCGCATCTCCAGCTCGGGTTCCTAGGTAGCTTCCTCCACCCCATGATGTTGCCACAAGAATTTCACCAATTTGATGACTTTGTTGCGAAGCACCTTCTCCTTGGCATCAAGAATCTTCACCGGTTGTTCTTCATATGTTGCTCCATCTTGAACTTCTATATCTTCCAAGTCCACGACCCACGTTGTATCCGATTGACACTTCCTCAGCATCGAAACATGGAACACGTCATGTACCGCGGACAACTGAGCTGGTAACCGTAACTGATACGCCGATTTGCCCACAACTTTGATCACTTCAAATGGCTCGGTATACCTTGGCGCTAACTTTCCCTTTTTGCCGAATCTAAACACTCCCTTTTTGGGTGACACCTTCAGGAACACATAGTCCCCCTCTTGGAATTCCAATGGTCTCCGTCTTCGATCCGCATAGCTTTTCTGTCTACTTTGTGCCGTGCGTAGCCTCTCCCGAATAAGCTGAATCTTCTCCGTAGTCTCCCGCACGATCTCCAGCCCAAATAAGCTACTCTCCCCCGCTTCAAGCCAACAGGTCGGGGACCTACATGGCCTTCCATACAGTGCCTCATACGGAGCCGTTCCAATACTTGTCTGATAGATGTTGTTATATACAAATTCCACCAACGGCAAATGCTTACTCCAGCTTCCCTTGAAATCCAACCCGCAAGCACGTAACATGTCTTCCACAATCTGTATCACCCTCTCGGATTGGCCATCCGTTTGGGGATGAAAAGCTGTGCTAAAATGTAACTCTGTCCCCATAGCTTGTTGTAGACTTTGCCAGAACCGCGCCACAAATCGAGAATCACGATCCGACACAATAGAGAGTGGAACTCCGTGCAACCTAACAATCTCACGGATATAGAGCTTGCTCAAAGTCTCGAATGCGTTCATGGTCTTCATACCCAAGAAATGAGCGGACTTGGTGAGTCTATCCACAATAACCCATACTGCATTATGCCCGCGCGACATCTGTGGTAAACCCGACACGAAATTCATAGTGATGTGATCCCACTTCCACTCTGGGATAGGCAAAGACTGTAGTAATCCTTCTGGCTTTTGATGTTCGATCTTCACCTGCTGGCACACCGCACATCGTGCTATGAACCTTGCCACATCCTTCTTCATTCCCTTCCACTAAAATTGACGCTTCATGTCCCAATACATTTTTGTGCTACCAGGGTGGATAGCAAACTTAGAGCGATGACACTCTCCAAGTATCTCCTCCTTTAGAGACGAATCACCTGGGACACATAGCTTCTCCTCGTATCTCAGTTCTCCATTCCTCAAAGACCAATCTTCCATCGTTTCCCCATTTTTTAATTTAGCTCGAATTGACTCTAAGTCGGGATCCAACCATTGCAACTCCACAACCCTACGTTGGAGAGTAGGTTGGGCTACAAGGTTGAATAGGCATGGCCGAGATCTATCTTCTCCAACCCATAAATCATAGTCTCCAAGGGCATCCCTCATCTTCCATTTACTTGCAAGAGCATTGAGTTCACCCCGAGACTTCCTGCTAAGTGCATCTGCGACTACATTAGCCTTCCTCGGATGGTAGGTGAGTGTGAAATCATAATCTTCTAGATACTCAACCCACCTTCTCTGCCGAAGATTCAAGTCCTTTTGTGTGAAAACATACTTGAGGCTTTTATGATCCGAGAACACTTGAAATTTCTCTCCATACAAGTAGCACCTCCACAACTTAAGAGCAAAAACCACAGCGGCTAACTCCAAGTCGTGAGTGGAATAGTTCTGCTCATGAGTCTTGAGTTGCCTTGAACCATAAGCAACTACCTTGCCTCCTTGCATCAACACACATCCCAAGCCTCGTAGCGAAGCATCGGTGTAAACATCGTATCCTTCCCTACTGCTCGGAATAATGATAATAGGAGCTGTTTTCAACTTCTCTTTCAAAGTGCGAAAAATAAGTTCACATTCTTGAGTCCACAAGAATTTCTCCCCCATCTTTGTAAGGAGAGTCATCGGCATCGCAAGCTTTGAGAACCCTTCTACAAACCTCCGGTAATAGCCTGCCAAACTCAAGAAACTACGTACTTCGGTCACATTCTTCGGTGGTTCCCATTTCATCACGGCTTCAATCTTTGCGGGATCAACAGCTACTCCCTGCTCGGACACAATATGCCCAAGGAATTTCACTTCCTTCATCCAAAACTCGCATTTACTCATCTTCGCATACAACTTATGTTCTCTCAGCGTCTGTAGCACAATCGAGAGGTGGCGTGCATGTTCCTCTTGGGTCTGTGAATAAATCAAGATGTCATCAATGAACACAATGACAAACTGATCGAGGTATGGCCGAAATACCCTGTGCATCAAATCCATGAAGGCTGCTGGTGCATTAGTCAGTTCGAACGACATCACCGTATATTCGAAATGACTATATCGGGTACATAAAGCTGTCTTAGGAATATCCTCCTCCTTAATCTGCAGTTGATGGTACCCAGTGGGAAGATCAATCTTGGAGTAATACTTAGAACCCCTCAACTGATCAAATAAGTCGTCTATTCGTGGCAATGGGTATTTATTCTTCACTGTCACCCGATTCAACCTTCGGTAGTCCGTGCATAACCGAAGTGTTTCGTCATGCTTCTTCACAAAGAGGACCGGGGCTCCCCAAGGTGAAGTACTCAAACGGATAAACCCAATAGCCAACAGATGGTCTAACTGTTTCCTTAGCTCCTTCAACTCCAAAGGTGCCATTCTATAGGGAGCAATGGATATGGGTTCGGTTTCCGGATAAAGATCAATCTTGAATTCAATCTCTCGTTGTGGGGGTAACCCAGGTAATTCATCGGGAAAAACATCCGAAAAATCCGATACTATCAACATCACATCCGGTTGGGATCTATCCCAATCATCTCCCATCAAGCTAGCTAAGAAAATCAAGTGGCTCCCCGCCTTAGCTTTCAAGAATCTACTACCCGTAGTAGGAAATGGATGGAAAGAATTGCGATCATTCATGAAAGTAAAGACTACCCCTCCTGGTAATTGGAATGAGATCCGCTTGTGAAAACAATCCATCACTGCACGGAAAGCGGACAACAAATTCATCCCAAATATAATGTCGTACCCCTTCATGTCTAACACAACCAAATCTACAATCAACTCTTGCTCCCCAATGCGAAGCACACATCCTCTACACACCCTTGTTGTATCCAACCGTTCTCCCGTCGGCATATCAATACTCAAAGCATGTTCAAGTTTCCCAAAATCCAAACCCAGATTAAGTGCATATCTCGTGCGTATGAATGAGTGTGTAGCACCGGGGTCAAATAAAATTTGGGCCCAAGAATTATAAAGAAGCACGATACCTTCCACTACGGCATTGGAAGCGTCCTCCTCCGGTTGAGTCAAAGAAAAAACTCTCCCTTGATTGGCGTCGCCGGGGGCTTGAGCTTGTAACGGTCGCTGCTGTGCTGGCCTTTGTAGAGGTGGCTTGTTTGCTGGTACTTGCCCGGTTGCTTGATTGCTCCTTGGTGGAAACGAGGGGCATCTATGTTTGAAGTGCCCAAACTCTCCGCATGCAAAGCATTGACACGGGTCAGTACTTGTTCTAGTCTGAGCCACTCCATCTCCTTGGGCTGTCAAAAGTCTCTCTCCTCCTGCCTGGTCTGGACGTCGGTATGGTACTGCCCGCTGCACTCCACTGGTGCTAGTGCCCGTCCTGATCGGACCTCCTCTCGCGAAGCTCTGTCGTCGCTGACTGTCCTCTATATCTCTCTCCACAAGTGTAGCTCGGTCAACCAGAGTAATTGCAATTAAAAACCTTTGCACAGTAATTGCACTTCGCCCTGCAAACTTAGCCTTTTCTTTCTTCCTTATTAAGCTGAAATGATTCCACACTTCTAAAGTCTATTTGCCTATTTTTTCATTTTTTGATTTGGCTTTTCCTTCCTGATTTTCGGTTTGTGTCTCCATAGGCTTATCCCCTTTCAGCGTAGCATCAGTTAGAGTACTGGTCTCGTCCATCTAAGCTAAAAAAATTAGATTCCAAAAAATCAAATTCAGAAAATTCAGATGCACAAATCATATTCAAAAAAATTTAGATTCAACAAATCAGATTAAAAAAAATCAGATCCACAAGAAGAAGAAAAAAACCAAGAAATAGAAATAGTCGTATACACAAGAAATAAAGTTTTAATCGTATTACACTTTCTTACAAAACCAAACTTTATTTCGGTTGATAAAGGTGTAAAAATGTGTAATTTTTATATTTTAAACATTTTTACAAAACCAAAAATCCAAAAAAAAAAAAAATCAGAAATAGATGACAAATGAATCGATGCTGAAGGTGTATGTTTTAGAGAGCAAGACATACCAGTCAAAGAAAGAGTAGGAGTTTGTCTTCACTCAGAGTAAGAGTGTTGTCTTCACTCTTTAGGCTTGGTTTTGGTTGTAGAGATATACCAATGATGGGTGTAGAAGATAAGATATGGTGGGTGTAGAAGATGAGATGAGATTTGGTGGCCGGTGGGTGTTGGTGTAGAAGATGAAAGGAATGACGTAGCAAAGAGAGAGAGTAGGAGAGTTCAATGAAAAATTTTAGGGTTTCTATCTTTTATATTTATGGTTTTTTAATTTTTTTTTAATTAAAAAACCCACCCATAACCGAACCAGTTCCTTCGGTTATTTGAAATTTACTTCTGTCGACCGACTGGGTTCCATTTAAACCCATCCATTTGTCTTCGGTTCGGTCGGACTCGGTTTGGGTAGGAGATTTTTTTGACCAATCCTATGCACAAAAAGTAATACAAGAGAAATATTATATGAGCAAAAATGTAAACACTTTTTAGTTACGTTCGTCAGATACAAATACTGACATTTTAGATAATATAGGAGATAAGATAATTTATTGAGGGTGCGGTGCGGATGAAATTTACTCAAAATATTACCTTCATTTATCTACTACCAAAACAAATTGGCCATGCAAATGTGGGAATATCACTTACATTTTTAACCACAACTGATTTGATAAGTACCTTCACAACATAAGTTTTATCCAAATTCTTGACTAGTATCTAAATTTTGTTATTGAAAGATATATAATGATATTTCTTTTTAGCTAGTAACATGCGCAGTGATGTTATACACATGATATTGTAGAAAAAACTTAAAATATTTATGAAGTTAACGGTACTATGAATTCCATTTGAATTGGAATTTTGATTGAATCAAATTTAGTAGAGCTAAATTTGTGCTCCTTCGTGATTCAGTTCTTAAATTCAATCAAGATTTGAATCAACAGGGCGATAAACTACGTTTTCCAAACAAACACACAATACAATGTATCTAAATTAAAATCTTGGGGGAATGGAAGGGGAACGAAGGGCGAAGGCAATATTCAATTTTTGGGGGTGTAAATGTGAATAAAATTATTCACCGTCGTAAATGATTTTCTAAAGTTCAAGCATAAGAAATATGACAAATTTAGCTTTCCTTTTGTTTTGAAACCTGCTTTAGGACCAACCTATATATTTTTCAGAAATTGATTATTTAGAAGACCATAAATAATTTTTAATGAAGACATTTCATCATTTACATCGAATCATGCAGGAGAAATTAATAAAAAAAAGTCAATGTCAACCATACAACTGCTTTTAAAATGAAAAGGATAATGTAGTAAATGAAAGAGAAATATTATCCTTAGTCAATATGTAGATTGAGGTATTTAAATATATTGTACTCAATCCAAGAATAGCATTTATTTTGTTGGAGTAGGGGCATCACTAACTTATTAAAAAGAAAACAAAATCAGCCGGTTATATAAATTTTCAAAAAATTAAGGGGGGCAATGTATCTAATTTAAAAGATGTATCATATTTCAATATGCTATATTTGTAGGTTTTTCAAAGCTCAGTAGGGCAGCTGCCCCCACACCTTTCTATGTGGCTCTGCCCCTAAGGGGAACTAAAAGAGGAAAAGACTGGGGACAGAAAGGGATAAGAAATTTTGTTTCTTTTGTGTGAGGAGAAATAAGAGGCAATTAAAAGAAGAGAAAATAAGCGAGTAACCAGATTGGAAAATTTTAAATATATGTACTTCTTCTATTTTTTTCACTCCTGTTATGTGTTTGCCGTATTTTCGGATTGCGGGTGTGCTAAAGTTCGATTGGACTTAAACCAAATACTTACGACCTTACCTATTTGAATCGATATGAGGTTCTAAAATTGTGAATGTTCAGGAGATTGTAACGAAAAGTAGGACTATTTCTAGACTCTTTTCTTTGCCTTGGGTATCAAGGACTTAACTAATTTTCAAGTAATTTTTTTTTCAAGTAAACAACTTAATGAACAAGGATTTGGGAAAGAAGTCGGGATTAACGAAAATAAAAATAAATGACAAATGAAATTGTGAAAACTATTGAATTCTACATTAACCAGAAAAAGAAAATCACCAGAGTGACGGTTTACAAGGTAAAGTAAATTTGCAAAATAGACTAAGTAAAGGAGAGGTTGAATATGTTTATTGTTGTGTGTTGATCAAGGGATCTCTCCCTATAGCCTCTCTTTCATTATTTATAGGGGATGGTTTTCAACCATTGAAGCCATCTTTTTTAGCCATGAGTGCAACCATGACATTTTCCCCTGATACGCTCAGACGTGTACTCTATCTAACTTTATCTTGACCGTTGGATCTTTTCCATATGTTGTTCTCAAAATTTGATATTTTGGGTGTAAACATTGCCCCTCAAAATGATGTGACTGAACGTTTTGCATTCAAAGAGTCATTTTGGTTCTTTGTATTTAAATTATTGCCACCCTAATCTTTTCGCCTAGCTGTCACCTTACGATTGGTTGTAGCACTCATAGCATGCGATTCGACTTCCAAGTGTGAACCTTCGACCTTCATCTTGTCCTTTCAAATCTTCAAGAAACGGCTGACATGCGATTTGTCCATATCTCTTCATCATCGCGCTGATTCGTTCTCTGTGCCTATATATTCTGCTTTCAGACTCAAATTTTTTCATCACTCTGGCTTTCCATTCTTCCTTCTTTTTCAATGGAAACTCTTTGTGTTGTCACCCTTCAGATGGCTCTTTCGCGTGTTCTTGCGATGATGTCACCCACCATACTTTCATTCCACTCTTTGATTCTTCTTCGGTGATGATGGTCCTTGGACCTGTTTTCATAGAGTCCCCTCCAAATGATGTTCCCTATATTCACCCCGGTCCTTGCATGCCTCTCCCATTCAAGTTTCGAGAGCCTCTTCAATGGTCAAGCTGGAGTTCTAGAACTCCATTTCATGCCTGGAAGTCTCCCACTCCATTAGGGGTGTCTATGGGCCGGACCGGGCTAGGCCTGATAAAAATTGTTTTCGGGCGAGGCCTGGGTAGGCTATCCCCAAGCCCTTACTCGAGTGAGTTATCAGACGGGTCGAGCCGAGCTTCGAGTAGGGGTAGGCTACCCGTAGCCCTACGTGTCATTCACTGGGCGGGCCTATTGGATGGGCCTTGAAGAGGGCCTGTTGGGTGGGCCTTTTTTTATATATATACAATTTCATTTAAAAAGTTTTTAACTTAATATTTTTGTAAATTATATTTTTGAATTAAAAGTAGAGTCAAAATGGACAAAAACATATAATGAATAATTTTATTTATGAATAGGAAATGAATTGTATCACAATAGAATGAGCACATTCCAATTAGGTTCATATATTGCCACCAAACTTTCAAAGTTTCAATGGTCAAATATTTTTCAAACAATTAGGTGGAAGGACAAATGGGTTGGGAGGGTGGGCTCTTGGGCCAGATTTTAATGTGTTTTTTAGGCAGGCTCATGGGCTAGGTTTCAGGTCTGGTAATGAGTTTGAGGGCAAACCCAAGTCCTCTTTTGAAGGATATTGGGCTAGGCTCGGACGGGCTAACTATCGGGCTTCGGGCCTATTTTTTGGGTTGGGTAACAGGACCCATGGGCCAACCCAACCTATGGACACCCCTACACTCCATAATGGATTTCATGGGTTGCTCACGTTAGAGTGGCAAAAGGCAACTTATAGCATCGATAGATCTCAACACCATCTAAATGTCTTTTGATAGGCCACTACTTAAGGCTATTCTTCTTTTCTAGTATGTGGCAAACAATGTTTTCCCATTTTCACTTCTACATGTTCGGCCCGAAGGTTTATGACATGCCTACTCTTCTCGATCTTCCTTATTTTGGGACCGAGGTCAACACTTTACTTTCTCATACTGACATGGTCTACTATCTGCCAACGATCCTCAGAATAAACTAATTTATGCTTATGATATTTTCATCGCGATTTGTCGTGGCCGAGATGGCTCGTAGGAATCAGCTAAAGAAAGTAATTCATTTATACTTTATTGGCTCAACCACTTCTTTTTCTATGCCTTATCTTGTAAAATCACCAAGGATTATATCTCGCTGGCCATCAACCTGGCCGTGGGAGCCTCCTATGCACTTGACCCTATAATGTTCATCCATCTCTACCGTGGGATGTGTGAGACAGTAAGTGAAAGAATGCAGAAAGGCTCAGCTTCCCTTTGGGTTCTTCAATTATGGCTTCTTGCCTATTTTTTAGACCTTTCAGTCACTCCTCTTGATGATCCTACTGTGTCTTATGACCGTTTATTTGCTATGACCCCCTCTAAGGAGTATACCTTTGCAAATTGTTTCTCCTTGCTTTATAATTTAGCTTATCCACAACCCAACTGGATGTCATTTGCCCAGAATTGGGGTCCTAAATGGTTCCTTTACTACCTTGAGAAAGCGCTGCCTGATTAATCTTCTACCTATCCAGATGCTTGGTTCTCCTACCTTGTCCCCAAAGACCTATATTATGGCTTAAGGCTGACTCTGGGTCCCAATGCCCATTGCGGATGTTGAAGTCTATATGCCCCAACAATTTGTACATCAGTTTGGTCTAGTGCAGCAAATTCCTTACCTTTATGCGAACACCTTCAATATTGATCTTACCAATCAGCCCACTCTGGCCGATGTTTATGTCCGAGAAGTCATCTGTCGTCATTCTTTTTCTCGCCGATCATTCCATATGAATTCTTTTACGGCGGCATTTGATGCCTCTAAGAAATTCACAATTTGGTGGAATCACTATGTCTTAAGGAAATTCAAAGATGACACAACTTCTATTCTTTAGCGGCTAAACTTTCTAGGCCTTGCTTAGCCTTCTCCGAGGGCGAGCTTTGTACGGAGCTCTCATTCGCCCTCTGCTCAACCTCAGGTTCTGGGGCCCAATCTTGTAACTACAATGGACTTATCATCTTCAACCAGTCACTTTTCTCCTCACGATTCTCGTCATAGATAAAAATGACGCCAATCTACCAATATTCCTTCTACACCAAACGTAGACACTAAACTCGACGAGGATCAAGGACTTCTTCTTCGCCTTCCATCTCTGCTAGTGCAAATTCTTCTCAAGAAGCCATTTTTGGTAGCCTTGAGCCTTTAAGGCTGGCTAGTGTTCCTATTTTAGTGGTCTAATCTATGGCCACTGCAGCCTTGGTTCCACCAGTGCCTTCTCTTGAAGACATGGCCACCGATACGAAAAATATTGATTTGAAGTCATAAACAATAATCCAGTACCTTAGCTTGAGCTCCTCAATTCTTTAGCACGTCTTAATACTACCTAGGTCGCTGTACCAACCCAAGTCGCAGTCCCCTCTGACTGTTGCACTAGTGTCAGTTGTCGTCCTCATTGAGGAGATTGGTTTTTCATATGTTCTAGCTTTTTTTAGGGTTCATCTCTTCGTTGGTCTCGTTCCCTTCTGAAGCTTGGGATTGATTCTGGACCCCGATTCGAGAGCAATCATGAAACAGTGAATGCTAATTATTGAGAGCTACCCTGAACTCCAATTAGAGAGTCGAACCTTCTCGAGTCCAAGTTCCAATTAGTTAGAGCACTTTATGCTTCATCTCTACTTGTTAAAGAAGACTGCCGAGTATTGGTGTGTCTAGCTAATTAACTCCTGACACTTCTTCAAGAAGTTGAGTCGTTATACCAGAAGCGTCAAGACTGCCTGGACGTTGTCAATGACCAGCGGGATCGCCTGATCAACTTGCAGAAATGCATTAACTGTGACGCCCCATTTTCCGGGGGTCCTGTATTAACCGTTGACAACCCGTCAACCCGCGGAAATACCCGTGAATGTCGCTTAACCCGATACCGCGGCACCACATTCCCTTTACCGGGATAAAAAAAATACAAGTCCAATTTCTTTCGGTTGGTTGACCTATCCGAGATCCAATGTACCACCATTGGTATCCCCTTATTATTCATTTGTAACTTTAGAAGGGAGGAAAACATAGCCCAAAGACTTGGCAAAAGAATAATAAAATAAAAAAAATTTCTGAATTTTGGAGAGCGTACCGGTACGCGTACCGGTACGCTACGCCCTCTGGACCTAATCGTATCGGTACGCGTACCGGTACGCTACGCCTTCTGGACCTTACCGTACCGGTACGTCTGGCCCAGAATTGCCATTTTTACCTGTTTTTCGTTTCCAAGCCATTCCAAACCTCCCAAAACTCATCCAACACATGTTTAATGAGATTTTTCATATAATACATAACTTATACAAGTTCCATTACAATTAATTCCATAATTTACACATCAAAATGGAATTTATACAAAAGTTTTACAAAAACTAGAACTAAGGCCACAAGCCGGCCCCCTTCATGCTTGATGCTCTCCAAGTGAGCCATCCGCCGGTGCAAACCCCACACCTGAAATGTTTCCTGTATAGGGTGAGCCAACGCCCAGTAGAGTAAATCCTACAAGGGCTACTCTCCCCCTAGATGCTCATGCTCATGCAACATTCATTTGCAAACAACCATTTCTCATAAGAACATGCATTCTAAGTTGGAATGCAATACTACCATGCCATGAAATGAGATGTCACTCCCTCATGCATTTTAACCCGAGTCCTCACCGACTCCTACAACACGATGCAATGCCAAAGTGTTTCATTTCATCATTTATGTTTCATCAAATGACATTTTCAAAGCTAGGGTCTTTCTTGGGATCGGACTTTTTCATGGACTTATACCAATGGTCTTCCACACCCGTACACTTTATGGGCTCTTATACCAACGGAGTGCACCCTCCAAATCACCGGGTCTTTCACCCGAGAGGTCGCCATGCCTCTTCTTGCTTATCCCGACCCAATTTATCATGCAATCAAGCGGCTTAGCTAGGTCTTCGACCCAACTTTTCCCAAGCCATACCGTCAATCACCAAGTGTGGTGTTGACATCAACCATGCACACACCCATGTAATGAGATGCTTCCATGCACATGCAATGCTATGTCTCATTGCATACCACATGATGTTCCACATGTCAAGAACAACTCATGCACAATTTCAACATGTCCATGATAAATTTATATCCTAAGCATATAAATACCATATTCATTTCAATGTTAATATATCAACACATGCATCTATCCACAAACACATCCAATCATATCAATAGCATATGATTCCACAAGTTAAACTTAAACATGTTATTTCAATTAAATCAAAATAACCATGCCATTCAAGCAAGGCATTTAATCAAACACCTTCTAGGCACAATTTATAAATCACATAGCATGCCTCAAATTTCCCCAAGTTACATAATAGATCACATGTAACTTCATATACCAAAGTCAAGCTAGAAAATTAGATTAAACCATTTCTATGCTCACTTTTCCATTTTCATAACCATAAACCTATATATGAGGGTCTATCCCTATGCATAACATATCAAGCCTTTAAACTACCAACATCTAAGGAAAGATTACACCAAAGTAGGGAGAACCCTACCTCTTGAAGCGTAATCACCCGAATGAAGCTTCAAGAACACCTTCCTAGCCCAAGACTAGATTTTCCCCAAATCTCCTCTTTTGGATCTTCGGTGAAATCCCCCGTTCTTGGTGTGGTTGCGTAGCCCTCGTCGAGAGGATCGACTTTGACTCTTGGTTCGACGGATTCCGAGCGACGGAAGTCCGGGAAATCGCCGGAGAAAGCTTGAAGATCAAGGTTTTCTCTCTTTTCTCTCCCTCTTTCTCCCACACGTTGAAGACCAGCACAAGGGCAGAATTTTTCTGCCTAAAATGCAGATATTTGCCTCTATTTATAGTTCTAATACTCGACCCACGTCGCGCCACGTGTCCTTCGCTTAATCGGGTCCGATTTAGTCCCGAAACGATTCGTTTGATCCCAGTTTAAGTTCAAATTAATTTTATTTGAACTTTAACTTAATTTTAAAGAAATTTCATAAAATTTATTTATGGAGACGTTCGTAAGGTAAATCGCCACGCAGTCGCCTCGAACGACGTGCAAAGTCCGACTACTTCGGAATTCGACGAAATTTGACAAGTTGACTAAATTTCGCGATACGAATTCAACAGCGAACTCCGTTTACTCATCCGAGATCTAGAACATGAGTATTTTAAATACGCATTATAGTGACAAATTACTATTTTTCCCTTTTTGGAAAAAGTTCAAATTTCTCGGGTTTTACATTAACCAGTGCTCCAACTTTCCTATTGCCACGCTTCATTTCATGAAAAGCTGTTTGAAATAGACCGTTAGATTGTCAAACTGGAAGCCCCTCATTCAGCCTTGCTAGAGAATTCCACATCATTTGATGATCGTCTTGAAGAGCTGAAGGCCGCAGCGCATGATGTCACAAACTTTGTAGACAGCGGTTCGGATCATGTGAACTCTACTTCGACCGAGCTTAAGGCCATCAATAACTCTTCGTACGAACTAAAGAAGTCAACACTCGTTGTGGACTCACTTTCACACACCTTAGCCTTCGATTTTCTTATTCTATCTTTGGGCATGTCTTTCTTCTTTGCATTAGGACATTCCACAGCTATTTGCCCAAACCTATGACACTCATAGCATTGGAGACCTTGTCCATCATTCTCTACCTCATGTCAAGAAGATTTGCACCCACTTTCTTTTCCATTTCTAGGGGACTTAGGTCTACTTGGATTTCCTTTCGATCTTGAGGAGTTGACGCCATTAGCCTTAAAGTATTTATTGAATTTTCTCATAAGATAACTATGTCCTCCTCTCCTAATCGGGGTGATTCGGATTTACCCCTTCTTTCATTTTTGAATTTAAAGCTACACCTTTCAATTTCCCTTCTTTATTTATTTTTAATTTAAAGCTACACCCTTCACTTTCTAGGGTGGAAGAAGGTTCATCTCAAAAGTAAAAATCAACCCAACAAAGTTTTAGACCGATATCGAGGCCAAATTGACACTCGTCTCTAACTAGGTCACCTTTGCATGAAATCTCTTCGGTAGAGATCTCAAAATTTTCCACTTAATGGTGGCATCATCGATTTTGGTACCTAATGCAAAAGAAGAATTAAAAATATTGCAAAATTTAGCATCAAAATCATTAAATTTTTCTTCCTCTTGTATCCTAAAAGTCTCGAATTGAGAGGTGTACCTTTGGAGATGAGAAATCTTGACTATTGTAGTTCTTTCGTGTGAAACCGCAAGAATATCTTATTCCTATTTGGAGGTCTCTTAATTTGTGATTCTGCGAAACTCATTTGGTGTCACGGCATTGCATATCGCATTCAAGCCTTTTGAGTTCCACCCTACTGATTTTATCTCGATCTTCGACCAAGTTTTTCGGGATTTTACTTCAACTACTGCTTCACCACCTTCGACTTGTGTGGTGGCGGTGGGAGGGCTCCAACCCTCTTGCACGATCAATCACATTCTCTTGTCAATAGATTTAAGAAATACTTTCATGCAAGCTTTCCAATATGCAAAGTTAGATCCATCAAGGAATGGTAGTCGTGCAATTGATCCACCTTATTTTTGAGAATCCATTCAAGACTAACTTGTAGTGATAATAGATTTCAACAAAGGAAACTATATGTAAGCAAATACCAATTATTTTTTTGAGAGGGGAAAACCGATGTGGATCTTCCTTCACGATTATACACGTAGAGCTTGTGACACTCACCTAGAGGGGAGGTGAATAGGTTTTTCAATTTAAAGCTCAATTGATCACCAATTAAAACCTAATCGACCAAAATTACCTCTTCCCACAAAGATATAATTAATTAATGTGAGAACCCCATTCAATCACCATAACCCAACACACCCTTGAAGATTGAAGTTAATTAATGTTCAATTAATTCATTTAAATCTTTCAATCTCACGGGATCCCAAAACCCAAATTCAATTCACAACCATGGTTGAATAGATGTCACACAAATATTCATACAAACATATAGTGCGCATGTATACTAACAATCACAAGTGTATACGAATAAATAAGAAATAGCATAAATGATTTGTTGACGCGGAAACCCTCATTGGCAAAAATTATGGGGAACCTTCTTGATTCACCACAACCTAATCCAGTACTCATAAAGTCAACATACAAGTACTCGAGTCTTATACCTCAACCAATACCATGGTTAAATGCTCTTTTTCTTGTTGTCTCTCCTCTAAGGCCCTCCTTCGACTTCTTGCATAACTTCACTTGTAGTCTCCGCCGCATGGTTTATCTAGGCCTAGAAATCATGGGTACGCCAACGATTCCGGTATGCACACACCAATGGGTTTGTCAAACTATCAAGATCTTCAACTCTAATTTGTGCGGTTTGATAGAATCTTTAGTGGTAGCCTTGCATCTTAGGGATCTAGGTTAGTGGTGGAAGCTCTCAAGGTAGAAAATGAATCCTCTCTTTTAGAAATCTCACAAGAGGCTTAACCTAGTTATGGGAAAGACTCTCCCTATTTATAAGTCTGGAATAAAGGTAGTCTTGGTCAATAAGAAAACTAAAATGACTTCTCAATCGGTGGGAAGTTAGTTATACAACGGTTGTCACTCAAATGAAAACGAGGTTCCAATTCTAACTAAGGGAGTAGACTGCTCGAGCAAGCTCATAAAGTGAGCCTTGATATCCTTCCGTGACTTTTTTTCATTTTCTTTCCTAAGTCATAAAGAGATCGCTCTAACGAAGGCTAGCGAGCATAGGACGCTCTCTATTGGTTTTTTAAGTATAAAACTAAGCAAAATATTTGTCCTCTTGGGCACTAAAAAGTGTTATTTAAGAGGGGTCCATTAATGACTCAATCTATGTTTTCAAAATAAAAAATGATTTAGAAAATATTTTTCATTTCAAAACACCTAGGAGTTGTAGAGATCCGAAAAGTGAGGATAAATTTTTCAGTTTTGCCGGTAGGGCACTATTCATGCACCATTTGTTGGTAGGACACTGCATATGCATCATTTAGGCGTAGGTCATGTTTAGGAGCATAATTGGAGTATGTCATAGAAGATAAACATACTTAGAATTTTAAAATACACCTACTGTGTGAATTTGAGCTTAAACGAAAACAGTTTCAAAAATTGGACAAAAATAGCATCCCGGGTGGCCTAGGTGGGACCGGCCACTAACGAAAATATATTTTTTTTAAAATTTTCATATAAAATAATTTTAAGAACTTTGGTTAAAATTAAATGTCGAATTGAGGCGTTTCAGGACGAGTTGTAGTGTAACGAGGTCCTGGATTCATCAAGGGCAAAATGGTCATTTTGCGCATTTGCCCTCCACTATAAATACAGACATTTTAGTGTAAAAATATCAGTATTTGGCCTGGAGATAGAGCAGTACACGTTCTTGGAGGAAAAAGGAAGAAAAAACCTAAGTTCTTCAAGCTTCAAGCCACCAAAACTCATTCCTAGGCCAAGATTCTTGCATGACTTCCTTTAAGAAGTTGTTCCTCTCAAAAAGAGCTATATTCTCACCGATCGGTTCGGCTATAAAGCGAACACAACTCCCTTGGTTTGAGAAAAACCATTTTAGGTATGATATTTTGCTAAGTTGGGAATAGATTTAAGTTTTCTTGCCTTTCTATGTGTTGATTGAATGATTTAGGTGTTTACTTGATGTTAGAAAATCACTTAGGTGGTAGTTTCTTTGAAAACTTAGAGTTAGTAGTTTAAGTACTTTTATGTTCTTTGAGTTTCTTGACAATTTGTTGCTATGATAAAGGTGTACCTAGCTTTTGTGTTGGATTATCATATTCTAGCTTATGTTCATGTAGAGAAACTCTTGTGGTTTGAGAGTTATGAATTATTCCATGAGTTGGTAATTTGTGTATTTGTATTTTACTTGAGAAATTGTGAAAGTAATGAACATGAAACTTGATCATATGTTTAATCCATTGAATGGTGCTTTCATGTGGGTAAAGTGTTGTGAATTTGAAGTTATTTTTTACTTTATGAATGAGGCATATTTTAAGTTACACACCATGTGTTTGATGAAATGTTCTATAGAATTTACATTGAGAAAAATTATGACATCTTAGCATACATGAATCCTTGGAACATAGTGTGGGTTGAGCACTTGGTGTTATGCATTATGAGGGTGTAGATCATGTGGTGAAAAACCCAAAATCTGGTCAATGACAGTACTCGCAGGTTGACGGGGGCGGACCGTGAAGCGAGACATGGGTGGCATAGAGTTGCATGGGTGTGTCATGCATATTGACATTGCGTAGCATTGAGGGATTACGGAGTTGTAGATTTTAAATTGTACACTTGCACATGTCATGCCTTAAATTGTTCCTAACTTTAGCATTTTGTCATGCCAGCAGTTGAGTTGACCCATTCATGGGATATCATATTACAAATGAGGCTCCCGATACTTGAGACTTGAGGAAGTCTTAAAGGAAGGAGAGAAAAAGGGGCTTGAATGAATATTTGGCCTTTGGGACATATTTTGTATGTATGGGCATAAGCCCAAATGACTTGTATTTCAATTTGGAAAAGTAATGGATTATAGACCTTGGGCCATTTTAAAGTGTAAGGGTGTAAACCCAATTGATATGTAGGACATCTTTATTTAATTAGCATCATATGTGTATATTGAGATAACTAGATGTGTATGTTGAAAACAAATGATGTATGTTTAATTTACATGGATTGTGGCCACCGAGTGAGGGTGGGTTGTGATATACTAATGGATATGAAATATTGTGAATATTAGGTGGGGAAAAGGCTTGGAAAACAAAGGAGGTTATGTCGAAATTTTATGAAAAATTAAAAGACTTGTTAAGTGTGTAAAACACCTTTTAAATAGGTGGGAAGGATGTCAAAAGGGGGGGGGGGGGTTTAGAAACCTTGAAGAAATAGACTAAAAATGGAAGAAAAGTGGCTTGAAAAAAATTTGGGAAAACATGGGAAATGAATGAGAAACCAATTTATCCAACCTAATGACCTTTCATTTACTTTTCTTCTTCCTTTTCACTCACTCCCTGGGTTTGTGGAAATTCGGGGCATGACAGGAGCCATCCACAAATTGCTTCCAATTCCATTTAATCCTTATCATCCTAAGTTAAAATAACTAAGGGTTTAGCTTAGGTGTTTAGGTCACTACATTTGTCCTAAGCATGAAGATGCATAGGAAGTTTGAATGATATTGTTTTGATGCTTGATCTCTTCCCTTCAATTATACTTTCGAATCATCAATTTGATAGCATCATGACCATGAAAAAGGTTGAGATTTACAATAAAATTCACGGAATTATCCAATTACAAAATGTGGTCTAACACGACCATAAGGTCACGTCGTCAAATTTTGACAATAGAGACATCACAATGGAATGGAATGGGCACAACTCCCAGCTCTTACACTTAAAGCTTCCTGCTACGGTTGATGAGTAATAGAAAATCACCAGTGATTTCTATATTTGATGCACATATTCCCAATAAAATCTCAAGCTCGATGATTAATGCCTCGTACTTGGCCTGGTTATTGGTGCATTCAAATTCCAACTTAAATGAAAGATGGGTTTTGCAGCCCTGGGGAGATTCTATAATTACCTCGGCCCCTGCGAACTCTCGTGTCCATGATCCATCTAACTTCAACCTCCATGGTGTAAGGGACACCATAGGTACTCCTAGTAGACTGAGGAAATCTCTCGTATCCTGCTCTACCTCCACACAAGGATGGTCTGCCAGAAAGTTGACCAATGCTTGGCTTTTAATCACACGTTATGGAAAATATTGCAATGAGAATTTCATTAATTCTAAAACCTATTTGCTGATACGTCCTCTTATTAACCTAACCAATAAGGTGTTGTAGCTCTTTCTTGATCTTTGGAGGTGCGGCTTCTATAATCGCCTTCACCTAGTTCTTGTCCATCTCGATCCCGTTCTTTTGCAACAGAAAACTCATAAAATTTCCAGCAGCTACCCCAAATGCACACTTTAAATGATTCACCTTCAAATTGTGTATGCACATCCATTCAAAGATGATTCTCAGATCACTCAAGTGTTTTTCCATCTCTCGTGTCTTGACTATGATGTCGTCCATATACACCTCCAATATCTTGTTGATCTTGTTATGAAAAATGGTGTTCATGGTCTCACGTATGTTGCTCCCGCTTTCTTTAGCCTGAATGACATGGCCTTCCATTCAAACATCCCTATTGACCCAGGACACCTGAAAATAGTCTTGTGCATGTCTTCCTTGGCAATGAAGATTTGATGATACCTTGCATTGCCATCCATGAATGACATGATGATGTTCATCGACGCTGCATCTACTAACTGATCGGCCATGGACATGAGGTACTCATCCTTTAGGGTTTACGCGTTGGGATTCTGATAATCACAACACACCCTGATCATGCCATTCTTTTTCTGTACTAACACGATGTTAGACACCAACTCGACATACTGAGCCACTTGGATACATTTGGCCTGGAGAAATCGTTCGATCTCCTCTTTGACTAGTAGAGTCACTTCTTGGGAAATCAACCTCGGGGCCTGTTTAAACAGCCTATATCCCTCCCTAATGGGTAATAGGTGCTCAACCAAGGTTGGATCCAATTCTGGAATTTCTTCATAGCTTCACACAAAGCAGTCTCAATACTCTTTCAAAAGTTGTATGAGAGTTCTTGAAAATTTGGCTTTAGCTATTTGCTGACGAAGTTGGCCTATACTCCTCTGGTCCTTCTAAGGTTGACTTCTAGAAAGAGGTTCTGGACCTCAATGAGGTCATCAAGCTTTGCTGGAGCAATGCCAATTTTGTCTAACTCAATGAACTCTGGGGTGGTGAATCTCTTGGTTTCTTCCTCTGTGCACTCCATCATATTAGTGGCACCTTGATGGCTACCGGTTGCATGTAGCATTGCAACCCTCTTCTCTACTAGATATGTTCTTATTCTAACAACATAGACCCTTACGACTTGTTCTCTTCGATCATTGGTGTGCATGATGAGAACATAATATTGTATATTTTAGGTTTCATATCATTCATCTTAGCTATGCTAGTTACTTATTTCTCTTGTTTTAGTTTAGTTTGAATTTTATAGAGAATAGTCACGTTTGCAAGTGAATTAATGTAAAAACAAGGTTTTGTGCACATTTTAATGCTATGGAGGACTTGAAGGATGAGTTAGGAGATCCAGGAGTCAAACCAAGAGCATTACAAGCACAATTGAGAAAAAGGCTAGTGTTACAAGTAGGTCTTCTACCGGTTCAATAGCAAGCAAAATTACATTCTACCAATAGAAGTTCATTCCTACCGGTAGAAGTGAAACAAAGACCTTTGCTATCAGTAGGTTGATATTGTTCTACCGATAGGTCTTAAACAGAAGGCTATTCTACCAGTAGTTTAGAAGAGCTATCAATTTGTAAAAAATAGAGAGCAGTTCTACCGGTAGATCGTTTTGTGTTTTTACCGGTAAGTTAGTGTATATCTGTTGTAAGGACTCTTTTGGAAAGCTGATCAGCTGGGATTTAAAAGGGCCATGATTGGTGGATTAAAATAGAGAATTTTCAACAGATACTCTCCTATAAACACCCAAGCCTAGCCACAGAGAGGGGGTTGAATTTCATCGTTCCATAGACGTTCTTTCTCCTAGGGTTAGAATTAGAGTTTTCTTCTTCTAAGAGTTCTTCCATTATTTTCAAGTCTAAGATTTGTTTTACATTTAGTCTTTAATTTCTTGCAAAGCGAGTACTTTCAATTCTCTATTGTGAATGATTTACATTCTTTCCAATTTAATTTTAAGGTAATTTCTTTTATGTGTAATTTTAATTTCAAGTTTTATCTACTTTCGATTACAATTATGTTTTCTTCAATTACTTTTATTTTCAATTTTATTATAAGTGAGTAGTCGTATTTCGATTTGATCGAATGAGGGAGTCTCATCCGTGAATGGGGATTTGACTCAGTTAGGGTTTTCAAAGACTAATTATTTGGTTGTTTGAATGCTTAAAGTTGAAAACAAATTCGATATGTATATCTTCTTGTTTACCCGTAGACAGTTAAGTCTGACACGAATAATTCTTGGAATCAATGTAATCGAAGTGAATGTAATTCTTTCAAAATTAGGTCAATCAACTTAAAATAAACATTTGTAATTTTCATTGGGTGTTAATCGAATATTTTCCGCTTGAGTGAGTTTGAGTACGATCTCAAGTGAGTTATCAAATTGGGTCAAAATACCTATTTATGGTGAGATGAACTTTATTGATGAAGTGTTCTTTCCTTTAATTGTTATTCCTTAGTTGATAGTTCCTTTAACCAATCTTCTAATAAATTCAAAGTTTTTATTTTTTTTGCTCATCACCTTTTTGAACCACTCATTTTCCCTAAGAAACGACCTCAGTAATCGACCGAGTTACAAATACGATACATACCTATGTTTGGGAAACCTTTGTTAATTAACTCACCTTTGAGACTCAAACAGTGCACTTCCATCACCAAAAATTTCTTCAGACACTTCAGTGTCATTCAACCTTAGCACGTTCATGGGCTGAAAGACTTCTTCCTCCACCCATTGGACCTCTGACTCCCTTAGGTCGGTCTGGAGTATGACTTCTTTAGGCTTTCCATACTTGTTTTGTCATTGGAACTTCAGCAGCTCCACCCCTTCATCATACAGCCAAACGTTCACCATATGAAACTCGGCTATGAATGGGGTATGATCGGTGAACACTATCTCCAGCCCATCCTAATTCCACAACCCTAGTTGTTGTATAAGGTGGATGGTATGCACTTGTTTAGATGGATCCAATCTCGGTCCAAGAGCGCGTTATAAGAGGTCGTCATGTTGATCACAAAGAACGGTATTATGTTGACCTTGTTCCCTACTATCAGCTCAATGGGTAAGACCCTCGTTGTCTTATTCATCCCACCTGTGAAGCCACTCACCATTAACTTGTTGTGGACCACGTCTTCTTCTCCTTGTTGAGCTTTTTATGGTTGCAATGGATAGGATATTGATGGCTGCGCCGTTATCCACCATGATCTAGCTAAAGGGCCTTCCCACTAGATGGCCCTGAATGTACAAAGGCTTCAGTTGTTAAGTCATCGACCGAGTGGGTTTTTCGAATGACCATTCTATCTAGCTGCTCATCATTCAATTTTCTAATTTCTTTGGCTTACGCAATGGGCTATTCTCACGAGAATGCTCCAATTGGTTGTCTACTATGGGCACCACTTCATCTATAAAACTTGATCCTTAGACCTCGGTTTCTTTGACACCCTCCTCCAATGAATCAGATTGTTGGCCCGCAAGCCTAAAGGACAATAACAATAAACCTAGGGCATTAACAGAAACTGAATGCTCCAAAGTGCCGAATTGGATTGAATCATCATCGTCACTCTCTTCCCCGTTACTAGGGTCACCCTTCTTCCCTCCTTTACAGTTCTGAGAGGGATGCTCGACATAGCACTAAGGCGTTCCACCATTTTTCACACCATTCATTCCTCTATGTCTTCTTCAGGTGAAGGCTCCAAGTCTTCCTTTTACTTCCCTTTCTCCAAGGTTGCGGCCTTCCTCGACATTGTTGTGTGTTGTCGAGGCGGATAAACCCCATGTTCAGATTTTATCACCACTAACTTGGGATATTGTAGACGAAAGGTTTTCCTCCCTTCATGGGCTTCTTACTCTTGTTCTTCTTCCCACCTACGCATATATGCCTGAATACACTATCATATTCTTTTCTGAGTTCTAGTCATTGGAGGTGGCTGGTGGTACTTCAGGTGCTGAGCTACATAACATCGACCTTCTAGGGGCTCTATCGGCTTGATCATCCTTGGACGATCCCGATACCCCTCGACCTTGATGGCTTGCCCAAGCGTGAATCTTGTAGATAACTCTTTGTATTTTTGTATAGGCTGATCTCGCGATGGCTCTTGCGTATCCTTACCATGTTCCCTCTAACTTGGTCTTATGGACTTGTCTAACCGATCCTCATGGTCCTGCTTTCGCAGCAGCCATTCACATGGACTCTCCCAATGAATGCCCTTGTAGTGCCATCTCTTTCACATCTTTCGCCCGCCTTTTCTCACTCATTCTCTTTCGAAGTGAGCTCATAGTAAGCTTTGCACCTTGGACATAAGCCTTTCTTGACTATAGGGGAGGCATCTTTCTCATCACTAGGCTTCTCTACGTTGCTCCCACTGCCACCACCTAAATCAACCTTCTTTCGCAGAGTTTTTGATTACCCAACCTCTACCATGTTAATGGTGGCAGTCTTCTGGAAAGGGTCCTTGTCAACTCCCATCTTCGACTTTGCTTTGTCTCTGAAAATTAAATGGGCCTTAGTTAGTCGATCTTGGATAGCATTGCGGAATACCACATAATTGTTAATAGTATGGCTTCAAAAATTGTGTCATTTGTAGTACGTCTTGACCTCCGCGGTCAGGTGAACCTTATGACCATAAGACAGCTTGATAACACTTTCTGCCAGAAGTTGGTCAAAGATCTGATCGGCCTTTGAGATACCAAACTCGTACTTCTAGTTACTATCACTAGCTACTTTCTCAGTGCTCGATGGAATCTACGCCTAATCCTTTGAAACCCTGGCAAGGGCCATACATACGTGAGGTCGTCTGGCCATAATTTTTTTTATATTCACTTTCAACTTCAGGTCTGGCTCGACCATGAGAATCTCCATGTTGGAGTTACGGTAATAGGATCCCTTAGAGGCATTCCTACGTTCCTATTCCTCTCGGAGGAACTACTCATAGTGCGTGGTTCGCATTACCAGTTCGAACAAATCATTGAATTCCATATCTTCAGATTTCTGTCGAAGTTCAAAACTAAGACCATTCTAGGCTATACGAACATATTCCATTTCAGGCAAAGCCAGTCGACACTTGTTCCTTGTCTTCTGGAAATGCTTAATGTATTCCCGCAGTCACTCTAGTGATCTGGTATAACCTGGCTAAGTCAACCATAGCTAATTCGGGCTCAATGCGGTAAAACTGAGCGTGGAACCTGTCTTCCAACTGTTGCCAACTTAACACTGAGTTAGGCAACAAGTCTATGTACCATCTAAAAGCCATTCTAGTTAGAGAATTTTCAAATAATCTCAATTTCAAGAATTCGCTTGTCCTCACCTTGCCACATTGCACATTAAAAGCGCCCTATGTGCTCCACAATCAACCAACTGTCCTTGCTGGAGAATGTTGCAAATACTGGGAATTTTATAGCCACGAAGATATTCATGCTTCCTATCTACCCAGTCAGGGTATGGCTTTTAATACGTCAGCCTGGTGACTCGCCTCATGGCGGGGTTGACATGCTCCATGATAATTTCATCCAGTTAGTCTTTGTGCATGACAATTTGCGACGCCGCTAGAAGAATGACTAGTGGTTGCCTCTTTTGCCCCCCAAACTCGAGAATAGGGTCATATCCTCTTAGAATATGGGATTGTTGTTTCTCTAGGGGCCATTCTTGGTCTGCTGCTCCCTTTGAGGTGATATGTACGGAGGAAACACTAGTTATGGTGCTTCCACTGTATTGCTTGTATGGGGGAATTGTCGGCTGTCTTGCACCCCTTGGTTGGTTCAAATTGTCAAATAGCCGCTCCAATGCTTGCCTGGTATGGCCAGATTCTTCTGTTATGAAGTCCCAGGCTATTGATGAATCTAGAGATCTATTGGGAGACTTCCTGGGATAATTCCTTGATTGATGCCTCCAGCTCTGATTCGGACTCTTGATTTTCTTGCCCCTCCCAGGGGAGGCAATTCCTTCTGTAGGTTGGGGATGCCAGACCTGCGTTATTCAACTACTTCGTGCTCTGGTGGCACTTCTGCTGAGCCAATCTTGGCTTTTCCACGAGTGTTTGTCATGTTTCTGCATTGAAATCCACTAGACATGCCAAAAATATGTTTGGTGTATTTTTGGATTACGGACGTGCCAAAGTCAGATTGGATTTAAAATCTAAACACTTATGACCTTACCTATTCGAACCGGTGTGAAGATCTAAAATCATGGTTGTTCAGACAATTATAACGAAACATAAGGCTACTTTTAGACTCTTTTCTTTGCCTTGGATGTCAAGGACTTAACTAATTTTTAAGTAAGCAACTTAATAAACTAGGCTTTGGGAAAGGAGCTGGGATTAACGATAAGAAAAATAAATGACAAATGGAATTGTGCAAAATGATATATTCTACATTAACTAGAAAAGAAAATCACTGGAGTGACGGTTTACAAGAAAAATGAAATTTGCAAAATAAAATAAGTAAATGATAGGCTAACTCTGTGCATTGTTGTGTGTTGATCGAGAGATCTCTCTATAGCCTCTCTTTCGATATTTATATGGGATGACATTCGATAGTCAAAGCCATCTTTTCCGACCATGACTGCAATCATGACCTCTTCTCCCGATACGCTTAGACGTGTACAAAATTGTCCTCAACTGGCGGCTTATGATGTCATATCTCCTCGTTTCTCTAGATTCATGGAGTTCTATTTTCTCAACCGTCTTGTTGTATCTGAACTCTCAGTGACTTTATCTTGACTGTTGAATCTTTGCCATGTATAATTCTCAGATTTTGATATTTAAGATGTAAACAATATGGGAGGGGCAAAGTGAAGGAAAGGAAAATAAGAAAGGAGTAAAGAGAGAGCATGTATATAAAAAACTTCCTACAAGTGTTGCATCATCTCTTTTTATTCTTTCCTCATTTCAATTTGTGATACTTGTGCAAAAATTGTTAAACTTTGGACTAATACAATTTACATTGATTATTTTCTAGTTTGACAGACAATCAATTGTAAGCTAAAATCAAACCATAATTTAACATACAGTATCACAAATTTTGATAGTTAATGAATCAAATCCATAGTTGTAAAATGAAGTCCAGACTATAATATAACATGGTCAATATTTTATTATTCCAAACACATTTCTCCCAATCATAAACCCCTTGGAACAAAGAAAAAAAAACATAAACTCACTAATACCCAAAAAGTTCAAACCCACAAAATAATAAGAGTAATACTAGATTGATAAAAAATTGAAATTTTAAAAATAAATAATTTGATGTTAACAGAATGAATAAAATTTTGAATGTTAAATAAATAAAATACGACAAAAATGCCATTATATTAATTATGTCTAACAATCGTGTCGGGTGAAACGGTTTCGCATCGGATGGAATGGGTTCGTGTCAAAAAATCCTCCATCCATACCCCATTCGTTTATATAAACGGGTTCAACTGTCACACCTATACACGATTCATTTATTAGAAGAGTTATTCGACATAGTCCGTATGCCACTTGCTAAATAAAAGAATTGGTTAGAGTTTCTTAAGTTCACATAAAAAATATCAACTCGTCACAAATTACATATCCTTGACCTATTTATTATAACAAATAAATTATGACGGAGCAAAAAATGAAGTGCACAACAAAGAATGTCAACGAAATCATCGTTCCTGAGGTGAGGTAAAGGTTGAGATACTTGTTTTTTTGGGAATTTATAGAGCCACTGTTAATGGGTTAAACAAGTTGAAACGAGTTTGTGGGTTGAACACGAAATTGATTCGTTTGTTTCATGGGTCTGCCAAGTTAACCCGTTCACTACTCGAACCTCCTAAGACTACACCCAAACCAATTAAATCCGTGTCAGGTTCGTATTAATTTCACGAATCGTGTCTAGGATTGTCAGGCCTAATATTAATATCACATTACTTGATTCTTTTTCCATCTTTTTATCGTCCTTGCGTTACACAAATGGTAAGAGTTAATTATCTACCTACTGTAATTTTGAAACTTATTTATCTAAATGCTGTAGTTTTAAATATATATAATAAATTAAAATTATTTTCAAAAGAAGGTGTTTTCAAAACACGCTTTCGCATTAAAAATGATTTTAGAACATGTATTGGTAAAAAATAATAATAACTTGATAAATAAATTTAAAATTATAATATTTAAATAAATAAATTAAAAGCAAAAGATAATTTGTTTTTCAAAATTAAAAAAAGAATAATACTATTTGAATCTAAAAATTTGACTTAATTTACTAACATAATGACGTATTTTCATAGGAATCATTAGATTAATACCAAGTTCTAATGTTTGATGAAGCTTACAGTCAATTCAAATGTCATAATGAATTAGATCAATAAATTATGTTAATAAATTAAGTCCCAATAACAATCCTCTTAAAAAAAAATGAGCAATGTTACATGAACTTAAAAAGTAGACTTAATAATTATAACCATTGATTTCATTGTGGGTCCTAGTATTTATTGGAACCCACTACCTATTCAATGATTGAGATTATCAAGTCTAATTTTTAAATCTAATTTTTAAGTCTATCTAGCATTAATGGCGCAAGTCCTGACTTAAATGGTATATGAGTTGAGGGACCTGTTCATATATTCAGGCTTGCTCTTAATTCTACTTAGAGTCACGAGCCTGAATGACATAAATGTGCCTCTATTCGCGGATGACAAGCATTGAGATTTTCCCGTATAACGAAAACATTACTCAAAAAAAAAATACGTATTAGTTAAAAAAGAGTTCCAATTAAATAACCACCCTCTCGGTCAACATATCTTCCTTGCGCGCGTGCGCACACACACGCACGCACACACTTTTAAGATAACATTAAACCACCCCGAGCCAGTACTCTTACGAACACCCCTCCGGCACCACCACCGTGAGCTTTGGGCTCGGAGCCATTGCTGGGATTGACCCACCACTTTCATTTCGTTGTTTTTCTTCTGGTTCGCAAGAGTCCAGGAGCTGAATATCGGGCACTTGACTCTCAGATGCCTTGTGCAGTTGGTTTTATATCTGTTATATTGGTGCAAACATAGGTATAATTTTTACAAAAGAAGATGATTCAAATATCCTCTGAATATACCCAATTCCACCATCACCAACAATATCACCCCTCAGTGCCATGGAAGCCCATTGTTTCTTCTTCTCCTCTTTTGTCAGCTCAATTTAGAGCAAAACCCCAAATAGAAAAATGGTTAATTAACAGGGATTGCTGGGGTCTTAGTAGAAATTCCCCAAGGCATACGCTAGCCCCTATCGCACCGGCTTCAGTTTCATCGAATTCTAATGATAATAATGATGATTTTGTGGAAATTATTGATGCCAAAACTAGTAGCAGAAGGAGTGGTGATGGAATGTTTGATGGGAGGGTTTCAAAAGGGTCGGGAACCACAGCTAGAGGGCGGAGATTGCTGAAGATTCGGGAGGAGAAGAGGAAACGCGAATATGATCGTCTTCACAACTACCCTGCTTGGGCAAAGTCATTCTCTTTTCTTCTTTCAATGTTTTTTGATTGAATGACTGTGCATTTATGTGTTGCTTATTAGTTTTTGTCTCCTTGAGGAAACTGTGTTTTATTGAAGTGCATTGAGTTTTGTGTAGGGTCCTTGAAGATGCGTGCAAAAACGATAATGAGCTTCGAGCTGTTCTTGGTGATAGCATTGGGAACCCTGAGCTGATGAGGAAAAGGGTACGTGGGATCTATTTTCTTTCTCTATATTTTAGGGGTAATTGCACTTGAGGTATCCCAATATTTCAATTGTATTATTTTGGTCCCTAAAGTATTAATATGTTTCTACGTAGTTCTTCAAGTCAACAACATCTAAATTGTTAATAGTTTTTGATCATAAACTTATCACTTATCACGTGGTACTTAAATATGTTCAAAAAATAATTTAAATAGTTCTTGACTAAAATTTGGATAGCTCTTGACAAAAAATGTGTAATATGGGTAGCTCTTAATTAAAATTTAGATAACTTAGGATCAAAACCGTGTAATTTAGGTAGCTATTTGACCAAAATTTGGATAAAAAGTTATTAGAATTATTTTTTTACCTATATTTAGGTATTACGAGACAAGTTTATAATAAAAAATTGCTAACAATATGGACACTGTCGGTTTGAGGAATCACATAGAAATATATTCAATTCTTCAGAGATTAAAATGATGCAACTGAAATATTGGGGATCAAAATGAGACAAACACGATACTTTGGAAACTTCTAATGTAATTAATTATATATTTTAATGTGCTTAGTCGGGGTTGGGAAAGTGCCTTCAAATTAGCTTTCGAAGTGCTTTTAGGTTTGTTTATCGATCAGTTTCAATTTGATAATTCAACGAGTATATTATATCCCTAGGATATAATTTGTTTGAAGTTCTTGAAGCAGACATAATCTTTATTAATGATTCATCAACATGTCTCATTTAAAAGTTATGCAATTAAAATAAAGAGTAAATTACACTAGTGGTTCCTAAAGTATGCACTAAGTTTCACTTTGACCTTTCAATTTCTTATTGCTCATTTTGGTCCTTAAAGTTTTTAATTTTTATTTAATTGTCATGTTATTAACTTCCATCCAAATAATTGAAGGTCAGGAAGTACGAATACAGGAACGAGATACGAGATAATAATACGGATACGTTGATACAATAAAATCTTTATGATGCGTCTGTCTTATTCTATGATGTATGAATAAAAAATTATACAATATATCAATAAATTCATAGATTATTATAATAGTATTCGGGATTTGAGGGGCTAGGTAATAAAACACGTCCCAAATTAAAAATAATATATGTTGCTGTCATAGAGGCCGCATGCACGATGGCTTAAAGAGGTTTGCAAACAATGGATGTTTTGGTTTCTCACTGATTCAACGTGAGAAGACAAAAGGAAGACTTTATTCTATTTATTAAGAGACTTGATACACAAGATTCATGGAGAGATTTTAGGGGAGAGATTTTAGATAATAACATACACATGTGATAAATAAAAGTTTCCTAAAGCTATCTAACAACTCCCTTGATGTGCACGTCTTTAGCCTTGACTGAGCATTACCATAATCTGGACTCTTGATTCTAATACTCCCCCTCAAACTAGGCTGGGATTTAAGGCCGAGTTTGATACATGTAGTTGCAAAAATATCACGCGGAAGCGGTTTGGTAAAGATATCTGCTGGCTGATTGAAAGAAGAAACAAACTGGGTCACAAGAGAGCCAAGAACAACCTTCTCACGAATGTAGTGATAGTCTACTTCAATATGCTTGGATTGACCATGAAAAATGGGATTGATAGTGAGTCAAACAAAGCTCAAATTATCACAAAATAATGTAGGTGGATGAGCCAAGGGAATCCCGATGTCTCGAAATACAAACCCAAGCCAAGTAATGTTAGCTGAACCAGATGCCATGGAACGGTATTCAACCTCGGTACTAGATTTGACAACTGTTGGTTGTTTCTTGGCACTCCAAGAAATACAATTTGGTCCTATAAATGTGCAAAATCCAGATATGGACTGTTGAGTGATGGGGCAACCAGCCCAATTAGGATCCGATTAAAGATGCAAATCAAATGATCCATGGGCCTGAAGGTGTAAACCATGATCAAGAGTGGCAAAAATATATCGAAGGATCCGCTTCATGGCATGGCAATTGGCTTCAGGAGGACAAGCCATAAATTGAGAAACATAATTTACACTAAAAGAAATGTCTGGTCGAGTCATAGTGAGATATTGAAGTCCATAGAATTACAAGAGAACATGTGGGCTTGTTCAAGTAAATCTATAGCATATTTTGTTTGTGAGAGATGAAGTCCACCATGTAGTTGTGTAACCTCTATGCCAAGAAAATAATGTACAAAACCGAGATCCTTCATAGCAAATTCAATACCCAATAACGAGATAAAATGATCCAGCATATCACTACATATAGTAAGATTATAATGGTTCTGTTAGATTATATTTGTAATTGACTAATTTCATGGAGTCCATTGTAAAATCTCAATCTATTTCATGGTCATAATAATGTTATCAAGTTCAAGATCTGAAAGCGTCATTGCAGGAAGGAGATCAAACGTCAAAGTAACATCATTCAATCTTCGTATGCACCTTCATGCTTAGGATAAGATAATGACTTAAACACCTAAGATTAACTCTTAGTTATTTTAACTTGGGTTGATTAGGATGCAAATGGAATTGAAAGTAATCAAATTATGCTTCTAGGTGATTTTAAAAGAAAATATTTTCTAAACTATTTATGAGTTTTGAAAACATAATTTGAGTTACAATCGGATCCCTCTTTAAGCAACACCCTTTAGTGCTCAAGAGGGCAAGTTTTTACATGATTTTATGCTTAAAAACCTATAGGGACCGATCTATTTTTGCTTGTCTTCGTTAGAGTAGTGTTTTTATGACTTAGGGAAGAAAATGGGAAAAGGCCATGGAAGGTAACACAGGGCTCGCTATATGAGCTCGCTCGAGCAGTGCCCATGGTCGCTCGAGCGGTGCCTGCCTTCGTCGCGTTTGAGAGCGGTTCCTACCTATGGTCACTCCCGTGACAACCGTCCTATAATCGCCCTCTCACCGATCGAGAGGTCGTTTGCGAATCTGAGTTTTTTTATTTATTAAGACTACCCTTATTTCGAACCTATAAATTGGGTGAACTTTTCCCACATTTAGGTTAAGCCTCTTGTGAGATTTTTAAGAAAGAAAATCATACTTCTACCTTGAGATCTTCCACCACAACCTATATCTCTAAGACCCTAAAGGCTACTACTAGAGATTTTATCCAACCCCATAACTTAGAGAAGAAGATCTTGATGGTTTGATAAACCCATTGGTGTGTGCATACTGAGGATCATTGGCGTACCCATGATTGTTTGAGGCCTAGACGAACTGTGCAGTGGGGAGGTCCAAGTAAAGTTACACTAGATGTCAAATGAGGGCCTTTGTCGGAGAGATAACAAGGAAATGAGCATCTAACCATGGTATTGGTTGAGGTATAAGTCTCGAGTACTTGTATGTTTTCTTAGCGAGTAGTGGATTAGTCTTTGGTGAATTGAGAAGGTTCCTAGCGGTTTTTCCTGAGGAGGGTTTTTTGCGTCTACAAATCACTCGTGTTATTTACTGTTTACTGTATACACTTGTGATTGTGAACACACGCACACACTATGTGTTTGTGGTCTTAATTGATTGAATATTCATCCACTCATAGTTGTGCTTATTGGGTTTGGGAATTTGGGGTCGTCGTGAGATTGATTATGAGCGAATTAATTGAATATTAATTAAATCAATCGTCATGGGTTGTGGTGACTGAAGGGGTTTTCACATTCTTTGCTAAATCTTTGTGGGACGAGGTAATTGTGGTGGTTTAGGTTTTTAATTGGTAATCAATTGAGCTTAATTTAAAAAATCTATTCACCATCCTCTAGGTATAGTATATTGAGCTCCACGTGTATAATCATTAGGGAAGATCCACATCTAGTTCCCCCTCTTGGAACATCAGGTTCCATTTTTGTTAAGACATACAAACATAGAAGGATTTGTTGTGCTACAATAGAATCCCAAGATTAGAAGAAAAGCACCCACTGAATCGGTCAAACCTAGCATGAGGTGCTTGGTTAAGCCCATAAAGAGCTTTCTTTATACGGCACACGAAGTCTAGATGAGAAGAATCTTCAAAGCCAGGTGGTTGCTCCATGAAAACTGGTTCAGATAAATGCCTATGATGAAAGACATTTTTTACATGAAGTTGGTGAATATCCCAACCTTTCATAAGTGCAATAGATAAAACAAGACGAATGCTTATGGGCTTTACGATAGGAGAGAAAGTCTCGGAAAAATCAAGACCTTCAATTTGACTAAATCCTTTGGCCACCAATTGACCTTTAAGAGTTCCAATGAACCATCAGATTGAATCTTGGTCTTATAAACCCATTTGCTACCAACTACATCCATATGGGGAGAATGAGGAACAAGCTCCTAAGTATCGTTATGTTTGAGGGCATCAAGTTCTTGCATGGCCGTGGTCCATCCTTCATGTTGAAGAGTAGTCTTAACATTCTTGGGTTCTTTGGGAAGTTCAACAAAAGAAAGAAGAGCATACCGTGGATTGGGTTTGGAAATACCGGATTTGGAACGAGTCACCATAGAGTGACCACCATGCATAGAAGGATTAAAGGGTGAGCTAAGGCTTGAAGGATCTATATTTAGACTTCCAACAGAAATAGGCCTCAGGCTCTCAGTATGGGACAAAACACTTGGACCAATGTCGGGAACACTTGGACTTGGTGAGTTCGAGCCTTGCATGGTCTGACCATTTGGGCCATAATTCTCACTTTGTGCACATGTATCTGATTCGGGTTCTTCAGAACATGGGGCTTGGATGGAAACCATTGGACTTGCCAACGGTTCCATTTGTCGTATTGCTAGATCTTGTGGCCCATTGAGAATTGGTGATGATGTAGAGATAGCCTGGGTAGTGTCAACCCACTCCTTGAATATGGTCATGAGATGATTTTCTTGTGAAACATGTAATAAACTTAGGTTAGCAAATAGAAAAATATGTTCATAAAAAATAACATGTCGAGAAGTGTAGATAAGATTTGTAGGAGGGTGCAAACACCAGTATCCCTTATATTTGGAATTACATCCAACGAAAACACAAGATATTGATTTGGGTCCAAGCTTATTTGAGGCATAATCACGAAGATAAGGAAAAGATTTATTGCCAAAAACTTTGAAGGGACTGATTTGCCGAATAATTTTTGAAATGGCGAAGACATGTTAAGTGCTTAAGATGGCAATCTATTAATAAGGAAAACTGCAGTAGAAAAAACATCAACCCAAAAATGTTTGGGAACCATAGATTGAGCCATCATGTTGGGCCCAAGTTCAGTAATATTAAGATGTTTCCTTTCCGCCATGCCATTCTGTTAAGAAGTTGTAGGACAAGACATATGATGAATAATTCCAAGTTTACTATGATAACTTGTAAACGCTACATCCTTATACTCACATCCACCATCCAATTGAAATACTAAAATCTTCTTAGCAAACTATCGTTCTACCATTGCTTGAAATTTAAGAAAACATCGGAAGAAATTAGATTTATGCTTAAGAGGATAGAACCACGTAAATCTCGTGCATTCATCCACAAAACTAACATAAGAACGATACCCATCATGAGAAATGACACGTGAAGGCCCCTATAAATCCGAGTGAATAATAGAAATAGGTTCAGTAGAGCAATTCCTAGTGGAAATAAATGATAAACGACAGGATTTTCCAATCTGATAGCTATCACAAATAGTCTTATTATTGTCCCAACTATCAATTTTAATCCAATTGCCTTTATTCAAGAACAGAACCACCTTTAAAGTCACCAATGCCATACCCTTTCACTTGCACTTCGGTGACGGCTGGAGAAGGCGACTTCTTGTTGAATGTCCTCAAGTGCATATAAATTTTCTTGCCTACTTCCCTTGATCATGATACTTTGGTTTCCTTGTCCTTTATCACAAAACTGTCATTTGAGAACTCAATGCAACATGGATTATCAGAAGTGAATTGCCTCACGGACAAAAGATTTTTTTTGAGTTTCGGCACTGGAATAACATTTTTCATAACCATCTGACCGTGACTAGTATTAAGGAATGCATCATCAGTATGAGAAATTTTAAGCATATCACCATTGGCAATCATAACACGATTATGTCCATTATAAGTTCTCAGATTAACCAAAGTACTTGAATCGCTTGTCATGTGAGTGGAAGCTCCGGTATCTGGAAACCATGCACTATCCTGACTATTTGTGATAGTCATAACAGCAAGAGCCTGTGGAATATCACTTGGAGCAAAAGACTAATTAAACCTATGCCAACATTTAAGTGCAGTATGGTTTTCCTTTCCACATATTTGACATGCTACATTAGATCTAGAATCACAAAATTTGCCATGCTCTCTTGAATTTGGTTGCCGAGGCTCTTGGTTTCTAGTATTTGGTGTAGGATTAGGAGCACGATTCCACCGATTTTGTTGGCTAAATTGGGTAAATCTCTTACCTTTTGAAGAAAAATTGTTGCTTCCATGTCCCTTCTGAAAAGAGCCATACTTCTTTTGGTTCACAATGACCACTGTTTGATCACCGGAAATAGGTGGTTCATTTATAGTAATCCAAATTTCATAGCTTTGCAAGAGTGGTATAATCTCAATGTAAGATGGTGTTGGTGTTTTCAGCAAAGTTGTGACAAAAGCCTTATATTCAGTGCGTAAACCATTCAACAACCAAAATACTTTCTTTTTGTCCTAAATTGGTTTGCCATAGCAATGAAATCATCACAAATGTTTTTAAAATCTTTGAGATATTTAGTCATGGTTGATGTTCCCCATCTTAATCATTTGTAATTTTTGAGTAAGATGAAATTCTCTCTTGAGAGTCTTGGGCAAAGGAATTATGTAAAGCATCCCATACCTCTTTTGAAGTCGCAAGTCCTACCACAAGGCTTAAAGTATCTTTAGTGGGTGTACCCGTTGTCCATCCTTGGAGTAGACGATCCGAACGTCTCTGTGCTATAAAATTAGGGTTAACAACCTTTTGATGGTTTGTAGTTGAATCAAGAGCAGGTACCATATCTGGTGGTGGTGGAATTTCTCCATCAATGAAACCTGTAAAATCTTGGCTTTCAATTGAGCCTAAGATTTAAGTGAGTTTAATTGACACAGAATTGCCAACATTCAAAGTAGATGGGTAGAGGTACTGACTATGTTGATTAGCCGTTACAGAGTCGGAAAAAAATAGGGGATCTGATGATTTGAGTCTCAAAAAATATGACTGGTTCAACCCACACAACTTTGGTTGTGTATGGCTCTGATACCATAAATAGGTTTACAAACAATGGATGTTTTGGTCTCTCACTGATTCAACATAAGAAGACAAAAGGAAAATTTTATTTGATATATTATGTGACTTGATACACGAGATTCTTGGAGAGATTTTAGGGGAGATATTTTAGATAATAATATACACTTGTGAGAGATGAGAATTTCCTAAGCTATCCAACAACTTCCTTGACATGCACTTCTTTAGCCTTAACTGGAGCATCACCATCGTCTGGACTCTCGGTCCTAATAGTGTCCAATCTCTTGTAATCCTAAAGCTGAACATGTGCCGTCCTTCAAGAGTACTTAACTTTGACGTAGAATCTAATTGCAATAGAGTCTATTGGTTTTGACATGAGCTATAGAAACTGATTATTCATCTTGCTGGAGTTACAGTCTAGTTTATTAGGGTTTTTTTTTCTTTTTACCCTTACTATGACTTTTATGTCTTACCTAGACCAGAGGGATGTTCAGGTCATTTTATACTATTGTTTGGCTATATATAGTTATATACGAGGCTCTACACTTAGTTTGTATCTCTTTTGACTCACACATATTTCTCTGGTTGGTATTAGAATTAAAACCCTAGCCCCTACCTCTTAACCCTAGCCGTCAACCTAACCCTAACCCTAACCCTAATCCTAACCCTAGCCTCCTATACCTCGTTGCAACATCCTGCCACCACCACAACCAACGACAGCCACCAGCCACACCACCACCACTGCTCAGCGACAACAACCACCCAGCCCAGCGATAGCGAAACCTGCCACTCCACTACCACTGTCCATAGACAGCAACCACAACCTAGCCACCACCACTGTCCATCGACAACAACCACCACCACAACATCCCACCGACAGCACTGCCTACAACTAGGGATAACACAGACCAACCCAGTCCCAGCAGACCACCCCCAGCCACCCCACAACCACCCAACCACTTACCTAAGCCACCCAACCATTGACCCAAGCCACCCAACAACCATTGCATCACTGACCCAAGCCACCCAGCAACCAGCGACAACATAGACCACCCCCAGCCACTAACCCAAGCCACCCAACCAGCGACATCCCACCCATCAACGACAACCCACCCAACTAGCGACAGACACATGCACCAGCGACAGAACCCACTGCCTATTGCCTATTGCCTACTGCCCACTGCCTAGCCACCCAAGTCAGCCTTCGCCCAACCTAGCGCCAGGCAGAGCCTAGCCCGCGCCCACCTCGCGCCCAGGCAATCCCTACGCCAGTTTGCCACACCTTTGTGCTTCGCGTTCTTCGTCGCAGTATCGCCATCTCTTCGCGCCACTGATTTCTTTTTCCTAGGGGTGCAGCAACTAGGACTTTTTTAAGAGGGGTTGGATCATCTTCTCCGTTGATCTGCTTTTGATGCAGTAGATCACTTATATATTTATTGGATTTCTAGGCACCGTGACCTGATTATTTGGGAGCTTTCTGGACCTTCTTTATTTTTCGCTACTGTTCAACTGGAGGTATATTGTTCTCCCTTATTTTGTCCCTCTATTTATCTTAGAGTATTTTCTATCACGGATGCCCAAGTATTGTTGTTGATATGACTACTATTGAGGGACTTGAGACCCCTACCATTGAGACCCCTACTGTTAGTAGTTAGTACTTCCACCTGGAATGTACTGTCAGGTTCTCCCACTTTTATGTTTGGCCAGTATACCGTACTTACTGGCACAGTTGCATTACCGACAATGCCGATTAAAATCTCTCAGAAGGTTATGACAAAGTTGTTAAATGACCGTAACTTTACTGAGTGGTCATGCTCATTTCAGCTTTTCTTAGGTCGTGTAGGGAAGTTTAGTTGGCTGATAGGATTTCACCCAAAGCCAGCTGATGACGATCTTGGATATTCTGCGTGGTTTTCTGAGAACTGCACTATTCTTGGATTCACTATACATCTCTGAGAACTGTTTGCAGGATTCACCAGTTTCATAACTTTGTTCTGAAGTTATTGAACGCATTATCAGAGATGTATTCTCAGTCAGGACGTGGAGTTCGTGTTTATGAGCTTTCTAAGGAGCTCTCATATGCTCGGTTGGGAGATATGACGGTTTAGGATTATTATGACTATTTGACCTAGTGCTGGCTTGAGTATAAGACTCTACGTCCTTTTGTTGCTATTCCGAGGATAGAGCCTGAGGGAGCGGTATTCCTGCATACTCCAGAGCAAGAGGATAGGGTTGACAAGTTCCTTATGGGGCTTCGTGATTAGTTTGAGGGGTCTCGTTCCCAGATCTTGTTGATGACGAGGCTTTTGTCTCTTTATGAGGTGTATGAGATGATTGAGCAGCATGAATGCCGCATTCATATTGCATCACTTCCAGTTGTGACCTTGACTTCTCAGGCCGATCAGATAGCCCTTGTAGTTGTTGTAGGGTCTCGTTCAGGACCCTCAGCCAGGGGTGGACAGTGCTCGGACTAACGCCGCCGGGGCACCCCAGATCAGCGCAGACAAGGGAATTCTCATCAATGTGATTATTGTGGCTGATCAGGACATCTCAAGGCTGCTTACTGGAAGCTCCATCCGGAGCTTAAGTCGCCTCCTCGCAGCCGTACTGTTGCTATTGTTGAGGGACCACCACTTACTGTCGCTGCTCCTTCTACTACTGTTATTGCTTCTCCTTGGTAGAGTGATATGAATGCTATCACTTCCTGATTGGATATACTTATGTCAGCTTTGACTTCTCAGGGTTCGACTACTGCTGCTGCGACTACTATAGGTATACCTCCTGCCTTTCATGCTTGCACTAGTTCGTCTCCCCTTTGGATGCTGGACTCGGGTGCGAATGGTCACATGACATGTGGGGTCCGTCACTTCACTTTTGACGAGCAGTTACATACATAGGTTCAGTTAGCAGATGGGACACATGCCCCTATTGTTAGTATGGGTACAGTCCGCCTCCTAGATGGCTTTACATTACGTTCGGTTTTTCATGTGCCAAAGCTGACCATGAATTTATTATTTGTACATTAGTTAGTCAGATATTTTCACTGTGCTGTTGTGTTCTTATCTAATTCGTGTTATTTGTAGGACCTGAGTACCAGGAGGATTATTATCAGGGGACATGAGAGAGATGGACTGTATTATATAGGCGATCCATCTTCAGTTTCACTAGTTCTTACACCTACATCACCTGCACTTACTTTATCTTTATCTGTTCCTAACTTGCATGTTAATATTTTACTTAGTACTTGTCGTTATGATTTTTCGTCACAAACTGTTCAACTGTGGCATGACCGTTTTGGGCATCCAAATTTTAAATATTTATGTATGTTGTTTCCTATTTTGAGCAATGCTTGTGTTGGTGGTAAATTTGACTGTGTTATATGTTCCCTATCGAAACATGTTAGGACCAGCTATATTCCTCGCATGCACCAATCACTCAGGCCATTTGACCTAATACACTCTGATATTTAGGGACCCTCCCCTGTTACTGCTCTGTCAGGTGCTCGATACTATGTGACATTTATAGATAACCATACTCGTTGTCTGTTATCACTCAGTTTCTCTGGATGATTAAGACACAATTCGATGTCATTGTTCGTGTTTTTCGTACGGATAATGCCAAAGAATATGTGTCTGATGCGTTAGTGTCTCACGTTTCTTCTCAAGGTATCCTTCCGCAGCTCACTTGCCCATTTACTCCTGAGCAAAATGGAGTTACTGAAAGGAAATATAGGAGTCTTATAGGGATGGTACGTTGTATGCTTAGAGGTATGAGGGTACCAAAATATTATTGACATTTTTTTGTTTTGACTTCTATCTTTCTGTGTAATCGTACACCGAGTCATGTTCTTCAGCATAGGGCTTCCTTACAAGTCTTATTCCCTGAGTGGACACTTTTTTCGATCTCCCCTCGTATTTTTGGTTGCACATGTTTTGTTCAGGATCGGTCTCCTACTCGGCATAAACTTAATGATAAAGCGATTTGTTGTATTTTTGTGGGCTATTGTCATTAGTTTAAGGGGTATCGGTGTTATGATCCTATCAGGCGTCGTATGTATCACAGTCTAGATGTTATATTTCTTGAGCATATTCCTTATTTTTCTTTCAGTCCTGTGTTTGCCCCCCCAGTTGATGATACTCCTTTTAATTTTTCCTTACCACAGGAGCCAGAGCCACTTGTCCCTATCACTATGGACATCAGTCTCTCCTCCTTTACAGGTTTAAGTTCGTCGCCCTCGCTCTCATCCATGGTTCAAAGTCGCGGTATCGGACATCAACTCGGAGGGCACTGATACACATCGGTCGTGGCGTCGCAGCGCGGTATCGGCCGATACGCTCAAAACGCAAGATAGAAGCTCCAAAAAAATTTAAAAAAATTATAGAAAATTCTAAAAATTTAAACATCATCAATCATGCATCATATGTCTACAAATACATCTAAAAACGCATTAAACATAATTAAAATGAAACATAAAATCGCTACCGAAAATAATTATCATTATTAATGTTCAACATAGGTATTTAGGAATATATTGAGCCATAATCATTGCCACATTGAACGATGATGAGACTCAAAATTGTCGTTATTGCCTCTAGAAAAAAAACAGCCCAAAAAAAAAAACACAGCAGCCTGAAAAAAAAAAAAAAAAAAAGCTGCAGCATCCAAAAAAAACAGAAAAAAAAAAACAGCCTGTTGAGAGGTGTAAAGAATTGAACCTTTGACTCCCAAGTTGGTAATCTACAGCTCTACCATTTGACCTGTTGCATTTTTATGACTATAAAGACAAATAAATATATTTAAAGACAGAGTAAACAACCTGAAAAAAAAACCCAGCAGCAAGAAAAAACAGGAAAAAAAAACACAGCCTATAAGAATCGAACCCATGACTCCTAGGTTAGTAATATGAAGCTCTACCACTTGACCTATTGTTTTTATATGATTTTAAAGGCAAACATAAATATTTAAAGACTCAGTAAAAAAAAAAAAATATCCTACTTCTTAACCCAATTTTTTCTTTTTTCCCCACTCACCAGCACAGTCGGCTGTGCTGCCAGTCAGAACGATAGACAGAGAGAGGGATACAGAGTCACAGAGAGAACCACTCCTATCGTCACAACAACAGCAAAACTCACCACCACCGAAGAAGATCGTCACAGCAAAAGAGAAGAGAAGAACCAAAGAAAAAACAAAAGAAGAAGATGCAGATCGCAGACCGTATTTTGTTCGATCTACAGGTATGTCCCATCCTTTTTTTTTTTTTTTTTTTTGGATTTTTGTTCAGCCTGAAAAAATGAGGGACTGATTTTTAGGCTTTTACAAAATTTGGGTCTTGGATTTTGTTCTTTGTCTCAGATTTAGGGAATTTTTCACTGTCTGTTTTGTCTCGGAACGATACTGGTAGGAATCGGTAGGAATCGTCCGAGTTAAACCGATTTCTTCTGATATTGGCCGATACTTACGAGTTGCACCGAGATATCGGCGATATGTGATTAATGCGTCATTTTCCCGTACCGGGTATCGTTATCGTATCGCCACTGGCAGAGTCGGATACGACTCGGCCGAGTCGTATCGGACTCGGCCGAGTCGTATCGGACTCGGCCGAGTCGTATCGGACTCGGCCGATACCTTGAACCATCTCATCCCCCCTGCTGATGTTCCCTCTACCTCAGGCGATGTAGGTAATATTTCTCAGTTCGTTAAGTATATTGATGCACATGTTGTTAGTATTGATGAGATTGTAGGTAGTGAGCTAGTTACTTTACCTAATGAGACATTGTCAGTGGAGGATGATGATTTAGGGCGTCGTTATCCGCTGCGTGATCGTCGTCCAGTTGTTCGTTATGGTTGGACTGCCAGTACTTTATATCCGATCTCTGGTTATGTTTCTTATGGTGATCTGTCTCCTACATTTCGAGCTTATAGTATGACCTTATTAGATACGTCGGTTCCTCATTTTATTTCAGAGGCTATGCGGGAGCCCCAGTGGTTTCTTGTCATGCAGACAGAGATGAACGCTCTTTAGCGTAATCATACGTGAGATCTTATCTCTTTACCTTCATGGGTGAAGCTTGCTGGCTGTCGTTGGATTTACATCCTAAAGTTTCTTGCGGATGGTACTATTGATCGTCACAATGCTCGGCTTGTGGCGAAGGGATTTACTTAGGTACTAGGTCGTGATTTTGGTGCTACCTTTGCTCCCGCGACAAAATTGACTACCGTTCGGTTGATTTTTTCTTTGGCTGCATAGTACTCTTGGCCTCTTCATCAGTTGGATGTGAAGAATGTGTTTCTTCACGGTGATTTGAAGGAGACTATTTATATGGATGTACCACCAGGCTTTTGTGGTGATGGGGAGTATGTTGGGAAGGTGTGTCGATTGCATAAGTCTCTATGGACTAAAACAGTCACCACGAGCCTGGTTCTCTCGGTTTGGTGTCGTAGTTGTACGTTTAGGGTTCACCAGATGTCATTCTGATCATACATGCTTTATTTGACGGAATACTTCTGGGTAGTGTGTCATCTTTTTGATATATATGGATGATATCATTATTATTGAGAATGATGTTTCTGGGACTGCACAGGTCAAGGTAGACCTTGGGAATGCTTTCGATGTGAAGGACCTTGGATTTCTGCGATACTTTCTTGGGATTGAAGTTGCCCGTATTAGTAGGGGTATTGTTCTTTCTCAGAGGAAGTATGTTCTGGATCTTCTCTCGGACACTAGGATACTGGGGTGCAAACTGACATCATCACCCATGATTCTAAACCTGAAGCTTATTGCTGAAGGTGAGGAGTTGAGAGATTCGACTATCTATCAGAGGTTGGTAGGTAAACTTATCTATCTAGCCAACACTGGGCTAGACATTTCATTTGATGTTAGTCGAATTAGTCAGTTCATGCACAAGCCGTGTCCATTTCATCTTGATGCAGTTTATCATATTCTTCGGTACCTCAAGTCTTGTCCTGGACTTGAGTTGTTCTATGCATCAGGATCTCAGACTAGTTCTCTAGCCTGTTATTAAGATTCAGATTATGGGAGAACGTGTGACGGTCGATCTACTACGGGCTTGCGTGTTTTTCGAGGGACTCATCTTAAGAGCAAGAAGCACGCAGTTGTCTCTCACTCATCAATAGAGGCAGAGTATCGGGTACTGAAACTTGACACGTGTGAGATTATCTAGTTACAATCGATTCTTGACGAGTTGGGATTTCTAGTGACTTTTCCATCCACATTATATTGTGATAATTGTTCTGTTATTCTGCTCACTTCTGACTCTGTACTATACGAGAGGACGAAACATATACAGATCGATGTTCACTTTCTTCGGGAGAAGGTTAGCTGTGGTATTGTCACTCACCAAACCTGTCGCTCTATCCATTCTCCGAGATTTCGTTGTCAAGCTTGACTTAGTTGACATTTTTGCACCTAGCTTGAGGGGGAGTGTTGAAGTTATAGTCTAGTTTATTAGGATTTTTTTCCCTTTTTACCCCTATTATGACTTGCCTAGACCAAAGGGATGATCAGGTCATTTTATACTATATATGGGGCTCTACACTTAGTTTGTATGCCTTTTGACTCACACATATTTCTCTATTCATCTCAAATAAATTGTAAATCATTATCAAAATTTCAAGCCCATTACTACCCTTCTTAAGGCCCATATGTGCACCCATCTTCTCAATTGAAAGAATATTCCATGGGATATTTGTAAGGACTGCCAACTAGCTAATATTTCCGTAATCTATAATGAGCACAAATCATACTATCGGACCACCTTGCACAAAGATCAGTTCAAATGTAAAAAATCCACCTCACTAAGTGTAATTAATGGCGCCATGTATCTATCGTGGATATATGCGTATCCGACAAGTATTCAACAACGAAAAATAGTTTATTAATTTTTCGATACATGTGAAAGGTCTCTGATATTGTCAAGTATCCGATGAGTATTAGTATTTGATATGTATCGGATACGGATACAAGTATCCGTGCTTCATAGAGTAAAAGATAAGAATTTATGTGTCTTTTTGTGATGGTTGCCACGTATCCACTTTTATTAGCTATTTAGATTAAAGTTAGTAACTCGACCATTTACAAACAACGTACAAACTTTAAAGACCAAAATCACACAATTGCAAGTCGAGGGACCAAAGTGAGACTGAACGAATCCGTCAGAGACCAGCAATGCAATTTGCCCTAAAATAAAGAGAAGACTAGTATTTAAAATATATCGCTCAAATGTTTTGTAATGCATTTATAAATGTAGCAGAGTTGGTCAAATACTTGCGGATATGTTTTTATCCATAGAATTCATTCCAGTAAAGCAAATTGTTGATTATTCGCTTCTTTTTCCTCCTCCTAAACTCTTTTTTTTTGGGATTGGGATTGGGATTGGGATTGGGATTGGGAGGGGGAGGGGGAGGGGGAGGGGGAGGGGGGAAGGGGGCTTGAACCCTTGACCTCAAGAAGGCAAAGTCTTCACAAGACAAGGAGTACCATTGGACCAAAGGCCCATGGTAAGCCTAAAGAAACGCGTTTAAATCAAAGGAACTTTACCTGTTGGAAAGTTCCATGTCATTTAAGCAAACGAGTTAGCAATTGAAACTCACCGTATCGACCAAATCAAGGAAGCTTGTGATCACATGGTCTGTTTGTACTTTTTTACCCTTGACCTGAACTGCCAAAGTGGCTGTAGCTTTATAGATCGGGAAGTTAACTGGATTGTTGTTCTTTCTTGAGGTTCCTTCAAACAATCTCTGTGGACATATTTGCTTGCTTAACTTCTCACTCACATTTCCTATCTATCTAATTATTCATGTTTATATACATATGTATTTGTTTATTTACATTCACATTAGTGTCACCTTTCAGGGTTGCTGCTTTGACTTTGCAACAGTTTGTCTCGGTGTCCACATTTATGCAAATCTCAATGAATTGTGGCAAAAGCAAGAGACTTGGACCAAACATGGGTTGGATCCTTCATAAGTAGGTTAAATATGTAAACTAGTAATTTGGGTAGATAATTTTATCATTTATTATCAACCCAGAAAAAAGAAGAAAGGTTCACATTGGATGGTCAAAACTTTGAGAGTGTTTTGAGGAATATTGTTTAATTGGATATTTGATACTGATTACTACATTTCACATGGATACAAAATTGATGAGTGAAATGGGAATTAGCATATAGTGGTCCTGATGCTTTTCCTAAAGGGCCCTAGGAGAAATTCTTGGATGAGGCCCTTCTATTTATTCTTGTGATAATCAAGGTTTTTAAGATTGGGATCCTACCTTGGATTGATGGGGAAGATTATAGGATCACGATCGTAGGATCATATTAAGAATTGTAAGATCCTACAAATTGAAAAGACGAGACACAAAATATATGCAAGCATAGTATATATGTAGATTGAAGTGTTATAAAAAAACATTACACTTAGAGATATGATTAGAATTTGAGAAACTACAGTTTGAGCATTGAAGATGGTTAAAGATTATAGGTGGGCTATTAATCTTGTGGGATGTTGTGAGGAGTAGAAGAATTAAAGTATTTTGATCTTAACTTTTAGAGAGAGAGACGAACATAGAGAAGAGATTGGAAATTTGAGAGACTCTTGAATGAATAACTTTTATGGATCGACATATAAACAAAAAAAAAAAAAAGAGAGTGAAAATGGAAGACTATTCAGCAATTATAATTTGTGAGATCAAATCTAACGGTTGTTTTTAATTATCAATGTAAGAGAAACAAATGAATAGAGCTTTTTGTGGCAAAAAAAACTTTATACAGCTTTTCTCAACTAGTGATATTCTCTAATCGACTAACAATTATATGAGATAATCCCATTTGGATTGATTCTTCTAGTATTAAAACAATAAATATGAATTGTGTCATCTTAGTAACTAAATATACCTATAGACAAACCTAATAACTACGATCGGTGGCTTGGGATTCTATAATCCTATAAAATCCGGATCTCGATTCATTAAAATTCTATCAATTTAGGATTCTACAAGAGGTTCAGTTCGATTTATCTGTTTCGGATTGTAGGATTGTAAGATCTTAACATCCGCATCAGGATTTTGATAACCATGGTGATAATAGATATACTATTAATTTAGTTCTCTAAATATGGAAATATATTTGTTTAAAAATTATTTTCTTTCGATTTGAGATGCAAATTTTTTTAGACTGATAGAATCCTCTCGAGTTCTTATAGTTGATATAATATTAAGATACTAAATTTTAAGTCCAAAACTAGATACTCAATTAATGTGTCTAACATTAGTCTAGGGGTAGTAAAAATAAAATTTGATTTTATTGAACGTGGGTCTAAAAGCTTTAATATCAAATTTTTAGGGGCCCTAAAAAGCAAATTTGGATTTGATTAATCTAGTTATGAAAATTTTAACCAAAATTGGAATGAATTAAATCTAAGTGTGGAAATTTTATGTGGAGACTTGAAAATAAAATTAAGCTTATAGGTCTAAAATTTATATTTTAGCCTAAAGAGAAAATTTTGACTTAATTGAATCTGTGTCTAAAAAGTCAATTTGGGGCCCTTATGATAAAATTGGGCTTAATTAAAATTGATTTAAAAGTTTTGTTGGGGACTTCTAAAACAAAGGTAGACTTAATAAAACTTGAATCTAAATGCCCTGAAAATAAATTAAGCTTAATTGAATCTAAATCTAAAAAAATTTGAGGCCCCTAAAAATTTGGGGCCCTAGGCGGCGGATTTGGTTGCCTGCCCATTGGATCGGCCCTAGCTGGAAGATTAAGATATAACTATGTAAGCCAAGTATTTGAAGAACTGGTCATTGGAACTTGGAAGTGAAAGAATTCTCCTAATATATTGTACTTTCATAGAAAAGAAAAGATGTTCTAGAGGTCCTTACAGCTGCTAAGAGTACTCCATTATTCCTATTTATGTATGTTATTTGTTTGGAAATTTTATAAGGTACATGTTAATATTTTGATAGGTTGAAGAAAGAGTTCGGATGAAGGGTCGTGATTTTCAAAAATCTAAATCGGGCTCTGTCCTTGCTTTCAAAGTCAGCTTTAGAGAGTAATTGACCTCTTAAACTTATTTATTATACTTTTTTGCCATGCTCTTGTTCTCTTCGCATGTTGCTGTCTCTGTCTTGCCCCCTCCTTCTCTCTCTCTTTTTTTTGGGTAATCAATTAATGATATATGGATTGGGTCAGAATTAATCAAAACCTCCTATATAGATAACTCATTGAATTAAATGTCATTTTACTTTTAAGGTTATGCATCTGTTAGTTGTCCCATAAACTGATGCAAAATATGATCTTTAATTTGAAATTATATGCAAATTTTTTGATAAATTGTTGGAGCACTAATATATAGATTAATCCTAACTAACATTTGTGGTTTATAATTTTGAAAAGTGGAAAGCCTTGTACAATTAGTTTGACAACTACTATGTGGATCATTAGGGCATTTTGGTTTTTTGACCATGTTAATTTTGGATTGAATTTTTTGTTGTTGCATGACTCACCATCAATTCTTTTAATTTGGTCGAAACAGGTAGTTGTGCACATTAGTTGCAAAGCATACAAAGGATATATGTGACTTTTTTAAACGAGAAGGGGGTGATGTTCAGAGGGGTCTAACCATAAGGGTAAATTGAAGTTACCCTTTTTATTTTTCCAATTTTGGGTGCCTAGAGTCTGGGGTCAGGGGATTATTTGTATTTGGACTAGATGTGTGTGCTTTGTGGATAACAATCTCTTTGAGAGTTTTCTATTGGGCATTTCTTGAGCTAAATTGTAATATCTATTTTCGGATTGTAAAAATTTATTTACTTACAAAAAAAAAAAAAAAAAAAAAGTGATCATGATCCAGAAACTGTTTAACTGTCTGACTTCTGAAACAACTCAACTGTATAAACACAGCTCAAACTTTCTCATCATTGTTTTTGTTTTGACACAAGCTAGGCATAAACCTAGCTTATATACAACATATTTACTCCCATGGCTTGACACAAGAATATCATGGTATAAATGATAATTGTGAGTTTGTGACTACTATGTACTACTTCAGTTCATTTTAGACATCCGTTTCTAGTGACATATTATGAACTATGTCATATTTACATTGATTTTTTGTGATTGACAGCTTCAATCCTGTTGATTCCTACATATGGTTTGAACTATATGGATCACCGTCTGATAGGGATGTTGACCTTCTTGGTAGTGTATGTAGATTCTTTTGCCTTTCTTTATCGGTTTCTTCCTACCATATTGAGTTCTTGCTTATATTTCAAACAACAGAATTTGTTGACAAGAGTTTCTTACCTTTTGTCTTTTCATTTCACTGGTTCACTTCGTTTTGATATAGCTTAAGCTTCAAAGCAACTGGTGTGCCAATGTTGATGGAATTTGTGCTGCTTATGTGACAGGTAATTCAATCATGGTATGTCATGGGGCGCTTGGGCGCATTTAATTCTTCTAATTTGCAGGTATGGTCATATATTATCATAGTCAATTCCTTTCATGATCATCTTTTTGGTTATCACATTTTAATTTGTAGTTCATGTCTGTATATCATATAGTAGGTTATTATTGTTTCATAAAGCACATTCTGTAACCAGGAGGTAGGCAACAGAAATTGTTGGTCAGGGATGTGTTATCTATGTTTTTTCCCTTTTGGCTGATGGAGGATTTGATCATCCTATCCAATTCTTAAAAAACAAGAAGGTTCATGTGTGCGATCTCTTCATACTTATCAAATATAATAAAAAAAGTTGTGTTTTTTGTATTTTACTACATTTGGGTTTCAGGAACTATTCATCTTCAGTGTAAAGAATTGGATTAGGTAACTGAAAAGAAGAAAACACTATGAGGAATTTATGAACTGGTATCAATGACAAACAACCAGCGATAATTAGGAATTCACTTTCCGGCAGTTAAAGTTTATGGACAAGGGAAATGCTGTTTTTTTAGGAAGAAGCATCTACCATGCTCTTTCAATATCTGGCCAAATGTTGAGCGCTTGATTGAGATTGATGTTGAATGTTCTAGGGGATCAGCAGAAAGATATTATGTCGTAAACTGGCTGGATAGATCCATTGTGGCATAGATATTTTCTGGGTGGATTATTGGTCCTCTGTTTTTTGTGTTTCAATTTCTGTCTCTTTGTTCTTTTGTAGTTGGAATAGGGAAGGGGGTAAGGCGGGGGATCAGTTGGCTGATTTTCCCCTTTTTCCTTATAAATTTCACCATTCATAAACGAATAAGAACTTCTGCTGCAAACTCTCAAATTTTCACGTAATATTTAAGGCTGCAAGATGCATTCTTGTAAGGAAAAGCAGCAGTGCATATATATGTTAAGAGAAAGAAGCAGATGTCAGCACTTCTAGAACTATTTGGAATGATTTCGATTGGTTCTTGGTGAAAAAAACCTTTTGAAAACTATTGTTAAGAGATGTCTATGAGGGGTATTTATGTGCTTTGAGTCTTATTATTATAAATACATGAGACGGAGGGAGATAACTTAATTCTCTCATTAGCTCTCACTATTGATTCTTTTTGGAACATGTAGCATAAATATAAATTACATACTAATTGACTTTGTATATATAGATTTATAATTATATATTATTTTAGTTAATAGAGAATGGAGCACAAATATATGATAAATGGTAAATGACTTAGTGTTTATGGATGTTTTATGATATATAATATTGTATAGTAGTGAAAACGATCTAGATAAGAGTTCCAAAATGAATTGCGAACCAAAATATTGTACCAGTTAAGTCTACTCTAATCGTACCGCGTACCTAAGAAAGAGAGTGTCGTACTGTATACCCGCACCCGTATCACGTACCAAAGCGACCCACTATCTAGGTCACATTGGGCTCCCCTAGGGCAATGCCTTGTAGGATTGTGAAATGCTAGTGTGCAACATGGAAGAGTGTTTCTAATACATAAATGAATGGAATTAGAAAAATACTTAATAGTGAGAACATTGGCCAAAAGATGTGTTGTCAAGGCTCGCTGAGCTCTTTGGGTAGAGGGGTAATATGGTCTTTTTCCCCCACCTCTTCTAAATATTCAAAGTGGCGTGTGAGAGGGCCAGAGGGGTGAATCCCAAATTTCATCAAACCTCATCTGTTAAGACGAAGGGTGCATATAGAGTGAAGTCAGACACATAGATGGCGGGAACATAGATACCTCAAGTGTCCGACGAACTGGAGTCACAAGACCCGAATCATAGTGGGTTTGCAATCCAGATCACTCAAATTGGCGACCCCAAATTGTAACTCAAACTGTAAATAGATCCACGATCTAAGTAATCCCAAATTGTAGTCCTAACCGCAAATTGCAATTTTAATTGGTTATTTCTTTATGCTTATAATCTTTAGGATTATATTTTGATTTGTAGTGATTTGATTATGGTTCTCTGTGGAATTCTTATTAGAAATATAAAATAAATATTAGTTAACTATGTGTATGTGGATGTATAATTAGAGTGAAAACAATTCGAATAGGATTTATAAAACGAACCACGGCCCAAAACAGTGCACGAAGTCTACCTACATCGCACCACTTACTGGGAAAAATATCGTGTCACATACCTATACCACATACGAAATTAAGCCACGATTCAATTAACATTGTTACAACTACTAGTTTTTAAACCAGATCAGCCCAAAAGACTGGGTCTGAAGGTCATTTGGCTATGTCCAGCCAACTGGCATCAAAAGCTGGCTTCTCTCAAGAAATCAATAGAAGACAACCAACTTCAAGAACAAGTCAACCTTGATATAAGGCAGTGTGTCTAATCTAGTCATCTGGTTGCTAAAGTTACCCTTGGTGTAACTCAGTTCGACTTCATCTTTCACTTTATGCGCCATGATTCCTCCAATACTCTTGAGGCTTGTCTACAAGGTCATTAAAATCGGGATCTTATCTTAGATCGATAAGAGAATTTAAAGGATCGGAATCGAAAATCGTAAGACCTTACAAACTGACAAATTGAGACTAAAATCATTAGTAACCATACAGAATTCTTAAAAATATTTGATGAAATAAACCTAGTATATGTGCAAAATGTTATGACAAACAAACAGTTGGCTTGCTCTGATCTTAACTTTAAGAGAGAGACAGAGACAAATGAAAGATCGGGGCAAGTCTAGAGATTGTTGAATAAATAACTTGGACTATTCGACATCCACTGAAAAAGCAGAGGAGAATGAAAATAGAAGACATTCCTGGCTGTGATCACTTGCCCAAAGATAAGAGAACAAACCTAACAGTTGTTTTCAACTTTTGTGCGAGAGATGTCTTTGTCACAGCACAACCTAGAACTAAATTACAAGTCCTGAAATTGCCAAGTCCTAGACCTAGCATTTACTGCCATTAAATATGCTTTATGAAAATGCAATGTTAGATTCTGGTTGTCGTAATAATATTCAACTGATTTCATCTCTATCCTTGCTTGGGGAAATGAAGTCATCAAATGAGAAGAAATTTTATTTTGTTGATTAAAAGCTTTTTCAGCTTTAAAATTAATCAATTAACCTGTGCAACCATCAAGACAAGTTACCCTCTCCTATATATCATTCTTATTCATTGGAAAATACTAATATGGTGCTCGGTTGTTGTAGTTGGCAAATTCATCAATTGAGTATGATCCTCTTTATGATGCGGATAAGGGTTTTCGAGTGATGCCATCATCATTCCATGATATTAGTGATGTTGAGTTTCAGGACAACTGGGGCCGTGTGTGGTACGTGTGTCTGGATTGCTTTTTTACGACGAATATCACATTATATGCTATTGTGTATTTCCTTTGAAAAAGGAACTTAGTATTATGTATATGTGCAACAGGATGGACCTTGGTACCTCTGATTTCTTTGCCATTGATGTACTTCTCAACTGCCTGACGGTGTTGAGCTCAGAGTAAGCCTTTCCATTTAGAGTTCTAAAATAAACTAAAAACGGAACTATGTCATTTTTTCGATAAGAAACAACTTTCATTAATAACGAGTAAAGAAACATTACAATTCAACACTTGGACGCATCAAACTTGGACAAGATGTCCAACCAATGACAATTGATATTTGTTGAAGTATGTTTGCCCCTTTATTCTGAATGTCCATGTTTACAAGCTCTTAATGAAACTCTTGCTTGTTTCCTTCTTATTGGGGCAGATATTTGGGCATTCAACAAGTAGTATTTGGTGGCCGCCAAATAGGTGACTGGGAAGAGGGAATGACTAGCCCTGACTATGGATACAAGTATTTCAAGATCTGAAAGGAGACTTGACCTGAATGAGTGCATGTACATGGACATTGTGCCAGAATCATTTACAGCCAACCAAAAAGTATCAGTAAACGGACAGACACTGCATCTCTTTTTGGTGACAGAAGATCTATGTGAAGACCATATTAATGAATTGAGGATCCTTGAAGCTACATTTTCTCCAGCAAAAGAATTTTCCATCTAATCCTTTAGCATCAAATCAGTGTATTGAGTATTAAGAAACTTCAGAGACCTGGCATTGTATTTGCACTGCGGAAGGGCCTGTCTATGGACAGACTTTGAGACCACCTGCTCAGCTGGTTCTGTCAAAGTTAAGCAATTTTTTCAAGCGTTTATCCTTCTAAACTTCTTCATTGTAACTTCCATATCAGTCTGTTTGGCCATCATATTGTAAGTGATTCTGGAGACATTGATACAGCAATTGCCTCTGTAGTGACGTGCTCTATGCTATGAGAGTTTGTTTTTTAAAGTGCTCGTCTTGTCTCTTTGATGCGTGGTTTGTTTCACCTTATTAGCTACCCCCTTCTGCTTAGGGTCAATCTTATGGGAATACGTTCATGATCAAGATCTTTGAATCGTCCGCTGGATGATTTACAGGGTCTTTTATCCAGGGGAGGACCATGATGTCAATTGTGTCATGTTGATCATGTCATGTCCTGTTAGTCTCATCTGTGTCATGTTATTCCGGATCATGTTGTGTCTGTGGCATTACATCGTATGTCCCATCATAGAAGAAGTACCTCGTTTCCTCTCGACCTAATACGTGTCATGATTTTTCATTAATTTAAAATCTATTTAGATAAAACTAAATCTAATCATTTTCAATTCTATAATAATTCAATTGATGCTAGATCAAGAAATAATAATAATAATAATAAAAGAACCTACCACTAAACATGTTTAGTGTGTTAAAATTCAGTTATTTCTGTTCGTTACTAACTAAATTTATTTATTACTTTTTTAATTAGTCATTTAATTTTTGTTATTCGTGTCATGTCTATTTTAATCGTGTTAATATGTCGTGCCAAAAATTGACCTTCACAAACATCTATACTTCGGTGTAAAAATTAATGGATTGCTTTTTGGCTGAAAAACCCTTGAAGTAGTCAGAATTTGTTTTGTATAATATAACTCATTTTGAATTAGTAGTTGATTTAGGACCTGTTTCCCGTGACCGTCGGTTTTGTACAGTGGATAATTAACACAAATAATACTTGTCAGAAAATAGAAATTCAAAGATAGAAAAACAATAAAAATATGATATAAATATATAATGTGGTTCGATACAGCATACTTATCTACATTCATGGACCAAAAACGTACATTGATGTATTATTCATCGAAAAAGGATCATCTGGTAACTGATTAAATAATATTCAATCCTATTTATAGAGACAAAATATTGTAACCCAAATTTATTAAGATACAACTTGATCTTTATGTTTCCTATCGTATGTCTAATATACCTGATGATGCACAAAATAGGCTTATACACAATCAATAGTCTAATGTATGATAATTAATGAAGCAATCAATAAAACAATTACTGAAGAAGACAAATATTGGACTAACACAAGCAACACACATATATATAGTGGTTCGGTCAGGGTGACCTATTTCACTTTAAAGACGGCAACGGTGACTGGTGGTCTTTATTGATGAAATAGTAGGTGAGAGAGAGAGAGAGTAAGAACATGCTCTTGATAGCTATGAGAGAGATAGCTTGTGTAGGGGTGTATGGGAAGATGCCCCATTATGTGGAGAAGAATTACAATTTATAAGCACAGAGCCTTCTTTAAGGCGGTGACGTGATGAGTAGGTTACTAGTTTTTCGAGGAGAATAACTACAACTAGAATAGGTACAATTAGAGATAGTCTTGATCTTGGAGAGTGGCTATCCCGATGATTGCTTCCCACGTGCACTAATCTTCTTGGATCCCTTGAACTTTGGACTAGGCTGAGGTCATGAGCTGAGCTTGACCTGCTTTCTAACTGATTTAGGCTTCATAGATTGGGCTCGACCTAGTGGAATCCGGGCTCATCAATTTTCATCCCAGATGAACTTTCTTCTCCTTCCTTTGCTCTTGTTACAGCTGAATTTGATTCAACTTTTTGTTTTTTGGGTTGGCATGTACCAACTGCAACAATACCTATTCATGATATATTAAAATTCTTCCAATTTATTTCATATTTGATTAGGTCACTAACAAACCTATCTCCGGTTTATTAGAACTCTTAAATTTATTACCTAACATACTCTTCTTCATAACAATTAGAAAGTTTGGGTCAAATTTTAACAGTGACGAATTAAATCAATTGTGTCGATTTTAATCAAAGCAAAGATGTTTATTGCATCAGTCGAGTTCAATCATGTTCTCATAAAATGTCCGTAGGATCATAGGTTTGATCCGCTAGAATTTTTTGTTAGATCTGTTTTATACGCCGGCGACTTGAGTTCGTCTTCTTCGGCAAAAAACTAACATATGTGTCTAATAACATGATTTTTTTGTTAGATCTAAGTAAATTATTTTTATACCAAATCAAAAATAGTTGGTTCTAATTTTTTGCCTATAGATTTTATCAATTATTTTTATCCCAAATCAATATGGTTGGTTAGATTAGTGGATTTCACTAATTTTCAACAATCATCCAATAGTTGTCAATTTGTCACATTGTTAGTGTCTAAAATGTGGTAAAAACTTTTGGGACACAACAACATTCAAAAAACACAATCCATGATTCTATCTGACGAGCCAGGCTGCCAATTAGCCCAATGGGTCGTTTGGCCTCTTGTTGGTCCTTCGCTCTTTGCCGACCCTTATACTTACAATCCAGGCATCTTATCACTTAAGTTTACCAAGGCAATGGAAGTAATGAAAGTAGAGAAAATATAAACATGCCCAGTAAATGGACACAAGATAAATAATGTTATTCAGATTTAATTTATTAATTATTTATGTTAAATTCACAATAAACCCTATTTAACTAATTTATTTATGATCGTAGTGAATTAGATCAATAAATTAAGGATTAATTGCACTGGAAGTCCCTACAATATGTGGTTTGTTCATTTTGGTCATCAATATTTCAATTGTATCATTTTAGTCCATGAAATATTAAATATGTTTCTATGTGGTCCCTCAAGCAGACAACGTCCAGATTATTAATGATTTTTTATTATAAACTTATCATGTAATACCTAATTATGAACAAAAAAATAATTTGGATAACTCTTGACCAAATTTCTACCCAAATTTTGGTCAAAGAGCTACCCAAATTACACAGTTTTGATTATGAGATATCTAAATTTTGGTCAAGAGCTACTCATATTACACATTTTTTATTAAGAGTTACCCAAATTTTGGTCAAAAGTTACCCAAATTATTTTTTGTTTATACTTAGGTATCACGTGACAAGTTTATGATCAAAAATTGTTAGCAATTTGAATGTTGTTTACTTGAGAGACTACATATAAACACATTTAATACTTTGGGGACTAAAATGATGCAATTGAAATATTATGGATCAAAATAAGACAAACTCTATATTTTGGGGGACCGCCAGTGTAATTAACCCATAAATTAAATCCAACTAATCTATATATATATATATATATATATATATGTCAGCATTTATGAAAAACTTTTGATTTTCTATTTTATCCTTAATTATTATGATAAAGTCAATTATACTCACATATATACTTTTATCTAATTTTTATTTTTTTATACATATTTGACTTTTAATTTGTTTTGAACTCTTTTATAAAAACTTTTAAATTATTTTGAACTTATTTATTAGTAGTGCAGTTACATAAAATTATCTATATCTATATGAAGAAGTAAAATCATATATTATGTTAAATTATCGAGCAATGCTATTGGAACCTAATTTACTGTGACATTTGGATTTACTGTAGACCCATCAAACATTAGAACTTGGTGTTGATCCAATGATTCATATGAAACCACATCATTATGTCAGCAAATTAGGTCATATTTTTAGGTCCAAATAGTATTACTCTAAATTATCATACACATGATATCCCTAATTATTATGATAAAGTCAATTACATCTATCTATATACTTTTATCTAATTTTTGTTTTTACACCTATTTGATTTTCAACTTGTTTTGAACTTTTTTTTATTAGGACTTTTAAATTCTTTTGAATTCATTTATTAGGACTATGGTTACATACAATTATTTATATCAATATGAAGAATTAAAATCCTATATATGTTAATTATTATACACACATAATTATCAGGTTGAATTATATAGTAAAATATATATTATATTTTCTTTTTCAATATGCAATAATATAATAATATTATAAGCAATCTAATCAATCTATATAACAAAATAAAAATTAATAATTCTATAATATGATTAAATGTGTAAATGTTTAAAGGGGTCGAAGAGATACCTAAACAAATAATATATTAGTTACTCAAAAACTTATAGAATAACTCAGTAATTAAATTTAATAATAACTAAAATATGGATTGATTATTTAAAAATTAATTTATTATTTAATTTAATTACATAAATTTTTTATAAAAATAATATTATTAAAATTTATTTATGTGCAATGGCGTGCATTACTGGTATAAGAGATACGACCTCAATAGAACTGTTATTAGGGTTTGCGAGATAGAGAGGGAGAGACAGAGAGGGGGAGGGAGAGATGGGTTCCAATGGTATTGGTGAGGGTGGTTCTGAATGTGAAGAACAACCACAAAAGAAACAGAAAGTAGGGGATGATTATAACCAACAGGACATGACAGTTGCTGACGAACAAGAACATACAGTCTCTTACGATGATAAAATCTATTCTCGTGGCTATCGCAGAATGACGAAGGAAGAGAATGTGAGATACGGTGTTACGATGATATATTACGTTTAAGGCCAGAGATACTATTGTTGTTGATGAGGGAGGCCAGGCTATCGATATCTTTCAAGCTAAGGTGTAGTATAGAGTGGCTCACATCGAAGTGAAGTTTTGTAGACTCAAACCAAAATGATAATTGCTGAGAGGTATATTTTGTTCATTTATTTGTTATTAGTAGTGCAATGTGAATTTGTTCGCTTGTTCTATATATTTGTTGTGCTAATCTAAGGGTCTATAGTTGTACTTGTATATTCGAAGAGAAGATTTTGAGCCACTTTTTGTTTATGGCGAAATACTAATCACCTTAAATTTTGTCCTTAGAACTATGATTATATTGCAGCGTCATAAAATGGTAGTGTAATGTCATGGAATGATGATTCAGATTTCTGGGTCAAGTTGTTTGAGATGTCCACCAATCAATGAGTGATACACGAGACCCATATAAAATGCGTGTTGATCTCAAAATGAAAGGTTCAGAGTCATATACGACTCGACCTTACTTTTCTTGATGTTTTAAATCCAGCAAGCACAACTACTCCTGATGTTTCAAATATCTGTGCTGATCCTAGTTGCAAAAATGATAAGTTAATTAGAGAAATTGGAAAGAAAGAATTCAAATAGAATTGGATTCTCTCAGAAGCATAAGACTCGTTTGGTTGCCGTATTAAAAATGGATAGATTAGATAAAGTAATACAGTTTAATACGATACAGATGGACAAAAGACAACATTAAATAGAGTAATACATAATTTTATCTGGTGTTGACAATATACAATATAAACGTTAGATAATAGTTATTTAATTTAAAACATAAAATTCTTATTTCTAAATAAATAAACAAAATTAGACCATAGAATTCCCTTTTCATTTTTGGTCTTGTGTTTCTGTCCAGTGGGTAAATTTTCAAGACTTTGGGAATTAGGATGGCAGGTTTCTGACTCCACATGTCATATGCATTACTTGGGACCCATTTGCTAGCTAGTCTTTTATTTTTTATTGTAACTGGTGATCAGTGTTTTAAAACCCGGCCCGGCGGGGTTGACCCGGTGAACCGGTGCCTAAATCGGACCGGTTCACTCTTTGGATCGTTTATGCACCACACCCGTTTGAAACCCGCTGAATCGTTCTCACCCGGACGATTTTAATCAAACCGGACGGGTCAGTTATATTTATATAAAAGGCTAAGTTTTGGGCATTTTGCCCTAAATCAACACTCCACAGTCTCTCACTTTTCTCTCACTCGGTCTGTTCATCAAGTCGAACGAAAAACAACGAAGACCAGCCAAGCCAACCTCTGCCTCTTCTCTTCACAACGATCGATCATCGATCGATCAGTCGCTGCGAGCTTGCTCCGATCTATGTTCTCTGCGAGTCTGCGACACAACGACAACCTCTTCTCTTCGATAGCCCTAAATCAATAGCCTATTCTCTCCATCTCTTCGATTCCATCGATAACCATTGACAACAGGTACACTACTCTCTCTCTCTGTCATTCTCTCTCCCCCTCTCTCTCTGTTGTTATCTCAGTTGGTCTCGGTATCTCTACTCTCTAACAGAGACATGTACATTGCACAATATATGGATATATGCCCTAATCTACTAATTTGGTTTATAATTTTTGATCTAAGTTGTGTGATTCAAGCCAAATTGTTGAAACGAGGGTCAATGTTGAGTAACTTGGATTTTATGATTCGTTTTAGCTATTGTAGTGCCTGTTGTTACTATATTTTTTTGAACCAAACAAATTATATAATTTAATGGTTATTGACTTAATGTTATTATTGTTGCTGTGAAATGAAATTAGAGAATTTACAACAATTTACAGCACTCTAACAATTTACAATATTGTTGGGATGTTATTGATATGTGAAATGAGATGATGTTGAATTTATTGCTTTATGTATCTTAATTTGTATTGGAAATTAAATGCATTTGATATATGTTTGATGATTTTTCTATACTTAACTTTACATATTTACTATTTATTATTATTTATAATTATTATTTATTTTTTATTATATGACCGGTTTTGATGATGCACAAAATTGTTTTTGGCAAGATCAACAGTCAAGTATGAATAGTGATGCAATTAACGAGTAATTAACGAGCAATCAATGTCAATCAATGAATCAAAATCATAAACGGAGAATTAACACAGGGATGTATAGTGGTTCGGTCTCGGATGACTTACGTCCACTCTCTAGAATGGCAGCTATGGTCGGTGTTCTTTATTGATGAATAAGAGTCACTGGAGTGTTACAGAGCTTTGAGAGAGGAGGAGCAATGTGTAGAGGTGTAGGAGGTGTGGTGTGTGTAGATCATGAGATCTCTCTCCAAGTGGAGAGAGCTTACATTATATAGGTTTACTAAGGCGGTGAGTTGAGGCAGTCACCACTATTTTGGTAAGTGTAGTTATGGTAGGATTCCACCACTTTGGTAAGTACAAGTATGGTAGGATTTGATCTCCGGTGCGTATCCCGATATTTTCTCCCTCATGCCCCTATTCCGTCGAAGGTGGTCCTGAGATGGACTAAGCTTGATTTGGAGTGGGCTAGGCTTGAGTCGTAGAAGGCTTCTTTGGAATAAGGAGGCAAGGGAGGAGGAGACCAAGGAAGGAAGGAGGAGGAGGAGGACACCAGGACCAGACGCCCCCATGGGCGGCGCCCACTTGGGCGTGGCCAGCCTCCTAGGCGCCCCCTTGGGCGTGAACAACCTCCTAGGCGCCCCCTTGGGCGTGGACAACCTCCAAGGCGGCGCCCCCTTGGTCCATGGGCTTGAATTTTGTGCTCCGTATCGATTTGCAGCCGTACTTTTTGTTTCTCTTTATGCCCTCTGTGATTTGGGCTATTCAACTCAGGGATTTTCTTTGGGCTTTCTTGGTCTGCTTAAATTGGGCTCGGCCCAGTCAATTTCGGACTCGTCATTTGCCCCCCATGCTCCAAGCTTCTGACTTCTATGAGAGGAAAAGGTTGTGGGCATGTACTCTAGCTTTGCTCGGGTAGGCCTTTCCTCGCTCCCCACGGAACTCCTTCGTCTTCGGGAGCTGACGGACTTATCGGTGTCGGAATTTTTTTTTTTTTTTTTTTTCAGTTTCTTTGTTCATAAATGGAGGTCACTGCTCATACTTCTTCATTTCTTGAGGCTTTCTTTGACAAAGGTGTTCTTCCAAGCTTCCTCAAGAAGCTAAACCACCAAGCTTCTTCAAGAAGCTTTGCCTACCAAGCTTCCCTTAGAAGCTTTGTCAAGACTTCTTCAAGAAGCTTGACTTCTTCTATTTAAAGGGCCTTCAAGGCTACTGTTCACCCATACTCCACCATTTTTTCCTTAGCCTTTCTCTTCAATCCTCATGGAAACTAGGAGCTCCAAGGCATTGGTGGTGAAGCAAAAGAGGGCTTGTGGCCTTGGTGCTACGGGCGACGCTCATGGTGGGAGTGCCAAAGTGGTCGGCGCCCATGTTGGCTCCAAAGAGGGCGGCGCCCATGGCGAGGGAGGTGAGGCAGTCAGCACCCATGCTGTTGGAGGCGAGGTGGGCAAGCTAGGCAGCGTGCACGACGAAGGAGGCAAAACAGGCGCCCCCTTGGGCAGTGCCCAGGCCGACGCCCCCTAGGCGGCGCCCCCTTGAGCGGCGCCTCCTTGGGTGCTTCCCCTTCGGGCTCCGATTTTCTGGGTCTATCTCGTCGTGGTGGTTTTGGGGTGGCCTCAGCAGCTAGTGAGAAACCATTCGACATTACTAGTGGTCCGCTGGGTACAAGAAAGAAGCCTTCGACTAATCCTTTCGATGCAGCTGGAATGACCCAAGGTGTCGGAGAGCAGCAAAGAGGATCTTCAAAAGAGCCAAGGGGATCCAAAAATGAGACAGGGGGCGGTCCAGGCGCCCCAGGCGGCGCCCACGTTGCTCTAGGCGGTGCCCGAGGCGGGGCTCAGTCCCTTCTTCATAGTGCCAGGAAGCGGCCACTCAGTGATCTGGACAACACGAGCTCTCGAGGTATGCTTTTTCATCATTCTTTTCCCTCTCTTGTTTATACAGTTAACTTCTTTAGCAATTGCTTGAACTTGCTTTCATGGGTGTTTATTCAGTCGAGAGGGAGGCTGCTGAGGACTCAGACAGAGGTCCGGGCGCTGAGACAGACAAGGCTTCCAAGGTAGCTTCTATACTCAGCTTGTATAATCGTGGGGATGATATAGCTGCCATAGTGTTTTCATACCGCATCCCGCCTTGTGTGACTTTTCTTCGTGCCGAGGCCGATGAGTCTGCGTGCTGTGACTCCCTGGGCGAGATAGTTGTTTACGAGGGCATGTTGGAGGCGGGTTTACGGTTTCCTATCCTGGGGCCAATTTGTCGGGTTCTTGAGCATTTGTCGCTGGTTCCGGGGAGACTGTCTCCCAGCGGTTGGAGGGTGATGTGCCCATTCTTTGCCTTGTGGCGGTTGGTGCATCCTGACTCCGTCCCCCCTCCGTTCGAGGAATTTTTATCTGTATATGCCCTTCATGAGAATCCTGCGTCCCACCGGGGGTGGTACCGCTTTGCCCCAAGATCGGGGAAGTGTATCACCAGGCTTATATCCAACCACCACAAGTGGAAGAGGAGGTTCTTCTTTGCTGGAGGCGAGTGGGCTTCTGAGTCCGATCGCGGCAAGGTTCCTACCCGATGGGATATAGTCCCTAAGACCAGACAAGGTGAGAGTTTTTACCTTTAACTTTTGTCTTGCTTGTCACGCATATTCTTCTTATATGGTGCACTGTCTTTTTACAGCTCCCCCGATCCTATCCCCGGAACAAGAGAGATTGCTCGAGACGTTTCGTGGCAATCCAACGACAGATTTTTCGGAGATCATGTCGGCGGCTGGTGTTTCTACAGCTCCTTCCAAGCCGGGGAAAAGAGGTACGTGACTTCCCTTGTTAAAACATGATGTTGTAGATTTTTATCTTATACTGTGTCTGCAGGTTCATCCATTGATAGGTCCCTAGTAGTGGAAGTTGCTTCTTCTAGGGTGGTACCTCCTCCTGCTCCTCCTTCCAAGAGAGCGAGGACTAAGGCCCCCTACTCTCCTCCGCCGGGGTCCATTGGACAGGTTGATCCTCTGGAGGCCGAGGTTGACGATGCTCCTCCTTTTCCTCTTGATGGCTTCTCACCCCCGAGGAGTAGCTCCAGTGCCGGGGCCGAGGTTATGGCGCCATCTTCAGCCAGGCCTGAGAGCTTGCCGAGTCGCCCTGCTCCGGGTGGTGCCTCGGTGTCCATGCTGCGGGATGTAGCTCTGGCCAGAGAGAGGTTTTGTGACTTTGTGAGTTACTCAGACGCTCAGGAGGTCACTTTACGAGGTCCAGTTGGTGTAGTCAACGCTAATGTAGAGGGCTTCGCATTGGTATATCCCATACCCCTTCTTCATATCTTGACTTTCTCTGCATATTTTTTGACTTAGTCTCTGACCTCTTCCTTTGAACGTTTGCAGGTGGCAACTGCCTTGCCTTGTTTATTTGACAACACCCTGAAGATTGAGGAGGCTATCAGTGGCCAAGTGAAGGAGAGGCAGTCACGTGAAGCTGCTGAGGTGCAGCTTGGGATTGAGCGGCAGGCACGAGAGGATGCCGTGAAGCAGCTGAGGCAGGCACGAGAGGATGCCGCTGAGGGGTTGAGGCAGGCGCATGTGAGGACTGCTCAACTTGAGGCTGACCTTCGTGTAGCACTTGAGAGGGCTACCCAGGCAGAGGCTCAGAGAGATGCCGCTGAGAGAGACAGGGCTGGTGCTTTCATTGATGGCTACGAGGAGCTTAGGAGGAAAGTCACAATAACATATCCTTATAATGACTTCACCCTCTTTCATCCTCATGAGGCCCCCGATAGTGATGATGAAGATTACGTGAGTGGAGGCAGTGAGAGCCGGTAGGAGTGTGGTGCCTTTGCCTTTTTTGTTCTGTCGGCAGGATATGTGTCACCTTTTTGTAAAAAGTTCATGGATTTGAATGGAATACAACCCCTTTTTTGAGAAAACATGGAGAATTTTATTTCATTGTTCAAAGTAAATGCTTGAAGGAAATTGACTAACACAAAAAATCAATAAACAAGGTAAAATATCCTAGATGGTGGTCACCAACTCATGACTTACTGCCCCCAGCTACTGTTAGTATTTCTTTAGGTGTTCCGCATTCCATGGATGGGCCAGGACCTTTCCTTCGAAATTCCGGATTCTATAGGTACCTGGCCTTACTACGTCCGTGACTGTGTAGGGTCCTTCCCAGTTGGGTCCTAGCTTTCTTTCTCGGGAGTCTTTGGTGGATAGGATGACCTTTTTTAGGACAAGGTCCCCGGGCAAGAAAGACAGAGGCTTCACCCTCGAGTTGTTGTACTTGGTCATGCGACGCTTGTACTCTGCGTTTCTAAGCATGGCTATCTCCATCTCCTCCTCCACTAAGTCGAGGCTGATGCGGAGGTCCTCTTCATTACTGGTAGGGTCATGATGCTGGACCCTAAGGGAGTGTACCCCGATTTCAACGGGTATCACTGCCTCTGTCTCATAGGTGAGAGAAAAAAGGGTCTCACCCGTAGGACTTCTTGGTGTGGTCCGATATGCCCATAGTACTCCTGGGAGTTCATCTACCCACTTCTCTTTTGCAGTCTCCAATCTGGCTTTCAAGTTGCGGAGGATGGTCCTAACAGTGACCTTGCTTGCCCGTTTGCCTGTGGATGGGCGGGGCTGGAGTGGGGCTGTTTGATCTGTAGGTCTGCACAGAAACTGTTTAGGAGCTTGTCATCAAACTGCTTGGCGTTGTCACTTACGATGGCATGCGGTATTCCAAAACGACAGACTAGACTCCTCCATATGAAGTCTTTTATTTTTTGGTCTGTGATTCTGGCTAAGGCTTCAGTCTCTGCCCACTTAGTGAAGTAGTCGATGGCCACGACTATAAACTTGCACTGGCCTCTACTCATAGGGAGGGGACCAAGGATGTCGATCCCCCACATGGAGAAAGGACATGGGCTCTGGATGGTGGTGAGCTCTTCGGGTGGATGTCTGGGTACGGTCGCAAAACGTTGGCACTTGTCGCATCTCCTGACAAAATCTCGGGTGTCTCGGATCATGGTAGGCCAATAGTATCCCTGCCTAACTGCTTTTTTAGCCAAGGTACGCCCTCCTGAATGATTTCCGCATATTCCCTCATGTATCTCCCTCATGGCGTAGTCTACCTCCTCGGGAGTAAGACATCGAAGCAGTGGGAGAGAATGACTTTTCTTGTAGAGGGTGTCCTGTAGGATGACATACCTGGATGCTCTCATCCTGAGCTTCCTGGCCTCCACCGGGCTATCTGGGAGAGCACCCTCCTCTAGGTAAGTTCGGATAGGAGTCATCCAGTTAGGCTCCGAGGATACGCAGTGGACCTTGTTTTCTGCTGCCTTGGTGATACTAGGCTCAAACTGATGGCCTGTCAATGCAGGGCCCAGGAGAACATTAGCAGAGGCGAACTTGGCGAGGGCGTCTGCCATAGCGTTCTCTTCTCGAGGCAGGTGGTGGATGTTGAAGTAAGCAAACTTTGTGAGAAGGGCCTGGACCATTGAGAGGTACTCTTGCATTCTTTCCTCCTTTGCTTCAAAGTGCCCCCTCACCTGGTTGACTACGAGCTGAGAGTCACTGTAGGCTGTCAAGTAGAGGACCTCCATCTCCAACGCCAACTTCAAGCCGGATACGAGGGCCTCGTACTCAGCCTGATTATTTGAGGTGGTAAAGTGGAGGGAGACAGCATACTTCAATGGAGTGCCTTGTGGACTGATCAATACTAGTCCGGCTCCGCCACCCTCGTTGGTGGAGGACCCATCAACATAGAGCTTCCAGCATGTGGTGGGCAATGAAGGTGACGTCTTAGGCAGGGTGGAAGGCGCCCAAGGTGAGGGAGGCAAGGTGGGCGGCGCCCATGGCAAGGTGGGCGGCGCCCCGGGCTGTTCAGGTTGTGGGGTTGCGTCCAGCTTCGCCTCTGGTGCATGGATTTCTTCGTCAAATACATTTAAACTAGTCTCTTGGAGGATGGAGTCAGTGTGTACCATGCAGGTGGGTGTTGAGGCCTCCGATGTCCCCTCTTCAGGCTCATGCGATGGAGTGGACTCGACAATGAAGTCTGCGAGTGCTTGTGCTTTGATGGCAGCCCTTGGTTGGTACTGCACATCGAATTCACTCAACTCCACCGCCCATTTGAGCAACCTACCAGAGACATCAGGCTTTCCCAAAATTCTTTTAAGTGGTTGATCCGTGACTACCATGATGGTGTGGCCCTGAAAGTAGGGTCGCAGGCGTCTGGCGGCGGTGACGAGGGCAAGGGCCAATTTTTCTAACTCCGTGTACCTTACCTCTGCCCCTCGGTAGGCTCTACTCACATAGTAGACGGGCTTCTGGGTGCCCTCATCCTCTCTGATGAGGATGGAGCTTACGGCAGACGGTGAGGAGGAGAGGTAAAGGTACAGTTTCTCTCCTGGTAGTGCATGGGAGAGTAGTGGTGGTGTGGCCAGGTAGGCTTTGAGCTTCTGGAAGGCTTCCTCAGCGTCTGGGCCCCACTGGAAGGATCTGCGGAGTATCTTAAAGAAGGGAAGACATTTATCAGCGAACTTAGAAACGAACCTGTTAAGGGCTGCTATTCTCCCATTAAGGCGTTGGACCTCCTTGGTGGACGCAGGGGACTTCATCTCCAATACAACTCTGATTTTGTCCGGGTTTGCCTCTATTCCCCTCTTATGGACCATGAAACCCAAGAACTTTCCTGAGCTGACGCCGAAGGCACACTTTTCAGGGTTCACCTTCATCCTGTAGGTTCTCAACACTTTGAAGGTCTCCTGGAGATGTGCTACATGGTCTACTGCAGCTATGCTCTTCACTAGCATGTCGTCAACATAAACCTCCATGGTCTTCCCAATCTGGCTTTCGAACATCCTGTTAACGAGGCGTTGGTATGTGGCTCCGGCGTTCTTGAGTCCGAAAGGCATCACTCTGTAACAGTAAGTGCCTCTCGGGGTGATGAATGAGGTCTTCTCCTGATCAGGGGAGAACATGCTGATCTAGTTGTACCCGGAGTAGGCATCCAGAAAACTTAGTAGCTCGTGCCCCGCAGTGGTGTCGATGAGGAGGTCGATGCGGGGGAGAGGGTAGCTGTCTTTGGGACAGGCTTTGTTGAGCTCTGTGAAGTCCACACAGAGGCGCCACTTCCCATTGGTCTTGGTTACCATTACCACGTTGGACAGCCAGTCTGGGTAGGCTACCTCCCTCACTGATCCATTCACCAGCAACTTGTCTACTTCTTTCTCCATAGCTTGCCCCTTTTCAGTGCTTATAGTTCTCAATTTTTGGCGAATAGGCTTGTATTTGGGGTCAACGTTGAGTCGGTGGGTGGCCACCTCAGAGTCAATGCCCTCTAAGTCTTCGTGGGACCAGGCGAAGACGTCTGTGTTCTGCTTGAGAAAGTCCACTAAGGCAGACGCCAGCTCCTCGGAGAGTGAGGAGCCTATGTAGACCTTCCTCTCTGGGAGGCTGTCATCGAGTACTACTGGCTGGAGTTCTTCTGTCGGTTCACCTCTTTCCAAGGTGTTGTCATCTCTGGGGTCGAGCACTTCGACTTGGAGAGTCTCGTGAGGTCTCCTAGCCCTCATAGAGGCCACATAGCACTCTCTGGCTGAGACCTGATCTCCTCTTATCTCTCCAATCCCGCTAGAGGTTGGGAAACGGAGGAGAATGTGGTAGGTAGATGGCACTGCCCTTAGAGCATTGAGGGCAGGGCGTCCAAGAATGATATTATATGCAGAAGGGCAATCAAGTACAAGAAAATTTACCATGATAGTAGAACTCCTTGGAGCAGTCCCTGCTGTGACAGGCAGGGTGATAGATCCCAAGGGTTGGACTCTCTCTCCTAAGAAGCCAACCAAATGAGTCCTGACTGGTTGTAGTCTCTCTCTACCAAGGTGAAGACTGTCATAGGCTGTGGCAAACAGGATGTCGGCGGAGCTGCCACTATCAACAAGGACTCTCCTTACCTGGTAGTTGGCCACCATCAAGGTTAGGACTAGAGGGTCATCATGTGGAGCTTGGACCCCCTCAAGGTCTCTGTCTGAGAAAGTAATGACCTCCTCTTCCCCATGTCGGGGTGTCTTCATTGGGCGAGAGTCATATGACTCTACCTGCTTGGCTTTCCTGGCGTGCGCCTTCCTGGCGGAGTTGGAGTCACCTCCTCCTCCTAACCCCCCTGCGATGGTCTAAATCTCACCGAGGGGCTGTTGGCGCTCGTGTCCCTCGTGTGGTGGAGCTGGTCCTCGACCAGCAACATATTGCCTTAGCTGGCCTCGTTGAATAAGTTCTTCAATCTGTTTCTTCAACTGGAAACAGTCATCTGTGTCATGGCCATGGTCGCGGTGGAAGCGACAGTACTTGCTAGGATTCTAACGCTTGGGGTCGGATTTCATTTTTCCGGGCCAACGGACGGCGGGGTCATCCTGTATTTGGAATAAGATGTGCTCCACTGAGGCATTGAGCGGTGTGAAAGGCTGTCGGTCTCTTGGAGGTAGTGGACCAAGATGGTCCTTCACAGGCACTCTGTCGGCCTTTTTCCTCTTGTTTTCAGTCTCCCTCCTGTCTTCGCGAGTCTCCTTCCTCTTCTCCCCTCCTCGGGAGGACTCACCTCGGCGGCCCTTGGTGACGTCCTCGGCATTCATGTACTTCTATGCCCTGGACAGCAGCTCGGGCATGCTAGAGGGTGGTTTCTTGAGGACTGAGAACATGAAGCTGGAGGTGCGGAGGCCGGCGATAAAGGCGGCTAGGGCTACCTTGTCATCTAGCTCCTCCACCTGGAGAACCTCTTCATTGAAACGGGCAAGGTAGTCCCTGAGGCTTTCATCCCTATCCTGCTTGATGGTGAGCAGGTGGGTTACTGGTTTCTGATGCCGTCGTCCCCCGATGAAGTGGGAGACGAAGGCTCTGCTAAGCTCTGCGAAGGAGCGGACAGAGGAGGGCATGAGTTTGGAGAACCACTGGCGAGCAGATCCCTTCAGGGTGGTCGGGAAGGCTCTGCACATAATCTCCTCAGGCACATTGTGGAGTTGCATGAGGGACTTGTACGTGTCGAGATGGTCAAGGGGGTCTTTGGTACCATCGAAAATCTCGATGTTGGGCATCTTGAATTTTGAAGGCAGAGGGTAATTCATTATATCAGCAGTAAAAGGAGTATCAGTGCGTCTTACCAGGTAGTCTATGGCTTCAGGCGCCTGTGCCTTGATGACGTTGAGGGCATCACCAAGCTGGTTCTGTACCTCTCTAATCTTCTCGTCCCACTGGTTGGGGACATCTTCAATCGGATGATGGTTCTGGCTTTGATGGTCACCGTATTGACTCTCACCGTCCTCATCCTCCTGCACAGGTACGTGTGAGAGAGGGGGGACACGAGAGCTGCCTGCGCGTTGTGGAGGGACTGCTGGGCGAGGGGCGCCCTGTGGCCTTGGGGCGTTCTGGCGGAGGACCACCTAGTGAGGGGCTGCCAGCCCCTCTACTGTTGGAGGGAGAGGTGCTCCTCCTGTGGGGTGAGGGGCGACGCCCCCTTGGGTGAGCATCAATTGGATGATCTGCTGGTTCTGTTCCACCAGCAGTTGCATGGTCTGCAAGAGTTGTTGCTGTCCGACGACGGGAGTCGCCGTGGCAGAAGGTCTCGAAGGTGCGGGGGGAGGCGGAACCTCCTCCTGGTGAGCCGGGTTGTTGTCCCCGGGTTGCTGAGACTTTGATCTAGTGGTGATTGCCATGGATTCAATGAGTAAAGAAACAGAGTAATAGGAACTTTGTCGATTCCCACAGACGGCGCCAAACTGATGATGCACAAAATTGTATTTGGCAAGATCAACAGTCAAGTATGAATAGTGATGCAATTAACGAGTAATTAACGAGCAATCAATGAATCAAAACCATAAACGGAGAATTAACACAGGGATGTATAGTGGTTCGGTCTCGGATGACCTACGTCCACTCTCTAGAATGGCAGCTATGGCTGGTGTTCTTTATTGATGAATAAGAGTCACCAGAGTGTTACAGAGCTTTGAGAGAGGAGGAGCAATGTGTAGAGGTGTAGGAGGTGTGGTGTGTGTAGATCATGAGATCTCTCTCCAAGTGGAGAGAGCTTACATTATATAGGTTTACTAAGGCGGTGAGTTGAGGCTGTCACCACTATTTTGGTAAGTGTAGTTATGGTAGGATTCCACCACTTTGGTAAGTACAAGTATGGTAGGATTTGATCTCCGGTGCGTATCCCGATATTTTCTCCCTCGTGCCCCTATTCCGTCGAAGGTGGTCCTGAGATGGACTAAGCTTGATTTGGAGTGGGCTAGGCTTGAGTCGTAGAAGGCTTCTTTGGAATAAGGAGGCAAGGGAGGAGGAGACCAAGGCAGGAAGGAGGAGGAGGAGGAGACCAGGACCAGGCGCCCCCATGGGCGGCGCCCACTTGGGCGTGGCCAGCCTCCTAGGCGCCCCCTTGGGCGTGAACAACCTCCTAGGCGCCCCCTTGGGCGTGGACAACCTCCAAGGCGGCGTCCCCTTGGTCCATGGGCTTGAATTTTGTGCTCCGTATCGATTTGCGGCCGTACTTTTTGTTTCTCTTTATGCCCTCTGTGATTTGGGCTATTCAACTCAGGGATTTTCTTTGGGCTTTCTTGGTCCGCTTAAATTGGGCTCGGCCCAGTCAATTTCGGACTCGTCAAGTTCGATCAGTGACCCAACGGCTAAACTAATGATCCAGTGATCCGGTCCCTCTGCCGGGTTGATATCCGGGCCAGGTTTTAAAACTATGCTGGTGATGTGATCTGATTATTTTTCTTAAAAAAAATATAATCTGCAATTTGTCAAAGAAAGGAATAACAATAATCTAATTAGGTGATGTTTAGCAGCCATGTAGCGGATAAGACAATATAGTTCATCTTTTTATCATCTAACTCAATGAAACAGTTTCTGCCTCTAGAATCTCTCTCCACTCAATAACTCCATTAGTTCTCCATTATTTTAACTGACTTAAAGATACACCTTTGCCAAAGGCATATATATACTAGTTGATATACGTGGGATGCACGTAAATTATTTTTATTTTTATTTTAGGTTTTTATGATACGTATTTGAAGGCTTTTACAAGCTAAATGAATATAACATTGTTGGATGTAAAAAATTGCTTATTAAAATTGCTTATCCATATATAGTTCTAACATATATATGGATATAGATAGATATGAGAGATAAAAATTTTTAATGTTAGTCAAACTCTTAAAATGTAGGAATTTTTAATTTTTAGTTTTACTTCAATTCTAAAAGGAAGGGATAGTCTGGTAAAATTGACAAAAAATAGACTTCATAACAAATAAGTTTCCTTGGCAGACTTAAGTCTTAATAAATCCATATAGGGGGACCGACCTCTAAATTTTTCTTAAATCAATTCATCTTAGTCACAGTCCTCTATTATTGGAAAGAAGAGGAGCTGGCTTGGAAAGAAATTTTTTTCACAAATTAACACTTTTTTTGGACCTTCACAGAGTATTGCAAAGTCAATCTACAATATGACCTATTTTTCCGTCATATATTTGAAGTGTAACAAAGATCCAACATTTGAAGTGAAAAAAATGAGTTGAATATTTTCCCTCAAGGAATTGAGAGGTAGGATGTGACAAATTTTCTATTTTTTTTTTGGTTGTTCTCAATTTCTTGTGCGTTCTCATTAAATATTCTCTTGCCTCAAATAAAATTGAGTATTTAATTACTTAAAAAAATAGATAACCATCATTATTCGAATACCAACACAATGAGTAGGATTCATCACCAATAACGAACATAGAATAGATCAAGTATAACAAGTCTTACGTTAAAATGACAATTTCATAGAAATGACATTGAAAGAACCAATTGAAATTGAATATAGAATTATGTGGCAAGATCGAGTCATTACATGTTAGTACAAAGAGGTAGAAAGAGAATTTATAGAAGTCGTGGGCCCATTTATTCTAGATTTGAAAGAAAATGATGGCAAAAGAAAGGATAATCAACTATGGTTCTTCACTCTTAATTGGCAATAAATTTATTGTGGTTTTTTTACTTCTAATAAAAAATAACGTAATATATATATATATAGATTGATTATAAATTAGATTGATTATAAATTATAGGGTTAATTGCACTGAAGGTTCCTAAAATATGGGGTTTGTCTCATTTTGGTCTTTAATATTTTAATTGCATCATTTTAGTCCTTGAAGTATTAAATATATTTATATGTGGTCCATTAAGTAGACAACGTCCAGATTGTTAATTTTTTTTTATTATAAACTTGCCACGTAATACCAAAAAAATAATTTGGATAACTCTTGATCAAAATTTTAATCAAATTTTAGTCAAAAAGCTTCCCAAATTTCATAGCTTTGATCATGAGCTATCCAAATTTTAGTCAAGAGCTACTCATATTACACATTTTTGGTCAAGAGCTACTCAAATTTTAGTCAAGAACTATACAAATTATTTGTTGTCCATATTTAGGTATCACGTGACAAGTTTATGATAAAAAAATCGTTAACAATTTGAATGTTGTCTACTTAAGAGACCACATAAAAATATATTCAATACTTTAGGGACAAAAAAGATACAATTGAAATATTAGGGACCAAAATGAGACAAACTTTATACTTTGGGGACCTCCAATACAATTAATCTTAAACTATATAATACATTTTAGTTAGATCTGACAATCGTGTCAAGTTAAGTAGGTTTATGTCAGGTCTTAGTGGATTCATGTCAAAAATCACTCAACTCTCATACAACTTGTTTATTAATCAGGTGAAAATCGCAAAATCAAACATAACTTATTTATTAAATGAGTTGCACAACACAACCCGAGTCATATGCTAATTCTACAACACAAAAAAAAAAAAAACCTTAATTCTACAACATAGAGGGTAATCGGGTAATCATGTGATAAACTAGTAATCGGGTGAAATATCAATTTATTAAACGAGTAATCGAGTAATACACAAGTTTTCCACTAAAAAATAACTCATTTATTATGCGAGTCTGGCGGGTTTAGCCGTTTATCATTCGAACCCGTTAAGATTTGACCCAAAATCAAAAATTTTGGTTGATTTGTGTGTCATGCCTAATTTTATTCATTGTGTTTCTTTATGAATAGCAAATATTAATGAACCAAAAGACATCTTTTAGGCACTTCTAAAGAATATGCTCGTAAACTAATTAATGAAGTCTTTCTTCTCTCTAATATTTGTCAAATATTTTTAGTGATTCTTTGACCCGAACCCTCGGTGCACAATCATAAAAAAACAACATCATCACTATACGAGCGCCCGCTCTCAGTTGAAAGACTAATACATATGATTTGCTAACCAATTATGGGTGCTAGTTATTTCTAGCACATTTTGCTTGTCGGCGATCTAAATCTGGTGTTGCAATCTACTGATTTCTAGTTGAAATTCCTATAAAATAGTGGTGGTGATGTTTGATAATAAACTCAAAGTCTGGTATAAAAAGTTCTATTGAAGTGGTTGATATTTATATATAGGGGCTTCTAGAAACCTCAGCCTTTGAAGTAAGAGTTAGAGAACTGATTAAACAAAAAAAAAAAAAGACATTTGGTTTAATTAGCCCAACAAATAGCTTCTAATTTTTCTTCCATGTGAGTGTGTTAGAGAAAGAGAAAGAGAGACCCACCAAGTTGGATATGGATGGATATGTCATGTTTATTCTTGAATTGGTTTAAAGCCTTCTTCAAATATCATTTAAGTATATTAATCAAAACAACATAAACATAGCTCGCTAGCATGTGAGAGTCGGTGCGTAATGGATGAACACCTGCCTTTGAAGAATCCATTCCTGATTCCCAACATTCTGGAACTTCTACATGATTAATTATTTGATAATTATCCAAGCTTAGGATCCTAAGTACAACCTACAGATGCATGCATCAAAATCCAAAGAAGATATACATGGTAGTAAGCAGCACCTAGAATTTTCCGAACTTGTCTGTCTCACCCCATTCAATTCAATGGAGGACTTCTCCATTCTTGCGATTCCCAACCCTCTTAGCTTATTATTGTTGGACCAAAACAGTTTTTAAGTATAAAAACTGAATTTTTGGACGACTTTGAACCTAAATTAAAGTGGGACCCGTTCGTTGTTTCGAGTAAATTTTTGTGGATTCGTATTCTACTCCGTGAAGAGAATAATGTAGTATATTCACTTGCTCAAATCGAGTAAGAAATGAATAAGAAAATAGGCTTCAAAGTGACCCTCTTGAAGTGTGGAAATAAAAGTTGTGCAATGTGGGATTCATTGGTTGAGAAATAAATTTTACATGGGCATATACAAACCAAATTTGCTCTATGGGATTGAGCCCCAAGGGATAACAATTGGCTCTGATTACCATTCTGCACTCATTCATTCATCAGTCCATGTTCAGAGTTAAGCCAGACATTAGTGCATTGCATTTCGGCATTAAGGCAGTCTACATTTGGAGAGTACACAATACAATTTCTTGATCGTTGGACGGGTAGATAGTGTTACTTCTACTCGTGGAAAGATCATTGTATCCTGAGAGGCAGACGTTTGATATTTCATAAGCACTGTGTGTGTGGGCGAAATCTGTCTTAAGGATATAGTATAAAACACTAACCTTGATCTATATCAAGTTCAATAACAGTTCCTATTCTGCAACCGGGTTAGTATTTATATTTGTTTGACAAATAGTTACGTGTAACTGTTTGGTAAGATTGATGTAACTGTTTCGTTAATTCTACTGTAACTATTTCTATATTTTGTGTAACTGTTTTCGTACTTGATTGTTACTGTTTTGTTATACATTACATATTTCAAATCAGAAATTTCAATAAGTGATTTTATTATATTTGGAATACCACAAACAACAATCTCAAGACAGATTTCCGGATTTGTATAATTACTTGTTGTGTTTCTGATACATGTTTTAATATTTTAAACTGTTCTAAAATATTGCAAATTGTTAAAAACTGTTTTTACAATCTGTGATCTTTTAAAGAGACTTGGAAAATTTTGTGAAAAATTGCATGTTCTGTTTATATGTTTAATTCAAACAGTTACACCAAACTGTTATAGTTACACCAAACTGTGATTGTTCATGCATATGATTTAAACAGTTATAGTTACACCAAACAATGATACCATACAGAAACGTTAAAACAGTAACTTCAAAACAGTGACACTGAACAGTAACATAGATTGTCTCTGTTTTAATAACTTACTTTAAAAAGTGTTATTGTTTTCCTATTTTTGAATATCTTGTAATCTTTGTTTATCAGAAATGGCTGCAAATGATAATAATGTTTATACTACTACAAATCATGTTGTGTCTGTAGTGCCTATTTTTGTACCTACTCATGTGTTTCATGGAGAGAAGCCCGAAAAATTCAATGGGAATGATTTCAAGAGATGACAACAAAAAATGTTGTTCTATCTCACTATGTTGAATCTTGCAAAGTTTCTTCGTGAGGATGCTCCTGTTTGTAGTGAGAATGAGACCGACTACCAAGTTGTTGCTGCAGTGGATGCATGGAAGTACTTTGATTTTCTGTGCAAAAATTATATCCTCAATGGATTGGATAAAACATTATATAATGTGTATAGTCCAATCAAAATGGCTAGAGAGCTATGAGAATCCTTGGATATAAAGTACAAGACGAAGGATGCTGGAATGAAGAAATTCGTTGTGGGCAGATTCCTTGACTATAAAATGGTAGATTCCAAGACTATCATAAGTCAAGTTCAAGATCTTCAAGTGATCCTACATGAGATTCATGCCGAATGGATGGTGCTTAGTGAATCTTTTCAAGTGGCTGCAATTATTGAGAAATTAATGTCAAATTGGAATGACTTCAAAAACTATTTGATGCACAAACGCAAAGAAATGAAACTTAAAGACTTGATCGTGAGATTGAGGATTGAGGATTGAGGAGGACAATAGAGTCTCTGAAAAGAAAGTTGGCAATCATTTCATGGAGTCAAAGGCACATGTGATTGAAGAGGGACATAAAATCAAAAAGAAAATGAAGTATGTTGGCCAACAAGGGGCCAATGGTGGTGATTCTAAAAGGTTCAAAGGCAACTGCTTTGTGTGCAATAAACCGGGACATCGTGCAAAGGATTGTCGAAGCTATAAAGCACAAGTGAACCACAAGAGGAAGGTTGCCCAAGCCAATATAACCGAGGTAGAAAAAATTTTTGAAAATATTTCTAACATGAGTTTTTCTGCAGTAGTATCCGAAGTGAACTTGGTGGGAAATACCAAGGAATGGTGGGTGGACACCAGGGCCACTAGACACATATGTTCGGATAAGAAGATGTTCTCTTCATATGAAACGATTAATGATGAAGAACAACTATTCATGATAAATTCTTCTACTCCAAAGTTGAAGGCAAAGGAAGGGTTATATTGAAGATGACTTCTGGAAAAAAACTTACTCTCAATGATGTGTTACATGTTCCAGAAATTCGGAAGAATCTTGTGCCTGGATCGTTGTTGAGTAAAAAGAGTTTTAGGTTGGTTTTTGAGTCTGAAAAATTTGTACTCACCAAGAGTGGGATTTATGTAGGCAATGGATATATAAGTGATGAGCTCTTTAAGATGAATGTAATGACAATTATATCTAATTTTAATAATAAGAACACATCTTCTTCTTATATGCTTGAGTCTTCCAATGTATGACATGGTAGATTAGGACATGTTAATTTTGATACTTTGCGTAAATTAGTGAATTTAGAATTGTTGCTTAAATTCAATATTGATGCAAATCATAAATGTGAGGCATGTGTTGAATCAAAATTAACTAGAGCATCATTTCATAATATTGAAAGAAGTAATGAACCTCTAGAGTTAATTCATAGTGATACATGTGATTTGAAGTATGTTCAAACTAGAGGTGGAAAGAAGTACTTTGTTACGTTTATTGATGATTGCGCAAGATATTGCTATGTATATTTGCTAAGGAGTAAATATAAAGCATTGAAAAAATTTATGCACTATAAAAATGAGGTTGAGAATCAACTTGGCAAAAAGATTAAGACAATAAGAAGTGATCGAGGTGGTGAATATGACGCATATTTCGATAGGTTCTGTCAAGAACATGGTATTATTCACCAAACTTCTGCGCCTTATACACCTCAGCAAAATGGGATTACTGAACGTAAAAATAGAATATTGAAAGAGATGATGAATGTCATGTTGATTAGTTAGAGATTACCTCAGAACTTGTGGGGGGGAAGCTTTGCTTTTAGCAAACTATATTTTAAATAAATTACCCCACAAGAAGTTAGACAAAACCCTTTATAAATTATGGAAATATCGAAGTCCTTCCTACAAATATTTAAAAGTGTGGGGGTGTTTGACTAAGGTGATAGTTCTTATTCCCAAAAGGATTAAAATAGGACCTAAGAATATTGATTGTATATTTATTGGTTATGCAATAAATAGCAATATAATATTACTGATATACATGTCAATACAATCATTGAGTCAAGAAATGCATCATTCTTTGAAAATGTTTTTCCTAGTAAAAATACATGTGATGAGAGTTCTCTTAAAAGAACTCATGATACTGCGACTAGTAATATAGACCACGGGTCTATAAATGAAGAAAGTGAAGAGACGCTTAGACGCAGTAAGAGGGCAATGACTTCCAAGTCCTATGGTCCTGATTTTCTAATATATTTGTTAGAAAATGAGCCTCAAAACTTCAATGAAGCGATGTCCACTCCTGAAGCACCTATGTGGAAATAAGCTGTAAACAGTGAAATTGAATCCATCATGCAAAATCACACCTGGTTAGGGGTGTCCATGGGCCGGATTACCCACGGGTCCTGTTACCCGGCCCGAAAAAATAGGCCCGAAGCCCGATAGTTGGCCCGCCCGAGCCCGAGCCCAATATCCTTTAAGAAAGGGCTTGGGTTTACCCCTAAACCCATTACCCGGCCCGAAGCCCGGCCCAATAACCCGCCCAAATACCCGGGCCAATAGCCCGCCCACATGCCCGAAGTCCATACCCGCCCATATATGTTTTTTTTTATTTTTTATATCAAACATATATGTTTATGTTAAGAGGTGGGGACTTTTGCTCAAAAAAAAAAGAGTTGGAGACTTGAATGAATGGTAGGTGAGACTTTAATTTTGGTTGGTGAGAGTTAAATTTTTTTTTTTTGTTTTGGTCAAGTGAGAATTAAGTTCAAAGTTTTGAATTCAAAGTTTTTCAAAACTTTGAATGTGAGGCAGAAGCTCCATTTTTCAGCCAGTCAGTGTGACTGACTGTCTGAGGCAGTCAGACTCATAGCCTATGCGTTGTCTTTTTAGACTTTAGAGAGATAGCATAAATTTTTAGTCTGTGAGTACCGGGTATGAGTCTGTGAGTACTGTATCAATGCATTGTCTTTTCAGTCTGAGAGAGAGGCAGTCATAAATTGAGCCAACGGTCGACTATTTTTTAATGATAAATAAACGATTAATTTCATTTCAACCCACTCAATCATTTGTTCACATTTCATTGCAAAAAAAAAAAAAACTCTCATTCTCTGAAGTTTGAACTCACAAGTGTTCAGTGTTTTGAAGTCTTGAAGTCTCAACTCTCAAGTGTTCAGTTGTCTCAAATACTCAAGATTGTCAAGTGGTCTCATTTGGTGAGAAAGTTTTTTTACATAATTTATGTATTTATTTTATTTTTATAGTTTAATTTACATAATTACTTCATCTCATTCACAAAATATTATTTATAACGAAATTCTTGGGTCTAATGATAATGAGAATATTAATGAGGGTGAAGGGGATGATCTATTTTCAACTCCTGAGATGAATTCTACTGAGAATGTACCATCTAATAAAAGAAAAAAGTCCAAGGTCTGGGATCACTTTGAGAAAATCCAAATTAAGAATTCTAATGGGGTCATTACATCAGAAAAGTCTATATGTAATTATTGTAAAAAAGATTTTGTTGGAGGCTCTAAAAATGGAACTAGTCACTTAACTAGACATCTAAGTGCATGCTTATTAAGAGGTCAAACTAATATTAGACAAACAATGTTATCACAATCTGCTAGCACCGATACACTAAGCACTTTTAGTTATGAACCTGAATTTGCTAGAAAAACAATTGTTAGATGGATTGTTATAAGAAATCTTCCATTTGTTCTTGTAGACGATGCTGAATTTGAAAGAATGTTACAAAGTGGTTTTAATACTTCCTTCCGAAAGTTTTCTCGTCAAACATGTCAAAGAGATGTTATTAAATATTATGTACAAGAAAAAAATAATTTAATTGCTTATTTTGGTAATCTTAAAAGTAAAATTTGTTTGACTTCTGATATTTGGACTTCTTGCCAACAATTAGGATATTTATGTATAACTGCTCATTTTATTAATGATAATTAGGTTATGCAAAAAAAAATTATTACTTTTACAAGGATTGAAGATAATCATAGTGCACAAGTTATTTTTGAAGTTATTTATAATCAGTTACAAATTTATCGTATTCAAGACAAGATTTTTACTATTACTTTAGATAATGCAACAAATAATAGTGGGGCTGTAAGTCATTTAAAATGTTATTTAACTTTACCATGTGAATGTAGTTTTTTTCATATGAGATGTATGTGTCATATCATAAATCTCATAGTACAAAGTGGTCTCCATGATATTAGATATATAATTGATAAAATTAGACATATTATTTATCATATAATAGGTTCTGAAAATAGACTTAGGACATTTGGAACTATGTGTAAAAAGAATAATTTAAAATGCAAAAAAATATCATATGATGTACAACATAGTTGGAACTCCACCTATAAAATGCTAGATGTGGTAGTTAAATATAAAGCTGCCTTAAATGACTATGTTAGTATAGATACCACCGGTTCATTATCGCGTCCCACCGAAGAGGAATGAGATGTCACTGATAAAATGAAAGATTTTTTGAAAGTTTTTTATGAATCAACTATGACTTTATTTGGTAATTATTATCTAAATTATCCAACTATTACACTTGCCTATGTTCACATAGTTAGTATCAGTGATCTTTTTTAACTATATAGTAATAAACCCGAATTTTCTACTATTTTACATAATATGCAATCTAAATTTAATAAATATTTTTCACCACTTCCTATACTTATTGGTTTTGGTATGTTAATTGACTCTCGATTTAAAGAATTTGGCCTTACAAGTGTTTTTATGTCTTTATATGGTGGTAACTTAAATGATGAGCACATGAACCACATGAATAAAAAAAATATATTATTTTGAATTTTTTTTTAATGAATATAGTGTAACATTTGTGAATAGTGGTACACTTAATCCCCCCTTAGCTTCTAGTGATATTGTTGGTAGTAGTAAAGGTAAATGTAAAATATCTATGCTAGCTTCAATTTTGAACAGAGGAGGTATTTCAATATCTAGGGGGTTAACTGAACTTCAGCAATATTACAATGCTCCAATGGTAAGTGTTGAAGATCCCGATTTTGATATTTTGGCCTGGTGGAAAGGATATGAAAGTAGGTTTCCAATTCTTTCCACCATGGCTCGTGATATACTAACAGTTCCTATGTCGATTGTAGCATCCGAATCTGCTTTTAGTACAGGTGGACGTGTCATTGATGAGCATAGGAGTTGTTTGGATGGAAAGACAGTGGAAGCCCTTATGTGTCTTCAAGATTGGTATGCCGCTGAAGCTAGAGATCAAAATATGAAAATAAATCCCCCAATGCCAGAATTTGAAGTTTTAGAAATTTAGATATTAAGATTGATGTATTTTTTTCATGTATTAAATATTCTAGTTTTTCATGTACAAAAACCTTTAATGGGTAGAATTGTGCAAATGATAAATAGGTGGGTAGGTGTCAACCTAATTGGGATGTACTCATTCTATAGTGATGCAATTTCTTTTCTATTCATAAATAAAATTATTCATTATTTAATTTTTATCCATTTTTATTTTGACTATACTTTTAATTCAAAAATATAATTTACAAAAAAATTAAATGAAGTTGTATTTTTTTTAATAGGGCCCAAGAAGCCCGCCCAAAACAGGCCCGCCCAATAGGCCCAATAAAGCCCGCCCATTAGGCCCAACAAAAGCCCGCCCAGAAGGCCCGCCTGCCCACAAAGCCCAACAAAAGCCCGCCCGCAAAGCCCGCCCAATAGGTGATGGGCTGGGCTGCGGGCAGCTACCCCTACACGAAGCCCGGCCCGGCCCGATAATTGCCCAAGTACGGGCTTGGGCCTACACTACCCAAGCCCGGCCCGAAAAAAAAAATTCGCGAGCCAAGCTCGGCCTGGCCCATGGACAGGCCTACACCTGGTAGTTGGTAGATCTTCCTTTAGGAAGTAAACCATTGGGGTGTAAATGGATTTTCAAGAGGAAAATAAAAACTGATGGGTCAATTGATAAGTACAAGGCTAGACTTATAGCTAAAGGTTACAAACAAAAGGAATGTCTTGATTACTTTGATACATATTCTCTTGTCACAAGAATAACATCTATCCGTATGCTCATAGTTATTGCAGTGTTGCATAATCTTGAGATACAGTAAATGGATGTGAAAACAGTTTTCCTAAATGGTGACTTAAATGAGGAAATTTATATGGACCAACTTGAAGGGTTCATTTATCCGGGATAAGAGAAGAAGGTGTGTAGACTTGTTAAATCACTTTATGGTTTAAAACAAGCACCAAAACAATGGCATGAGAAATTTGACAAGGTAATGATATTAAATGGTTTCACAATTAATTAATGTAATAAATGTGTCTATGTAAAAGACACCAATAATTGATATGTCATTGTTTGTCTGTATGTGGATGATATGCTTATTTTAGGTAGTAATAATAATATTATTACAACTACCAAGAAAATGTTGTCCAGTAAGTTTGACATGAAAGATCTGGGTGTTGCAGATGTTATACTAGGAATTAAAATTTTTAGAACATCTAGTTGACTTATATTATCTTAATTACTTTATATTGAGAAAATACTTGAGAAATTTGACAAAGATGAAAGCAGTATTGCTAGACACCAGTTGATGTAAATCTTCATTTGTCTAAAAATACTGGTCAAAGCATATCACAATTGGAATACTCTCGTATCATTAGCAGTCTAATGTATGTCATGAACTGCACTAGACCGGATATAGCATACTCAATTAGTAAATTGAGTAGATATATGAGTAATCCGGGAGTACACCAATGAAAGACAATTATCAGGGTTCTTAGATACCTAAGATATACCCTGAATTTTGGATTGTACTATATAAGATATCCAGTGTACTTGAAGGGTATAGTGATGCAAACTGAATATCTGATATGAAGGATACAAAATCTACAAGTGGTTATGTTTTTACACTTAGTGGTGCAGCTGTATCTTGGAAATCCTCTAAGCAAATGTGTATTGCCAGATCCACAATGAAATCTGAATTTATTACTTTAGATAAAGCAGGAAAAGAAGCTGAGTGGCTTCGCCAATTTCTAGAGGATATTTCAATATGGCCTAAACCTATATCAGCAATTTGTATACAATGCGATAGTCAATCTGCAATTGGTATGGCACAGAGTGACATGTATAATGGTAAGTCTAGACATATACGTCATAGACATAATACCGTTAGACAGTTGCTCTCAAATGAGATTATTTATATTGATTATATGAAATCAAAAGATAATTTAGCGGATCCACTTACTAAAAGTTTGACGAGAGAACAAGTAAATTGCACATCGAGGGGAATGAGACTAAAGCCTATGACACAAGAGTCACCTTAATGGCAACCCAACCTAGTTGACTGGAGATCCCAAGATCTAGATTCAAAGGGACAGCCGAATTATGTGTGATTCAAAAGAAGCACTAAGGAGATAAACTCTCCAACCTATTCCTATGATAACGTAGTGCTGCCTACAGAGTTTATTAGGGTAAGATATGCTTTTAATGACTCTTATACCTTGATAAATCCAAGTGGGATATTGCAGGATATTCCTAATAGGAGTCACCTATATGGGTGTGAAGGGGCCGCTTCTATGAGAATTTATAAATGCTGAATTCTCTAAAACACTCATGAAAATCATGAGTTGTTTAAGGTCAAAATGAACACAATCATGAGAACCAATTGTGTTGGGAAAGAGACTGTGTGAAATCTACTCGATCTGATTTATCATACAGCTGAATAGTTCAAGACATCACGTTCACTATTTAGCCGGTAAGTCCAATGGGCTTGCACTATGGAAGGTTCAAGGTCAAAAGCTACCTATCTTGATGCACGATCTTTCCAAAGATGTACTCTCTATATAGTGTGTCAGCATTATCATTTGCATACTAACAACCAATTTTCCATTCATGTGGGGGATTGTTGGACCAAAACAGTTTTTTAAGTGTAAAAACTGAATTTTTGGACGAATTTGAGCCTAAATTAAAGTGTGACCCGTTCGTTGTTTCAAGTAAACTTTTGTGGGTTCGTATTCTACTCCGTGAGGAGAATAATGTAGTATATTCACTTACTCAAATCGAATAAGAAATGAATGAGAAAATAGGCTCCAAAGTGACCCTCTTGAAATGTGGAAATAAAGGTTGTGCAATGTGGGATTTGACACAAATCCCACATTGGTTGAGGAAGAAATCCTACATAGACATATATAGGTCAAGTTTGCTCTATGAGATTGGGCTCCAAGGGGTACCATAGTTTTGTGAGCGGAGCGAGCGCCTACATGCCTTCGGTTCTACCACACCCGCGCGCGCGCGCGCGCCGCCAGCCAGCCACGCCACGACCCGGCCTGGCCTGGCTCGGGTACGGGTGTGGGTTGTTTTAGACTAAGCCCTATCTTTTCGAAGAAAATTCGTTTATTTAATTGGGCGAGAATTTCTAAACCAAAATTAAATTTCGGTACCTGTTTGTACTGGTTCAGAGGGTAATTTCTTTTCAATCCGAAATTTTGAGTTGTGTATGCTCATAGAGAACAGTTACACAAGTGGTGTCTACTGGCTTGCATTGGTCTTCTGGGTTATATCTTTTAGTATGGTGGTTGTCCGGAAAGTCACCAGAATGTCTATAAATACCCAAACTCTCATTACCATTCTGCATTCATTCATTCATTAGTCCATGCTCAGAGTTAAGCCAGACATTAGTGCATTGCATTTCGGCATTAAGGCAGTCTACATTTGGAGAGTACACAACACAATTTCTAGTTCGCTGGACGGGTAGATAGGAGTGTTACTTCTACTCATGGAAAGATCATTATATCCTACGAGGCAGACGTTTGATATTCCATAAGCACCGTATGTGGAGGCGAAATCTGTCTTAAGGACATAGTGTCAAACACTAGCCTTGATCTACATCAAGTTCAATAACAATTCATGTTCTGCAATCGGGTTAATATTTATATTGGTTTGACAAACAGTTACGTGTAACTGTTTTTATATTCTATGTAACTGTTTCGTACTTGATTGTTACTGTTTTGTGATACATTATATGTTTCAAATCAGAAATTTCAATAAATGATTTTACTATATTTGGAATACCACAAACAACAATTATTAGATATTATAAAAAGCTCTCCTTTTCATTTGAATAAGGAATAAGGTAAGGCTATGAAGCCCTTCTTTCAGTTGGTTTTGCCTTGACCCTTGGATAGGTTGGAGCTATGAAACTTACCTTATTTGTTATTAGAGAAAGGGTCAAGGGCTTTTTCATCTTACTGCTCGCTTTCTCGCTTCTGAGAGGCGAAGGGGACTTGACTTCCGATTGATTTCCAACCCCTTCGCTTCGCTCCAAGATTGGATTTCACCTATGATCAGATCAGTGGACAACCATAGTTGACTTTTTTCGTGGTGTTGTTAACGTTGTTGGGGCCTTGGATTACACCGCCAATGGGACTTATCGACTCTAAGGTAGATTTCTTCAAGGCGAGTCGTGGACTTAGGCTAGGATGCCCCCTTTAAAACTCCCCGCAACCCCCAAAAAATTCAATTAGAAATTGTTAAACAAAAGAATATTAAAGAACTACATAATTTTGAGAGATGGAAAGTGAAAATTAAAGTATTACCCATAGTACCTTTTGATTGGATCTAGTCTAGATGACATCAATGTCACTACCACCGCAACCAAATTTTGCATCAAATAACATGCACGAAAATCCATTTGTTTTCTCATCAAGGAACAAATTGAAGTAAAGTTGCTCTCATATCAGCAGCACAGAGTTCCATTACGATATTTCTCTCAATTTTCTGCTTTAAATCACCTCTGGGGAAACGTGAGAGAAGTATGTACGGGCGTTGGAGAATTTGAGACAGAGAGGAGGGGGAGACATGAATAATTGACAGTCGTTTTTCAGGGAGGTGAATGAGAGGAGAGTTAGAAGGTTGAGAAACGTGACCATTATCTATCAGTTTAAAAATATAGTTATCTTTATCTAGAGAGATAGATTAGATTATCCAACAAATTTTGAAAATACCAATATAAATAAGCCAAGTAAGTTTTTTTTAAATTAAGACGTCAAAAATTCAGAAAAAAAAGGAATTGAACTCTGGGGGCCTCTCCTTTTTTGAAGATACATTCACATATAGTATAGAGATTTCTTTATAAAACTCCAAAATTTTAGGGTTTTCTCAAATGAAAACTCTTTCTCTGTCTCTCACACACACACACAATAGATATGGATTAACATTAAATGAGGGAATGGGTTAGTGAAAATATTTATTTTGCTGTGAATAAAGGGAATGAGATTATGGGTTTCCTAATCCGGTTAGGCAATTGGAGCATTGTTTTGAAGGGTAGTGTAGTTATTTTTTTCACTAGTGAACTTCTTTTCAAAACAGTTTTCTTGATGAACTTAAACAGTAATAAGTCTAATTAAGTGTACTGACCTCCCAATGACTCATAAGAATGGTACACCATTAGGTCATTTCAAACCATTTTCAAGTCGATCAATACAAAGAACATTGAGAAAATTCAACAAAGTCAATACCAAATCGAAGATCAAAATTTGTGTTGATTTGACCCTTGTATTCACCAAATCTACTAAAATCATCACCAAATCAAAAATTGAGAAACTCGCTAACTTAGCCATCGTCTTTACCAAATCAACTGGGAATTAGAAATTTATACACATGAAAAGCACGTCAAAGAGAGTCAACATCACTTGGTAACCAAATCAACGATTGTAACTTTATAATTTTTGTGTAATTGTAACACAAAATTTGTTGTCTATAACAAATCAACACGTTTGTTATAAATTTTATAATCTTACCATTATAGTTCTAATTGGCTTACAAGTTATAGACTACTCCCATTATACAAAAACCTTGGCAATGCGGCTCTGCCTCTGGGGAAGACACACATATTGAATACTTATAACGTCAAAAAAATGTAACAATCTGTCTTTGTAATAAGCAATAAGAAAGTATTGGACGTCAATGCGCAAATCACATCTCCAATTAATAAAATTATACGAGAAGTGGACAAATTTTCCAACAATCATGTGATGTCACAAATCTCGGCGAAATGGTCTAAAACATCAAATCAAAAAATAATAATACTATTGACACCTAATTTAAGGACATTACATCAAATTAAATATCACAATTATGCCCTCGCCTCCACCAAAATTGTACAAGGACCCAATTAAATATGTGCCACCATATTTCTCTAAAATGAATAAACAGTAAAATAATTTCAAAGGGGTTCAATTCTATTTTGACTTCTAACTCCCCAAAAACTTTCTGATATTAAATTTCAAGGATATCACACACACACACACACACACGAGGTGTCTGCTTGCATTTTTGATGCGGCATCCGATTAACATATTCACTCCAATACAACAAAAGGGGGAAAACATCACTTTGATTGGAAAATGCACATGACCCATAACTTTATTTTTATAAAAAAAAATATATATATTACAGCAGCTACTCAGGTTACGTAATCAATTTCCTGCAATCTGAATGTACTCAGAAAGACGAGCAAACTGGAACTCGAATGTGAGATGATGTTGGTCTCCACGAGCTCCAACGTAGCCAAACCCCTACTAGCTCCAACAACGTTTCTCTTTTTTTTTCTTCACTTTTTTCTTGATGCTGTGTTCACATAAATAATAAGATAGTGAGAACTTGACACACATGCATGCACACAGACACAGAGAAACTCTAAGACGTAATCAACAAACTTACCCAGTCCGTCAGTGAAGGAGAACACCAAAAATTAGGTTTTGCAAGAAGTGAAATAGAATCATCAAAACTGCCTAATAATTATATGGGCAAACTTCACTTTGCCCCTTTGTGGTATACCTCAAATACACTTTACCTCCTTGTGTTTTATAAATGTCCACATACCCGTCACAAGCTTTGTGGACTAATATGCACCATTAACTCTGTTAACAGAAGTAATAAAAGGACCTTAATACCTTTTCATCACTTCTCCACTTCTCCTACTACTTCTTCTCAGTCACCTTCAACCTTCTTTGTCGCCATGACTGACCACGAAAAGCTTCAACACAATGGAGTGAAATCACTTAAAACTGCTCATTGAACTTCAACCCAATATTACCTGGATCATGGGTCGCTTTGGTACGTGATAGGGTACGGGTATGCAATACAACACTTCTTTAGGTATGCGGTACTATAGGGGTAAGATTAGCTGGTACGTTATTTTGGGTCGCAATTCGTTTTGAAACTCTTATGTATATTGTTTTCACCACTATACAACATTATATATCATAGAACATCCATAAAGACTAAGTCAATTACCATTTATCTTACATTTGAGCTCGATTTTTTATTATCTAAAACAATATATAATTATAAATCTATATACACGTAACTAAATAATATGTATTTACTATTTGTGATATGTGTACAATTTGAGATCGCACATTTTGGTTATCTAGATCGCGAGCCCACCCCTTTCGTGATCGATGTACCTAGATCGTGAGTCGTTAACAGTTTAGTGAATTCTGGTAACTACCTTCAATCCAAGTTTTTGACATTTCGGAAAATTCTTTTGAGAGTTTAGTTCCTATGGGCATATGCAATAACTCAGGCCAACTTTTGTCGATTGATTTCACAGTGAATTATTTCTATGGGAATTTACCATTAGGATTTGGGAATTGTAGTTTTCTGGTCAATTGAGCAGCAGTGAACTCCAATTTCTGATCAATTTCTGGTTAAGATAACAGGTTTTCTGGTCAATTGAGAGCAGCAGTGAACTCCAACTTCAATTTCAAATTCTTAAATCTTAAATCTCAATTTGTGTGACCTCCAATCTTTTTTCCCTTTTGCCCTAACCAATTTTATGCCATACCCAACAAAATTTAAAAAAATTACACAGAAGATAGCTGCAAGTACTTACTTCCTAAAAAGAATTTTAAAAAAACACCAGAGGACAAATATAAAAAGGAAGAAGATATGCATGTCAAACCAATCCAAAGAAATGATGAACACTCACCTAAAAGCTGGGACTATCTTTGATTTGGGAACTCCTGTTTTGCAGGGTCAAATTCTTTTAAATTGTTGACCACAGCTTGAACCCTGTTTGATAAATGTTTGCTGTGTTCCTCAACATCTTTCATAAAGGCAATTAATTGCTCTTGATACACTGCACATAACCTTTTCTTATTCCGCAGCTCGGCAGTTAGCTCCTGAATTTTTCTATCCTTCTCATCCTACACACAAAAACAGAAAGCCCATACTTGAGCAAATATTTGTCATCAAAACAAATGCTTATCCTAGTGATGATACAAATAGAAGACCTCAAGTACGTTATGTAAGCTTGCTGACATATAGGCCTGTCAAAATTCGACACGACACGATTAACCAGTACGAATTAAGTGGGTTTGGGTGAGATCTTAACGAGTTTGGGTGGTAAACGGGTTAACCCGTCAGACACGTTTAATAAACGGGTCAGTGTTATTTAAGGCGTAAAGCGAACCGAAGCGACCAAGGCTCCTAAAGCCTAGGCGAAAAGCGAGAAGCGAAGCGAAAAGCGAGAAGCGAAGCGAAGCGAAACGCTTTACCGAAGCGAAACGCTTTACGAAAGCGAAGCGAACAGTTAAAAAAAAAAGTAAATATTTTAGTTTAATTACTTCTAAACATCTAAGTTCTAATTTTATATATACTAAATATTTAAATGCAAGTAAAACCATAAACATTTAAATTAAAACAAACACTAATAATATCTCAAATCTTAATAACAGTCATAGCTTAAACATTTAAATTCAAACAAACACTAATAATATCCCAAATCCTAATATTTAAAAACATAAGACACATAATTCAAGCAATTAAAGAAACCATCTCAAGGACTTAGAAATCAATCTTCATCATTAAAGAAACCATCTTCTTCATTATCCTTAGATTCATATCCCTCTGTATCATCCTCCTCTGCCTCATCTGAAATTATGTCTTCCTCATCTATGAGTCCAGTGGTCGATCTTGTAAACCTTGGTGTTATCCTAGTAGAACGTGTTGATCTAGTCCATTGGCTACTTTCTTGAACACCAGAAGCTCGAGCAACTTCACCCCAAGTCAAAGTATCATCACCAAACACAAGTTCATTATCTTCATCTGTTTCTGCATCCATTCTCCCAATCAACCACTCATTGCTATCATCAATATCCTTCAAAGATATTGGATCAATTGTATCATAGCAATCATATCGACGTCTCAAAGCTCTATTATACTTAACAAACACCAAATTATTGCGACGGGATTGAGCTAGTCTATTTCTTTTTTTGGTGTGTATCTACAATAATTTATTAACAATACATTAAAATTTATAATAAGATAAAAAAAAATGTAATTGAAGAGGTTTGAGGATGATATTCACATGCTCAAACACACTCCAATTTCGCTCACAACCGGATGCACTACAAGGCTTATAACTTTTTTTGCAAAGCTTTGTAAATTTGGAGTTGCAGACCCGTATGCACTCCACCAATCAGCTATGAATAATGAATAACAATTAATTAACTAACATTTTTAAGCAATGATAATGAAATAGGTTTGTGGGATAACATAGATTACCTGGTGCCCTCGTTGATCTTTGTCTAACCGCCATGGGCAACTTAAAGAGGTTTTCACCTTTCATGTAAATACTCAACTCTTGACCAATTTGATCTTGTATCGCAGGATTTGGGACCAACCTTTCTAAACATTTATATAGGTCATTCATGCCTTCTTGATCTTTCTCAACCTCTGGATTGGAATAGAAAAACTCTGGGTTCAAAAAATAGTCAGCTGCATGCAAAGGCCGATGCAATTGAACTTTCCACCTTCGGTCAATGATTTCAAAGATGTGTTTGTACTTCTCTTCATTGCCATTAAAGTAATTAGCAATCGCTTCTTTAGCCCTGTCCATAGCTTCATAAAATGTACCCCATGGGAGGCTTCTTCTCACCATCAACCAATCGAAGCACACGAACAAGAGAGCCTGTAAGCTTAAGAGAGTAGACAACATTACTCCAAAATGAAGGCATTAAAATGATTTGTGTTGTCCTTTTGCCTTGTTGTTCTTTTGCCCATTTGCTTGTAGTCCATTCCTCTGAAGTGAACATTTTTCTCAAGTTACCTTTTTGTTGGTTGATCCTTGTTAGAGTAAGAAAAGCCGTAGCAAATCTAGTTTTTGCAGGCTTAATCAACTCCTTTGACTGGGTAAATCGTCTCATCATATTTAACAGAATTAGACGGTTATAAATATAACCATGTAATGCTATTCCTCTCTCAAATGTTCTCTTGAAGTTTGGCAACTTGAAGATATCTTCCAACATCAAGTTCAAGCAGTGGACTGCACATGGCATCCAATATAGGTTGGGTCGTTTTGCCTCCAAAAACTTTCCTATTAAACAAAGATTTTTTATCAACTAGTGTGCATAAAAAAATTCAATGTAACAAGTAGTTATCTTTCTTTTTCAAGAGGCTCATACCTACTGACACATTTGCTGCCGCACTGTCAATGACAATTTGGACCACATTAGCTTCACCAATACACTCCACAAAATTATCAAGCAATTCATACATTTTTTGCCCATCCTTTGAGTATGTAGAAGCGTCAACGGATTCAAAGAACATGTTCCCTTTTGGACAATTCACTAAGAAATTAATCAAGGTTCTCCCTCTCTTGTCAGTCCATCCATCGGCCATTAAGGAACATCCATATTTTGCCCAATCCTCTTGGTGATCTTTCATCAATGACTTGATATGCCCTACTTCTTTGTTGAGCAATGGGACCCGAATCTCATGGTAAGAAAGTGATTTCAAACCAAGACCATATTGTCCAATAGCATCAAGCATTGCTGCAAAACTTTCATAGTTCACAACATTTAAGGGAATTCCCGTGTCATACATCCATCGGGCAAATGCTGTGATGGCTCTTTCTCTCATTTTCTTTCTGAAAGGATCGTTGGCATCAATCTTCGTTTGTCTTCCCTTGGTCTTTCGATTTTGCACCACAACATTCGGATCAGGGGTGAAATATACATCCATAGGCCCTTTTTGTCTTGGTTTTTTTGGTCTGAATGTGGCTTGTGTAGAACCTTGACTAGAACTAGCCATGGATCTTTTACGATGCGCAACAATCTCTACAATATCATCTTCATCCTCCTCCAAGTCATTAGGCATCTCATCAAAGTCGGGAACCATATTCATTAGATTCTTCTCTTCTTTTTTTTTAGCCATGTATTCTCTAATCTCCTCCCTAACATGAGCAGGGCATTTTGGACAAGTAATAACACTCGTAGAATTCCCCACAAGGTGTTGCTTGACCCGGTAGTCACCTCCATTTGACTCTCTTCCACAAAAATTGCATTTGAACTTGTTTGGGTTTGGGGGATTTACCAAGTGTGATATTTTCATGCCGGATTTTTTTGTTCCCTTCGGACGATGATGTTATTTATTTGTTTATGAATGACATTATCACACTACAATCAAAGGAACAAAACAGTACAGGAAATAAGCAAAATCAGCACTATCAGCAAAAAATCAGCACTATTAGCAAACAATCAGCACATCAGCATTCAGCAAAATCAGCATTCAACAATACAGCACTATCAGCATTCAGCATCAGGATTATAAAAAAACACCATTAAAGAAGTGCTATACATTAGAAAATCAGCATTAAAGAATCATCAGCTGTACAAAAAAGCAGCATTAGAAAATCAGAATCATCAGCTATACAAACATTAAAGAAGCAGTAGAATTAAAGAATCAGAATCATCAACATTCATCATTAAAGAAGCAGAAGCAGAAAAAAAAGAAGAAAAAAAAAAAAAACAGAATCAGAACCAGAACCAGACAATCAGCAGAAGCAGGAAAAAAAAAACAGAATCAGAACCAGACAATCAACAGAAACAGGAAAAAAAAACAGAATTAGAACCAGAAAAAAGAAGAACCAGAGAAGAACCAGAAAAGAAGAAGAACCAGAGAGGAAGAAGAGAAACAGAAGAGAGAAGAAAAAGAGCAGACAAACCTGGACCAGCGAGGAAGGAGCAATAGCAACAGTCTTCGTCCCTGACCAACAAGGAAGGAGCAGCAACAGCCACCAGTCGATCGTCTCTAACCAGCGAGGAAGGAGCAACGAGGACCCAGCAGTCGATCGTCTCTGACCAGAGACGAAGGAGCAGCAGCAGTCGATCATCTGATCCTGCGCAAAATTAGAGTTTGGGTTTTATATTTATGGGATAAGGGGGTAATTGGGTGTATGGGCATCTTATAATTTTTTTTTCAATTGCCCCCAATCCAACGGTCCACAATAAAAATAAAACAATCCAACAGTCCACAATAAAAATAAAAGACTACATCGTCTTGCATAACTAAGGCGCTTGCTTTTTCGCCTTTCGCTTAATCTCAAGGCGCTCGCTTTTCTCGCTTTTTCCTCGCTTTAGTCACATTCGCTTCGCCTAGAGTCCTCAAGGCGACGTGACCTCGCTTCGCCTCGCTTCTCGCCTAGGCGAGCTTTTCAAAACACTGAAACGGGTCGTATTCGGATGAAACTTGTCAAACTGTTTATCACACGTTTACCCGTTTAAATAAATTTAATATAATAATAAATTAATAATTATTTTAAAAAATTAGCCAGAAAAAAAGTAAAAAAATCAATACAAAAAAGAAAAAAAGTAAAGTAGTTCAAAGACAAAGGAGGGAAGATGGGAGCAGTTCATGACAAAGACAAACCAACCCCTTTTGTTTTTGTCCCACATCGGCAAATGATGGGAGATGAGGAGGGTTGCCTTGCCTATAAAAGGCAGTGGCCTCTTGCCGTTTTTCTAGCCTTCAAATCTGATTTTTATGTGAAATTTGGCTAGAAATTCCTCTTTTTTAAGGTAAATACAATTGACAGTAAAAAAAGTGGTTTATTAAAATTTATTGATATAATTTTTTTAAAAATTAAACGGGTTAAACAAGTCGTGTTGTATTACCCGTTTATTAAACAGGTCGTGTTCGTGTTGAGATTTTTCACCCGTTTATTAAACGTGTCGTGTACGGGTTTACATATTTTTCACCCGTCACCCGTTTAACCCGACATATAACCGTTTAATCCGACACGTTTGACACCCCTACTGACATAGGTTGGCAGAATCAAAAGTCTAGTCTAGAGGAGTTGAAGGATTAGAAGAATAGACAAAATTCAGTTATGATACAATACAAATAAATAGAATTCAGTATCCTTTCATTTCTATGTATTTTCATTCATATTCTATACACATGCAGGAACACAAACAAGCACACATGAATGCAGAAAACACATGTATCAATGCATACTGTATCTGCATTGGTTTTATTAAGATACATATGTGTGCATCTATGTGCCCTTATTTATCTTTGAACACATTCGTACGTCTATAAACTATATTGGGACAAAGTCTTTGGCCTCACCATGAAGGAAGTTGTATCGTCATATTGTCTGAGACTACAGAGATACAACCATACCCACAAATGACTTCACAAATTCTTTGTAGACCATGAAAGAACAAGTAATAGGAAGACAATATAACCATGTAAAACTCGTCATCTAACATGAACAGTTTAAATGGTCAACAGAAGTGCAACAACAACCAACCAACCACCAGGCTGATGCGGCTGTGTTCTATAATATGACACATCATTAACGATAAATAAATTACACAAAGCTCATGTGCACTAAAGAGACATCAATCATCATAACCCATCACTTCTTCAGCTTCACCAATGCAGAACCTGCAAAAATTTTCCTAATAAGATTTAGCCCAATTTCTTCGACTTAAAGGCTCAAGAATTGTTTTTGAAAGACTTCACAGTGTTCCTAGAGACAAAAACTGAAGTTTATGGCCCGAAATGGACTTTCCGGATTGAGAAGACTTCTTTTTGCAGTTTGTCATGGGTTGTCTTATCTTTGCCCTCACTAAGACTAACCTATATTGTCATAAACCCAAAATTCAGGGGATGTTTAGTAAATTGCCACAATTTTTGATTAATCACCTTCTCACTCGACGTAAGTGCAAGTATTTGAGATTTCGTTTCCTTCAATCTAAACATAAATTTTTGTCATTGTCAGCATATGGTCATGAACAATCTCAATTTTCCTCCTAAAACCTCAAAAATACTATTTCTCTGAATGTACTTTTGTGTTGCCCCCCCCCCCCCCCCCCCCCCCCCCACCAAAAAAAAAAAAACTCAAAAAAGAAAAAATACATTTGGTCTCTTTCACTCAACTCAACAAAGTGGCACCTTGTGAGAACATTCATCTATACCTTTTTTTCATAATTACATCATAACAAAATTTAAACTGTGAATTCTCTAAAACCCTACCCTTCCCCCTCCATCCCAATTGTTGCACTATTTTCACCTGCCACAGTCGCCAGCATGAGAAGCACAAATCCTATCAATGGTGCCATTGAAGGATACCAGAGTTATCACTTACAACAAGGATTAGCCCAAAATTTCCTCTCAGCCCCTAAATCTCAACCGCATCTCCCTACCTCTCTCATTTAAAACCCCTCACTTCAGAAAAGTTCTTCCGTACTTCAAGGGGACCACAGACATGAGACTGCATAAATACTTTTCCTAAAGCCTAGTCTAGGGCCACATCTCTTGCTAATTATATGCCATATATCTTTTCCAACTCAAGATGCAGAAGGGCATAATTTTGTGTTCTGAGTCTTCTGACTTCAATGGAATCTACAAGGTTGGGTCATGGGCACAAAAATATCAGGTAAAGGATAAAAGCAAAGAGCCCAAATCAGTTTATATACAAGCTTGCAAGAGGTTCCACTTCCACAGAGGAAAATGTCACCATCCAAATCTGCTTCATAAAATATAGGAATAACTACAGAAAGCCTTCCTGTACTTATGGACAGTAACAGATATCTCCTTGTACTTCAAACTTTTGCACCAAATCTCCCCAAACTTGTAACCAAAGTGCAAAAGTGACGAATTCTGCCTGTTCTCATTATGAGTGTGATGTGAACTGTTAGTAGAATAATTAACTACCGTAAATAAGAAAAGTTTACCCTTGACCAAATTTACACAAAAAAAAAAACCCATGATCAAACTGTGAGACATCCCCATGCCCACACGCGCAGTCCTTCATTCATTCCCACTATGTCCGCCTCTCTATTTGTCTCACTCTGTCAACATCTTTCTCTCACACACACACACGTGAAGACACAAACTTTGATTGACACGCTAATATCTCTCTACTTGGAAAATGGCTTTGGAGATTCCCCATTGAGCATAATAGCTTTTGTCATTTTGTGATCAAGAGTAAATATGGGATTCATTCTAATGTGAGTGAGAGAGAATGTTCTCATTGTCCCTGGAAATTCATTTCACAAGGTTTATATCCTTTTTCTAGAAATGTGGCATATGTTGTTGGTAATGAAGAAAAAATCCGGTTTTGGGAAGATGTTTGGAGGGGTGAGTCATCTTTTGCATCCATGTTTCCTCAGTTATATCAGTTATCTAGATCTCATAATTCAACCATTGCTAGCATGATCTCATCCCATTTCTCCTCTATAATTTGGAACTTTAACTTCCTCATAAACTTGAATGATAGAGAACTTATTGAATTGTCCTCTTTTTTGGGTTTTCTCTACAATGTCGTTTTTACTCACTCTGTGAATAAAAGAAGGTGGGACTTTTTGTTCTTCGTGTGAGTATTCTTGCAAATTGTTCTTTGAATCCTTGATTGATAAGTCAACTCTTCCATTCTTTGAACCCTCATCTTCCATTTGGACAAGTAAGGCATTCTGCATGGTTGATTGCACGTAAGAAACTTAATGCTAATGAAATGCTACAAAAAAAGAAGGCCGTCATTTTCTCTTCAAACGCAATGGTGTATCATTTGTAAGAAAGAAGAGGAATGTATGGATTTTGTTTCAAATTTGTGGAATAAGCTCTTTGGTATTGGTGGGCTTCCTTGGGTGTTTACAAGAAGTTGTGACTTTTTTTTTATTACAAATTTTGATGGCTTGGGTCCCTATTCCAAAGCAAAGACTTTATGGAGATGTGCGGTGTTGGTTTTGTTGTGGTTAGTATGGTGGGAAAGAAATGAGTGAATTTTTGAAGATAAGGAGGCTCCTTGGGAAGATTTGTGGGAAAGAATCTCTTTTATGACATCTCTTTAGGTGTCTACGTACAAGGACTTCCAAGGGATTCCACTACTTGTAATTGAAGATCTTTGGGCTCGAGTGTGTGATTAAAGCTACCACACAATTCCCTCACTTTTTTTATCTTTTACTTTATTTTTTTGTGTTTCTAGCCTGTTAGGCTTTCTTTTTTCTTCTTTATTCTTTCTTCATGTATCTATTGAAGACTCATTGTCCTCCCATATACTTCTTTATAATATTTTCTCGTTTACTATCAGAAAAAAAAAAAAAAAAAGTTCATAGACATGCAGGCTAATAAGGATGAGGATAGATTCTTAGATTGAGATTTGACTCATTGTTTCAGCAAAGCAGTATTATTTAAGGTGCAAGGAGCATCGAAGTGCTAAGGTCCCCTAGGGCCTAGGCACAAAGCACGAGGCAAGGCAAGGTGTGGACTTCATCGAAGTAAGACTCATGTTGCAAATAACAAGCAAATGTTTTAAATCCGCAAATTACTCAACACAGGCAAGGCCATAACTCATAAAAGTTCCAAGTCAACAAAAGAAGATCAAGGATATTGAAAACAACAGTACATAAACAATCCAAAAATCATACCATATCTCCTTTATTACTTTTGGTTGCCATCTATGTCCCTAATTAATCAATTAAACAATTTCATAAATGAAATATTTAATGAATTACTAGCAAACAATCACAAGCAATCTACCAGTTAAGCAACCTAAGGATCCAATTCCAATCAAATAGACAATTAAACAAATTAAGCAATTAAGTAAAGGAATCCGATCAAACATGGTAATACAAAATTAAAAATATTACGATAAAGATTACAAAATCAGAAAAATAACAAAATACCATAGTTAAAATTTGATATTTAAACATGTAACTCTAATCTGGCAAAAATACTATCAAATTCAATAGATCCAACAGCCCAAACAACCATTGAAGGAAAAATACATTTGGGCCTGCCTTGCCTCTGGCTCATTGAGATGCTTTAGGTGCATCTCATCTTGCCTTGCGCCTAGGTGCATTTTTCAAGGCACTGTTATCACGAACAAGGGGCTTTTATCTAGATTGAGTTGTGTATCGGTTTCGCTGAAGTCTCTGGAACTTGCCAAGTACATTGATGCAATTGATATTAAGAAATCTCACATTAGTGGGTGTGGCCTATTTGCGTAAAAAAACATTGACAATGGGAACTTCTTGTTGATCCACTCACTATGTTTATATGTATGTAATTCACACACCTCTCATCTCCCTTCATTGAATCTCGAAAACCTATTTTATTTACCAACTGAAAATCCTCTTTTGATGTCCCAAATACTCACAAAACTTGAGTAAAAGAAGAGTTGAAGAAAATCGTGGATTGTAGCTGCGTGTGTTAGACTAGTTGAGGCACTATAAGATTCAGGTTTCTGCTTATGAAACTACACTATTAGATTCTTCTCTCATGCTAATTTGGTTTAGGTGTAATTTTCTGGATAATGAACTAATCGTGGAGAAATAATTACCAATGAGTTATTGATGATTTGCTGGGTAATTGAGATGAAAATTCTCTCTCTCTCTCTCACACACACACAATTGGAAGAGTTCTAAGGTTTTGCTAATGAAGATGTGCTTGACGCATGGGTGGGGTGGAAACTAGGCATTTTTTACGTCCATTTGCCATATACGCCACCCACAAGGAGTAAGAGGAGGCAGTGGTGTTTGTTATTGTCTGAACAGGGATGGGACGTGGGAGTGGGGGTGATGAAGGCCACGGGGTGGGAGTGGGGGTGATTGGTAGAGAGAGAATTACGAAAAAAAAAAAACTTTGAAATATTACAATAGGTTAAAAAAAATGAAATGAAATAATGATACTTTCGTGGAATCTGTGAGAGACGTCTATGTTTGCACAATGAAATGTTCTTTTTTCACATGAAGAATGAATAAAGTATTTAGACAGCCATAACATATCATCACATTTTAACCATATCTTAATAAACATAAAAGTAGAAAGATCATTCCAGAAACATTTCTGTGGGTAGATGACCAGCTCATAGATCCAAATTCTTGAAAACAAGAAAATTACAGAGACCCGTGATTAACCATGCCAAAGCAATAAAACGATTAAATAGAAAATTCTTAAGAAATAATGGAGATTCCATGATAAAGACCAAGTTCTCAGAATCAGTTCAAATAACCAACCACTTCAAAATAATCAATTGAAATAACATTGTATGCTTATGCTATATCCAAAGACTAACCTAGACTATCCATCATATATCTCATCAGCAGAGTAAAAGAAATAGCAACAGGCTCTCTATTTTACTTATTTTATCCAAGAGCACCTTATCAATTATCAAGATGAGCCTATAATTCACATCGTTTGGAGAGGCTCACGGGGCAAGACCCATCGCAGACCACAAACAAAAGCCTTTACTAAACTAAGAAAGGTGGCCTCAAAAAAGCATTTCAAAAGACTTGACCCCAGAAGAGCTGACCCAAGCAAGGGCATTTCAATAGTTGGTCTGTCAAGACCAGTTGAGGACTTTCCCAATACTCTTTTTGACCTCAGCTCCGCAACAAACACTAATACAAAGAAGGAGAGCAGACTGGTGGAGGAGAAGAGGAAGAAAGTCAAGGATTCATTCACAGATGAGCCCTTGCCTATACCAGAGAGACTTGTGTGATCGATAGAGACAACAATGCCACGGGAAGAGACCCATTCTTTATAAGAGAACGGGAATACGGAATGAACCGATACACTCGTTTTGGATCGCTAGATAGAGACAAAAGAGCAACTACAGTAGCGATAGATTCCTCCACTCTCTTGTTCTGTTAATACCTCTCGATTCGAAAGCAATCAATTGAGCAGCTAGCGGCCCCGCGCCTTTCCTTAAAACCTCACTAGTGATGTTCTTTTCCTAAATCGGTCGAGTCAAGCTTCTTCTTTCCTCCTTGTTTTTTGCAATAAAACACCAGGATTAAGTAAATCAAGCAATAGCGTAACAACTCTTGCCCTTAGATTGAAATGAAAGACCGTAACGTAAGAAAAGTATTGAGCAGCTTATGTATGGGTCGGTCTCGTCTTAGTTGAGGCCGATAGGATACGCTATTGGCCCTTGTTTATCTCGTTTATTTCAATAAAACACCCCGGATACGAGAACACCCAAAATGGGAGTAATCAAGAATGCATTATTAACTTAATCCATGATTAAGTTTGGTCCTAGAATTTGTGATGAAGACAGTCATCCAAGGAACATATGTATGTAAAGTATCAAGTCCCCACTACACCTATCAAGTCAGCATTTCACCATTTTATTGTTTTACATTCTGTCAGGACAAAAATATATGGCAATCATACCCATGCTGAGTTCAGAGTAACTGTATCCTTCCCATTAATGAACATGTATTGACATTGTGTTATGGAGAGAAAAACAAGATACAACCATAAAGATTGTTGACACACCACTGAAACAAAATTATGAACGGAGCCCAAGGAATTCTTAAGTTCCAAGTATTAGCTACATACTGCAGGAGTTTTGTATAAGTAAGAATTAAAAAGAAAATTGCATGAAAAAAGTTTTGGCAAAGGCATAATAGATCTGCAAGATTAATGATATAGAAGAAGCTAGAAAATATTTGACACATATATTGTAAGCACAGAAACATACAGAAAAAGGAGAGTGCAGAACCAGAGAAAATAATCCCTAAATTCACAGCAGAGACAAAAGTGAATAAACCCACTAAAGTTATTTACATTTTATCTAACTGTAGAAGTTAACAAAGTGAAAGATGAAAAACATACCCCAGTTCAAAATCATGTAAATTGAAGAACTCACCATGGTGTGACGAACTTCCCTGGTCGAAAGTACAAGTGGATGATTATGTTCTTTCACAAATCTTGTGACGAGCCATTTTCCTGATTTGTCAGACTTTATTCGAATCATAGCCTTACATCCTTCCCTTGTGCTAAGTCGTGGTTTCCTAACCTGCCCAAATTTACCTCGTATACTGACACAATAACCCTCTTTATTGCATCCAAGTCGCCGGGCAAGAATCCTCTTGTCAACTTCTGATCGGCGGCATGACATTACCCGCATGACAAATCCTACCCGCCTAGCATATTCATCGTAGAATACCATGGCAGCATCTTCAGAGTCAAACTCCATGCCCTCTTGCGGTTCTAGAACTGAGTCTCCCTCTCGTTCAACCGACTCCCCTCCAGAATTCTCTACTGTTCTAACCATCTCATCCAAATCCACTGCCAAATAATGTCATGAAACACATTAAAATCTTTTTTTTTTTTACCATGAGAATGAACTCAATTATCAGGGAAAGAAAGAGAATAGCAGGATTACTTCGCTACGCTGCCAAATAAAGAAAGAAAAGGACAGGAAAGGAAAAAGAGTTTTAGACAGTTGGGGAAAGAAAATGAAATGGAAAAAGGGTCCGAATAAAAGAGACAGCAAAAAATCTATATCTATACTACTTTAAAAAGCCTTACAAATATTTTTTTCCAATTTTATCCTTTAACATGACAACTATATCATCCATGTCCTCCAGTTAATTCCTTCCCATTAATCTCCCTTACGGTTAATGTCTCCCTCTATTCCTACTTTTTCTCCCTCTTCTATCTCTTCCTCTCCCTATTTGCTCTCTCAAATTTACAGACCTACTATTTACTTTTCTCGGCCGTTGCACTCTCTCCCTCTTTTTTCTATCTCTCTCTCTTGCAAATTTACGGCCCGTTCTCTTCATCTTCCCCTCTTCGTCTCTCTCTCTCTCTTTTCTCCCCTCCGTTTTCACAAATCAGAGAAGAGCACACTGCCCCCCTTCACTGTCCCCCTCTCAGTCTCTCTTTCCCCAAATTTATTTAATTATATGTATTCAGTAACAAAAATCTCTTACCCACTATAGATTCAATTAGGCATCCATTTTCTCTTTCTTTTAATTCTTTGGTTGTGGATGTACACATCTCCATAATATTAACAGCAATGGAACTTGGCATTGGCATTGGTTTTTACAGGTTGCTTTCAGGACGAAGGTTTTTCACCCCAATATTAACAGCAATGGAGGTAATTATTAAGGTTTCTTATTAGTTTTTTTTTATTGTCCCCACCGTAGGTATAAATCTTGAAGGTTTACTTGTTGTGCAACACAGAAAGAGAGGATCTCTTTTTTCATGTAATTGGAATTTTAAGGTTCTTAGGAATGGAATTTGGGTCTTCTATTCAGAAAAGGAAAAACAATTTTGGTCTTTTTATTACTTTGTTGGGTGAGATTATATTTACTCGGTTATTAGATTTTATAGGGTTTGTATAAAGATTAACAATAGATCTCGGTCGAGTGAAATGGAAAATTTTCCTAAAGTAGTATTTGAAGAGACTTAGATACTCTCTCTCTATTTTTTTTTCCGCATGGGGTGGCAGCACGTATGTGCTCTTTCTTGTTTCTCTAAATGTTAATTTCTTCCTTGTGAGCGAGGGGTATCTATGTAGATTCAGTTCGAATGTTAAAAGATGGGCCTATGACGAATCATATTGGTGTTGCGTGTTGAAATGATGAATGTTCTTTTCTTTTGGATGTATGAAAGGTGATGCTGTGTAATTGCTTATGGTATATCCCTTGAATTCTCTTTTTTGCTTATAAGATCCTACTTACCAGGAAAAGTGTTCTTGTTAGGTCTTATCGACAACTTTATAGTAGGCCTTTTTTGTTAGCTCCTTTTGTATATGGCTCGTATATACGGGTAGTGTCTTTAATTAACATTCTTTTAATGTTATTATATTTTTATGAACATTTGGAGTTTGAATATTCATATGGTTTAGGTTACCCTCACTACAAAACATGTCTGGCTCCACCCCTATCTTGTTGTATGGTGGCAGGCATCTTTGTTTACTATATACAAAAGTTTTATGGGAGTTTGGTTGTTGCTATTGAAAGTGTTGAAGACACCAATCAAGTAATAAGAGTAGAAGTTCAAGGTGATCAAAATGTACATGAAGATAGAAGGAAGTTGGGTATGAATGAATACATTGTGTAATGTAAAGAAGTTCAAGTCTTGAAGAATTTCAACTCACATTAAAACCATGGCTCATGCAAGGTTAGCAGCCATGCAATTGCTTCATTTAAATTTTTATGGAGTGTGAGCATAATATTTGTGATTATCTTGATCTTCCTTGTTCCTTTGGAGTGAGGACAATACTCGCGATGACCATTTGGAAGAATTGGTTTATGTATATGCATGGGCAAGTGGCTATGGATGTATGCAAGTTATTATACTCCGTTTGTGATTCCAATCTTCTTATTGATGCAGGGAGCCGCGTGGCTTTGGTTTTGTGCAATATGTAGAGCCTACTGATGCTGCTGAAGGCAAATACTAGATGGATGGTCAGATTCTTCTAGGACAAGAGCTGTCTGTTGTATTTGTTGAGGAAAATTGAAAGAAGCCTTCTAAGATGAGAGCAAGAGGCCATGTAAGGTAAACTTATTGGTGCATAGTTTTTATTTGTTTATTTTTCCATAGCAATTTGCATAACATTTTTTCATTTGATAATTCAAAACCATTATTCAATTGCATAAACATTCAGATAGAGCAATATTCTCTTGTACTCTTCTGCATAAATAACAACTCTGCAGTGCGCATAGAATATCTTGCTTGGGGTTTGTAATTTGTGAATACTGTTATTGTCAGTGGTCGATCATATGACCGAAGGCGGTCCCCATGTTGTTTTTCTAGATCACCACGGTATGCTCGACCTTACTCCCGAAGCCCAGATTATTATTCCCCACCCCACCCCCAAGGCGAAGGCGTTACTCAAGGTATGCAATTATGTGCACTTTCTTGTTATCTGATATTGATAAGATTGTCAGACAAGAAAGATCCCTATGTTCACTAATGTGAGTTAATCTTTGAAACAGATCAATTTCGCCACGTGAGCGAAGGTACAGAGATAAGTCTTACTCCAGTCCCCCTATGGCTCTAGGAGCCGAAGCCAAAGCATTGATTAGGAGCAGGAGCATCGAGCATTACTAGGTATGACCACTGTAGATAAAGGTCTTGCTTGGATTTGAGTGCCCCAACGACAAAACTCATGCTTGGAAGAATCGCCACTAGGTCATGGGCAAACTGTTTCTCTACCATATTTTATGATTTAGATAAGAAGTTATCCATTTGCAAGTGGTTCCTGAGGTACTTAAGTAGCTCCATTTCTTTCTAGACTGAGACTGGTTGTTATATTTGGTATTTTTTTTTTATTTTCTTTCATTGAACTTACATTATTTAACGTTTGTCTCATTTATTTTGCATTGATAGTTCTCAACTTATGAAGATGGTTAGATTTTAATTTTTAATAGTTCATTAGCTTTTCCTACACTCCATTAATGTAGAAACTTCGGGAAGCAGCTGAAGATCATGGTAAAAATGGTTCCACGGTTTTAAATTTGGTAAATAGTACTACTACAACACTTGTTGCTCCGAGCGCCAATGTGATCATGTCAGTTGCTAGCAAATTGTTATTGTACTATATTATGGTATTTTCCCTATATGTTTCTGGTCTTATATCTTTTGAATCATGTTTTTTTGATTTCCATGAATATTTGTTTTGAGTAGTTCCATGTTGAAAACGATAAGTATGAAATCTCAACATAGTTCCATGTAATTTGACTACAGGACCTTTTGAAAATTATGAAGATCATGGTAGCAATATGAGGAATTTTATAGTCCCCTTCATATTAAAGAGGAATTGACCGTAGAAATCTATAGGTTGCAGTTGCATACCTATTGTTGCACTATGGAGGCATTGCATTCATTAAAACTCTTAACTTCAAAACAAGAAACATTTGTGGAAAACTTTTGGATTTCGCTCCATATATCAAATGATGAGCATTTTATGGGCTAAAGAACTTGATATTTACCCCTACTAGCATTCCTTATTAGTTGACAAAAAAACCTTTTTTTTTAACCCTTTTTTTGATTCCATTTTACTCCTATGTGAGCATGATTTGTTTTGCCTATGTTTAATGGCTTTACATATGTTAAGGAGCAGGATATTGCTACTATTTTGGTTATAAACTTGCAGTTGGCAAGGTCTAAATTGTCGTATTACAAACTTCTATAAAGCAATGAATAATTTTGCACTCATCTTTTTGTATGTTATAGTTTTCTTGAATGTTTTGCCTTTTTTGTGGCTTAATACATTCCGTCAAAACCTTTAGTTTGAATTTTCAGCTATTGATGCACCTGGAGGATTTCGCTTTGAATGGTAGTCCGTCTTTTGGGACATCTTCACTGCTAGGACAAATGAGAAACATTTTGAGGCTACTGCAGCTTTCATAGAGGTCCCTCTAAGCTTCAAATTTTTTGGGCTATTAGTGGATTAGTGTCTTATATGGGGACTTTTCTCCCCCCCCCCCCCTTCCTTTCTTAGTGAGATGAGGTTAATCTATTGCAACTTTCTTTTGGATTTTATAATTTACTATTAGACACATCAAGTAAATGCAAGGGAGCATCAACAACAGCTGCAAATGCAGCAATTGCAACTTATGCGGCAACGCAATACTCAGTTGCAAAAAAGGATCCTAATCATCCTTCACTTGGTGGTCCTATGAATGCTATAAACTCTGAAGGAATGATGGGGCAGCCATCAGCCAGTGTATTGGCCATGAAAATGTACGAGGAGCGTATGAAACATCCTCATTCAATGGATTCAGAGACATCTCCAATTCTAATGGATGCCAATAGGATGACCCTTCTCAAGTCAGCAACTAATCATCAAGGGTAACAGCTATAGAACTTTTTTGTTTTCCTGAGATCAAATAAATCACGGCCAGTCAACCTATTATGATTGCATCATTGGTTACCCTTCCACACTTTCTCATAATTTGTCTGATCATATTTAGATTGGTTGATTAAACTTTGCTAATAACCTCTTAGAGCAAGTGTATTGTTTCCTCATTTTTGCACATATAGAACAGGGTGATTAAGAAGTTGATTTTCCCAATTGATGTTATGGTTTTGTTACATGCTATGAAAATTCTAGAAATATGAACCTTTGTGGAGATAGATATAAATAGTATCTTTTTGCCTTGGTTGATCATTTTAATAATACAACTGCTTGTAATGTGCAATTTAGGAATTTCTTTGGTTTCATACGTTGTTTTTCTCCAAGGGGAATCATTTCATGTGGGTTCTTAGTTGTGTGGGTATAATATTCGAGTCGTGTTACATTTTTGGCTTTCATTGTTGCTAGGAACTGTTGGAGAAATTGGTTGGCATAGTCAGGGCGATCACTGGTTTGTGTGAAGTATCAAATATGGCAATATAGCAATGCAACTTTTAAAATTTTTTCTTGCCATTGTTCTTATTCGCAGAAAATCTGGACTTCATTCAAGAGCTGTTGTGGAATATTCTTACAGCAGACTCCATGGTTTCTATGGGTACAATAGCAGACTAACAAATGGAAGGACAAGTCTTTGAAAAAGTTTCAAACATTGTGCTTACGATTGCCGTCTGTAAAAGTTCCAAATACTTCAAGAAATCAAAAAATGGCATTGATTTGGAACCTATCAATCCATTGATAATACAATACTAATATAATTATTGATTTCCGCTGGTTAATGAGTTTGGACAAGTGTTTCTGTAGTGGACGAGTAGCCTTCTTCACCCCCCCCCCCCCCCCTCAGTAAGTGGACGAATAGCCTTGTTACTATTTGGTTTGTAGGCAAATGTTTTTTGGTCAATAAGTGCATTGGACTTTGTTGTCTTGTACTTGTTTAATGGGATTTTGACAAATTTTCAGTTACAATGCCAATTCTTCCTGTCAACAAAAATAAAAACATCAACACCAACTCAGGCTCCAGCCCTAACTTCAGCTTTAGATTCAACTTATAGGCCAGCTTGACAAGCTACCCTTCCTCTTGATCTGAGGTGCGAAGAGAAAGATAAATTATATTTATGAAGAAAAAAAAAACTACTAAAATCTCTAATATGAATTGTTATAGACCACAATTAAAACGGTTCACATGCAACGCACGTGTGCATTAACTAGTTGAAAAAGAAATTAACACATGAAAAAAATTTAACTCCGTCTCCTCCGAAAAAATTCCATGTTTATCTCTCCTTACAAGAAAAATAGGACTTAAAAGCAGTGTTTTTAAACCCGGCCCGGCGGGTCAACCCGGTGAACCTAGTCGGGCCGGTTCTAATTAAAAACCGTTTATGTATATAACCCGGGGTCAACCCGTTGAACCAGTCAAAAATCGGTGAATCCGTGAGAACTGGCCGAGTTAGACAAACCGGACGATTTGATTTCATTATTATAAATGTTAGATTTTTTTTCCCTTTTGTATTTTCTCCTTTTGTTTGTTGCCCTAAAATTCTAAATCGATCCAGACTTCCCAGTTCGCACAACCTCGCCTCCACCACCAACGAACGACAGCGATCAACGACTCCAAAGTGCAGTCTAGCGACCAGCGATCCAGAGCAGTCCAACGACCAGTAGAGACTCCAGTCCAGTGCAGCAGCGATCCAGTGAGCACCACAGCAGGCAGTCGACTCCAGTCCCCAGTCCACAGTCCACCAACAGCGACTCCAGTCATAAACCACAGTGAAGTGAGTTTCCCCCTCTCTCTCTCTCTCTCGGTCTCCCCCTTTTTCTCTATCTCAGTCCAATTCCTCTCTCTCTCAATTTGGGTTTTTTATTTTGCAATTAGATGAGGTAGATTCTTTGATCAATGGAATGAGGGTTGTTCATGTGTTTGCTTGATCGAAAAATTGGAAGCTTTGTTGTTGTTGGGTGCAGAAAAAAACTTAAGGCTGTGGACTTTCTGGGTTTTCAACATAAGTTGTTTTGGTGCAGTGAAAATGAAATGGGTTGTTTTGGCAGTGGACTTGATCGAAAAATGAAACGGTTTTCGTGCAGTGAAAATAAAATAGGTTGTTTTGGCAGTGGACTTGATCGAAAAATGAAACGGTTTTCGTGCAGTGAAAATAAAATGGGTTGTTTTGGCAGTGGACTTGATCGAAAAATGAAACGGTGAAAATGAAATGAGTTGTTTTGGTGCAGTGAAAATGAAACGATTGTTTTGGTGCAGTGAAAATGAAATGGGTTGTTTAAGGCAGTGAAAATGAAATGGGTTGTTTTGGTGCAATTGGAGCTCAAGTTTGATTTGAGTTTTGTTATGTCGAAAACCCATTTGAGATGCGTATTTATTTGTGGATTGTGATATTATCAAATTTCTCTGAATGTATCTATTCATTTGTTTTATAGGTGCTATAGATATACATCGCCAATTTGTTCTTAAATTTCTTGTGAAATCTATGTTATTATTGTTGTCCATATGTTTGCTTGGATACATTGAAATTGAATACATTGAAATTGGATACATGTTTGATGATTTTTCTCTATTTAACTTTACATGTTTGATGTTATTTTTGTAATTATTGTGATTTTTTTGCCTATTTATTATTATTTATAATTATTTTTTAATTTTTTATTATATTACCGGTCTGACCAGTGACTCAACGGTTGAACCAATGACTCATTGACCCGGTCCCTTCACTAGGTTGATGTCCGAGCCGGGTTTTAAAACTATGCTTAAAAGTTTCAACAACAATTCTCATTTTTCAAGAAAAGTTTCTATTCCTCATGGGATTCACCACAATTTAAGGATGATAAATCATTCATTTTTTAATTCATTTTCCTTTCCTCGCTAAAATCTAATATCTAAGAGCATCTTTTACCGATGATCTAAAAGACACAAAATTTTCAAATTTTAACTATTTAATCCAAAAATTCAATTCTAACAGATTATCTTCAAAACATCTAAAATAATATTTTGTTACAGTGATACTCTATATTTAAAGTATCATTGTAGCGATATGTAAAAAAAAATTATAATATTTTTTCTCTCTTTCTCTCCTTTCTTCCGTTCTCTCTCTCTTTCTCCCTTTCACTATTCTCAAAAAAAATAATACAAAAGGAATGGGAAATAATATTTAAAATGAGTATTTAAAAATATAGAAAATTTGTTGGAGTGTGTATTGAAAAAGTAAGTAGCTAAAATAGAAAATATTATTTTTTGAGTAACTAAAATAGCTTTTATTGTTGGAGATGCTCTAACAGCAACTCCAACCTATCTCAGCAAAATAGTTAGTCAAAATATATTTAAATATTATATTCACTACTTTAATTAGTCACTTTTTCAAATTCACTATAACCACTCTCTCTATTTTAGTTAACTATTTCAACTAACTTTAACTAACTTTCAATAATATAATTCAAAAATGTCACGTGGCCTAACACTTAAGCGCTATAATGATGACGGGGCATGATGACGTGTTGTGCCACATCATCAAAATTTCAAATTTTAAATTTTACAACGGTTATATTTTTTAAAATATATAAATAGGACATCTCCCTTCTCATTGTTATATATCTCAAATTTATTTTACTAGCATTGCACTCATACATTGTTTTTTTGTTATGGCTCGTGATGGTAAATTGAAGATGATTCCGACTCTGATGATGAGCTGGAGATGTTAGCGGTTGCTACTATGGCAATAGAGAAACTCAATACCGAGAATAGCTCCACAATACGTTGTAGTTCTATTCAAGGTCATTCTAGTATTTTTCGCAATGGAGTTGATGGCATTAGAGACTTTATCAAGATTATTTTGCTGAATCGGCTACCTACCACCCAAATTTATTTCGGAGGAGGTTTCAAATGAATCGATCTCTTTTCGTTCGTATTCTATCAATGATGGAAGCTTATGATCTATATTTTATCCAAAAAAAATGATGTTTTTGAGAATATTGGCTTGTCTCCCCTTCAAAAAATAACTGCAGTTATAAGAATGTTTGTCAATGGAGTTGCAACAGATGTTGTTGATGATTATGTGAGGATCGACGAAAGCACCGCAATAGAAAGTCTGCAAAGATTTGTATCGGCCATAGTAGCAATTTATTCTGATGAGTACCTCAAGTCACCAAACAGCTGATTAGCACTTAAAATTAGCATATTACTATGCCGTTTTAAGACTAATTGTACTTTGATGGAATTTAAGTGATGTCATTTCAGGCCCTAAACTGAACAAGGACCCAAGAACAACAAGTACCACACTTGGATGCAACACCAGCACATTAGAGCCCAAAATTGGAGAAGCTTGGAGCACAGCCAGAACGTTCGAACGCCAACTCACGTTCGAACGTCCACATTACACTGTAGCAGACTCAAGTGCTAAGAGAAGGCGTGTTGCAGTTAGGAAAGAAGACTGAAGCTCTGAAACACTTGAGTGTCACGTTCGAACGCCAACTCACGTTCGAACGTGCACTTGAGTTGATTGAAGACCCGACTACTGCATAGAGTTAGAACTGAACTTCACAGAAGACCAACAGACCACTCGAGTGAAAGGGTCAGAACACATCTGGCGTTCGAACGCCCTTAGTGCAAAAACAGAAGAAACGTTCGAACGGCAGTCAACGTTCGAACGCCCTTAGTGCAAAAACAGAAAAAACGTTCGAACGTTCTCCACAGACTGGCAGCAGAGTGATTGTCTCTTCACTTGGACTTGGGCGGCAAACACTATTCCTTCACCTCCTCTTGTCTCCTCCTCTTGCCTATAAATACTCCCCTTATTGGAGAGCTAAAGGAGCCAAGGAGGAAAGTTGATGGAGGCTTAGACTCCCACTCACATTGTAAATTTAGATTATTTTTCTTGTATGAAGTCTTTATCTTAGAGATTAGTTTGGCTTTAGTCCAACATCTCTTGCTTGTTATAAAAGTAGTTTTATACTTATGCTTTCATTTTACATGCATAGAAGAGAGATAGTTCATCTTTTGGTTGAGGAAGGAATCCTCCAATTCTTGGTTGAGGAAGCCACCCTCCAAATGTGACTAGCTTTCTTCTACTTTTATTGTTCGTGCATTTCACTTCCATTGCTTGAGCTTCTTTCTTTTTTAGAAGAGTGAAACTCTTCCACTTTTCTAGAGCTTTACCAAAGCCGTAAAGGGTGGAACGTGATTCACCCATTCTTTGTTAAAGATTGGCTCCGTGTTTGTTGTTACTTTATCTTTTAAGTTCTCTACTTGGAGGGATGAGCATCACTCACTTTTCTAGCTTTACCCAAGCCATGAAGAGTGAGTAGTTTCTCATTCACTCTTTAGTAAGAGGAGAATGTCATGTATAAGTTATCCGAGAATCATATTTGTGCATTCTTTTTATACTTAATGTTTATTTCTTCTTGTTATTGGATGATTGATTGCATCTAGCAAAGCTAAGTTACTTTGTATAACTGTGGACTCTTTCTATGATACGGATGACTCTTGCATAGAAAGACTCATCAGTTCAAGGCAAGTACCCTAGCTAGATCCTCATGACTACCCTTCAATCCTCCCCCTTATTGTACTTCATTTAAAGAATGAAATATTAATATCATGATTGGATGTCTTGTAGAAACACTTGCTTGTTTGTAAACGGGTTAAGTCTCGGCACAGGCAATTCTTGTAAACTTCTAGAAAGACATCGGAATCATGTTCTTAATTCTCACAATCCATCTTTATCTTCCGATTAACTTGCTGTTGACACGGGATTTAATTGAGTTATCAAGCACAATTATGACAAACCGGATAACTAACTACATGTCTAGATCCTTGCACTAAAGAGTGACTCTTTTTAAATAACATTTATCTCCTGTTTTGTTAAGAAAATCATCTTGGAAAAAATCTTATATTCTGTCTAGGAAAACTCATATCTCACAGCAAATCTCAAGGGTTACAATCAATAGGTCTCTACCACTTCTTACTTCAGAAATATCAACAAAAGTTCCCTGTGGATTCGACTCCGGACTCAAACCGGATTAGTACTACAGCTTGACCGCCTGCACTTGGGTGTACACATTTCGGATCAAGAACAAGTTTTTAGCGCCGTTGCCGGGGAACCTTTAAAAGGTGTTTTAAGGTGAAAGGTAAAAAGACCTTCAACGTTGTGTATATTCTTTGGTTTACTGTAAATAACTTTGTTTTATTTTCTTTATGACTAAGGGCACTCCTCGCTTCCAAAATTTGCCGACAGAATCGTGTGAGTCCGTGAATCAGCCTGAACCAAATTCACCTAGATCAGTAGCAGACTCCTGTGAGGGTAGTATGGTAAATAATGAAAGAAATGGAGAAGTCCCTATGAGAGAGGAGGAGGTCCCTAACATCCGAACTTTGCGGGATTACTTAAATCCCACAAGAAACAGTGTCCCCTCTTGTTTTATTTTTCCTGAAAATGCTCTCCTCTTTACTGTAAAGCCGGGGACAGTGCAGTTATTACCCGTGTTTCATGGATTGGATGCAGAAAATCCATATCTGCATATAAAAGATTTTGAGGAAGTGTGTGGAACATTTCAAGACAATTCTGAATTGGCCAAGATGAAACTGTTTTCTTTCTCCTTGAGGGATAGAGCCAAACAATGGTTAAATTCTTTAAAAAAAATTTCAATACCCAACTGGCAAGCATTACAAAATGAATTTTTTAGAAAGTTTTTTCTTCTACACCGCACAAATGCACTAAAAAGGCAAATCATGAATTTTGCGGTTAAAGAAGGAGAAACTTTTTATCAAAGTTGGGAGAGATTCAAAGATCTGCTCCAATCCTGCCCACATCATGCTTTTGAAAATTGGAATTTGGTAGGATTTTTCTATGACTCCTTACCCTCTAGACTTCGTCAGTTTGTCGAAATGATGGCCCAAGGAGAATTCATGGGAAAAAGTTCGGAGGAGGCATTCAATTTTTTCGACACCATATCTGATAGTTCTCAGATGTGGGACTTAGCCTCCCCTACCACTGTAGAAGCCAGACCATCTACTTCCCAAGGAGGAAAATATGTCTTGAGAGATGATGATGACTTGAGAGCAAAAATGTCCACATTGTCTCGAAAGCTTGAAGCTTTAGAGATGAAGAAAGTCCATCAAGTTGATGTTAGCCTTTCCACCGAGCAAGTGTGTGGAATCTGTGCGTTAACAGGACACCTTACTGGGGAGTGTCCCACCATCCCAGCATTCAAAGAAGTCTTGTTGGAACAAACAGATGCAGTTTTCAACTTCAACAAGCCTTACTCCAACCCATATTCTGAAACATACAATCCAGGGTGGTGAAACCACCCTAACTTCAGTTGGAAGAACACACAACCAATACCCATGAACCAACAACAAGGGCCATACCCACCACCCCAAGGACCTCCTGCATATCAACCATATCAACTACCACAAAAGAGGAACCTTGAGGACACACTGGATCAGTTCATGCAAAACCAAATGAATTATAACAATAATTCCACACAGGCTTTCACTGATTTCAAAACCCAGACCACTCAATCTTTTGAGGATCTTCAAAGCCACATCCAAAAGTTGACTCAATCCATGGTCATACATGAAAAGGGCAAGTTTCCTGTCCAACCAAAGCAACCACAAGGCCAATTCCATATAGGGAACCCTTCAACAACAGAAAACACCCAAGACCAAGCCCAAGTTGTCACGACACTAAGAAGTGGCAAGGTGATTGACAAGACAATCAGAGACATACTCATTCCCAAGCCAAGACCTGAGTCAAGCCCAGCCAATCCATCATCTGAACCTGAACCAATTGAGACTGAACTTGAGAAAGACCCTGAGCCTGTGATTGAACAAGAGCCAGAACCTTCTGAGAAAAGGGAACCTTCGTATCCCATTCTGGCTCCGTTTCCTCATCGACTCAAAACCAAACAGAAAGTGAAAAATTAGCCTGAAATTTATGAGCTTTTTAAGCAAGTAAATATCAACATCCTACTTCTGGATGCAATCAAACAAGTTCCGTCTTATGCCAAGTTTCTAAAAGACTTGTGCACAGTCAAGAGAAGCCAGAATGTCCAAAAGAGAGCTTTCCTAACGGAACAAACTAGTGCTCTTCTTCAACATAAAACCCTTCCAAAATACAAAGACCCAGGGTGTCTGACTGTCTCATGTATCATTGGGAACTTCAGGATTGAACAAGCTTTGTTAGACCTTGGAGCCAGCGTTAATTTGCTACCCTACTCTGTCTATCAGCAGTTGGATTTGGGTGAACTTAAACCCACTTGTGTCACACTCCAGTTGGCCGACAGATCTGTCAAAACCCCCAGATGGATTGTTGAAGATGTGCTTGTCCAAGTAGATAGTTTTGTCTTCCCTGTTGACTTCATTGTTCTGGATACTCAACCAGCAATAAATTCGGAGAACCAAATTCCCGTCATTCTTGGTCGGCCATTCCTAGCAACTTCCAATGCCTTAATCAATTGCAGGAATGGAGTCATGAAATTAATTTTTGGGAATATGACTCTCGAACTGAACATTTTCAATATTGCTAAACATCCAGAAGAAGAAAAGGAAGAAAGAGAAGTAAACTCCATAGAATCTTTGATACATGAACATCTGGATGATACATTCTGTGAGGATCCTACTGAATCATCTCTGTTAGAACTCATCTCATCAGAAACAACAGATGATGACCCAAATCCACCAAGTGGCCCTACTCATACTGTTGAGACATGGGCACCCAAATTCGAAGAAATTTCACCAAATTTGGAAGTATTCATGGATCACTTCTCTATCTATGGTGATTTCTTCGATTTGTGTTTAACTAATCTAGAGAAAGTACTGATCAGATGTAAGGAAGCCAACCTAGTGCTCAATTGGGAAAAATGTCATTTTATGGTAACACAGGGCATTGTCCTTGGTCACATTGTGTCGTCTGAAGGCATGAAAGTTGACAAGGCAAAAATAGATCTGATTGAAAATTTGTCTGCCCCTAAGACTGTAAAGGATGTTCGATCATTCCTAGGACATGCAGGTTTCTACAGGAGATTCATAAAAGATTTCAGTACCATAGCAAAATCCATGTGTCACCTCCTAAGTCAGGATGTAATCTTTGATTGGAATAAAGCATGCAAAAAAGCCTTTGACAAGCTAAAAGACATGTTAATTTTTGCACCAATAATGCAACCCCCTGACTGGAATCTTTCCTTTGAACTAATGTGTGATGCAAGTGATTTTGCTGTAGGTGCTGTATTGGGACAAAGAAAAGATAAGAAACCCCATGTGATTTACTATGCAAGCAAAACTTTGAATGATGCTCAAATGAATTATTCGACAACTGAGAAAGAATTGCTTGCTGTAGTTTTTGCACTGGAAAAATTATGTTCTTATCTTGTTGGTTCTTCTGTTACTGTATTCACTGACCATGCAACCCTAAAATTTTTGCTCACAAAGAAGGACGCCAAACCAAGACTCTTGAGATGGATACTTTTGCTCCAAGAGTTTGATCTTGTCATCAAGGACAAGAAAGGTGTCGAGAATGTGGTGACAGATTATCTATCCAGACTAACCTATGAATTTCATGAGGATGGACTGTCAATCAATGAGAAATTCCCCGATGAACAACTGTTCATGATTGATATGACACCATGGTATGCAAACATTGCTAACTTTCTTGCTACTGGTACACTCCCTCCATCCTTTACCATGTTGGACAAAAAGAAATTTTTGAGGGAGGTTCGTAACTTCTTTTGGGAGGATCCTTACGTATTCAAGTAATGTAAAGATCAAATCATAAGACGTTGCATTCCTGCTCATGAAAGTAGTCAGGTAATAACATTTTGTCATTCTGAAGCATGCGGTGGCCACTTTTCATCAAGAAAAACAGCTGCAAAAATATTGCAGTGTGGATTTTACTAGCCCACACTTTTCAAAGATGTCCATGCATTTTGTTTAACTTGTGATAGGTGTCAAAGGTTGGGAAACATTTCTAAAAGAAATATGATGCTCTTAAACCCCATTCTGGTAATTGAAATTTTTGACTGTTGGGGCATCGATTTTATGGGACCATTTCCCCCTTCCTTTGGCTATCTGTACATTTTAGTGGCTGTAGGCTATGTATCCAAATGGGTTGAAGCAATTCCATACCGAAACAATGATCACAAAACAATGATCAAATTTTTGAAAGAAAATATTTTGTCCCGGTTTGAAATTTCGAAATCAATCATAAGCGATGGGGGTGCTCATTTTTGCAATCGTCCTTTCTGAAATTTAATGAAAAAATACTTGATTTTTCACAAAATTGCAACCCCTTATCACCCACAGACCAGTGGACAAGCTGAGTTAGCTAATCGGGAGATCAAATTAATTTTGGAAAAAACGGTGAATCCAGATCGCAAAGATTAGTCGTTAAGACTAACTGATGCGCTCTGGGCATACCGTATTGCTTTTAAAACAATTTTAGGCATGTCTCCTTATCGATTAGTCTATGGAAAGCCATGTCACTTGCCTGTGGAATTGGAACATAGGGCATACTGGGCTATTAAAGCAATGAATTTTGACTTGGACAAGACTGAGCTAGTAAGGAAACTTCAGATAAATGAATTGGAAGAATTGAGAAATGAAGCATATGAAAATGCTAAGATTGCTAAAATCAGGATGAAAATTCTTCATGACAAACACATTGTGCGGAAATCTTTTGAGCCGTCTCAAAAAGTCTTGCTATTTAATTCAAGACTCCGCCTCTTTCCTAGTAAGTTGAAATCAAGATGGACTGGGCCTTACATTGTCAGAAAGGTGTTTGAACATGGAGCAGTTGAAGTGAAAAACCCAGCAAACAGTAATAGTTTTACTGTTAATGGTCAGCGGTTAAAACCATTTTTGGAGGATTTTGTTAAAAATGTGGAAACCATTCTTTTAATGGAACCAAAGTACTCCACCGAAATTCGCGCCTGCCGACACTCCAGTGGATCGGGTCAGGAAAAATCTATTCCAACCCGACCCACTGGGGCACCTTTATAAGGCACCCACTTTTTCTCCCAGCCGCCGCAGTTGGCCTCCCCCAATTTCTTCTTCTTCTTCTTTTTCTTTTCTTTTTCTTCCTTCTGTTCGTCTTCGAGTTCTCTGTTATCCGAGAAACCACCCATGACCACACACTCCACAAACACGATATTTTGCTTCATGTTTTGCATTTTAATCTTATATTTGCTCATGGGTGTTCTTCTTTTATTCGCACTCACACATAAGGATTTTCAGCCTACCCGAAATCCAGATTTGTGCACAGATGAGTAATTTTTGTGTTTTTATTTGTAGGTCTCAGCGGGTGAACAGATCTCTACCATTCAACTTCATCTCCACAATCCATTAACCGGTAAATTCGAAACATTGGGGACAATGTTCAGTTTAGGTTGGGGGGTATGATTAGTTCATCAGTTCATCAGTTCATATTTTCGTAAATTTTTAAATTTTTTTATATTGTCGTTGTTGATCATGTTTGAACATTGATTGTATAAATTGATGATTATGCTTATGAATCAACTTCAATCATCTTTGTGACTGGCAGACGTTAAAGAACCAGATAGTGAGTCATAAAACTTAGCAATCATGGATGTAAAATTTTTTTGGTTTAGCCTAGGAATTCTACGTACTTTTCCATCTAATGTACATACTATGATCATGAGAAAAGCAAGATTAGTAAGGAAGGCTGAAATCCAAGAAAAACAAGCGAAACCTCTCTATGGTAGAAGCAGCTTTGCCAAACGCCGTCGTGCCAAAAGGCTTGGTGCCTGTAAACAGTGTGGCAGAGTCTTTCACGAAAAAAGGTACAACCAGTGTTCTGAACCAATTTCCGGTCGCGCACTTGATCGATTAGACTGGATAGTGAATGGGCTGAGTAAGGATTACCCTGATACGCCATGCTATTCCGGTACTTTGCTTAACCGGTTTGTGAGAGAAGAATTTGGGAGAGTTACTGGTTGTCCATTCTACACAGACACAGAGGGAGATTTGGATTAGATAATTTTCTATAGGAAATGTGTACTTTTGTTGGGGGAGTGAAAGCCAAAGGTTCGAATTTGTTGTAAAAAGTGTAAAAATCTTTTTGTATAAATTCTTTTGACTGAAATAAAAATATGAGCCGAGTAAGGAATGCCCCAGAATACCAACCTGAAGCGTGGGTAGGGGCTTATCCTGAGACGACATAGGTTTTTGATTTAAAATTATGTGTTTAGCCTTCTTAGATTGTGTACAGTGTAGTGAAGAAAATTTTTGATTTTTTTGATTCAACGTTCGAACGCCATTTTACGTTCGAATGTCAGCTGCTTACAGTACTCAGCCTCTGATGAAGCTTCTGATGAAACGTAAAAGTACTGGGATCTCTATCCGTTCGAACGCCAATAGACCGTTCAAACGAGATTAATGTTCGAACGCTAATAGAACATTCGAACGTTAGATGCTTACAGTACTTTGGCCTCTGACAGAAACTCAAAAGTACTGAGAGCTCACCACGTTCGAACGATTTGTTTAAATCCTTCTAGACACGTTCGAACGTTACCAACGTTCGAACGTTACGACTCAGGCTATAAAAGCCTGATTCGTCTTCTTCATTTCAAAACCCTCCAAAACCTCTGAAAACCCGAAAAACCCTTGGAGACTCTTCACTACCCAGACCCCAAAACCCCAACAATTCTCCATTTTCACCAAAAATCAACCCTCCCAAGACATTTGCCACTTCAAGAAGATCCATTTTCACAAAGAAATCAAAGATTTCAAAACCCTCCAACTCAAAAACCGAAAAATGCCAAGAGTCAAGCTTCCTGCCAGGAGGAACCCAAACACCCAAGAGCCTAATTTTGTCGAAGAAGTGATGGAGGTGAGAGAAGGAATGCCACCACTCACAAGGAGATATGACAAGAATCGATTCCCCACATCTCTGAAAGCTGACAGGTACGAAAACTTTTTCCAAAAACAGGCTATGGTATGTGAAAAGGATGTGGTGTTGACTGACTTTGTTGAATTGGGGATAATGGCGGAGATGGAAAGGAGGGGTTGGGTTTTGTTTTTGAGAAACGGCGGAGAAGCCGTGATTGATTTGGTGAGGGAGTTTTACTCCAACGCCGAATTAATCAATGGAGCATTGAGAAGTTATGTGAGGGGGATCCACATCGAGGTGGATGAGGATTACATAAGGGAGATTAGGCAAGAAGTGCCTCGGGTTCCAAATCCCGCTTATCCCCCAAGGAAGAATGTGGCGATGAATGAAATGGGGAAGGAACTGACTGGAGTACCCAATTTTTCGTGGACTGGGAAAAAAAATTTTAGACAAGGGGAGCTAAGTGACAAATACAAAATGTTAAACTTGATTGCGGTGTCAAATTTTGCTCCAATAGGAAGAAAAAATGAAGTTTTACCTGACATTGCCCGGTTGTTGTATGCGATTGGAAAAGGGCAAAGCATTGATCTCCCTTCCCTAATTTTGACAGAAATGAAAAAGGGGTGTGATGTGAAGAGGAATTCACTTCCCTTCGGCACCCTAGTGACAGAATTGTGCAAAGACCATGGGGTGAGGATGAAGCCAGAAATGGAAATTCAAAAGCCGATGGGGCCACTGAACAAGGCTTCCTTTCGGAGGAGCCAAAGTCATAGTGGCGGCTCGGCAGTCAGACAGGAGATGCCACCCACCCAGGGAGTAGACGAGGTACAAGAGGAACTTGATGCAGAGGAGGAGATAGAGATGGAGGTAGAGAGAGATCAGCCACCAGAGGCAGGCCCTAGCACCAGCACCAGCACCCGACGTTCCTTACGGGACATCATGCTTAGCATTGAAGCTAAGCAGAATGAGATCCTTAGGCTTATGAGGGGTGGACATGGTGGACATGCAGAAGAGTGAGAAAGAGAGGGATTTTTGTTCTTAGTGATAGTTTTTGTGTGTTTATTGCGTCTTTTTATAAGTTTCTTCTTTGGTAGTTGTTAAAGATATTGTAAGTTTTTGTGATTGTGATTGTGGATGAATTGAATCATTAAGGTTGATGCTAAGCAATGATATCTTGAGATATGAATGGTTCAACTCCTCACTTTTATTTGTTTTAAATGCATTTGTAGATTTAGCATAAAATTAAAATGTGATGGAACAAATGTGGATGTTAAGAATGCATACTAGAGTAAATATGCAGATGATCGGTTTGACACCTCAATTTATCAACCGAGACCTAAAACCACATTTCTTGAAAAAATTGGTATTCTCTCTATACTTAAATTGTCATATGTGCATCGATATTTGTTATTTTAAAGGTACAGGAAGATCTGACTCGAAAATGGAATTGGTATATAACCAATACCCCCTGGAAAACCCGACATACACAGTGGAGATAACAAAGAACAACAGGGTGAGTTTCGAACCTAACGAGGCTTTCGAGAGACAATCGATGTTTACTCAAGTAAATTCTTTTCACTCTCAATTTTTGAATGATCTCATTAACCTTGCTTTGGTTGACACACTTAAAAGTGATCTATTGACATATCCCACAAGGAACCATCGCATACGACACATACATGTGCACATGCTTGAGAAATGATCTTAGGCCATCTTTGATATAATATTGAGCCTTAGACCTTTCTTTGACAAAATTTATCCCTTGTTAGCCATGTTTGAGCCATCAATGTATGAATTTTTCTTTGATAAACCTATATGATTACCAATCCACAGGAAAACATACTTGACATACCTTGGCTATCTAATTTTCTTACATCCTCTTTGTAATATGATACAGAAAAAGGAAAAGAAAAAGAAGCATTCGAGATTATCATCCAAGAAGAGTTGATTAGAACAATTGAAACAAAACAGAGGCAGAAAGGCAAGACAATGCCAAGAAAGAAGAAAAATGAGAAAAAAATGAAAGAAAAACATAATCTCGGGGCAAAAACATTAAAAAGCTAGAAAGAGGTGTGCTACACTACATAAATAGAGGATAGCTCTTGAATATTTTTGACGTCATTTCGTTAGCCATTGACCTCTGGCCTCATTACAACCTATGAAAAGCCCTAATTGATCTCAAGCCTGTTGCATGCATATGTCGTCAATTAAAACTGGGTATGGTAAATGGTATTACTGTCTATTGCGTCAATATCCTTTCATGAGATTATGCCAAACATGATTTATTGCTTCCTTAAACTAGCGCTCCCTTTCTAATTGTACATGTGATCTTTCGATTGGCCATCTTCTGATCACATGATCTATGAGAAACAAGTAACTATAATCAGAGTGAACTTGTGCTGAGGGTATACTACATGAGGTTTGTGAAATCGAAACTATCCATGGAAGGTGGTAAAAGGGAGTATTTGTTATATAACAATTCCTGTTGCTTAAATGATCATTCCTACTGCATTGAAAATTTCAAATACCAATGTAACAAATGATAATTTTTGCATAGAATGAATACCTGTGAAATAAGGACGTGTGAGATATAAGTCAAAATTGAGAATCTGGTGTCCCAACGACCATGATGCTAATTTACTTTAATCAGCACTCTCCTATGCACATCTGTTCGACTGAAGTTTGTGGGTAGCTTCCCTGGAAACCCTCACGAGACAACACTCGTCCGCTAGGGTAAACCTAGTGGTTCAACGGCTTGTTGCATAAGCTAAATGCAACCGGATGACCTACGAAAATGGCATTAGGAGTAGATTTTTCTCTTTTTAATATTACTAGAGACTAGCAATATTTAGGTTGGAGAGTGTGATTAGCACTTAAAATTAGCATATTACTATGCCGTTTTAAGACTAATTGTACTTTGATGGAATTTAAGTGATGTCATTTCAGGCCCTAAACTGAACAAGGACCCAAGAACAACAAGTACCACACTTGGATGCAACACCAGCACATTAGAGCCCAAAATTGGAGAAGCTTGGAGCACAGCCAGAACGTTCGAACGCCAACTCACGTTCAAACGTCCACATTACACTGTAGCAGACTCAACTGCTAAGAGAAGGCGTGTTGCAATTAGGAAAGAAGACTGAAGCTCTGAAGCACTTGAGTGTCACGTTCGAACGCCAACTCACGTTCGAACGTGCACTTGAGTTGATTGAAGACCAAACTACTTCATAGAGTTGGAACTGAACTTCACAGATGACCAACAGACCACTCGAGTGAAAGGGTCAGAACACATCTGGCGTTCGAACGCCCTTAGTGCAAAAACAGAAACAACGTTCGAACGCCAACTCACGTTCAAACGTTCTCCACAGACTGACAGCAGAGTGGTTGGCTTTTCACTTGGACTTGGGCGGAAAACACTATTCCTTCACCTCCTCTTGTCTTCTCCTCTTGCCTATAAATACTCCCCTTGTTAGAGAGCTAAGGGAGCCAAGGAGGAAAGTTGATGGAGGCTTAGACTCCCACTCACATTGTAGATTTAACTTATTTTCCTTGTATGAAGTCTTTATCTTAGAGATTAGTTTGGCGTTTAGTCCAACATCTCTTGCTTGTTATAAAAGTAGTTTTATGCTTATGCTTATGCTTATGTTTTCATTTTACATGCATAGAAGAGAGATAGTTCATCTTTTGGTTGAGGAAGCAACCCTCTAATTCATGGTTGAGGAAGCCACCCTCCAAATGTGACTAGCTTTCTTCTACTTTTATTGTTCATGCATTTCACTTCCATTGCTTGAGCTTCTTTCTTTCTTAGAAGAGTGAAACTCTTCCACTTTTCTAGAGCTTTACCAAAGCCGTAAAGGGTGGAACGTGATTCACCCATTCTTTGTTAAAGATTGGCTCCGTGTTTGTTGTTACTTTATCTTTTAAGTTCTCTACTTGGAGGGATGAGCATCACTCACTTTTCTAGCTTTACCCAAGCCATGAAGAGTGAGTAGTTTCTCATTCACTCTTTAGTAAGAGGAGAAGAGCATGTATAAGTTATCCGGGAATCATATTTGTGCATTGTTTTTATGCTTAACGTTTATTTCTTCTTGTTATTGGATGATTGATTGCATCTAACAAAGCTAAGGTACTTTGTATAACTGTGGGCTCTTTCTATGACATGGATAACTCTTGCATAGAAAGACTCATCAGTTCAAGCCAAGTACCCCGGCTAGATCCTCATGACTACCCTTCAATCCTCCCCCTTATTGTACTTCATTTAAAGAATGAAATATTAATATCATGATTGGATGTCTTGTAGAAACACTTGCTTGTTTGTAGACGGGTTAAGTCTCGGCACAGGCAATTCTTGTAAACTTCTAGAAAGACATCGGAATCATGTTCTTAATTCTCACAATCCATCTTTATCTTCCGATTAACTTGTTGTTGACACGGGAGTTAATTGAGTTATCAAGCACAATTATGACAAACCGGATAACTAACTACATGTTCAGATCCTTACACTAAAGAGCGACTCTTTTTAAATAACACTTATCTCCTATTTTGTTAAGAAAATCCTCTTGGAAAGAATCTTATATTCTGTTCAGGAAAACTCATATCTCACAGCAAATCTCAAGGGTTACAATCAATAGGTCTCTACCATTGCTTACCTCAGAAATATCAACAAAAGTTCTCTGTGGATTCGACTCCGGACTCAAACCGGATTATTACTACAGCTTGACCGCCTGCACTTGGGTGTACATATTTCAGATCAAGAACAACAGCGCATACATTGCTTGATTTATTGACAATCGGTGAGAGACGTGGGTTTCCTGGGATGCTAGGTAGCATTGACTACATGCATTGAAAATGGAAGAATTTGTCCAATAATATGGAAAGGTATGTAGTCTAGTCACGTCCATGAACCAACAATTATTTTAGAGACGGTGACTTCATACGATATATGGATTTGACATGTCTTTTTTGGGTTACCTAGATCCCATAATGATATCAATGTGCTAGAACGTTCTTCTGTTTTTACTCTTTTTTCGGAAGGTAGGGCTCCTCCGATCAATTACTCCATCAATGGAAACGATTATACTATGAGATATTATCTTGCTTATGGTATATATCCAAAGTGAACCACGTTTGTAAAAATAATTTCATCTCCAAAAGGCAATAAGCAAATACATTTTGTACAACCTAAAGAGTTAGCCAAAAAGGATGTTGAGAGAGCTTTTGGAGTGCTCCAAGCACAATTTGCTATAGTTCGTGGACCAGCACGTTTCTGAAAACTTGAAGTGCTTAAGGATATTATGAAGGCATACATAATATTGGATAACATGATTGTCGAGGATTAGAGGGATGTTAATGAGATGGACTTTAGTTATGATGCATCGGATGAAATTTCTACTCCTACATTGATATCCGAATGGAATTCAGAACTGTTTCAATTTATTCATATTCAACATCGCATTAGAGGCAGAGACACTCATTCTAGACTTCAAAATGATCTAGTTGAGCACCTGTTGAATATGTATGGAATGTTTTAGGCACTAATATGCTACAAATTTTCTACAAATATTTAAGCATTCATTGTCTACAAATACTTAAGCATGCATAATATTACAATACTTGTTTGTTGTACTACTACTCAAAATTTGTTAGTCTGTGAATAAGAAAGAACTATATTTTCTTTCCCATGATTTTCATCTAGCGGCGCTTAAAATATTCAGCTTGAATCGGAGGCATGCCACTTGTGTCCATCAACATTATTCTCTCTTCCTCCTTCAATTGCTTGACTTGTATCTTATCTTCATCATGAGCTAGCCATTTTGGTGGTGGATTCTATTTGAGGTGATATTGGTGAAGAATGACCTATTTGGTCTACTGATTCAGTGTTAAACTCATCTAAGTTTGTTTCGTCATTCAAGAGATTGATGAAGTAATATCCATATTCAAATGGTTCCATACGTAATGCCTAGAATTCAACTCAAAACATACATTATTCATGTAATTCCACCCAAAGCATACTATAATAATAATTCTAATCAAATTTTAAATAATACAACTTAATAGCAATTTAACACCCAATTTAAATAACAAAAATAATTGATAATAGCAATTCAACTATACATTGTATAAATTTAACCAAAAATCAATAGTAAATTAACCACCTATTTAACCAAAAATCAATACCAATTTGACCACCTATTTAACCAAAAATCAATAACAATTTAACCACATATTTAACCACAAATCAATACTAATTTAACCACCTATTTAACCAAAAAATAATAAAAATTTAACCACAAATCAATACTAATTTAACCACCATTTACCCAAAAAATTAATACCAATCAATAACATAAATCAATAGAGATGGGATTTTGGCATTGGGTGGGGGGAGGGGGGGGGGGAAATGGGGGTGGGTTTTGGCAGCAAATCAATGGGAAGGGGGAGGGGGTTTCGGAAGCAAAATAGTGGGAAGGGGGAGGTGGATTTCGGCAGCAAAACAAATTTCAAGAGCAGTAGCCAGCAACAGCAAGGAGCAGAGGAGGAGATGAATACCTGGTTGTTCACAGTTGAAAAAGTTCAGAAACCATCAGCAGCAAGGAGTGGCGAGCAAATTTGGCCTCTCCAGATCTGGCGAGCATGAAGACCTCCTAGATTTTGGTGAGGATGATGGCTAGTGGGTTGGAGCTGATTTTTGGAGTGAAGCTCGCCAAAATAGCTAAAAAGTGGAGAATGACTAGTGGGTTGGAAATGCTCTGAAGGGAGCTTGCATGTTTCTAAAGTGAGCTGCTCAAAGAACTATTTTTTACTTATTTATTCCATTACTCTTTTGATGTATGGCAAACAGAAACAACTAAAATTTGAATTTCTAAATTTTAATTTTTTTGAAAAAGGTAACCTTCCCAAATTTCCATGTCTAAATGAAGTTTCAGAGTTGGTAACATTCCTGTCAGATATTTGGGTGTTCCAATCATTACTACCAAACTCAAGAGTCAAGACAACAGATATTTGAAGCTTTATAAGTAGAATATTTGAAAGGGTTAGAACTAGAATAGTAAAGCCTTATCCTATATAGGAAGGATTCAGCTAAAAAAGGCAGTCATCTTTATCATTCAGATTCTTGATCTAGTTTATTTTTTCTCGATAAGAAATGATGATTTCAATAAAATAAAAGAAAAAAGTGTTACAAAAACCAAACAAAGGTGGACAAGTCATCCAACCTAAAAATGGGTAACAAACAAAGTCATGAAAAACACAAAAAGTAGGACATTAAAGATTAAATTACAATCCACTTGAAATTGTCCAGCTCGTTGTAATGCTAATTGGAGGAATATTCTCAAAATTCCTTTGTCACGGATGCCCAATGAAGTCAAGAAATGCAGTCGACTCAATAAACATTCAAATTTCTCCTGTTTATCTTAAAAAATTCTCGCATTCATCCCCCTCCATAAAACCCATATGGTAGCACAAAATGCACAATACAAAAAAGGTCTTTCCTTTTCTACTTCCTCCCAACCCCCTAAAATCCAAGCAAAGCATAGATGACATTCACCTCCGGGCCCCCAAGAAAGGCCGACAAAATCAAACAATTTATTCCATGGTAAAAGTGCCAAATAAATGATCCACACTCTCACAATCACCTCTACACATAACACGCTGCTGTTGTAAAAGATAGTTCATAGGTCTCTTTTTTTGAAACACATCATTGGTATTAATCTTCTCATGAGTAGTTATCAATTCACAAACTTGCACTTTTAAATGTACTTTGGCCTTCCAAATCTTTTAAGATGGATGAAATAACGGAATTGAAGAATCAACAATTAAAGACTCAAAATAAGATTTGCTAGAGAATACACCTGAAGGATCACTAATCGAAACTCTTGTATCCAAAGAATCCAAACTCTTGGCATAATCCATCTAACTGATACAAATGCTTTATCACTTAAAGCGGCGAATGAATCATTGTTCTCAAAGCATGAATTAAGTATGTCAAGATTACGTGGACAAAGCTATGATGGAGCCAGTAATATGAGGGGAGAATTCAATGGTCTCAAAAGTCTCATCATAAAAGAGTATGAATATGTTTTTTATGTTCATTGTTTTGCTCATCAACTTCAACTCACACTTGTGTCTGTTGCGAAAAAACACAATCAAATTGCATTGTTTTTCAATATTGTTGTTAATTTATTGAAAGTTATTGGAGCTTCATGCAAACGAAGAGATATTTTAAGAGAGAAGCAAGTTAGTAAGATTATTCAAGCACTAAACAATGGAGAGTTATCAAGTGGGCGTGGTTTGCATCAAGAAAGTAGACTTCAAAGGGCCGGTGATACACGCTGGGGCTCACATTATGACACTCTCATAAATGTAATTGTTTTGTTCTCCTCTGTTGTTGATGTGCTTGAGATTATTGTAGAGGATGATACAACTTCTGAGCAAAGAGGTGAAGCGTGTGCTTTATTGGATTCAGTTCAATCTTTCAATTTTGTATTCAATTTACATTTGATGAAATGTGTATTGGGAATTACAAATGAACTATCATAAGCATTACAAAGGAAAGATCAAGCTATTATAAATGCTATGAGCTTAGTTAAAGTATCCAAAGAACGTCTACAAATGATGAGGGATGATGGATGTGATGCTTTAGTCACCGATATCTCTTCTTTTTGTGGAAAACATAATATTATTATTCCGAATATGTATGAGATATACATGGCTCGAGGAAGGTCACGACGTGGTGAAAAAGTCACTAATCTACACAGTTGTCGTGTTGAATTATTTTCTACGGTGTTAGATATGCAACTTCAAGAGCTTAGCGATCGTTTTACTGAGGTGAACACCGAGCTACTTCTTTATGTGGCATGCCTAAATCCAATGGATTCATTCTCTGAATTCAATAAGGAGAAGTTACTTCGTCTTGCTCAATTTTATCCTTCAGAATTTTCCCCAATGGAGCTCTTGATATTTGATAATCAACTTGAGACTTATATACTTGATATGCGCTCCAATGAATTTTCAGAAGTTAAAGGAATTAGTGGGCTTACATAGAAGTTAGTTGATACCAAAAAGAATATAGTATATCTGTTGGTATATTTGCTCATCAAACTAGCACTTATCTTACCAGTTGTCACTGCAACCGTTGAAAGAGTATTTTCAGCAATGAACATAGTAAATAATCGATTGCGCAATAGAATGAGAGATCAATGGATGAATGATTGATTGGTTACATATATTGAGAAAGATGTTTCAAGTATCATTGAAAATGAATGATTATGCAACGGTTCCAAAATATGAAAAACTCGTCGAAAATCATTATAAGGATTTATTGGATGTTTGAGAGTTGTGAGCTCCTTTTGTACAGGATCTCGAACACTAAAAGATACTTTTGATGTAAAGCTTTTTTGTTGCCTTTTTTTGTACATAACTCATATATATGAGTTGCGCCTCTAAATGACATTCTTTTGATGTAACTATGCTTATAAACAATTTATGAAGAATACATATTTTGATGAAAACAATGTTACAATTATACTTTGAAATTTAAAAGAATTTAGGTTGCCCCCACTGAGGCAAAATCCTGGCTCCGCCCCTGAGTCAATCCGGAAATCCAACCAGCCGGTGCCTAAGTGAGCCTAATTCTTAAATTAGATCGTTTAAGCAATTTACTTGCCCAAAACCCATCTAAACGTAATTTTCATGAAACCCCTTTAAGCCGGGCGATTTTGGATAAATCCGGATGGGTCTATTTACTTTCATAAAACTAATCTGTTTTTCCACTAAAATAAAATATTCAAATTCAGTTGTGGTTGTCTTGGCTCAACTCATCTGGTGGCTTCGATCAAATGCTTTATCACTCGATGTGGTACAATTAGAAATTAGATATTTAATAAAGTCTGTGGGATCTACTACTTAACGATCTATGTTGAAGTAGTGTAGGAAGATGATGTGTGTAACATTATTGTTTATTTTATACCTTTAGATATACGTCTTTTCCTTTCAATTTTATTTGTTTTTTTGTTTGGTCATCTCACTCTTACAATTTATGCCAATCTTCAGTACCTATCTTCGGATTTGTTTGATGCTTTATTCGATGTTATAAATTATCTAAGAAATTAGATGAATTGTGGACTTTTTTTTTTTTTTTTAATCTACTATAACATAAAATATGTATTTTTATAATTATTCTATTTTTCTTAGCGTATCCATTATTTTAATGATTATTTTTTAATTATATGTCTTGTTTGACTAGTTAAACTAATGACCCATTGACATTGTCTCTATCTCGGGTTTACGCACAAGCTAGGTTTAATAACTATGGGTACCATACAATACATACATGTCGATATGACAAAACCAAAAAAAAAGATAATTATTTATAATAATTATAATTAACTCTTTAATAGCAATAAAAAAATAAGATTTTTTTTTGGATTTCAAATAAGCACAGATCTTCTCATCATGGTATACCTAAAAAGTGAACGTAATTAATTACAAACTAGAACCAACATTTAAGTACATGGTTTCCTTAGAAAGACTTTTTACCAAGAGATAGCTTGTAATTAATTTATTTTATGTCCTTTTAATACGTGATAGTAGATAATACATAAAAAACTTTAATAAGGTGAACTTACAAAATTAGCGGAATTAATTTTTATACCCCTCTTTATGCAAATTAAATAGGCAATGTACTGACAATTAAAGTAGATAATAAAATTAACCACAAGCAAGACACAAAATTTACGTAGTTTCTCCAAATCCGAGGTTGCACATCAACGAACTACGATCTCAACCTTTCACTATAATCTAATAATGAGTTTACAACAATCTTCCCTAGAACAATTCTCCGAGGCTATAATTCATCACCCAAGATGAATATCAACAAAATAAAAAAAAAAGATCTCACCTGATAGGTCTTACAAAATATTAATCTGAGAAGACTATTGACAAAATAAATTGATCACTGCATAATCTTCATTGTTATAAACTGATGATACCTAAGAAATACCTAAGGTTGAGCTCGGTTATCCAGCCCAACTCTCCCCAGCCTGGAGCCCAATCGCATGAAGATTCTAACTCCAGACCTCGAGCTCCTTGAATTCGCATCTCAAGGAAGACGGTGTAGAGGACAGTTGTCGCCCTCCAAGCACCCCCTTGATAGCAATCGTCACTTATCCAGGCACAAGATTCGTAACCGCCCCAGCACACCCCGCCGCCATTGCACAATTCAAGCGGCCGTTATGAGAAAGAAGCAAAGATCTCGCCTCAGATACAGCTAGGCTCAGAATTAACTATAAATAATAGACAAACCCCTCGGCAGAAGGCAAGCAACCATAGCTTTACCATAATACTGTGTAATATATCAATATATTCCCCAGGAGCAAGAGACTTCATTGAAGAGTGGATTATCCAAGCTCCTGAACTAGTGAACCACTATAATTTTCCTGTGTGATTGATCCCCTTCCAAAAAAATCTTATTCCTGAGAGCCTTGAAGTTCAGACTGAATTCTTCAGTGCACTTTACGTTCTCTATTATGTTCAATCGTGTTAAGAACATCATCATAAACAATATATTAAAATTTTATCAAAATCGAACGTTGACTGCCTCCCTGAATTTTGGATCAAAGATCCTACGCGAAAAACAATTCTTCTCTTTTTAGTTTCGCGAAAGCTTCTGCCTTTTTCGGCTCACAATTTGCTGCCGCCTCACTAATGACGTTTTACATTGCAGACAAACTTAAATAGAATTCATATTCTTCATGTGGTGGCCAACGTTTTTCCTTTCCTTCTTTTTATTTTGTTTTGCCTTTTTGTTTAATTAATAAGAGATAAAAGAGAATGGATTTGAACCCATTAATTATGGGTTGGGCTGTCCCCATGGGCTGGATCCTAAACCCAACAATCTCTCCCTCCAATTCATCATATCTGAACCGTTCTTGTCAGTATAGATCTTTTCAAGCTGCAAGAACTTCATCTCTAATACATCATTGATCCAATGATATCTGATATCAATATGCTTGGATCTTGAGTGGAAGTTCGAATTTTTACTGAGAAAAATAGCATTTTGATTATCACAATAGAGAATATATTTATCTTGTTGTAAATCTAATTCTTGTAAGAATTTTTTCATACATAACAATTTTTTACTTGTTTTAGTAACAACAATATACTTAGCTTTTGTAAAAGGTAAAACAACACACCTCTGTAACTTAGATTGTCATGACATTGCTCCCCCTGAATAAGTAATCAGATAACCCGAAGTAGACTTCCTAGAGTCAATATCCTCGGCCATATCTGCATCTGCGAACTCATCAAGCATAAGCTTACCTCTGCTGAAACACAAACAAACTCTGGAAGTATTTCTAAGATATCTGAGAATCCATTTCACCGCATCCCAATGTTATTTACTCGGATTAAAGAGAAACTGATTGACAACTCCGATAGCATGAGTAATATCAGGCGCCGTGCACACTATGATGTACATCAAACTACCAATGACTGATGCATAAGACACTTTATTCATCTCTTCACTTTCTTTCTCACTTGTAGGATTTTGCTTGGAACTTAACTTAAAGTGACCAGCAAGTGGAGAATTCATCGGTTTTGCCTTGCCTATGTTGAATCCGTCTAACACCTTCTCGATATAGCTCCCTTGAGATAACCACAATTTTCATTTGCTCATGTCACGAGAGATTTTCATATAGAGTATTTGCCTTGTCAATTCCAAATCTTTCATAGTAAAGAACTTACTAAATTCTCTTTTCAACGAATCAATTTTACTAGTGTCACGACCAACTGTCAACATATCATCCACATAAAGCAAGAGAATGATAGTTTCTCCATCTGAGAATTTCTTGACAAATACACAATGATTAGTAGTAGTTCTAGTGTAACAATGGTCAACTATAAAAGAATCAAACTTCTTATACCACTGCCTTGGTGCCTACTTGAGCTCATACAAGCTCTTTTGTCAATTGACACACCATACCCTATTTGCCTTTACTTGTGAAGTCTTTTGGTTGCTCCATATAAATTTTCTCCTCTATCACTATGGAAGAAAACAATCTTCACATTAAGCAGCTCAATCTCTAAAGTAATACTGGCTACCAAGCCGAGAACGACTCTGATAAAAAACATTTTTACCACATGTGAGAAACTTTCTTCAAAGTCAATGCCCTTTTTCTGACCAAATCCTTTCACAACTAGTCTTGCCTTGTACCCAAATTGTGAGCTATTTGGTTCAGCCTTTAATCTGAACACTCACTTATTGTTGAGTGTTCTCTTGCCCTTAGGTAGTTTCACCAACTCATAGGTATGGTTCTCATGCAAGGATTTCCCCACTCTTTCTCACTCGACGCCACACGCATATCACCACCTCTCTGCCCTCTTCCTCTGCTGTCCTAACACAAATCTACCACACGCACACCGCCATACACGCATCACCACCACGCAGCACCTCTGCCCTGACGAACAGCCACAACCTCGCACCCCCTCTACCTTAGCTTCTTCTTGCTATAATTTATTAAGTTATATTTCAAAATAAATTAAATTTATCGACTACAGTTACATACCGTCAATATGTCGATTGTGAAAGGCTACAATAACTTCAAGGTTTTGAATTATTTTAATTGCTTGAACCGTTGGTGATTGATAGCTATTGCTCTTTATTTTTCATAATATTAAATTAGAAGGTTTTTTTCCCAAACAAGATGACGGTTGGAACATTTCCATTTGAAAATATTCAAAGTGGATGTCTTTGAATAAAAAGGTTACATTGAATTGGATGCCACTAAACCATTGAATATTCATCCGTGGCCTTTTTACCGTTGCCTTCAAACCGTTGAATTGCTCATTCGGTCAATGTATTATATTGGAAATACTTCAATGAAAGAAAATCAAAAAGTTTGTGTATTTGTGGACCATTATGACTATTTGATCTTACAATTTTCGTTTTTTCAGTTTCTTTACATATAGTCGTACATGGTTCATTAATTTTGTGTAAACCTAGGTTTGTGTTCAATTACTAATTTCAGGAGTTTTTGGTTATTATTTGGGTGTTGAGGTAGCGAGTACAACTACTTTTGATCAAGCTTAATTAGATTTATTGTTATTGAATAGTTGGACATGCTCAACGATTACTACTTTGTGGATTTACTATTAAGTTTTTGTTTCTTTTACCTTGAAAATTTTGTGTCTTGGGCTAATTCAGCAAGAAATACTTAGGATATAAAGATTGAATTTGATGTTCTACTAAGAAAATCGTAGTTGGTTAGTGTATGTATTATAGTGTTCTTTTAGGATTTTATATATCTACAAATAAGTAATTTTGATCAAATTAAACCAAATGAAAGACAACTGTTTTCATGAGTAAGAAGATAATATTTTATATGCGTCATGATAAAACCGCAAAGTTTTGTACTCGGTGAAAAGGCTCTTTGTACCAGAAGTTTTAGGTCAGAATTTTTTTTTGTGCTAACTTTTACTGTCTCTGGGAAAGTTCTCAGTGTGGGGGATGGAGTGGAGAAGTCTTTTGTTTGAAATTAAGGCATAAAAGTAGGAATGGGGGTGCGGTTTTCTTGGCATTCTCCAAGCAAGATAATGGAGAATCCTCTTCTTACCTGGTCAGCTTGATCAATTCTATCAAAAAGAATTTTAGGGTCCGTTTGGTTAGGAAGAAAAAAATGATGGAAAGTGAAAATGATAGAAAGTGAAGTGAAAGAAAAGAAAATGATAGAAAATATATTTTTCTTACATGTATTTGGTTAGAATGAAAAATTTAACGGAAAATTTTAAAAAAAATTTATTCTATTGTTTGAAAGAAAGAAAAGTTATAATTTTTTTTTTATAATTGTCTAAATTACCCTTAATTATATTAAATTGGTCTAAAAAAGAAAAAAAATGTAATTATAATTGAAAGTTAATTTTTTTCTTTTTTAAATGGCTCAAAACTTAATTTTAAGAAAATCACCAATACAAAGGTCTTTGGGCCAAATTATATGATTAATCAAATTCATACCAAAATATATTAAAATTAATAACCAATAAAATATTTTGAGAAAAATAAGGGTAAAATAATAAGTTAGTTATAGATCACAACTTTCTTGCATTTCTTTGTGTTTTTTACAAGAAAAAAAAGTTGATTATTTGTGAGAAAATTCAAGTACGAAGGAAAATTATTTTTTCCATCATTTTCCTTTTCATGCTAACCAAACACATGAAAATTTTTAAAAAAATCTCTTTGCATATTCTATCATTCTCCCGCTAAACAAACAAACCCTTAACAAAGCCTGAAGAAGGTTGCTTGAAGGCAACGGTTTGCTAACTGAAGATAAGGTGGGATTTTGGTAGATTGGACTTAGGAGAAGAGAATCAAATTTGGTTTTCTCCTCCATTATAACAGCAGCAACTAATCAAGATTTTAGGGGAGTGGTCAAACGTGACTTGGTTTGGTTAGCAAGTAAATGCTGAAAAACACAAGAACGGAAAAAAAAAAAAAAATTGAACTTTTTTCTTGTTTGTTTAGCAAGAAAAAGGGAGAAATTACAGGAAAATGAGATTGTGGGATCCACTAATTTTTCTTGTATAGGTCACTTTTGGTTTTCTACAAAATTAACAGGGATTCTCGTGAAAATGTGGGTTACTGTTCACACTTGACTCTTTCTCCCAAAGTCATCTCTTATCCTTTTCCATATATGGACATCAAATTGAACAACAACATTAACTAAACTTGATTTAATATAATTAAGGATAATTTAATTATAATATATTTTATCTTTAGATCAATTTAATATAATTAAGGGTAATTTAGATAATTAAATAAATGTTCTTTTCTTTTAAAAAATAGAATGAATTTTTTTTTAAAAAAATTTACAAGTTTTTCATGCTAACCAAATAATGCGTGAAAATATATTTTCTCTTATTTTATTTTCTTGCACTTCATTTTATAAATTTTAACATCTCTATTTGAAGAGATAAAAATGGTGATGTGTTAACCATCCATTGTTTCTACATTAATAATATTTGATATTTATTTATTTTATCATAAAAGGTGGATAAATGCACAGTCTTTCAAGTTCAACATTTCCTTCAATATAGATAAATATATTTTAGATAATTCTCAAAAAAAATTAGCAACTTTACTACCTTTCAAACAATAGAATAAATTTAAAAAAAAAATTCTTTCAAAATACATACAGAAAAGAAATTATTTTTTCACTTCATTTTCTACTTCTTTCACTTCCCACTATTCTTTTTTTTTTTTTGTTAACCAAACCACCTTTGGAAAAGATAAATAAATATTTCCTTGTCCATTAGAATTCAAAGGTGAACAACTCACCTAATATCGGTCACCTTGACCAATGGCAGATCTGCCTTTCTGTTTCTTGATTTAATTTATGTAACTTTGCAAATGAAGGGGTACCCCCGCCCTATATTTTTTGTTATTAATAAAATTGGCCATCGCTGCAATGAGGTTAACTTAAAAAAAAAAAAAAAAGATTTATCTCAACTTGCACCTTGAAAAATTCTCAATTTATACTCTCAAAGTTTAAAAATATTAATTTACACCCTGAAAGATATAAATATGTATCAATGTGCACCTGAGACTAACTACCATCTATTTTGTCGTTAAAAAAGTTTGAATTAATTATAAATTGCACCCTTCAAAGTTTAAATATTTTACATTTATGTTCTAAAAATAATTTCATCAATTAATACTCGTTAAATAGCTCTCAATTGTATTGTGTCATAACATTATTGTGTCTTGTTCAAGTCAATAAAAAAATATTTTTAATACAAAATATTTTCATGCCGAGTCAATTGCGTTTTGTTATATAAGTCACATTTATGACAATTTCAATAATACTATTTAATATTTTTTAAAAATTAAAGAATATATATTTTTTGTCTATAATACTTGTTAAATAATTACTTTCTGTCTACAGTTATGTTATTCGTATATAACTTTAATTTGATCGGACAATCAAAAGATTTGTGTCTAATTATAGACAGAAAATAGCTATTTAACGAGTATTATCGGCAACAAATTAGATATTTTATAATTTTTTTAAAAATTTTAAAAAATATTTTTTTATTGATACGAAAATGTTATGATACGATACAATTAAGAACTATTTAACGAGCGTTAATAGATAGAATTTTTTTTGGATCATAAATATGAAATATTTAAACAATGAGGGGTACCATTTATATTTTGCCCAAATTTTTTTAACGGCAAAATGGACAGAGTTAGCCTCAGACGCACATTGATATGAATTTATGTATTTTAGAGTATAAATTAATATTTTTAAATTTTAAGGGTGTAAATTAAAATTTAAATGATCTTTCAGAGTGCAAGTTGAGATTAGCTCTAAAAACTTCAAATTGTGTTAAGAGTGGCAAGAGAGGAGTTTGGCGCAGATGTAATTAAGGGTCAATATCTCAACTTTTCCATCTCTTTACTTATAGGGCTCGTTTGGTTGCCGTATTAAAAATGAATGGATTGAATAAAATAATACAGTCTAATACAATACAGATAGATAAAAGCCAAGATTAAATATGCTATTAGAATAATACGTAATTTTATCAAGTGTTTGACAATACACAATATAAGCGTTGGATAGTAGTTATTTAATCCAATCGGTTGTTTGATTAGAGAATTATTTCATCGTATTAATGTTGAATTAACAAAAATACCCTCAATCAGTGTTTGTTATATTGATGACAACTTGATTTTATCACTTAGGGGATTATAATAGTAAATGTATAAAATAATACGTTTGAGTTGGATTATAATATCAGCTCTTGGTGGTATTAAAAAACCTTCATAACACAAGTCTATCGTATAAAAAATATACGATAAGTATACGATTAATATATATTTTTAAAATTAATACGGTATTAAAGTTACTTACCAAACAAAATATTAGACCCGATTAAATAAAAAATAATACAATCCAATATTTAATCCCCATAATACGTTTACTAAATGAGCTCATAGGTTATTGCGGTCAACTTTTAGTATTTTCGATGGTTTTTTTTTTTTATATAGTGAGTGGAGTATTGGACCCTTGACAATGACATTTTTTTTACTTATGCGTGACTTATTTATTCATGGTGAAATACACTGTTAATCATTATTGTATAGTTGGACTTTAATATATAATATGCAACTGTGAACTTTGTTGTTATAATATAGATGTACTTTTGGTTTGGATTATATAGTAGTTGTAATATGATATATATTTTTTAAGTTAAATTATTTAATTTATGGCTGACATTGTATACAATGGGTCTGTGTTTGCCAATGATACACACATACAAAAGTAGTGAAAGTATTGTTTAGGAATTGTGGTAGGTGATTTTTATGTGTTATGTAATGTCATTAGGCACGGGTCTATTGCTTTTATTTTTATTAGAGTAAACTACATATATAGCTCTCAAACAATTATCCTTGTGTCAATTAAGCCCCTGATTTTTTTTTCTTTTTTGTCAATTGAGTTCCTGAATTCTTTATTTATGTCAAGTGAGTCATTCTGTTTGCCCCGTTAAATTTTTTAATGGAAAACAGTGAAGTGTGCCACTCGCGTGACATAAATGAGTTGCAATCCAGTTACGTAAGTAGCACACTTTGTCATTTTTTGTTAGAAAATCTAACGGAGGCAAACATAACACAATTAGCGAGTTAGAGGCTCAATTGACATAATTAGCGAGTTAGATGCTCAATTAACACAATTAGCAAGTTCGGGGCTCAATTGCCAAAAAAAGAAAAAATAAAGAGCTTAATTAACATAATGTTCCGTTTGGTACGATAGAAAAATGGAAGTATGAAAAGTTGAAGGGATAGATAAAATATCATGTTTGGTAAGGAAGAAAAATAGGAAGGATGAAAAAATAGATGGAAGAACTTTCCTTCCAACTCACCAAAATCAATCCCTCCAAAATTGGAAGGAAAAGTGGATGAAAAATTAATTATTTGTGTTGAAATGTATCTTATTTGTCTATATATTCTTTAATATATACATATATTATGTTTATCAATTATATATTATGTATACATTAATTTCATATATAAATAGAATGGTAAAATATGTATTTATATTTTTTTTTTTTAAATTTAAAAAGTAAAAATAAAAAAAATAAAAATATTTTTTTCATCTTACCAAGTACAAAAAAAAAAAAAATTATTTTTATTTTTCATCCAACCTACCAAACACGAAAGAATAAAAGTTTATCATTCATACTTTTCTTCCTTAGAAGATAGAAAATGTATCCCTTCTCTTTTCATTCCTCATACTTTTCATCCCTTATATTTTTTATCCTTTCTACCAAACGGAGCATAAAAGTCATAATTTGAAGACTATATGTGTAGTTCACTCATTTTAATAAATATAAACCTAAGGTATGTGTACCTAAAATCTCAGAACCCTACTGCGGTAATTTATTCATTTTGCAAGAAGAAGATACATCAGATCGTTCATTCAAATCAATTCCCGATTTGCTCGATCGCTGATATTTCAATCGTTTTTTGGATCGCGAAGCAAGAGGATTATGATAGCATACGTTGTTCCGCGGAGCCTATGAGTTTGATTATCTATTTATTGTTCTTTCTTTCTACGATTTCTTATATTCATCTGAGATAATTTATTATGGTACATATTGATTAGTCATCTTATTCCCATTACTAAACAATCTGGCATACGATTATAATGAAAAGTGACAAAGTGTGTTACTCATGTGACACAAATGAGTCGTAGTCTGGTCACGTGAGTGACATACTATGCCACTTTTGGTTTAAAAATATAATGGAGGTAGATAGAATGACTCAATAGATATAATTAGCGAGTTCAGAGGTTTAATTGATACCAAAAAAAAAAAAAATCCAAGAACTTAATTGACACAAGGATGATAGTTTGAAGGTAATGTGTTAATTTACTCATTTTATAAATACTAATAATGCATGACGTGCATTATACATCATTATATTTAAATGATAATTTTGTTATAAGAAATTTAAATTATAAATATAATTAAATTTAATATTAAATTATATGTGAAATAATTAATTTTTATTTTAATAATTGCCAAACCTAATTAGAGATCTATTTTACCCCTTTTTTAGTATATATAATTTTTCATTTGTTTCGATATCTCTCCGACTCATTAGATATTTCCTCTTTTGCTTATAATGAAATTTTATTGTAAAATTTTTATTATTAGTATTTACAGATCTAATTACATTATAAATTTGTTATATTTTTTTGTTGAAAAGATTAATTAAATTGTACTATTATTGTTTGAATTATAATAATTGTATACCAAAAAATTAAATATGACGTATATTTGATTATAGAATCGAATCCAACAACTATACATATATATAGTAATAAAATATAGATTGGATTTTATTTCTTTATATAAATATAGACATAGATATAAAAAACTATATGTAAGTATATTATTAATAAATGAGTGCAAAAGAATTTAAAAGTTTAATAATATTAATAAAAGAGTTTAAAAAACTTAAAAGTCAAAAAGGTATAAGAAATAAAATTTGGATTAAAATAATAAAGAACATAGAAGTCAAAATACTATTTATAGAAGAGTCCAAAAATATTTAGAAGTCAAATAAGTATAGGAAATCAAATTTGAATGAAAATAATAGATGTATATCAGGGACTTTATATTAATAATTAAGGATAGAATAAAAAATTAATTTTTTTTTACAAATAGCATATATAAGTCACATGCAATTTACAAACTTAAAAACTCAGAACTCAGAACCCAGAACCCCTACAGCGAAAAAGATACATCCGATCGTGCATTAAAATCAATCTCCGATTTGTTCGATTTCCTTCAATCACTTTTTGGAATACGAAGCAAATCGAAGAACCATTCTAGCAATCATCGAAGAACCATTCTAAAAAATCCGATCGTGTCTTCGTATATTTTGATTTCGATACGCACATCGAAGAACCATTCTAGCAATCATCTAAGGAGATTTTTTTGCTTGACAGTTTACTTCTTCTTCTTCTTCTCACGTACTTGAAACTATATATAACCAGGGCCTCTTTGTTTTCTGTTGTTGTTTGTTGTGCTTTAGGGTTTTTGGGATTTGGTTCGACGTTTCGGGATGGCACATGGAGGCGGTGGTGCGGAAGAACACGCCCGATACAAGCAGTACGAATATAGAGCCAACTCCAGTCTTGTCCTGACCACCGACTCTCGCCCTCGCGATACGCACGAGCCCACCGGCGAGCCTGAGTCCCTCTATGGTAAAATTGACCCTAAAACCTTTGGTGATCGTGCTTATAGGGGTATACCACCTGAGTTGGATGGGAAACTGAAAAAGTCTAAAAAGAAGAAGGAACGGGAACCACTTACTTCTGATCCCATTCCTAGTCGGCAGAGCAAGAAAAGACGACGCCTTGAGGAAGAAAGCGTCCTGACATCCACCGACGAAGGTGTTTACCAGCCCAAGACTAAGGAGACTATGGCCGCTTACGAGGCCATGCTCAGTGTGATACAACAGCAATTGGGTGGTCAGCCACTGAATATTGTTAGTGGGGCGGCCGATGAGATTTTGGTTGTCCTGAAGAACGAGACCATAAAAAACCCTGAGAAGAAGAAAGAAATTGAGCAATTACTGAACCCCATACCAAACCATATCTTTGATCAACTGGTTTCAATAGGGAGGCTTATTACTGATTACCAGTATGGGGGTGACCAAAGTGGGTCTCCTTTGGCTAATTCCGATGATGCTCTTGATGATGATTTTGGTGTTGCTGTTGAGTTTGAAGAGAATGAAGAGGAGGAGGAAGAGAGTGATCTTGATATGGTACAACGGGAGGATGAAGAAGAGGAAGATGACGTGCTGGATGCAAATGGTGCTGCGGCTATGCAGATGGGTGGTGGGATTGATGATGATGATGATGATGATACGCAGGAAGCTAATGAGGGAATGGCACTGAAAGTTCAGGACATTGATGCTTATTGGCTTCAGAGGAAAATTTCTCAGGCTTACGTGCAACAGATTGATCCACAACAGAGCCAGAAACTTGCGGAAGAAGTACTTAAAATTTTAGCTGAAGCTGATGGTCGTGTAGTTGAAACCAAGTTGTTGGTGCATCTCCAATTCGATAAGTTCAGTCTCATTAAGTATCTGTTGCGAAACCGGCTGAAGATTGTGTGGTGTACCCGCTTGGCTAGGGCTGAGGGCCAAGAGAAGAGGAAGAAGATTGAAGAGGAAATGATGGGTATGGGGCCAGATCATTCTGCGATTCTGGAGCAGTTGCATGCCACAAGGGCCTCTGCAAAAGAGAGGCAGAAAAACTTGGAGAAGAGCATAAGAGAAGAGGCTCGCCGGTTGAAGGATGAGAGTGGTGCAGATGGGGATCGGGGGCGAAGGGGCCTAGTGGACAGAGATGCGGACAATGGTTGGTTGAAGGGGCAACGGCAGTTGCTTGATCTTGATGGCCTATCATTTCACCAAGGCGGTCTGTTGATGGCAAACAAAAAGTGTGAGCTTCCTGTGGGGTCTTATAGGAATCATAATAACAAGGGATATGAAGAGGTTCATGTGCCAGCATTGAAGCCTAAACCCCTTGCTGCCGGTGAAGATCTTGTAAAGGTTTCTGCTATGCCAGACTGGGCACAACCCGCTTTCAGAGGGATGACCCAGTTGAACAGAGTCCAGAGCAAAGTTTATGAGACTGCACTTTTCTCAGCAGAAAATATTCTTCTGTGTGCTCCCACTGGGGCAGGGAAGACTAATGTTGCAATGCTCACAATACTTCAGCAGATTGCATTGCACACGACTGAAGATGGGTCTTTCAACCACTCCAATTACAAGATTGTTTATGTGGCACCAATGAAGGCCCTTGTTAATGAGATAGTTGGCAATCTCTCTAATCGTCTGCAGCAATATGGTGTCCTGGTGAAGGAGCTCAGTGGGGACCAGACGCTGACTCGTCAACAAATTGAAGAAACTCAGATTATTGTCACAACCCCTGAGAAGTGGGATATTATAACCAGAAAGTCAGGTGATCGCACCTATACTCAGCTTGTGAAACTTCTCATCATTGATGAAATCCATCTTCTGCATGATAACAGAGGACCTGTACTTGAAAGTATTGTTTCAAGAACTGTTAGGCAAATTGAGACCACAAAAGAACAAATTCGACTTGTTGGGTTATCAGCTACGCTCCCTAACTATGAAGATGTGGCATTGTTTTTGCGAGTTGACTTGAAGAAAGGACTCTTCCATTTTGATAATAGCTATAGACCTGTCCCTCTTGCTCAACAGTATATTGGCATCACAGTAAAGAAGCCGTTGCAGAGATTCCAATTGATGAATGATGTGTGTTATGATAAGGTAATCAGCCGAGCAGGAAAGCATCAGGTTCTTATATTTGTCCACTCAAGGAAAGAAACAGCAAAAACAGCCCGTGCAATTCGAGATGCTGCACTTTCTAAAGACACTCTCAGTAAATTCTTGAAAGAGGATGGTGTGAGCCGTGAAATTCTTCAGAGCCATACAGATCTGGTCAAGAGCAATGATCTGAAAGACCTGTTGCCCTATGGTTTTGCAATTCATCATGCAGGGATGGTTAGGACTGATCGTCAGCTTGTTGAGGAGCTATTTGGTCATAAACATGTTCAAGTGTTGGTTTCCACAGCAACTCTTGCTTGGGGTGTCAATTTACCTGCGCACACTGTTATAATTAAAGGCACACAGATTTACAATCCTGAAAAAGGAGCATGGACTGAGCTGAGTCCGCTGGATGTTATGCAGATGCTTGGTCGTGCAGGGAGGCCTCAATACGATTCCTATGGGGAAGGAATCGTTATAACTGGACATAGTGAGCTTCAGTATTATCTTTCTTTGATGAATCAGCAGCTTCCTATTGAAAGTCAGTTTGTGCCCAAATTGGCTGATCAGTTGAATGCAGAAATCGTCCTTGGAACTGTTCAAAATGCTAGAGATGCGTGTAATTGGCTGAGTTATACTTACCTGTATGTTCGCATGTTACGAAATCCTATGCTTTATGGCTTAGCACCTGATGCGCTGACACAGGATATACTATTGGAGGAAAGAAGAGCCGATTTGGTAAGCACTAGACCCTGTAGTTTAGCTTCTTTTGGTATCCTTTGTTCTGATATTAGAATATTGATTGTCTGTTTAGCTTCTGTTCAAATCATTCTACATAGTTGTGGTCATTTGTCTGATTCTCTGCTAGATCTAGTTGATAGTTTTCATCTTGGTTCTTTGATCCTCTTGGTTTCCCTCCATGGCTACAAAAAGCGACAAAATGAAGGAGTTATGGTTCATGATATCGATAGTAGACCTTACCAAATTGCAAGCCACTTTGTAACAGAAAAAGGAAGAACTTAAATTGTTCTTGCCATGAGGTTAGAAAATTTAGAATCAGTACTAACCCCCTCACACCCAACCCAAAAGCAAAACAAAAAGAAAAAAAATCGATTCTTGTAATGTAAAACTTCCATTTTATACTCACTTTTCTGATGCAGACAAGAGGGGAATACTGTACCATCAATTTAGATCCTAGCTTTTTGCTGTTTATTATAACTGTTATTACACATTTACGTTGCATGTGGATCGTTTTGAACTATAGTTTTGGTTTTTATTTTATTGGGTTTATTTGTTGAAGATTGGGGCCTTTGGATATGTCTCTCTAGATGTGGCTTCTTTTAAGGAACAAAAATAGACGAAAAAGTACACAACACTGTTATATTCCAACTCCTAAGTTTACATTTCCACGATTTGTTCCAACATCTTACACGTCTGATGAAGTGAATAGAAATAAAGTTAAAGAGCTGCAAAAATAGTAAAAAGTATTTCAATGAAATATTTAAATAATGGAATGCAATAGTATTACATAAAAAACGGATACAACTTTTGTGGTGATAATTGTATTCCAAGTGCATTTAAGCAATTGATGAACCATTGTGCATTGTTCATATAGATAGATGTGGCATTAGCAACAACTAATGGGAGCTTAATTGTGTTCAGTTAGAGATTTGGGAATATAAATAGGGAATTAAAGAACATTATGAGGAAGAAAGAGGGAAGAGGCCGTGGATTATTTGATGATATATATACTGAAGAAAGTCTCTAATACCAAAAACCAAGCATTAATTGTATATATTTTATATTTTAAACAATAATTTAATTTTTTAATTAAAGTGAGAAAATAAGAGAGAGTTAGGTGTGAATTAGTAGTATTGGAGAGTGTATTGGTTGAGTTATCTGACATTGGGGCCTGTGTAGAGAAGATGATGTTTTTGCGCAAAAAAAAATTTTTTGGAATGAATTTTGTACCATTGGACCAAGGCAAATGAAAATTGGATCAATCTTGATTGTGTTGTACTTTTATAAGTTGAGAATTCAACTTCTTATCTGTAACATTAGATAGATAATTAATGGGCAAATAAACATACATTGACATTACATCCGCAACTGTCAGATGCTGACATGAGGTATTAGTGAGTTTGAGATGACGAGAGATGTGTCTTTAAGCTAGGACAATCTACAAGGGGTGTAGATGACTTTTTTTAAATATTAGTGGAGTCATTTAAAAGGTATTAAAAGACAGTGTCTTCTTGATGGATTTTTTCAAGCATAATATAGTTAGTCAAACGTTTTTCCAACACCGGGACATTGTATAGTATAGATAATAATATTAATAGTAGTAATAATAATAATGATAATAATAATAAAATTATTGTTACTTACACTTGTAGTATTATAATCAAAAGAATTACATGTTATCCTTTTGAGTCGCCTCAACCTTTATTAAGGGATGGGATTTGTGAAAATGGTACAATATGTGAAGTTCTGCCTGTAAATATGTTGTACCTCCTTTTGTATTGGAAAAGGAATACAGATTTTCAGTTTTTTTCTATGTTACTTTTACTGGAATCCCCACTAGGAAGTTACCTTTCCTTCAGTATACATTCCTGAGGAAGTTTTTGTCGACTTGTATGAATGAATGTGTAGAGAGTATGACATGCTTTTGTGCCATGTTACTGTTCATTGTTATTTGACTTGTATCTCTGTAACTGTCCAACTTCTTTTCTTTGGTCGTTTGACTGTCTGCATTTGTTCAAACACTCTTTGTGTGATCCTTAATATTCATGTTGACATGTATTATATGGCATCCCACCTGGCATGTAATTTTAGTACCTAAGGCTTTGACTAATCCGTTATTGCACCTCTACTTGATAATTGTGTGCAAGTGCTGCTGTGCCCATGTTGTCATATGGCTCTGAAATGTGCACCTTTTGCAAAATCCATGCCTTCTGTTATCTTCTGAACATCAGACTTTATGTTTCCTTGTCTACTTGATACTATGCCCATTGCGCATGAGTATATTTATCCCTCAATTTTTTCAACTTATAGAAACTTGCACTTTCATTTTCCTTCAATGCCTGCAGAAGCTTTTTACAGTCTAGGTTGTATTAGATTTGTTTTTCATATCAGTTACAAGAACTTAACTCGAAAAAAAGCATAGCACTTAAATGCATGGGATAGACTTTAACCGTTGTTTGCCATTCTTTTACCTATGGTCTAACTGATATTTCAAGGCCACTGAGATTAACATGGAAATCAAAACTCTTATCACCTGCCCAAGAAGGAACTTTTGTGCATTTCAACTACAAAGGGTATGTGAGAGAAGGTGGTACCATTGATTGAATCCTCAAAATGGGCTCACTTGACATGGGTATAACCTCTAAATCTTCAATGAAAAACGATGTACTCTGAATAATGATCTAATTAAAATGGTAATGTTATTATTTTTAAAGAAAATATATATATGCGTTAGTTTAGCCATAACCAGTACCTGAAGACATGATACAACAAATAAGCCAATCATCCAAAAAATCGATCCTACTATATCAAATAGTAAATTTTCATTCCTTCACTTTCTATGATCTCAAAAAAATATCAACATGTGTACACTATCATATATCCGCAAATTAATCTAAAATTAAATGATTTAATTTGTAATAGAAATGGGTGATGTGATAGAAATGAGCCAGAAAAATGTGGGGATAAAATTCAAAGTGCTAGCTATCTTATTGGATAGGTTTTATTAACACCCCCAAGATGTACCGGTGCTTTGGAGAAAAAAAAATAAAGTGACTGTGTTCGTTATTAAGAAATAAAAAGTTTAATTTATGGTACATGTCCAACTCTCTTCGCGACGTGTCCGACACTTATTGGTCGTCACCCTATGATTAGAGAAAAAAACTCATTGCCGACACTTCTTGAACACTTGATAGCATGTGATTGTTGAAGTTTGCTAGCAGTTGATGACTAGTAATGTTAAAAGTTGTACTTAACATGTAGTGATGTAAATGGTTTACTATTGAAGAAGGTTGGGAGGATGAGCAGTAAATTTTATACATAGAAAAACATTATAGTTTAATACGAGACACAATTGTGTATAGCATGTTCTAGCCGTGTTTAGTGTCCTATTTTTTTATGATATGTCATGTCTTTGTGTCTTATTGTGTAGCATCTGTTCCCTGTGTGTGTGCTGTGCTTTACAGATTTGAATTTGCCAGCAAGCCTGTTTTGTAAAGTCTCTAGGTAATCGAACCAATCCTAAGAATAAAAACCCTCCTTGGTCGGGGTGGAGAGGGATATGGGTAAGGGGAGAGTTTCCCAGCATGTAGTTCCAATGTTTCTACCGCTATGCTATGCTGGGATTAAAAGAGATACTTCGTAGGACATGTATCGAGGCCCTGTTTTTGACTGTTTTCTTCTCCTCTGTTGATTATCTCATTCAAATTAAGGTGCTTCTAGGTGCTCGATTGCATTTCACTATTCTGCCTTTTTTGGAACTGAACGTTGTTTTCATCAGTTTCACATGTGCAATTTTCTATCACGACATGATAATTTTTTTACAGGTCTTACAAAGTTAAGAAGTTCATCATATACTTTATATTTTCCGTCTGTTCATCTTATTTTTTCGTTTTTCATAAATGTTTGACTTGATCCAATGGTATTTGCAGGTTCATTCTGCGGCAACAATATTAGACAAAAATAACCTGGTTAAGTATGACAGGAAAAGTGGGTATTTCCAGGTTACTGACTTGGGTTGCATTGCTAGCTACTATTACATTACTCATGGGACTATAGCCACATACAATGAGCATTTGAAACCAACAATGGGTGATATTGAGTTTTATCGATTGTTCTCCCTCAGTGAAGAGTTTAAATATGTGACTGTGAGACAAGATGAAAAGATGGAACTGGCAAAGCTTTTAGATCATGTTCCCATTCCTATTAAGGAGAGTCGAGAAGAACCTAGTGCGAAGATTAATGTTTTACTCCAAGCATATATTTCGCAGCTAAAGCTCGAAGGACTTTCTCTAACATCTGACATGGTGTTCATAACTCAGGTTTGTTATAGCAATTTATTTTAGGCCTCTTTTATAAGTGAATTCAAGAATCCATTACTTTTTATTTTTACCACCTTGTGATTTCAGGCTGTAACAATTTACCTCCTTATATTTAAAAAACCAATGATTAACCCATTTAAAGTTTAGGACCAAAAGCCAACAGGTTAACAGGTTACTGTAAAACAATAATGGTACCCTTCATCTTTTAAAATTTTTTAGCATCTTTTTCCCGTAAGAAATTTTAGTAATGGAAAAATCTACTTATATGCCTAGAAAAAGAAGAGAAATAGATTGGTTTATTCTAAAGAGAAAATTGGAAGAATATGATATGTTCTAGAGTGTAAAAGTTATTTTGACAAGTCACTATATTGAAAATTTTAGGATTTTCATCTTTGACCGTCAATTTTAATAGTTGTTCTAGTGATCACATGGTGAAAACCACAAGGGGTGCAATGGTAGGCTTCCGGACTATAAGGAGATAAAGTGTTTCCTTGAGCCAAGAGAATGTAAAATGTAATTTACCCTTATTCAGTTGTTAGATGTTTGTTTTTTGAGCTAAAAAAGTCTCATAAATGTGTGCACACTTTTTGTTTATGTTTGTAATTTAATTTTGCAGAGTGCTGGACGTCTCATGCGAGCTCTTTTTGAGATCGTTTTGAAAAAAGGATGGGCTCAATTAGCTGAGAAGGCTTTAAAATTGTGCAAAATGATTAACAAGAGAATGTGGAGTGTCCAAATGCCGCTGCGCCAATTCCACGGGATTCCAAATGAGATTTTGATGAAGTTGGAGAAGAAAGATTTGGCTTGGGAAAGGTACTATGATCTGTCTTCACAGGAGATAGGTGAGCTCGTTCGTGTCCCTAAGATGGGAAGAACACTTCACAAGTTCATTCACCAGTTACCAAATCTTAAACTGGCAGCACATGTTCAGCCAATTACTCGCTCAGTTTTGAGGGTTGAACTGACCATCACACCAGACTTTCAGTGGGAAGACAAAGTCCATGGGTTTGTAGAGCCATTTTGGGTTCTTGTGGAAGATAACAATGGGGAATATATTCTTCATCACGAATATTTCATGCTGAAGAAGCAATATGTTGACAAGGACCATACTTTGACTTTTACTGTCCCAATCTATGAACCACTACCTCCTCAATACTTCCTTCGTGTTGTGTCGGATACATGGCTTGGTTCACAGACTGTGTTGCCTGTTTCTTTCAGGCACCTTATCTTACCAGAAAAGTATCCTCCACCCAATGAATTATTGGACTTGCAGCCACTGCCAGTGACTAGCTTAAGGCATCCTTTGTATGAAGCCCTTTATCAAGAGTTCAAGCACTTCAATCCTGTCCAAACTCAGGTTTTCTCTGTATTATACAACACAGATGAGAATGTCTTAGTTGCAGCACCAACTAGGAGTGGGAAGACTACATGTGCCGAGTTTGCCATACTGAGGAATCATCAGAAAAGACCTGAGGGTTTCATGCGTGCTGTGTATATTGCTCCTATTGAAGCTCTTGCTAAGGAACGGTATAATGATTGGAAGAGGAAGTTCGGAGAGGCTCTTGGAATGAGAGTGGCTGAATTAACAGGGGAAATGGCCAGAGACTTGAAACTGCTTGAGAAAGGTCAAGTAATAATTAGCACTCCTGAGAAATGGGATGCTTTATCCCGCCGCTGGAAACAGCATAAGCATGTGCAGCAGGTTAGTCTTTTCATCATTGATGAACTCCATTTGATTGGTGGCCAAGGTGGTCCTGTTTTGGAGGTTATAGTCTCTAGGATGAGATATATTGCAAGTCAGGTTGAGAACAAGATTCGTATAGTGGCTTTGTCAACTTCCCTTGCAAATGCCAAGGATCTGGGGGAATGGATTGGAGCCACCTCTCACAGCCTTTTCAATTTTCCACCGGGGGTCAGGCCAGTGCCTCTAGAAATACACATTCAGGGCATCAACATTTCTAACTTTGAAGCGAGGATGCAGGCGATGACGAAACCAACATATACTGCAATTGTCCAACATGCCAAGAATGGGAAACCTGCCATTGTGTTTGTTCCTACCAGGAAGCATGCACGCCTCACTGCTGTGGATCTGATGACATACTCAAGTGTGGATAGTGGAGAGAAACCGATGTTTTTACTGAAGTCTGCAAAAGGTTTGGAGCCTTTCATTGACAGGATCAAGGAGCCTATGTTGAAAGAGACACTGAAATACGGTGTGGTCTACTTGCATGAGGGCTTAACTACTACAGATCAAGACACAGTGAAAATGCTGTTTGGAAAAGGATGGATCCAAGTTTGTGTGATGAGTAGTTCGATGTGTTGGGGAGTGCCCCTCTCTGCACATTTGGTTGTTGTTATGGGAACTCAGTATTATGATGGTAGCGAACATGCTCATATTGACTACCCAGTCAGCGATTTGTTGCAAATGATGGGTCATGCTAGTCAACCTCTTGTAGATAACTCTGGGAAGTGTGTCATCCTTTGCCATGCACCACGTAAGGAACACTATATGAAGTTCTTATGCGAAGCATTCCCGGTTGAAAGCCATTTGCACCATTATTTGCATGATAATTTGAACGCGGAGGTGGTTGTTGGAGTCATTCGAAACAAGCAAGATGCAGTGGACTATCTCACTTGGACATTCTTGTATAGGAGGCTTGCTCAGAATCCAAATTACTACAACCTTCAGGGTGTTAGTCACAGGCATCTCTCTGATTACCTCTCAGAGCTTGTAGAGAACACACTTAGCGATCTGGAATCGAGTAAATGTGTTGCTAGTAAGGATGATTTTAAACTTTCTCCGTTGAACCTTGGCATGATCGCATCATACTATTATATAAGTTACACAACAATTGAACGTTTCAGTTCTTCTTTGACATCAAAAACAAAGTTGAAGGGTCTCCTGGAGATTCTGGCTTCGGCTTCGGAATATGAACAACTTCCAATTCAACCAGGAGAAGAAGAGTTGATTCGCAAATTGATTCTTCACCAGCGATTTTCCGTGAAGAACCCCAAATACGCAGACCCACATGTGAAGGCTAATGCACTGCTACAGGCTCACTTCTCAAGGCAATTGGTGAGTGTTAGCCTTTCCTCTGACCAGCAAGAGGTGCTCATTTCTGCCAGCAGGCTGCTTCAAGCAATGGTTGATGTTATTTCCAGCAATGGGTGGCTTAGCCTTGCTCTTCTTTCTATGGAAGTGAGCCAGATGGTGACCCAGGGCATGTGGGAGCGCGACTCAGTGCTCCTTCAACTTCCACACTTCACAAAGGATTTGGCTGAAAAGTACCAAGAGAACCTCGGCAAGAGTATAGAGACAGTGTTTGATTTGGTTGAGATGGATAAAAATGAGATGCGGAAGCTATTGCAAATGTCAGAGTCTCAGTTGAATGATATTTCAAGGTTTTGTAAATGTTTTCCAAACATCGACTTGACATATGATGTGCTGGACAGTGACAATGTGAGGGCTGGAGAAGAAGTCCGTGTGCATGTGACCCTTGAACGAGATCTTGAAGGGAGGACAGAGGTTGGACCTGTTGACGCCCCTAGATATCCCAAAGCCAAAGAGGAAGGATGGTGGCTTGTGGTTGGTGATACTAAAAGTAACCAGTTACTTGCCATCAAAAGGGTTACCCTGCAAAGGAAGTCTAAGGTCAAGCTTGACTTCAATGCTCCTGCAGAAGTTGGAAAGAAGACGTACACTCTCTATTTCATGTGCGACTCGTATATGGGTTGTGACCAGGAATATAGCTTTACCATTGATGTCAAACAAGCAGCATGCCTGGAAGATGACAGTGGAAGAGAGTGAATCCAATGCTCTGGACTCCCAACTTATCCTGGATTACACACGTCATTGGTGTTTCTGGTGGTGTTGCTGCGACTCCATTGTAGGTTTTGTTGACCATTACCCCTGTTATTTATTCCTGAACTTGTCACCACATTTTCTTCCTTTTCCCCTGCTTGAAATTATGATGTGAATTTGTTTTCATTAGTCTGTTTGTTTTTCGTATGCCAGTGAATTTGATCTCAAATGTTTTGTTCTTTTCAGGGCCAAGAAGTAGCTCTCTTGAGAGTGCTTCATAAGACCATTGAGTTGCTTATTGGGAAAATTTTTGCTACTTTTTCATCACTGATGTGGCTATGCAAAATGTACTCTATACTCTTCTGATTATTCCGTGTTGAAGAGCGGCGTCTATTCTAAAGTGAAGCTCCTCATTCAAAGAGTATGCACACAATTCACTCCTTTAAAAAAAAAAATGTATTAAATGTTCCTTATTTTCTAAATAGTTGATAGTCTCTTATTCATTGCCTTTGTTGAAGACAGCACATTAGCCACTAGTACAAATTACATGATCCTAAAAAGATTGGATGTAAAGTTTCCCCCGGCATGGACTTTCCCACGTTGTTGCAGCTGAATAATCTTGTCGTTGCTCAAAGTAGCAGAGCTACACATGGGTCCATTTTTCGATGTTAACGTTATGTTTGAATGGAACGAACTTTTGGAGCTGTGGTGGAAAAATATGGTGTGCATCGAGTGTGGAAATAATCTTGGCATACGAGAGCCGAAAGCTCAATGGATCTGCACTTCCAGGTATTATTATTACTTTGTACGGACACAGTGTCATACATAACCACCATGGCCTCACTGTCGAATCCTCCATGCCGCCCTTCCCCCTTTTAAAAAGGGTCCTGCATAACATTTTTATTCAGCTGGGGCTTGCATTTACACGTCAAAAGTGATATTTCTTAGTTTGTTAATCCTTTGAATGTTCCTTCGTCCTTTCTTTTCTCTTCTCCCATACGTTTGTGTGGTGTGTTGCACCAAACTAGACCTCAGCTGCTGGTGAAGAATGCTTAAAGGCCTTTCATCTACCACACAAAACAAAGGTCATGTCTCGAAATAGAATCACAAGGCAACATTCAAAGACAATTTGCGCATATAGATCCACATTGACGTGCTAATTGCAAATAACATGGTACAGTATCAGGCTACACCCAAAATTTCTGATAAACCACTATGCATCCACTTGAGCTGCACTCCATTCAAAGGAGGGGCAAGGGTGGTTCAAGACAATTTGAGGTCTAAAGCGACAACAATAAATGAGTTTTTTATTTTTATTTTTAATATTAATTTTTTTTAAAAATTAATTTATTATGTGTGACAGAGACAAAAAAAGGACGTGTTAGTGTTGTCGAGAAAAATATTTTAACTTTTTTTTTTGTTTTTTACCAGAGTTTAATTTTAACATTTTTTTTTATTTTTTATTTTTTATTTTTTACACAGAGAGAGTAGGTAGGGTTAAATATGAGTTGACTTTTGAGTACTTTTTATTTTTTCAACTTATGATTTTTAGGTTTCTAATGTTATGAATTAAAACATGGATCCAAATTATTATAATAAAAATTTTGATTGTATGTAATTTTTTGGGGTTTTTTTTTAGGGTTTAAAATTTAACGAATTTAATTTTTTTTTGGGTCAGTAATGTATCTAAAATTATGAGGCCTTCTAAAAATTTGGAGCCTAAAGTCTCAGTTTTTTTTTTTTTAAATACTGTTGAGCCGCCCCTAGGGAAGGGCGGAACCAAAAATTGTCTTAAGGGTGAACACTTTAACTAGGGTCGTGTAGATCACAAATTTAAACTCCATTAAAATTTAAACTGTCCACAAAAAATCTTATAAAAGCCTAGTGTCAAGAAGGTCATTACTAAATAATATTACTATTTACCAAATAGTCATATTGAAGTCAACCGTCATTGACTCGATTCACATGTATATAGAGATATATAAAGTAAAGATAAGACGATAAATTATATCTCATAAATAAAAATTCGTTAAGTCGAAACGGGTTTTACAATTGATTCTGATATCTTTTTATATTTTTATATTAAAATTACAAAGCTATTAAATAAAAACTTAAGAAGTAAGGGTAATAATGGCCACACATAGATCTGCCCCTGTTCAAAGGTGGATCTTTTCTGCTAAAAGTAACTAAATAGATATTCTTATTAATGAACATAGAAAAAAAAAAAAAAAAAAAAAATTCTTCTAAATAAGATCTTCAAGTTCCAGATTTTCACTGAATATCAGTCTTATAGCATAATACAGTATTACAGACACATTGCCATCATAGAACATCCCTTGATGAATCGATATCTCAAATGGGTCTCGCATAACATGTTGATATTGTCAATTATTTGGCCACATGTACAGTTCCTTCTCACTATGCATCGGTTGATATATTTTTTTTTTTTGAGAAATGTGCGTAACTTCTTTTGAGATGATTAATACTTGTTTAAATACTGTAAGGATCAAATTATAAGATGTTACATGCCCAACCATGAAATCAACCAAGTCATCTCTTTTTGTCGCTTTGAAGCTTGCGGTGATCATTTTTCTTCAAAAAAAACTGCTGCTAAAATTTTGCAGTGTGAATTTTATTGACGTACACTTTTTAAAAATGTAAATGCCTTTTGTTCAACAATTGATAGATGCAAAAAGTTGGGAAGTATTTCTCGACGAAATATGATGCATCTGAACTCCATTTTGATCATTGAAAATTTTGATTGGTAGAACATCGATTTTATGAGACCATTTCTCCCCTCCTTTGATTACTTGTATATCTTTGTTGTCGTTGACTATGTTTCTAAATGGGTCGAAGCGATTTCTTGTCGACAAAATTATCACAGCACGATGGTTAAGTTTTTAAAAGAAAATATTTTATCACGATTTGAAATCCTGAGAGCTATTATAACTGATGGGGGTAGTCATTTTTGCATCCATTTTTTTTAAAAATTTAATGAGAAAATATTTGATCAAACACAAGGCTGTAGCCCCTTATCACCTTTAGACATGTGGACAACCGGAACTAACAAATTGGGAGATAAAACAAATATTGGCAAAAATGGTAATTCCTGACCGCAAAGATTGATCCTTGCGACTAACTAATGCGCTTTGGACATATCATACTACTTTCAAAACAATGAGAATGCAAATATTGCAAAGGCTAGAATGAAGATTTTTCATGATAATTTTGCGAAAATCATTCTCCCATTCCCAAAAAGTTCTCTAATACAATTCAAAACTTCACCTATTTCCTGACAAGTTGAGATCTAAGTGAACATGGTCATACATTGTAAAAAAGGTGTTTAGACACAGAGCAGTTGAGATAGAGAATCATTCAAATGGTTTTTGCATTGCTCAAAGTAAATGGACATTGTCTTAAACTATTTCACGAAGGGTTTGTTGGTTGACTTATTCAATTTGTACATATTGTATATAGTTATTACTTTGAGCTAATACTGTTTAATTTGTTTGTAGGTTTCATTTCGATGTGTGGGTGTTCCTTACCCTTCAACCTATTACCCATCTGAAGCTTATTGATAAAATCAAAACAATGAGGACAATGTTGAGTTAGGTTGAGGGATGAGATGTTCCTTGTATGCCGTATATTTCGTGTGAAAATTTTGAAAATTGTATGAATTTCCATGTAGTTCAGACATACAAATATATATTTTTAAAAAAATTTGTCTAGACTTTCAGGTATATCCAAGAATGTTAAATTTTCATGAACATAATGTTTATCTTTGCTTTAAAAAAAATTCAAAAATTTTCAGTTTTATGTCAAAATGTATTTTAAAAAAAAGAGAAAAAGAACAAAAAAAGCAAAAAATTGGAAAAAGACAATGGTTGTTTGAACGCCCCTTTGAAGCGTATGGACCCCTCTCTAGAAAAAACTTTTTTTGAAAATCCAGAGATTTGAAGGTGTTTAGACGCTAAGACAGGCTTTCAGATGCCACGTCGCGCATATAAAACTTCTATTCGTTGTTCATCATCATTTTGCTTCCCCAAACCAGTTTAATTTGTTTGTAGGTTTCGTTTCGATGTGGGGGTGTTCCTTACCCTTCAACCTATCACCCATCTCAAGCTTATTGATAAAATCAAAACATTAAGGACAATGTTGAGTTTAGGTTGAGGGGTGAGATGTTCCTTGTATGTCGTATATTTCGTGTGAAAATTTTGAAAATTGTGTGAATTTCCATGTAGTTTAGACATACTAATATATATTTTTAAGAAAATTTGTCCATACTTTCGGGAAGGAGGAAAATCTGGGGTTGTTTGAGCAAGAGCCAAGGGTAGTCCCAACCTATAACCCTTTGTTGTTTGAGAATGATAAGCAACATGACAGGTATGATCTCACTTTCTCTTCCAAAACTGTCATTGATGAACGGGCTGTTATGTTTGAGGAGTTTTTGCACTTGGGCATTTGGAGTATGTTAGAGAAAAGGAGTTGGGAGAAATTCATGAAGCCATTGGGCAATGGGGTTGTATGCATTGTGAGGGAATTGTACAATAATTCCAATTCACGGGGGCTAGGCAATTCACGACATTGTCCGGGGAATTAAATTTGTTGTAAATGATGGGACCATTGTTGAGCAAATCAAACCAATCCGAAGGGAACCCAATGCCCAGTATCCCCTATTGATCTAAGTGAAATTGGAAAAACATTGACTTTAGACCTAAATTTTGCGTGGAAATGCATCAAGTAGGGTGATTTAACGGATAAGTATTGGATTCTTAATTTGATTGTTGTGAATAACCTCATGCCGCAGAGTCATAAAAATAAAGATTAAATAGAAAGGGCAAGATTGGTGTATTCCCTAGGTATTAGCCATACCATGACTTGCCCAACCTGATAATGGACCAAATGGTGTTGTCAACCAAGGATATAAGAAACCCTCATTGCCTTTTGGGATTTTAGTAATGTAGATTTGCAAGAGTAAGGGTGTTGTGATTGACTCTTCATGGGACTTAGTGGAACGATTGGCACCCTTGGATTCCATATCCCTTCACAAGATCCATGGTCATCTAGCAGGAGTTCAAGTGGAGGAAGAGGTTCGTCTAGAAGAGGAGGAGAATATGGGGGAGCATGGTGATCAGGCTGCAAGTGAGCCAGCACCGATGGACTCAAGGACTGATAGGGAGTTTTTACTATGTCTTGAGGTCAGGTTTACACCTTCTACAACCTCACACTAGCCAAACGAAGCCAACAGGAATATCCAAATTCCATCATTCTAGAACTTCTTTCCCTCCTTTTTTTTTCTCGTCATATTAATTAAACTGCATTAAATCCCAAACAATTACAAACCTAAATTCAACCTAATAATTTAAAGGATTTAAAATAAAAACTACCATGGGACCCATTTCTATATTAACGTGTGTGTGTGTATATATATATATTAGCAAGATATCAATTTCAATGAAACATGTAGATAACTTATGAGAATGAATCCCTACCTCTCTTCAACTTTAAGAGATCCCAAACTCCTACATTTTCTTCTCTTGGTAGCCATTCCCCTCTCTCTCTCTCTCTCTCTCTCTTTCTCTCTCTCTCTCTCAACCATTTTTTAGTCCCCTAGGGTTTTACACATTTAATACTTCTAGTCCTTCACCCTCATAATATCTCTAATTGGTCAGCAAGAGCAAAATAAAAGGAATGCAAAAGATTCCTATCCAATCACTCATAATTCCAAAACTAACACCCTAACCACATAGGCAAGTCTAAAATCTCTCATCCTAATTGATTAATGCATTTGACAACTATTTGTTCACCTTTTTATTTTTAAATAAAAATATTAAATGCCAAAATATATACGTTATTCGGGTATTACAATAAATACATGGGGATGGTTATAGTAAATATATGTAGCCTGCACGACAAAGTGCTCCCTCATGCATTATTTTTTCTCTCCAGGCAACTTTTTTTTTTTTTCAAATTGGGTATGATTGCATTATTTTCAAAATTCCATGGCTTAGACTCTAATAACACCCTCACCTCCACATTAAAGACTTTGAGGATGTTTGTGCCACTTTTCACGATTAAATTATGACTGAAAGCAAAGTTAGGTTGAAGCTTTTCCCTTTTTCACTTAAGGATAAAGCTAAAACCTGACTAAATTCTGTGAGACCTATACCCATAGACACATGGCAAGAGATGCAAGCTGAATTTTTGAAATTTTTTTTTTCCCATACACTGCACCAATGCATTGAAAAGAGAAATCATGAATTTTTCACAAAAAGAGAATGAAAACTTTTATGGTATTATTTTCTCTTAGCCATTGATTCGTTATTTAATTCGATCATTATGGTATTATTTTTCACATTGAGGACAATGTTGAATCTAGTTGGATGGTGTATTTTCTTTTCTTAGCCATACAATTGACCAAGTCAGTTACATGCATATAGGTTTCCTACCTTAGTTATCCTGAGACTTATCATTTTATTGATGAAAGTGGAATGGTGATTATGGTGAATTGAGAAAAAAAGGGGAAAAGAATAAGAAAGTCTATGCTTCTCATGTTTGAGGTGTTGAAAATGTAAACCCCCACATGTTTATATTAATCTAGTAATGTAATTATTTGGTAATTCTTATATATGTAATTACCTAAGCATGAACCATATAGATTGTAACAGTAGGAATAAATACTAGGGAGGCAAATTGATTGTGAAGTTTAAGTTTCGAAGGCGTTTAAACTTGGGAAAGGTTGTTAGGTAAGTTTCTAAATATTTTCCATTGAATCCGGAAGATCGAGAAACCTTGGGAGAGGTAATATGGGGTGTATTAGAGTTAGGAAGTATTCCGGAGTTAAAACACATTTTAGAAAGAATTCGGATAGGAAGAAATTTGACACTACCTTAGTATTTTAGCTATAAATCTTTACTTCTAACTCCGATTGATCTGATTTTTGGATGGTAGAAACTAGACTTCAAGGGCTACAAAAGTGTATTTCACGAAAATTTTCGGAATCGGCTTCTAAATAGGTAAAAATCGATCTGGAAGTTGAGGGTATACTGTCACTCGCGTCCGAACGGGAATAGAAACGCGTCCGGACGCGTGTCGCAGAAAGTTGGGCAAAGAAACATGCGTCCGGACACAAAAAAAAACACGCGTCCGGATGCACCAAACCGGGGGCTTCACATCCCAGGCTTGTTTTGGGTGTTTTCTCCCATTTTCACCCCATTTCATCAATGCTAATCACTAGAGCGCCTTGGAGAATAAGAAGGAAGGGAAAAACAAGAGGTTAAGATGTTGATTCAAGTTGGGAAAGATCAAATCTTCTAGTTCTTAACACAAAAACTAAGGAGCAAGGTAGGGGTTTCTTCTCACTCTTGTTCATTGAGGCTAGGGCTTATATATATATCTTAGATATATGTTATGGAATCCTTGTTTCTTGATGTTCTTGCAAACCTTACCATGTTTTGAATGAAGTTATGGTTTGATAGCCATGAAATTCTTGTTCTTGATACCAAAACTCTAATTTTTGAGAAATATGGATTTTTCTTCTTGATATTCCTTTATTCTTGATTTCAAAACTCTAGTGCTTTGTTTGAACAGTAAAAATATATGTTTGAGGATCTCTTGCATATTTTTCTTGAATTGCTCTGTTGGAAAAATACCTATGGAATTGGGGATTTTTGATTTACTTGTGATTTGAGAAATTAGTTGGTATTGTATCTCTTGTGTGGATGTTTGGATGAACATGGGTGGCCATTGACCGGATATCGTAGAGTGGGTAGATGCGTTTCTTACTCCGTGCGGGTTTGAATTTTTCCTATCACTCGTAGTGGGGTTGGTTCCTTGTGAGGACCAAACCACTATTCGCTCACGTGGTACCGAGGCTAAGGGTTAGTATACTATTCCTGGGTTGGATTCGTCACTGCCTGTGACGCCCCAAAATCCGGGAGTCCCGTTGATAACCCATCAACCCGCGGAAACATCCGTGGATATCGCTTAGCCCGACACCACATCAAGAATATTATTAAGCCTGGATTATAACCCATAATGAAAATTCGGTTTAACATTCATTTGATTCAATTAAAGTTCCATACACCGTGGTTTGTACCCCATTAGGGTCCACTTTGATCATCTAAGGGAAGGAAATTCAAAGCCCAAAGATTTGGCAAAACAATTGAAAATTTCAGATTTTTGGACTGGCTACCGGTAGCTGTTTATCGGCTACCGGTAGCCGAAACATTCTGGAGTTACGACTACCTGTTGTCTACCGGTAGCCGAAACCTTCTGGAGTTACGACTACCTGTTGTCTACCGGTAGCCGAAACCTTCTGGAGTTACGACTACCTGTTGTCTACCGGTAGCCAATACACACTGGACAGTCGACTACCTGTTGTCTACCGGTAGCCAATACACACTGGACAGTCGACTACCGGTAGTTACCCATTGACTACCGGTAGTTGCTGTCCAGATTTGCTTTCTTGCTCCATTTTTCATTTCCAATTCATCCTAACTCAATTCCACATCATCCAAGACATGTACAACTATATTTTTACATTTTGCACAAGATCCATACACGACCATTACAATCTATCCCATACAAATATAATTCAAAAAGGGAATGAAATAAGTTTGTTTATACAAACTTTACATGTCATAAACCATTGTAAAACAAAAGGTTTACAAAAATCTTGAGATAAGGCCGCACTTAGGCCCCCTTCACCCTTGATGCTCTCCATGGGAGCCAATCGCCGGTGTAAACCCGACACCTGAAATTGTTTCCCGTATAGGGTGAGCACAACGCCCAGTAGAAAACTTCCTACGGAGGTTACTCCCCCCTAGATGCTCATGCTCATGTAATATTCACATACAACATGTAATCAATCATTCCACACACACTATGCATTCAATGTTGGAATGCAACAATGCCATGCAATGAAATGAGATGAAAACTCATTCATGCAACCCATTCCGAGTCCTCACCGACTCCCTCAACACAATGCAATGCCAATGTGTGATGACCCGTCTATTGACGGAGAAAAACCTTCCAATGATCATTTGAAAAGAAATCATGTTTTCCCAAAACCGGATCATTGTTGGAAGCTACCCATTGAATGGGTGTTTTTATAACAAAACCCTTGTGTCTTTGTTGGGCAACGGATCTTCGGAATCACACCGCCGGTTCCGTACACCGTGTCACTTTTCTGGAATTGCACCGCCGGCAAGTGACTGAACCAAGTGGTTCCGGGTTTTTCACCCGAGGGAGTGTCTAGCCCTACTTGCTACACCCGACACAAGTTTTTCCATGCAACCATGCGACTCAGTCGAAACTTCGTTCCAACATTCCCGAGCCCATCCACCAAGCACCAAGAATGGTGATTGATTAATCATGTATAACATGCACACACACCCACTCATATCTATGGATGCGATATCTCCGTGCAAATGCAATGTGATGTTCCATTGCACACAAAATAATGCTCAATATGCTCATGACAAACATATAAACATTTCCAATACATCAATGACAATTACATCAAAAGCACATAACTACCATATCTCATTATGTTCAATATATCATATCATGCATATATCAACAACACTCTTCATCCAACAACCATATCCTAAACATATGATTTCACAATCACCCAAGCATGTTATAACATAGCATCATGCAAGTAACACACACAATTTCACCTAGGCATTTTATCAAACACCTAGTAGTCATTAAAGTCATGTTTTCACATAACACATTCCAAGCAACCATATAGCTCAAATTTCACCAAGTTATAAGAGGAACCACATGGAACTCCCATGTAATAAAATCAAGCTAGAAGTTAGCCTAGGCCAACTCTATGCTCCCTTTTCCATTACCATAACTATAGACATATATATAATTCAATACATATGCATATATAACTTTTAACCCTTAGTCTACTAACACCTAAGGTAAGAATAATCCCAAGTAGGAATAATCATACCTTTTAGGAGTGTAGAAAACCCCTAAAAACACCAAAACCACTCCAAAACTTTGAATCTCTCAAGATCGCCTCTTTGGATCTTCGGTGAAATTCCTTGTTTTTGGTGCCCACGCGTAGCCCTTGTCGCGTAGATCACTTCTCCCTTCTAGCTCGACGGAATCCGAGCGACGGAAGTCCGGGAATCGCCGAAGGAAGCTTGAAGTTCTCTCTTTTCTCTCTCTCTTTCTCCCACACGTTGAACCCAGCACAAAGGCAGAAATTTTCTGCCTAAAATGCAGATATTTGTCCCTTTATATAGTTTTAAATGTGTGGTCTACATCGCACCGCTCGTTTATTACTTTCGGGTCCGTTTTTCGTCCCGAAACGACTCATTAAGTCCCGGATTAAGTCCAAATAAATTTTATTGGCACATTAATCCAATTATAAGGAATTTTAATATTTCTCGTTTTTGGGGACCTTTAAAAGGTCAATCGCCACGCAGTCGTCTCGAACTACGTGTAAAATCCGACTATCTCGGAATTCAACGAAATTTCTGGTGGTCACTAGATTTCGCGTTGCGAATCCAACGACGCACTCCGTTTCCTCATCCTAGGTCTAGAACATATGTATTTCAAATACGTGCAGTAATGGCAAATTACCATTTTGCCCTTTTTCAGAAAAAAGTTCAAATTTTCTCGGGTTTCACACTGCCAATGCGTTGATATATGCCCTTCCTAAAGTTGGATATCTTTGCGAGGATTGGGTGTGTGTGTGGGCTAGGATATTCTCGATGTGTTTATTCATGCGATGTCATACATCATACCTGAGATACAGATACAAGTTGTGGTTTGAGATACATTGTGAGAAATGGTATACATTGTGGGCTATTGTTTATTGTGCAAATGGTTGGTTATGGTTTATTGTGGAAATGAGTTTATTGTGGAAATGGTAACTTTTTGGAATTGTTATTTTTGGGAATTGGTTTTACTTCTTCATTTAATTATTGCTATTGTGTAAACTTGAGATCCACTGAAATGTCTCTGTTTTCCTTCAAAAGCTATATATGATATTTGTAAAATGAGACCGACTGTTTTATATGCTTTTAAAACCTTGTTCGAGTTTGAGAGAATTTTCCTATAGAGCTTAGTGCTCACCCCCTACAAACAATATATTTTTCAGATTATGGTCTAGAGGAGGAGCTCGGAGTTGATGAGCCGGTACATTGGGAAGCTCCAATAGATGGGAATGTGGATCCCGAGGTGGACGTTTAGAGCTATATTCTCTTATGTTCTATACTAAGAAATTCATTTTGAGACAATGTGAAGTCTAATATTTTCGTTATTCTGCTGCAAGATAATAACTGATTTTTGGGATGTAATTGTCATGGTTTGGCATATTCTTTTGGATGATTTTGTATATATTGTGGATGCTGAATGAAATTCTCTTTAGTTATGAAGCTCATTTAGTTGCTCTCATGATGTGAATGGTTTTAGATAGTAATGTCGTCCAAGGGGGATTTTGGGGCGTTACAGGTTTGGTATCAGAGCCTAGGAATTATGTCTTATATTAGAGTTGTAGGTTATGGATTACCACTATAGTGGTAGGATTAGGGTGAATGAAATTGTTGATTTAAATTTTACACAAGTCTTATGCTTTAGATTAAAGTGATAGTTAGGGTGTCTTGTACATCAAGGAAACTAAATTGTGAATTGATGTGCATGATGGAGGGTGGACGTGGACGGTGACGTGGTGGCCAAGCAAACCCACCACCACCACCACCTCCAGATGCCATGAATGGCATTTATTAGTGCTTAAGAGAGCTAACCACTCTGGTACAACACCAGAATCGAAACAACAACCACAACGGTGGGGTTCATCCCTTAGCTTAGGAACCGGGCAACGGGGACGAAAACCAAAGGATGATAGTTCTTTGAGAATTTTTGAGGCAACTCCCACCTACTTTCAAGGAAGCTCTCACCCCTTGGATGTGGATAAGTGGATTCGCCGGGTGAGGAAGATGTGTGATGGCATGGGAGTTGCCGAGAATTTGCGGCTTGGCTTGGCTACGTACCTGTTAGAGGGGAAGGCAGACCATTGGTGGGACTCGGTGAAGAGAGTGAGAAACACTAATGCGCCTACCTGGGAGGAATTTGATCAAATCTTCCAAGACAAGTACTTTCCTGAATCGATCAGGGACAGGATGAGTGCAGATTTTCTTGCTCTACGACAGGGTAGCATGACGGTGACAGAGTATGAGAGGAAGTTTGATGAGCTATCCCGCTATGCCACGGAGTTCATATCTACTGAGGCTAGGAGGGCCAAACGATTTGAGCAGGGCTTGAGGTCTGCTATCAGGGAGAAGCTTGTGGCTTATAAGATCTGGGACTATGGGGATCTTGAGCTGCACTGGTGGAGAGAGACACAGAGGACAACCAGCGGTGACAAAACTTCGCGAGGGGAGGTCCGATCCAGACGGGTGCTAGCAGCAGTGGAGTACAGAGGGCGGCACCATACCATCGCCCAGACCAGGTGGTTGGATATAGACTTCAGACAGTTCGAGGAGATGGGGTTATTTAGAATAGAGCAGGCACTAACCCGCATCAATGCTTCGCATGTGGAGGTTTCGGGCACTTCAAAAATAACTGCCCATCGTTTTTAACAAAGACCAATCAAGCAGCATGACAAGTAAATGCAAACAAGCCACCACTACAGCAGAGACCGTTAGGAGCTCTAGCCTCAGGCGGTGCCAACCAGGGAAGAGTGTTTGCTCTGACCCAACCGGAGGAAGATGTTTCCAATGCAGTTGTGGAAGGTATCGTTCTTCTTTATAATTCTTGGGCCCGAATTTTATTTGATCCCGGTAGGACTCATTCATTCATACGCACTATATATGCTCTTAATTTGGGATTAGAATTTGAGAAGTTAGAACATGCCTTGAGTATTGACATGCCTACGGGAGAACGGTTGGATACTAGAAGAGTGTGTAGAGGTTGTGTGCTTCGAATTGGGGAGCAAGAATTGATTATAGATTTGGTTGCATTAGACATGAAGGGGTATGACATAATATTTGGGATGAACTTGCTGTCCACTTTCTGTGCAGTAATGGATTGTTTTCGAAAACGGATTTCATTTCAATTACCAGGAGGGGTAGTTTTCAGCTTCATTAATGATCGAAATTCTTCACATCCATTCCCCACTACGGGAAATAGATTCTTGAAAGCTAAGGCGGGGAGCAATTTGAGTTTCTTGGCCAGCTTAATGGGAGATGATCGGGATAAATTCCATGCAGACATGGTGTTGATAGTATCGAATTTTTTGGATGTCTTCCCAGATGAACTACCCGGGTTACCCCCACAGAGAGAGATTGAGTTTAAGATTGATCTCTATCCGGGAACTGAACCCATATCCATTGCTCCCTATCAGATGGCACCTTTTGAGTTAAAGGAGCTAAGGAAACAGTTGGACCATCTCTTGACTATTGGGTTTATCCGTTTAAGCACTTCACCTTGGGGAGCCCCAGTCCTTTTTGTGAAGAAGCATGATGAAACACTTCGGTTATGCACAGACTACCAAAGGTTGAATCGAGTGACAGTGAAGAATAAATACCCATTGCCACGAATTGATGATTTATTCGATCAGCTGAGGGGTTCTAAGTATTACTCCAATATTGATCTTCGCACAGGGTACCATCAACTGCGGATTAAGGAGGAGGATATTCCTAAGACAGCTTTCCGTACCCGGTATGGTCATTTTGAATATACGGTAATGCCGTTCGGACTGACTAATGCTCATGCAGCCTTCATGGATTTCATGCATAGGGTATTCCGGTCGTATCTAGATCAGTTTGTCATTGTGTTTATTGATGACATATTAATCTATTCACGGACACAAGAGGAACATGAACGCCATCTTTCGGTAGTGCTTCAGACCTTGAGAGAGTAAAAGTTATATGCTAGGATGAGTAAATTCGAGTTCTGGATGAAGGAAGTGAAATTCCTTGGCCATGTTGTGTCAGAACAGGGTGTAGCTGTTGACCCCGCAAAGATTGAAGCAATGATGAAGTGGGAACCACCGAAGAATGTGACCGAAGTACGTAGTTTCCTGGGTTTAGCAGGCTACTATCGGAGATTTGTGGAAGGGTTCTCAAAGTTAGCGATGCCCATGACCCGCCTTACGAAGAAAGGGGAAAGATTCTTGTGGACTCAAGAGTTTGAGCTAGCCTTTCGCACCTTGAAGGAAAGGTTGACAACAGCTCCTGCCCTCATTATTCTGAGCAGTGGGGGAAGGATACGATGTTTACACAGATGCTTCGTTACGAGGCTTGGGATGTGTGCTAATGCAGGGAGGTAAGGTAGTTGCTTATGGCTCGAGACAACTAAAGATTCATGAGCAGAACTATCCCACTCATGGATTGGAGCTTGTTGCTGTGGTTTTTGCTCTTAAGTTGTGGAGGTGTTACCTATATGGAGAAAAGTTTCAAGTGTTTTTAGATCATAAGTGTAAAATCCGGGAAAAATTGAACTTTTTCTGAAAAATGGCAAAATGGTAATTCTCCACCCTTATGCGTATTTGAAATAATCATGTTCTAGACCTCGGATGAGGAAACGGAGTGCGCCATTGGATTCGCAACGCGAAATCTAGTAATCACTAGAAATTTCGTGGAATTCCGAGATAGTCGGATTTTTGCACGTCGTTCGAGGCGACTGCGTAGCGAATGTAATTTTAAAGGTCCCCAATAATGGATTTTATAAAATTTCATTAAAATTAAGTTAAAGTTCAAATAAAATTAATTTGAACTTAATCCGAGGTATAATGAATCGTTTCGGGACGAAAAACGGACCCGAAAGTCGAAAATATGCGGTGCAATGTGGACAGCGCAATTAAAAGTATAAATAGGGGCTAAATATTTGAAAAATCAGAGATTCCACCCCTTTTAGCTGGCTGTGTTCAGACGTTGAGGGGAGAGAGGAAAAAAATTTGATCTCCAAGCTTCCCGCTCCGATTTCGGGAGTTCCGTCCGTCGGAATTCGTCGATTCAAAAGGCAAAGTTCATCTACGCGACGAGGGCTACGCGTGGGTACCAAAAACCACAAGTTTCACCGAAGGTGAACGGATGAGGGTATACGAAGATCAAGATTCGAGTTGTATTTTGTTGCTCGGATTCTGTCGAGCTAGAAGGGAGAAGTGATCACGTCGACGAAGGCTACGGGTGGGTACAAAAAAACAACGAATTTCACCGAAGGTGAAATTTCGGGAGTTGGAAAAATCAAGCTTCGAGTTGGGTTTTCGGGTCTTGGGAGCTTCCTACGGGATTCTCACGCTACAAGAGGTAGGGATTTTCCTACCTTGGTTCATTTCCTACCTATAGTGTATGTGAAATGTGTAGGTTATTAAAGAGTATATATATGTATCACTCACCTTTGCATGTGAAATAGGTATGTATCACTCACCTATGCATGAGAAGAGTTGAAATGGGTATGGAATTTGAGGCTAGACCAATTCTTAGCAAAGATTGACATAAGAAATTACTTATGTGATATTCTTGGAACTTGATGTTTTGAGGGCATGAGATATATTTTAATGTGCCTTGTGACGTGTGAGCAAGTTGATGTGATAAAAACACGAATTGTTGCTATGGATATATCTTGTTCATTTGCCTATGAGGAATGGTTTATAATCAATCCCTAGCTTGGGTTGATGAAATGAAAAAGAGAAAGGGTGTAGAAATGACTTAGGTCAATTTTTAGTTGTATGTGATATGTCGGAATCACTTGTGAAATCCCTTGAAAATTGATTTGTTATTAGCATGAGCTATATATAACATGTGAGTTGTGAATTGGGATTAAATAGAAATTGTTATTTTATGCCTTGAGTAAGTGGGTGTAGAATGGGTGTCATGACTTGAGATAAATTCTCTTGTTTAATGCACCATTAGTGTATGTTAAGTGTGGGAAAAGGGTGCCTAAATGTGCTAAATAAATCTTGTAAGAAAGGATTTGCAATGGATGTAGAAATTGGGTGAAGAAAAGTCGGCACACTTTTCTGCTCCGGACCAGTTGTCGTAGAATTATCATAACTTTTGATTCAACTGTTGGGTTGAGCTGAAATTTTGACACAATACAGAAGACATCTAGATCTACAACTTTTGTGTTTTGAACTTTTCCATATTCTGAATGGATCATGGTCAAAATGGAGAAAAACAGAGGTATTTCCACCAGGGGGTGCTAGTGTTGGTGCCTTTGTTACCAAACACCAATACCACCTTGATATCTTCACTTCTAAACCTCCAAATCTTCGTGTAACATGTTCATATCTTCACCAACATAGTTGAAATATTTGGGGTGAATACGGAATGAGTTATAAACCCGGTAAATGGGATACTCCTCGTGAGATGTCGAACACATTCAACATAATTGCAAGGTTCTAAAATACATGATTTGTGCAATCTTTTGCACTCATCACTATGTGTTCTTTGGTTTCAAATGATATATATATATATATATATATATATATATATATATATATATATATATATATATATATATTGAGGTGTGTTAGACATGATTAAAGGGTCACAGATTACACGTGTGAGTTAAAATCCCGGATAAAGGGATATTATTGACGTGATGTCGGTTTGTGTGACATTCATGGATCTTTCCATGAGTTGACGGATGGTCAATGGTAGAAATCACTTAATATGATTTCTTGAGTTATACGATGAATATGAGTGAATTATGTGATTACATGATTGGTGCCTTGAAGGTGTTTAATGAAATGCCTTGAGTGATTGAAGTTGTTGTTTGATGAAATAACATACTTGATATTATGATGTGTCGAAATCATGTGCTTATGATGGGTGTTATATGCATAGAATGTGATATAACATGCTTGTAATTTATGATTGATTTGGTAATTCTATGCTTAGGATATAAATTCCCATGACATATGTTGGAATATGTGTTTAATTTAGTCCATATGGCATGCATTACATATGTGACATAATGTTATTGCGATGATACATCGCATTGCATATGCACGGGGAATTCACATCATGAGTGGTGTGTGTGTGTGCATGGTTGTTGTTAATACCATATGTTGGAATGTGGTAGAGACAGTTCATATGGCATTCATTACATATGAACCTTGCATGAGAGAAGCAATGGGTCATTACATTGCATATGTACGAGAACATCACATACATGGACATTGTGTCATAAGGATGTTGTGCATGGGTGTTTGTACCACAATCTATGTGGTATTAAATGCATATGGTCATGAAAATTGCTCATTGGCATTATTGCATATAGAGCATGACATTGGTAACTCCATTCATGGACATTAGTCATTAGTGGAGGCATGTGTAGGTGGTGCATGGTTAATCAACACCTTGTTTGGTAGTTGATATGTGGGCTTGAAAATGTGGACCGATGGTCACATGGAGTCACATGATTGCATTGCATAAGGAAAACTTGTGTTGGGTATAGCAAGAAGGGGCATGGCGACTTCCTTGGGTGAAAAGCCCTAAACCACTTGGTTCATACACTTCCCGGGGTGAAATTCCGCAAAAGTGTAATGCTTACGGAGCCAGGGTGAAATTCCAAAATCCGTTGCCCAACAAGACACAAGATTTTGATATAAAATATACTCATCCAATGAGTATCATATTTTCCGTCGAAGACGGGTTCATTACACATTGCATTGTGTTGTGGGAGTCGGGAAGGACTCGGGTTGTGTTACATGATTGAGTCTCATCTCACTCATAGCATGTGGTACACATTGGCATTCGCATTGTGTGTGTGGGAGCCGGGAAGGGCTCGGGTCGAGTACATGAGTCTCATCTCATTCATGGGGCTTAGGTAGCCCGGTTTAACATACATGGCATTGGCATGTAGAGAGAGTCGGGGTGGACTCGGGTTGGATGTACATGAGTGGATTTCATCTCATTCACGGCATGGCTTAATGGCATTCCATCATTGAATTGCATTCTTGATTGGAATGGTTATGGAAATTATGGATGTTGCATGTGAACATTTCATGTGCATATAGGTTGAGGAGTAGCCTCTGTAGGAATTTCTCTACTGGGCGTTGGCTCACCCTATACGGGAACAATTTCAGGTGCGGGAGGTTCACCGACGCACGGCTCAAGTTTGGGCCCTCATGGTTGAAGAAAGGCCGACATGTGGTCTTAGCCTTATTTCATGTAAAAACATTTGAAATATTATGTCTTTGGCATGTAAATTAAGCAAATTAATTGTAATAGAACATATGTGAATAATTGTTAATCTAACTTTGTATGTTATATAAGTATGGTTAATTGGACCCAGTGTGGCCAATGTTTACTTATACATGGACCCGGTGCGGCCATTGCTTTATATTTGACCTCGGATGGGTCTGGTAATTGTGTATTGCACAGGTTGGGTATTGGGTAGAGCTCCCCATACAAAGGAGACTCTGCCCAAATTTCGTAAGTTATGGACCCCGATAAATGGGGCATAACAGTGTGATATCTAGATACTAGGTATCTACAGGTATTCCGCGGGTTGATGGGTAATCAACGGACCCCCGGATTTTGGGGTGTCACAATAAGAGCCTCAAGTATATCTTCACACAGAAAGACTTGAATCTTCGGCAAAGAAGGTGGATTGAATATCTAGAAGACTACGATTTCACACTCAACTACCATCCGGGGAAGGCTAATGTAGTAGCAGATGCACTTAGCAGAAAGTCTCGAGGTGAATTCAATGTTCTTGTTGTTCATTGGTGGAAGATGATTGATGCTTTGGAGGAGTTTGATCTATTGGTGGATAGACAGGAGGATCGACCATGCTTATTTAATCTTGTAGCTCAACCAATTCTCCGACAAAGGATTGTGGAGTTGCAACAATTAGATACCGAGTTGGGAGCTATCCGGGGTAGATTGAAGAGGAATGAGATTATTGAGAATTGGTCTATACATAATGATGAGTTACAGTTTCGTGGAAGACTTTGTGTACCAAACAATGACCAAGTAAGGGAAAAAGTGTTGGGTGAGTGCCATCGTTCAAAATTTTCCATACATCCGGGAAGTACCAAGATGTATAGAGACATGAAGCGTCAATATTGGTGGAAAGGGATGAAACAAGACGTGACTAAGTACGTTGCAAAGTGCGTGGTGTGTCAGCAGGTGAAGGTGGAATATCAAAAGTCCGGAGGATTACTATAGTCCTTGTCTATCCCAGAGTGGAAGTGAGATCACATCACCATGTATTTCGTGTCTGGTTTACCACGAACGTCACGAGGGCATTATGCCATATGGGTCATTGTAGATGACTCACCAAGTTAGCTCATTTCTTGAGTATGAAGACCACTGACACTTTAGAGACCTTGAGCAAGCTTTATATCCGTGAGATTGTTAGATTACATGGAGTTTCATTCTCTATTGTGTCAGATCGTGACTCTTGTTTTGTGGCACAATTTTGGCAAAGTCTACAACGAGCTATGGGGACATAATTGCACTTTAGCACTGCCTTTCATCCTCAAACGGATGGGCAATCCGAGAGGGTGCTACAGATTTTGGAGGACATGTTACGTGCTTGTGTGTTGGACTTCAAGGGAAGTTAGAGTGATCATTTGCCGTTGGTGGAATTTGCATATAACAATAGTTTTCAATCTAGCATTGGCATGACACCTTATGAGGCATTGTATGGAAGACCATGTAGGTCCCCGACTAGTTGGTTGGAAGCTGGAGAGAGTAGCTTGTTTGGGCCAGAAATTGTTCGGGAGACTACGGGAAAAATTCAACTCATCCGGGAGAGACTATGCACGGCACAAAGTAGACATAAAAGCTATGTGGATAAAAGACGAAGACCCTTGGAATTCCAAGAGGGGGACTATGTGTTCCTCAAGATGTTATCCAAAAAGGGAGTATTTATATTTGGCAAGAAGGAAAAATTAGCTCCAAGGTACATCGGACCATTTGAAGTGATCAAAGCGGTGGGCAAAGTGACGTATCAACTTCAGTTACCAGCTCAGTTTTCAGGGGTACATGACGTGTTCCATGTTTCAATGTTAAGGAAGTGTCAATCGGATACAACGCATGTCGTCGATTTGGAGGGAATTGAAATTCAAGATGGAGCAACATATGAAGAACAACCGGTGGAGATTCTCGATACCAAGGAGAAGGTGCTTCGCAATAAAGTAATCCAATTGGTGAAAGTCTTGTGGCAACATCATGGGGTGGAGGAAGCTACCTGGGAATCAGAGCTGGAGATGCGAGAGAAGTATCCTCATTTGTTCTCTACTTAAGGTAAATTTCGAGGACGAAACTTTCTTTAAGGAGAGTGGATTGTAAACCCCCACGTATTTATATTAATATAGTAATGTAATTATTTGGTAATTCTTATATATGTGATTACCTATGCATGAACCATATAGATTGTAACAGTAGGAATAAATACTAGGGAGACAAATTGATTGTGAAGTTTAAGTTTCGAAGGCGTTTAAACTTGGGAAAGGTTGTTAGGTAAGTTTCTAAATATTTTTAGGTCAAAATAAGGTTTCCATTGAATCCGGAAGATCGAGAAACCTTGGGAGAGGTAATATGGGGTGTATTAGAGTTAGGAAGTATTCCGGAGTTAAAACACATTTTAGAAAGAATTCGGATAGGAAGAAATTTGACACTACCTTAGTATTTTAGCTATAACTCTTTACTCCTAACTCCGATTGATCTGATTTTTGGAAAATAGAAACTAGACTTCAAGGGCTACAAAAATATATTTCACGAAAATTTTCTGAATCGGCTTCTAAATAGGTCAAAATCGATTTGGAAGTTGAGGGTATACTGTCACATGCGGCCGGACGGGAATAGACACGCGTCTGGATGCGTGTCGCAGAAAGTTGGGCGAAGAAACACGCGTCCGGACACAAAAAAAACACGCGTCCGTACGCACCAAACCGGGGGCTTCACATCCCAGGCTTGTTTTGGGTGTTTTCTCCCATTTTCACCCCATTTCATCAATGCTAATCACTAGAGAGCCTTGGAGAATAAGAAGGAAGGGAAAAATAAGAGATTAAAGTGTTGGTTCAAGTTGGGAAAGATCAAATCTTCTAGTTCTTCACACAAAAACTAAGAAGCAAGGTAGGGGTTTCTTCTCATTCTTGTTCATTGAGGCTAAGGCTTATATATATATATGTTTTGACTCTAAATCTTAGATATATGTTATGGAATCCTTGTTTCTTGATGTTCTTGCAAACCTTACCATGTTTTGAATGAAGTTATAGTTTGATAGCCATAAAATTCTTGTTCTTGATACCAAAACTCTAGTTTTTGAGAAATATGAATTTTTCTTCTTGATATTCCTTTGTTCTTGATTTCAAAACTCTAGTGCTTTGTTTGAACAATAAAAATATATGTTTGAGGATCTCTGCATATTTTTCTTGAATTGCTCCATTGGAAAAATACCTATGAAATTGAGGGTTTTTGATTTACTTGTGTTTTGAGAAATTAGTTGGTATTGTATCTCTTGTGTGGATGTCTAGATGAAGATGGGTGGCCGTTGATCGGATATCGTAGAGTGGGTAGATGCGTTTTTTACTCCGTGCGGGTTTGAATTTTTCCTACCACTCGTAGTGGGGTTGGTGCCTTGTGAGGACCAAACCACTATTCGTTCACGTGGTACCGAAGTTAAGGGTTAGTATATTATTCCTGGGTTGGATTCCTCACTGCCAATGCGTTGGTATACGCCCTTCCTAAAGTTGGATATCCTTGCGAGGATTGGGTGTGTGTGTGGGCCAGGATATTCTCGATGTGTTTATTCATGCGATGTCATACATCATACCTGAGATACATATACAAGTTGTGGTTTGAGATACATTGTGAGAAATGATATACATTGTGGGCTATTGTTTATTGTGCAAATGGTTGGTTATGGTTTATTGTGGAAAGGAGTTTATTGTGGAAATGGTAACTTGTTGGAATTGTTATTTTTGGGAATTGGTTTTACTTCTTCATTTAATTATTGATATTGTGTAAACTTGAGATCTACTGAAATGTCCATGTTTTCCTTCAAAAGCTATATATGATATTTGTAAAATGAGACCGACTGTTTTAAATGTTTTTAAAACCTTGTTCGAGTTTGAGAGGATTTTCCTACAGAGCTTAGTGCTCACCCCCTACAAACAATATATTTTTTAAATTATGGTTTAGAGGAGGAGCTCGGAGTTGATGAGCCGGTACATTGGGAAGCTCCAATAGATGGGAACGTGGATCCCGTGGTGGACGTTTAGAGCTATATTCTCTTATGTTCTATACTAAGAAATTCATTTTGAGATAATGTGAAGTCTAATATTTTCTATATTCCACCGCAAGATAATAGCTGATTTTTGGGATGTAATTGTCATGGTTTGGCATATTCTTTTGGATGATTTTGTATATATTGTGGATGCTGAATGAAATTCTCTTTAGTTATGAAGCTCATTTAGTTGCTCTCATGATGTGAATGGTTTTAGATAGTAATGCCATCCAAGGGGGATTTTGGGGCGTTACAGAAAAGAAAAAAAAAGAAAGAAGAGAAGAATGAGTTTGTCTTTTCAGGCTTGATGTTGCGAACAAAAGAAGGGAAAAATTGAAAAGAATGTTGAAGATGTTGAAAAAAATTGTGAAGCTAGGCAACGCTGAAAAAGAGAGAGGCTTATGGGTATTGTCTTTTGATGTTGATAATGAATCAACAAAGTTGAAAAAAGAGAAGACAATGTGGGTTTGTTGAAAAAAGAAAAGAAAAGCCAAGTAAAGTGTCTCGGGATAGCTCTTTCAATTCCTTATTTTTCTTCGTTTCTTGAGCATTTACCCCAAGCCACGTTACAAACATAAGAAAGTCCTACTTGATCTAAAAAACATGGCGGTATGTGTTTGGATATGTATGAAGAAGGATGAGATGTGTCAAGTATTCTACTTTATTTTGACATTGATTTTTTTATGAGATTATGCTAAACTCGTTTTCAAATTGGATAGTGGTTATTTGAAGACATATGAGTTATACTTTGTTTTGAATTTAATAAATTCCTCTCATATGTGCGAAATTGTGTGAATAGTCATTATAGTACGAGAGAGTTCCTTGGTGAGAATGCTATCTGGTAAGGTTTGCATCAAAATAAGCGGTTGATAGTTGTAGGAGCGGTTACTAAATTTCAAACTTTGCATAAACTACACGAGTTTCTTTTAAGAGCTTGATGTCTGAATGATTTGGTAAAGCGTTTAGCTCTATGTTTTTCTTTGCACGTGCTTATAAAAACTCGCAACTGAAAGTTGTCAAGTTTTATATAGCAATTTATGGCATGATTGAGTAATTCAAATGTTTAATAACAGGTTGATGTTTGTGGTAACATTTCTAGAAATCCTCACGAGATTATAACTCGTCCACTAGAGGTAATCTAGGGGTTTAAAGGCTTATCCATATGCTAAATACAATTATGATATCTATGAAAGTGAAATTATATATTTTTTAGTATTAGTAAGGACTAGTAATAGCTTGGTTGGAGGGTGTGATTAGCCATGAAATATGCATAATTGTCATATTTATTCATTGGTTAATCGCATTAGTTTTGGATTTAAATGCATTTGAATTCTGGATTTCAGAGTTTTATCTCTATTTTGTAGTGTTTGCTTGTTTTATAGATACAGATAGCAAAAGAACCATTTTTGGATGCAAGCATGCAAAAAGGGATGAAGTTTGGAGCATTTAGAGTGAAGAACCAAGTTTGGACAGAAAGTTACTCTTGTCCGGAGGCGTGTTTAGTGCGCCCGTGGGAAAAACAACTAGAAATTGAAGAAAATTAATATTTTTCAAAATCTTTGGTGCATCCGAATGAAAGAAATGCACGTTCGAACGCTGTGACACCCAAAAATCCGGGGATCCTTTATTAACCTGTTGATCACCCATCAACTCGCGGAAGTATCCGTAAATACCATATAACCCAATACCACATTATCACACAACAATTCCAAGGTCCAATATCCATCAAGTTACCATTTGTTTTACACAAAATACACTCTTTAAACAAGAAGGCTCAAAGCCCGAAGGCTTGGCAAAATTTAATTTAAAATTTTGGAAGAGGTACCGGTACCTCGTACCCTTCGTACCGATACCTGAGTCTTTTGTTTACCAAGTACCGGTACCTTAGTGACGGGGTAGTGGTACTGGGATCTCTTGTTCCCAGGTTCTTCCTAGTTGTCAGGTACCGGTACCTAGATGACGGGGTACCGGTACCTGAGCCCACTATTTGCTAGGTACCGGTACTCACATGTGGTGGTACTTGTACTTGAGCCCACTGTCCATCAAGGTACTGGTACCTGAAGCCTTGGTACCAGTACCTGAGCTCTCTGGAATCCAGGTACTGGTACCCGTAAGTCTAGGTACCGGTACCTGGGCTTTCCAACAGCGGGGTACGGTATATAGTCACCTTGGTACCAGTACCTGGGCCCAAAATTTCTTCCAAACTCTAACCTTTGCCCATCCAATCTCATACAACATTTATCCAAACTCATATCACAACTAATTTTACAAAAAATACAGTTCATATGAGTTCATTTTACAATCCTTTACACAACATTACATGTCCAATTCCAATTACACGATTGTTTTACAAAAAGGTAATTTAAAGCAACATTTTGGCTTATTCTCAACAAGGAACAATGTGAGGGCCGTTCACCGGCGCTTGTCCCGCACCTGAAATGTTATCCCATAAAGGGTGAGCCACGCTCAATAAGGTATCTCCTAAAGAGGTTACCTCCCAACTCAGATGCATATGAAATGCTCACATGCAATCTAACAAGCAATCAAATATTCATTCAAGAATATGAAATTTATAATGGATTTCGCAGTTTCATGTCAAGTCATGAGATGTCTCTCACACATGTAATGCAATCCGAGCCCTTCATCGGCTCCCATACCACATGCAATGTCATGCGTATGCATTCGGACATTTCAAACCCCCACCACTGATGTTGCACATCCAATGACGATTTATAAATCCCTGGTCTTTCTTGGGGTGGGTATTTATGGACTTCCACCAACGGGTACCCAACCGACATGGCATCTATGGACTTCCACCGACGGCTCCGCGTACGCCGACACACTTTATGGACTCAATATCAACAAAATGCGTATCCAAATCACCGGGTTTTGCACCCGAGGGATAATTTAGCCCTTCTTGCTAACCCCGACCCTTATTTTCAATGCAACCCATGCTACTCAGTCGAACCTAGATCCAACCTTCCCAGCCCACGCATCAACCCACCCAGAATGGTGTTTGATCAAACCATGCACACACCCACACTCATGTCACATGCCCATGAATGTGATACCTCCCGTGCATATGCAATGTAATGTAAAATTGTAATTTCCATGTCATGTTCAATATGTAATGAGCACATGATGAACGCTATCAATGTCTATCAACATTTCCAAATTCTCAATGTAACTTATATCATTAAGCATATAATTACATTCCAAAATCCTCCCAAAGCATGTTATATTGCTTTTATTCAATTAACATGCTCATTTCATTCAAGACATTTTATCAAACACCCAATAAGCATAAAATCATGCAAACACATAACATGCCTCATTTCATCACATTTTTCATGAAATCACATACAAAACAATTTTCACAAACTCAATTCATGTTAGAATTGATTTTACTCATTCCTATACCATTTTCTATACTCTAGTTATACTATGAGTATATTTAAACAAGAGATTTCATCTCTTTTCATGCTATCAATTTCATACGCAAACACTAGGTTAAAAATAAACCTAGCTAGGAGAAGAACACTATCTCTTGAAGCGTAATACACGTAGAAGAAGATCCAAGAAACCCAACTCAAGCTTTAAACATTGATTTCCTAGAATCCCAACCTTGAGACTTCGGCGAAATCCGCGATCTTTGGTACGTACTTGAAGCTCTTGTCGGGTAGAGCAACTTTAGTTCTTGGCTCGAAGCGATTCGACGAGCAGAGAGTCGTAGATCACAAGGAGAAGCTTGAGATTTCTTGAAATCTCTCTCTCTTCTCTCTCTCTCTCTCTCTCTCTCTCTCTCTCTCTCTCTCTCTTTCTCTCTTTCTTTCTATCGGGAATGCAAGGCTGGAAAAATGGGGGAAAATCTGACTTTTCCCCCTTTTTATACCCCTCATTTGTTTGGCTCTCATTAAGCCACACGTCGCGACTTTTCTGATCCGATTTTGTCTCGAATCAATTAAATATCGTCTCGTTTTAAGTTGAATATATTTATCTGAACTAAATTTAATTTATTTCTCGTGTTTTGCAATTAAAACCCGATCGAATTTATTTTAGTCACGCGATGCCCGATCGCATCGTAAAACGCTAAAAATTCGATTGTCTCGGAATTCGACGAAAATTGTCGGGATTACTAGATTTCGCGAGATGCATACAACGGTGAGGTCCGTTTTGTCATCAGAGTTCTTAAAAAATTTGGGTTTTTAACCCGTACCGTACTCCCTTCATAATAAAATTTTAAATATTTCCCGGGTTTTATAGACTCGATTGGCGATTTTGGGACTGTAACTTGCATGTGTCTGGACATGTGTTTCCTGCGTCTAAACGTAACTCCATTTTACCTAGTGCTGAGTTTTTTGAGTTGTATTAGGTTTAGACTTTCCTAATTACCTATAAATACTATCAACCCTAAATTAGGGTATTCTTCATCTTACAATTTTTTCTCTCCATTTTTGTCAATGAGTTGCTAAATCCCCAACTAAATTTGGGGATGATTCTTTCACTAAAGCACAATATTTATTTTTGATCCATTATTCTTCAATGCATGATTTTTCTTGTTAATTGATTTTTATGTTTTAATAAAGCTTTTGCTCTATAAAATCTCTTGATTCATTGTACCACGTACATGGAATACTTTAGATTCCATGCGAATCAAATAACTGGTTTTGTATGTTTTAATAGATTAATTAGAATATTTATGAAAAAACAATTAATTTCTTACTTGTCATAAAGAGAGGTTTTAATTATTGGAAAAGCTTGATTCATCGTCGACTTCAGACATAGTGAATGCTTGTGATTTATAGCTAAATATTCATTTTTATCTAAGTAATTTATCAGTTATAATTTTAGATTTGTTTTCAATATAATCGCCACTAAATCTTCTGATTAAGATCACTATTCAGGTGATTCTTAACTGAGTTCAAAAATCGAATCAAAAATAAATATTGTGTGGAATGGAAAGAGAATCATTGATGCTTTAGTATCTCTCAAATATTATTTTACCCAAAATTTATTATTTTCTTCAAATTCAATTCTCTCAAATATCTTCAAAACAATTCTTACTTTTATTTTTAAATTCATTGTGTTCCTACTTTCACCAATTTCCTTTGGTACGACCACGGGCTCCCAAGAAATTTATTACTTCGCACAACTTGCACTTGGATGATTAATTCTAAAGTTGTAGCATCTACATTTTTGCCAATGAAACCAACCATACACTTTTAAAGTTGTTAAGGACACGTATGATATATTATTTTGTCATATAGTCCAAACTAAAGTTGGTTTTTTTTTTTTTAATTATTGAACTATTCTTCTATGTTTCATGCCATAATCACCAAAGAGTCAGTTACTACATTAGTGCATTTGTGTTTCGCAACTTTCAAATTTCAATTTTACTCATTCATCTTCTCATCGACAACTCCATATTTTAAAATTTTGGTTTTAGATCTGAGAAAGATTATTCCGTTCTTGCGCACGTTGTTGCAATTTTTAAAATTTCGGAGATTCATATTTCATACTAGATTAAGGTAATAGATTTTTTTAGAGAATCAGAGACTCGCATTTCAGTGTTTTGCGCTCAGTTTTTCAATTTTGAAAAATTTAGAGACACATTTCATACTAAATCAAAGTATTCAAATGTTTCAGAGATTCATATATATATTCGTCACTCTTTGTTCAATTTATTCGTTTCAACTGATTTTGAAAATTATACATTCACATATATATATATATATTCATTCATTATTATTTGAGTTCTTTTCTTTAAAGACTATAATTTTGAATCAATTAATGGAAGTTGGGGAAAATTTTGACTCTTTCTATATCTTTTTAATTAAAAAAAAATCATAATTTATGAATTGATCTGTATTATAGACATTGTTTTCCATGGTTCTTCTATTTTGAATTTATCTATTTTACTTAATCTTAGATTTCCAAAACTATTTTTGGTCAATTTATCTATATTAATAAAAATTTGATTTCTATTATATATAACATGAATTTATCTGTATTATAAACTTTATTTTTGATCATATTTTAGTTGAATTTATTTGTTTTAATACAACTTTAATTTTCATTATGTAACATGAATTTATCTGTATTATAAATTTTGCTTTACATGATTTTTTGTTTTGAATTTATTTATTCTAATAAGTCTTAGATTTTCCAAACTATTTTAGGTCAATTATCTGTATTAATAAAACTTTAATTTCTATTATATATAACACAAATTTATCTATATTATAAACTTTATTTTCCATGATATTTTAGGTGAATTTATCTATTTGAATAAAACTTAGATTTTCAAAACTAGTTTAAGTGTATTTATCTGTATTAATAAAATTTTGATTTTCATGATATGTAACACGAATTTATCTGCATTATAAAAATTGATATCTTTCAAAATAATTTCACTGTATAATCAAAAGAGGTGCGACTATTGTGGTAATTGAATTTCGTTTTAGATAAATAAACATAACACAAAAAATTCTCTGAAAAATAGGAAAAAAAAATGGTTAAACAATGTATTTCTCAAATATTGTTGATACATAATTCTCAAAAACTTACTTGGAACCCTACTATTTCAAATCATCTCTGAAATAATGTTGATTCAATATCTCTATGATCAAGTAGCGTATAATACGATTTGTTGCGATTGAGATTCAAAGTTTCTTAAGGGGAAGATGATTTGGAGTTGATTTTAAAAATAAAATCATGATTGATAAGGAGTATAATGTGCCTTTGTTATTGATTTGTAGCAACCGCTATTTGCAAATTAACGAGAAGTTAAAAAAGTGAATCTAAAGAGGCAGTAAGGTTATGCTAATCGTGCATAGTAATTGGCTTCTCAAGGGTGTTTTTGTCCACTAATTTTTTTGTGGACTGCTTATCCCAAAAGACGTCAATGTGTATTTAATGACTAAAAAGGTATGAGCAGTGGATCTTTGGCCCATTTTCCCTATTTTTTTCATGGGTATTGACACAAACATGAAAATTATTTTTCCCGAATCACTCATTTTCTTCCTATTATCATTTTCTTCAAAATTTTTAAATAGTGTGAAAATTTGTATTTCTGTCTATTCAATTTTATTGTCATTGGATAGTGAAATTGGATTCACTGAAGTTGAATATTAAAATAGATATATTTCATTGTCCAAAATTGCTGCTTTTCATGCTTCTCTTTTTCTCTTCAAATTTTTTCAATACAATTTTGGGTGGGGCTATCCCCAACCCCACAAACCTCCATTCCCACCCTATTTAATTTCTCATCAAACAACTACGAAGCCCACCTCTTCTATACCCACCCCATTAGTAACTAAGTCCAATCCATGCTACAAACACCCTATTAATAGTTAGAGCAATTGTAAAACCCTGGGAAATTTAAATTTTTACGAAAAAGGGTGAAATGGTAATTATCCACTACAATACGGGTTGAAAAACTGAATTTTTCTAGAACTCGGATAATGAAACGAACCTCACCGTTGGATTTTTCTCACGAAATCTAGTTACCCAGCTAAATTTCGTTGAATTCTGAGACAGTCGAATTTTTAACGTTTTACGAGACGATTGGGTGTCGCGTGACCTAAAACGAGACGTGTAATTAAATTTCAAAAATTAGAAAATATTTTAAAGCTAGTTCAAATAAAAATATTTTGAACTTGAATCGAGACGAAATTTAATTGATTCGGGATAAAACCGGACCCGGGAATGGAGGACGTGTGGCGCAACGAGAGCCAAGCATTTAAGGGATATAAATAGGGGAGAAAATCAGATTTTCTCCCCATACCCATCAGATTTTCGAAAATAGAGATGAAGAGAGGGAAAAGAGAGGATTCTCCAACTTCTCTCTGAGATCTACGACTCTACGTTCGTCGAATCAACTCGAGCGAATAATCAAAGTTCATCTAAGCGACGAGGGCTACGCCTACATACCAAAAATTGAAGGTTTTAACGAAGAACAAAAAATGGGATTTTGGAGGAAGCTAGGATTAGAGGTTGTTTCGGGTCTTGAGAGTTTTCTACTATTGTTTTACGCTTCAAGTGGTAGGATTCTTTTCCTAATTAGGTTTATTTTCAACCTAGGGTTCCATATGATATGGATAGCATGGCTTGAGATGAATTCTCTTATTTGATGTACTCCTAGTGTAACTAGATTATGAGAAATGGGTATAGAAATATGCTAGACCAATCTTGCATGAATTAGGTTTGTAGAATACTCCTAGTGTAACTAGATTATGGGAAATGGTTATAGAAATATGCTAAACCAATCTTGCATGAATTGAGTTTGTAGAATTTACTTGTTTGGTAAATTCATGAAAAATGTGATAAATTGGGCATGATTGTGTTACATGATTTGGTGCCTTGAAGGTGTTTGATAAAATGCCAATGTTGATGTAGTATGTTGGTATCATTGAAAATGTTATAACATGCTTGGGTATTGAGAATATTTAAAATCAATTCTAGCATGAATTGGATATTTATAAATTATTTATTTGTGATTTCTTGAGAAATGTATTGATTGGGCATGTTATGTGTTTACATTTATGCCTTGAGGGTGTTTGATGAAATATCTATGTGGATTAAGTGTGTTATTTGCATTGATTGTAATATAACATGCTTGAGAGTTGGTGTTGATATATGCATATGATATATTGACATTGAGGTTGTTTATGATGGTTATATGCTTATGATGTAATTTACCATGGAAAAGGTTGTTGGATATTGAATTGTTCATATTGTGCTCATGACATCTTGAACATGGATGAGAATTGCAATTGTACATTTACATTATATATGCACGGGTAACATCACATTCGTGGGCATTTGACATGAGTGTGGGTGTGTGTATATATTTTTGAATCAAACACCATTCTTGGTGATTGAGGCGTGGACTCGGGAAGGTTGAACCTAGGTCCGGCTTAATTGCATGGTTGCATGAAAAACTTGTGTCGGGTATAGCAAGAAGGGCTAGATACTCCATCGGGTGCAAGACCCGGTTACTGGTTTTTACACTTCTGACGGTGCAAGTCCAAAAAAGTGTAACGGTGTACGGAACCGGCAGTGAGATTCCAAAATCCGAATACCCAACAAAGACACATGATTTATTTAAAAAAGGTCATTGGATGTGTAACATCAATGGCGGGGGCTTGAAATGCTGGGATTCATACGCATGACATTGCATGTGTTGAGGGAGCCGATAAAGGCTCGGGTTGAGTTGCATGTAGGAGTCTCATCTCATATCATGTCATGACATTGAGGATTTCATTGTTGAATTGCATATTCTTGAATGGAGTGATTGTTGCTTGTGAATTGCATGTGAACATTTCATATGCATCTAGGTTGGGGGTAGCCTCTTTAGGATATACTATATTGAGCATGACTCACCCTTTATGGGGACAATATTTCAGGTGCGGGACATGCGCCGGTGGACGGCTCTCATTCGGGCTCTCATTAACGAAGAAAATCCGAAATGTGGCTTTTTAATTATGCTTTTGTAAAACTAAGATGTAAATTAGTTTTTGGGCAGGTAATGTATGTAAAAGATTGTAATCGAACTCATATGGACTATGTTTAATGTAAAATTGCATGTTGTTATATGAGTATGGATAAATGGACCCGATGTGGTCAATGTTGTATGATTTGCACAGGTTATATTTTGGGTAGAGCTCCCCATACAAAGGAGACTCTGCTCGAATTTTGTTAAGTTATGGATCTCGGTAAATGGGACATAACGGCGTGATATCGAGTTATACGATATCCACGGATATTCCACGGGTTGATGGGTGATCAACGGGTTGACAAGGACCCCCGATTTAGGGGCGTCACAGCAATACCATTGGGATCTAATTTACTGACCTAATTTGCTGACCTAATTTACTATGACCTTTGGATTGACTATGAGCTCTATCAAACATTGAAACTTGGTATTAATCCAATGATTCTAATTAAGTCACATCACTAAGTTAGCAAATTATGTCAAATTTTTAGGTCCAAATAGCATTACTCTAATAGTTAAGTTCACTCATTTTATGTACACCTCTTTAATGAAAGAAGTCATTGTAAGAAAAGAATAATGAAAAAAGACAATTAATTTGAATGCATAAATATATTTACGAAACTAGAAAAAAAAACCAAAAACGAAACAAGTAAAAAAAATACAAGCATGCCGAAACAAGGAAAAAAAAAGGAAAAAAGCATACTGAAACAAGAAAAAAAAAAGCAAACAAGGAAAAATCAGAAAAAAGAAGCAAACCGAAACAAAAAAAGAAAAAAAAAGCAAGCAAAGATTAAAGGAACAAGCAAAACTACAAGATGCAACACCACAAAATACAAAACCAAACATGAAAAAAAAAAAAAAAACAAGTATCAAGCACAAACACAAAATCGAATAAGAAAAAAAAAATAAACAGCATAGATGCAAAACCTAAACAAGATAAAAAAAAATAATCTGAAAGCATACATATATATACACATATAAATTCTAAATAAAAAATTATTAAACTTGAAAGATATATCAAAACATACCAAAAATAATGAAAACTCATATAACAAACATGAAATCAAACATAGAATTAAATTGAGAAGTAATACTAACATGTATCTCACTGAAAAAATTTATATTGAAAAAGTGTTTTTGGGAGTGTATGAGATGAGATAGATAATGAAACTCTAATTATGACAAAATATAAAGTGAGTTTACTTATTAAAAGGGGTGTATGTAGCATGAGGTGGACTTAGTTACTAATGGGGTAGGTATAGAAGAGGTGGGCTTAGTAATTTAATAATGAGAAATTAAATGGGGTGGGAATGTAGATTTGTGGGATGGGAATAGCCCCACCCTACAATTTTACTGCCATTGAACATCCAAATTTCTATTTCTCTATTTAGTTTCAAGAAATTAGACAGTAAAATATTTATTTTTCTGTCCAAAACCACGTAAACAAGCATCAAATATTGAGGTGATAAGAACAATTATCCTTAGCCAATTATCTGAATTATTTCATTGATGAATTTTCCTCTATTTGTTGAACCTGGTAGACATAGCCCACTATCAGTGCCTTATCTGCAAGTTGTGCCCTGATACTTTACATGTGATAGCTTTGGGTGTTCTAGAATTCCAATACCCAAGACTACTACAACAACCATATGTTTTACCTGTGGGCGTTCTAGAGTTCTTTTACTCCAAGACTTCGAACCAAGTTTTTGTTAAACTAGGTGTGTAGATTTTGATTATAGAGTTCATAATCGATTAGATCAGAGGAATTTGTTTAGATCTTTTGTATCAACTAATAACTGTAAAACTCGAGAAAATTTTGAATTTTTATGAAAAATGGTAAAACGGTAATTTGTCACTACGGTACAGGTTGAAAATCCGAATTTTTCTAGAACTCGGATGACGAAACGGACCTCACCATTGGATTCGTCTCGCGAAATCTAGTTACCCAGTCAATTTTTTGTTGAATTCCGAGACAGTCGGATGTTTTGCGTTTTACGAGGTGATCGGGTGTCGCATGACCTAAAAACGAGACATGAAATTAAGTTTCAAAAATTAGAAAATAATTTAAAGAAATTTCATATAAAAATATTTTGAACTTGAACTTGGACGAAATTTAATCGTTCCGGGACGGAATCGGACCCGAGAATGGAGAATGTGTGGCGCAATGTGGGCCAAGCATTCCAGTTCAAGGGGGTATAAATAGAGGAGAAAATCAGATTTCTCCCCATTTTTGTTCAACTGGGTTTATGTTGGAAGGAAGAGAGGGAAAAAGATAGATTTCTCAAACTTCTCTCTACGATCTATGGCTACCCGTTAGTTGAAATCCTTCGGGACAAGAATTAAAATTCATCTACGCAACGAGGGCTACGACTACATACCAAAAATCGCGGATTTCACCGAAGATTAAAACATTAGATTTTAGAAAATCAAGAATTTGAACTTGATTTGTGTTCTTGAAGTTTTCTACCGTTGTTTTACGCTTCAAGATGTAGGATTTTTTTTCTTAATTAGGTTTATTTTCAACCTAGAGTTCCATATGATATGGGTAGCATGACTTGAGATGAATTCTCTTGTTTAATGTACTCCTAGTGTAAATAAAGTGTGAAAAATGGGTATAAAAATATGCTAAACCAATCTTGCATGAATTGAGTTTGTAGAATTTACTTGTTTGGTAAATTCATGAAAAATATAAGAACTTGAAATGTGGGAAATGGGTGTTAAGAATGACTAAAAATCAATTCTAACATGAATTGGGTATATAAAAATTACTTGTTGTGATTTCTTGAGAAATGTGATTATTTGGGCATAATATGTGTTACATAATTTTGTGTCTTGAAGGTGTTTGATAAAATGCCTATTTGGATTAAGTGTCCCATTTGCATTGATTATATTATAACATGCTTGGAATATATATAAAAAAGGTAGTGTTAGAGATGTAATATCATGTTTAGCACTTACCTATGATACTTGAAATGTGAAAAATGAGTATTAAGAATGGTTAAAATCAATTCTAACATGAATTGGAAATGTAGAAATTACTTGTTATGATTTCTTGAGATATGTGATGAAATTGGACATATTATGTATTTACATGATTTGGTGCCTTGAAAGTGTTTGATTAAATGCCTATGTGGATTAAGTGTGTTATTTGCATTGATTATGTTATAACATGCTTGGAATTTGATGTTGGAAAATGTTGATATATGCATATGATATATTGACATTGAGGTTGTTGATGGTGGTTATATGTTTATGATGTAATTTACCATGGAAAATGTTGATTGGATATTTGAATTGTTCATAGTGTGCTCATGACATATTGAATACTTTTTTTTCTTTTCATTATAAGGCTTTACCTTGGGTAAGAGGGAGCCTTTCCAGAAATTCTCAAAGGCCAGGGACAAACCCAAGCCTATGAGGGGGTTTGGAAATAGTTTTCAACCAGTAATCGACGCGCCTCAGTTAGAACCTCACTAGCTGCGTCATTGCCCCAAGCACAAAGATAAATAATGACATATTGAACATGGTATTGTAATTACAATTGAGATCCTAGTTATATAATGACATGAAATACAATTGTACATTTATATTGCATATGCATGGGTATCATTATATTCGTGGGCGTTTGACATTATTGTGGGTGTGTGTGCATGGTTTGATCAAACACCATTCTTGGTGAATGATACGTGGGCTCGAGATTGTTGGACTGAGGTTCAATTGAGTCACATGGTTTGCATTAAAAATAGGGTTGGGGTTAGCAAGAAGGGCTAGATTCTCCCTCGGGTGCAAGACCCGGTGATTCAGATACGCACTCCGTTGATATTGAGTTCATAAAGTGTGTCGGCGTACGCGGAGCCGTTGGTAGAAGTCCATTAATGCCGTGTCGGTTGGGTGACCGTTGGTGTGAGTCTATAAATACCCACCCTAAGAAAGACCCGAGATTTAAAAAGGTCATTGGATGTGAAACATTAATGGTGGAGGCTTGGAATGGCCAGATTCATATGTATGACATTGCATGTGTTGAGGGAGTCGGTAAAGGCTCAAGTTGAGTTGCATGTGTGAGTCTCATCTCATATCATGACATGGCATAGAGGATTCCATTGTTGAATTGCATATTCTTGAATGGATTAATTGTTGTTTGAGATTTGCATGTGAACATTTCATATGCATCTAGGTTAGGGAGTAGCCTCTTTAGGACATACCCCTATTGAGCGTGGCTTACCCTTTATGGGACAACATTTCAGGTGCGGGACATGCGCCAGTGGATGTCTCTCACTCGGGGATACCTATTCAGTGTGACTTACCATTTATGGGACAACATTTCAGGTGCGGGACATGCGCCAGTGGATGACTCTCATTCGGGCCCTCATTGAGGAAGAAAAGCCGAGATGTAGCTTTAAACCATGTTTAGTAAAACTATTATGTAATTTAGTTTTGGACATGTAATTGTTGTTATATGAGTATGGATAAATGGACTCGGTGTGATCAATGTTGTATGATTGCACAGGTTATGTTTTGGGCAAAGCTCCCCGTACAAAGGAGAGTCTGCCCGAATTTTGTTAAGTTATGGATCCTGGTAAATAGGGAATAACGGCGTAGTATCGAATTACATGGTATCCACGGGTTGATGGGTGATCAACGGAGTAATTACAGACACTTGAATTTTGGGGCGTCACAATAACATTGCGCAGAGAAACTGTTTTCCTAAATTTTTTATTGAGAAAAGATTTGCACAAAGATTTTTTTGTTTCAGATTACGAATTCTTCCTTCTACTTATTTTTGGTTGGGAAATTTGACGAAATCATGCCCAATGTTCGCGACTCAGTCATTTGTGTTGATGAACGTGCACAGTTTAAAAGTATGCATTTATAGATAACCCCTTCCCATTAATGAAAAATTTGCCTTATGGTATAGAGTTGTCCTTTTGACCCAAAATATTTCTAGGACCTATTGACCTACAAGTGCTATGCGGTGGACCTATGGTCCCTTTTCCCCAAAAAAAAACTATCAGACTATAGTTTGATCATGTTGATGGTTGGCATCTGATTTGGAATCATAGTGGCCAATTTTGTGGTTAAGGCAGCCATCTAATTGGATGTTGAATATTATAGTCCGAGATGCAACCCAATCCTTTGTCATTAGGTGTTTATGTATATGATGGTTTAGTAGTTCCAAGCCATGATGCACGTATATTTTGATTGGGGTGATATATTTGTGACGCCCCAATCTTCGGGGGTCCTATATTAACCGTTGACCACCCGTCAACCCGCGGAAATACCCATGGATGTCACTCAACCTAACACCACGGTTGTTGCATCCCCTTAACCGGGATCTTAATTCACAATTGTTAACCGGATTCGATTATTCATTTGGGTTCAACCAATATTCAATATACCATGATTTATACTCCATTATAGTCCATTTACATTATTGGAGGGAAAGGAAACGTAGATTGAAAATAGGGCGAAGCAGTGTGAAAATCTGAAAATTTTGAAGAGAGTACCGGTACCCAGTACCGGTACCATTCAGTACCGGTACCCGGTACCGGTACTGTCAACCCACTGGAAAGGGGGTACCGGTATCCAGTACCGGTACCCTGTACCGGTACTGTCAACCCACTGGAAAGAGTGTACCGGTATCCAATACCGGTACCATTCCGTACCGGTACCCAGTACCGGTACTCTCTGCCCAGTTTTGCCATTTTCAACAATTTTTCCTTTCCAATCCATTCAAAACCCTTCCCAATTCATCAAATACATGTTTGACAAGGATTTCCATATAAAACATGGTTTATACAAGTTCTATTACAATTGATTCCATACATTTACATATCAAAATAGAATTCTTTCAAAAGCTTTACAAAATAACAATAAAAGCCACAAGTCGGCTTTCTTCAACCTTGGGGCTCGAAATGGGAGCCGTCCGCCGGTGTGAACCCCGCACCTGAAATGTTTTTCCCACAAAGGGTGAGCCACGCTCAATAGGGTATCTCCTAATGAGGCTACTCCCCAACCTATATGCATATGAAATGTTCACATGCCACAAAACCACAATTCATAACATTCCAAGCAAGGAAATATATTCAATGATGGAAATTGCAATGCCATGCTATGGAATGAGGTGAGACCCACTCATGCATATCAACTGAGCCCTTCCCGGCTCCTCTACACATGCAAGTGCCAATGTGTACTAATCCGTCATTGATGTTGCACATCAAATGACCTTTCATTCTAGGGTCTATATAGGGGTGGATGTTCATGGACTCACACCAAAGGTCACCCAACCTACACGGAATTCATGGACTTCCACCAACGGTTCCGCGTACACCGACACACTTTATGGGCTCTTATACCAACGGAGTGCGTATCCAATCACCGGGTCTCTCACCCGAGGGATTTTCTAGCCCTTCTTGCTACCCCAACCCTATCAACATATAAACCATGCGACTCGACTAGGTCATCGACCCATATTACCCGAGCTCACTCGTCATCCACCATGCGTGGTGAAGACAAACAACCATGCACACACACCTCCTAAAATGTGATGTTCCCGTGCATATGCAATGTGATGCTCCATTGCAACACTAATACAATGTTCGATATGGTATGAGTGACATATGAACATTCTCAACACATTTCTCATATTCCATGGCAAACTCATATCAAAAGCATATAATTCCCATAATACAAATTTCAAGCATGTTATCAACATACTAAAATTTCAAGGCATATATATAAACACATAACATGCCCACAATTTCATATAACACATGAATTCACATTGGGTCCATTTCACATATCCAATCATAGAAATCACATTTAGTAACTTCTAAATATCCATCCAAGCTAGGATTTCTTTTACCCATTTCAATACCCAATTCACCCAATTTCACAATAATAGGCAAGAGATACATAGGCTATCATCCTACCCATTCCATAAAGACATTATAGGCTTGAAATAAACCTTAGTAGGAGGAAACCCTACCTCTTGAAGCGTAAACCCACTTGGTGGACACCTTCAAGAACCTCTATTTCGCCCAAAATCCTTGATTTCTCCAAGCTCGATTTTTGGAACTTCGGTGAAACCTGCCTTTCTTTGTATGGTTTTGTAGCCCTTGATGCGTAGAACAACCTTTGTTCTTGGCCCAAGTGGATTGGAGCTCCCAATCTTCGTAGATCGTAGAGAGAAGGTGGAGAGATTTTGGATTTTCCCTCTCTTCCTCTCACGTTATCAGCTGAGCTAACAAATGGGGAGAAAATTTGATTTTCTCCCCTTTAAGTACCATTTAAATACTTGGCCCACAACGCGCCACACAATCCTTATTTCCCGGGTCCGTTTTAACCCCGAAACGATTAATTTTCGCTCCGGTTCAAGTTCAAAATATTTTTATTTTAACTTCCGTCATTTATTTCCAAAAATTTAAAATTTTAATCAGAATTTCGTTTTTTGGTCTCCCGAGGCTCGACCGCCTCGTAAAACGCGAAAAATCCGACTAACTCGGAATTTAATGAAATTTGACAGGGTAACTAGTTTTCGCGAGACGAATCCAACGGTGAGGTTCGTTTCGTCATCCGAGTTCTAGAAAATTTCAGGTTTACAACCTGTACCATTGTGACAATTTACCATTTTGCCCTTTTTCACAAAAGTTCAAATTTTCTCGGGTTTTACATTCTTCCTCCCTTAAAAGAATTTCGTCCCCGAAATTCACACACTCATGCACAACTACCACATGCATATGCCACAGTCATATAACACTAAATGACTATAAGAATATACCTCCATCCTCGAACAAGAAAGGATAATTGGCACGTATGGTGTCCTCACGCTCCCATGTTGCCTCTTCCACCCCTCGGTGTCGCCACAACACCTTCACAAGCCTCACGGTCTTGCCTCGCAAAACCTGCTCCCGGCTATCCATGACACGCACCGGTCCCTCCTCAAAGGTCCCATCTGCATCAACAACGAGTTCTCCCCAATCCACAACATGCGTCGGATCTGGAGTATACTTCCGGAGCATAGAGACATGGAATACAGCATGAACACCCGATAAACTTGGCGGCAACGCCAACCTATAGGCCACAGTGCCAACTCTCTCAAGTATCTCGAAGGGCCCAATATATCTCGGCGACAGCTTTCCTCGCTTGCCGAATCTGACCATTCCTCTCTTAGGCATCACCTTTAAGAAGACATGATCTCCCACCTCAAACTCCAGAGGTCGCCGCCGTCTATCGGCGTAACTCTTCTGCCGACTTTGAGCCGTGAGAAGACGTTTCTTTATCAGGTCCACCTTCTCCGAGGTGTCTCTTATTAATTCTGGACCAGTAGAGGGTCTTTCTCCAACCTCAGTCCAACAAACCGGAGAACGACAAGGCCTCCCATAAAGCGCCTCATAGGGTGCCATCCGTATGCTCGCCTGATAGCTGTTATTATAGGCGAATTCCACTAAGGGTAAATGCTCTTCCCAACTACCCTTGAGGTCTAGGACACATGCTCGTAGCATGTCCTCTAACGTCTGAATGGTCCTCTCCGACTGACCATCTGTCTGGGGATGAAAGGCTGTGCTCATCCTCAACTGAGTCCCCATGGCTCGCTGGAAACTCTCCCAAAAGTGAGCCGTAAACCTGGGATCCCGATCAGATACTATAGATACGGGTACCCCATGCAACCGGACTATCTCCCTTATGTACAACCTGCAGAATACCTCCAGAGTGAAGGTCATCCGCACCGCCAAAAAGTGTGCCGACTTCGTAAGCCGGTCCACTATCACCCACACCGCATCATGTCCCCGCGATGTCCGTGGCAAGTGGGTCACAAAGTCCATTGTGACGTGCTCCCACTTCCACTCAGCCACTTCCAAGGGCTGGAGCAACCCTGCTGGTCTCTGGTGCTCGGCTTTAATCTGCTGACATGTGAGGCATCTACTGACAAAGTCGCCAATTTGCCTCTTCATTCCACTCCAATAATACTGGCGACGAAGATCATGATACATCTTCGTGACGCCTGGGTGCACCGCAAAACGAGAGCAATGGAACTCCCTGAGGATCTCCTCTCTCAGCTCCGCCGACTGGGGAACCACAACCCTTCCCCTAAACCGAAGACTGTCATCCGAGTGAATGGCCCAGCCCTCGTCACCAGTACCCGCCTGCACTTGATCCCTGATGGATGATAACTCTGAGTCCTGTCTCTGTGACTCAATCACTCTGCTCAGTAGGGAAGGCGTAGCCACCAAACTCCCTAAAACACCCTGAGTCCGACCCCGATAATGCAGCCCAAATTGGCCCACGGCCTCAAGCATCCGCCACTCCCGGGAAGCCACACTAGCTAAGACACCCCGTGACTTCCGACTAAGTGCGTCAGCCACCACATTTGCCTTACCAGGGTGGTAATGCAAAGTGAAGTCATAGTCTTCTAGGTACTCCATCCACCTACGCTGCCTCATGTTGAGGTCCCGCTGAGTGAAGATGTACTTCAGACTTTTGTGGTCCGAAAACACTTCAAATCGTTCACCATACAAATAGTGGCGCCAAGCCTTCAAGGCAAAGACTATGGCCGCCAATTCCATGTCATGCGTGGGGTAATTCTGCTCGTGATTCTTCAACTGTCGAGAACCATAAGCCACCACTCTCCCGGACTGCATCAAGACACAACCCAGTCCGTCTTTGGAGGCATCGCAATATACCGTGTAGTTTTGTCCCCTTTCTGGAACAATCAAGATAGGAGCTGAAGTGAGTCTCCTCTTTAGTTCTTGGAATGCCTTCTCACACGAATCATTCCACTCGAACTTGACCTCCTTCCGGGTCAATCTAGTCATAGGTGCGGCTAGTCGGGAGAAGTCCTCGATGAACCTCCGGTAATACCCTGCCAATCCCAAGAAACTACGTATCTCGAAGACTGACTTTGGCCTCTCCCAACTTATAACTGCCTCAACCTTCTCCGGGTCAACTGACACCCCCGAAGCTGACACCACGTGTCCCAAAAATTTCACCTCCGTAAGCCAAAATTCACACTTGCTGAACTTGGTGTACAATTGATAGTTCCTCAAGGTCTGGAGAACAATCCTCAAGTGACCCTCATGCTCCTCCTCTGTCTTGGAGTAGATCAGGATGTCATCAACAAACACTACGACAAACTGATCTAAATAGGGCTGGAACACCCTATGCATGAGATCCATAAATGCCGCCGGGGCACTCGTCAACCCAAATGGCATCATCGTGAACTCGAAATGCCCGTACCGCATTCTGAACGCCGTCTTAGGGATATCTGACTCCCTAATCCTCAACTGATGGTAGCCCGTGCGGAGATCTATCTTTGAATAGACCCACGCTCCCCTCAGCTGATCAAACAGATCATCGATCCTCGGCAAAGGGTACCTATTCTTGATGGTGACCCGGTTCAACTGTCGATAGTCTATACACAATCGAAGGGTCTTATCCTTCTTCTTGGCAAACAGCACCGGAGCGCCCCAAGGTGAGGTACTCGGTCTAATAAAGCCCTTGTCCAATAATTCTTGTAATTGGACCTTGAGTTCTTGCAACTCAGCTGACGCCATCCTATGTGGAGTCATAGAAATGGGCGAAGTACCCGGATGCAACTCAATGCTAAAGTCCACATCCCTATGGGGAGGTAATCCCGGTAACTCGTTCGGAAAGACGTCCTCATACTCGCACACCACCCGAGGTAGACCCAATTCTTGTCTTGCCTCGTCCTCCAGGGTAAGGCTCACAAGCCAACCCGTCAATTGCCCATGCCATCGCGAATCATACACGACTTGAGGCAAAACATCATGCTTTTCCCCCTGAAACTTGAAACAAACACCGTCCGGTGTATAGACAGTGACCCTCTTCCTGTCACAATCAATAACGACCCGATACGCCGCCAACCAGTCCATCCCAAGGATGACATCGAATTCCGACATGTCCATAACCCTAAGGTCCACGGTGAGTAGAATCCCCGAGATCTCTAGCTCACAACCCCGACATATCTGATTCACACACACCCTAGCTCCTAGGGGTGAATTCACATACAACGGCTCTTCCAAGGCATCAACCTCTAAGCCCAAATCCCTCACACATGATGCAGAAATGAATGAATGTGATGCACCAGAGTCAAATAATACTTTAGCCCATAAGCGAGAAAGTAGAAATGTACCCTGAATGACCGACTGGTCCACTGGCTCAGCCTGAGGTGTAATGGCGTAGACACGCCCCTGGGTCCCCGAAGTCCCGGCCTGCATGCCCTGTCCTCGGCCTCGACCCATGCCTTGGCCCATCTGGCCCGACTGCGGAGTCCCCGCTCGAAAGGTGGTAGGGGCCTGAGTAGTGCCCTGGAACTGATACTGGTTTCCCTGGCCCATGGTGGGGTAGGGAGGAACAAGGTGTGTCTGTGACTGTCCCACTGATGACTGGGACTGAGGTGTCCCATAGCTCTGGGATCCTTGCCTCTGCGGACAATCCCTCTTCATATGCCCTGGTTGGTGGCAATGGAAACATGTCTTCTGGCCTGCCTGGTGGGTAGTCCTGAAGTTTCTCCCGCCCTGGGAAAATTGACCTTGGTCTTGGCCTTGATAGCCACGGCCCTGTCCTTGTTGTCCTTGTGGAGTAGAAGTTCTCTGCTTCTTCCCCGAACTAGAAGAAGAGGATTGGCCCTCCTTCTTCTTATCCTTAGCACCCGCCTCACGGATGCTTCGAGCATCGTCAACCTCCCTCTCAATGGCCATAGCTATCTCGACCATAGAGTCCAAGTCTTGCAGGCGGAGGCCCACAATCTTTCCCCGGATGGATAGCTTCAACCCATCCTCGAACCTTCTTACCTTGGCCATATCCGTGGCCACGTAATCATCAGCAAATCGGGCTAATTCGGTGAACTTAGCCACATACTCCATCACCGTCATTGACCCTTGCTTCAAATCTAGAAACTCTCGGGCCTTTGCATGTCGAACGGCCGTTGGGAAATATTTACCCATGAAGAGCTCCTTGAACTCTCCCCATGTCATGGCCTCTAAGTTCTTTGAGGCCGTCACCCAATCCCACCACAATTGGGTTTTTCCCTCTAGCTGGAATGCAGCTAGTCTTATCTTAGTAGCGTCTGAGGTGACCTCCATCGCCCCTAAGATTTTGTTGACTTGCCGGAACCAATGGTCGGCCACCATCGGGTCCGCCCCTCCCATGAAGACTGGAGGTTTGTGTGCTTTAAACTGTTGGAGGTTACTCGTGCCTCCATGTCCGGCATTTGCACTAGCTTGCGCAACAGTAGCCGCCTTCATGCCCATGGTTTCCGTAAACGCTTGTTGATCGAAGACCGGTGGTGGTTGGTTATTGTTCCGCCCACCGCCTCGACGTCCTCTTCTTCCACTTGCCATCTACACACCCGTCAAATGGCAATGGCACACTAACTTAGTATCCCGAAGTAGGGACCAAAGTTAAAACATTTAAATCTTTCTCATTGTCTCACTAGTAGAGCGTATGCCTCCAATAGTGGACCCTTACGCTTTGAACTTTCCCGTTCATTTGCTTTCCCACTCCCAAGGTTAAGTTCTCTAACCCTAGTGTGTCCATTTCCATACACATTTTACCATGCATATAATACACATATCACATATCACATAACATGTAGCAATTTAAGCAAATAACATGAAATGTACAATGAATGCTATGGTCTAGACCCATGCCCCATCAAGCCTAGGTAAATCGTATACCTATGCTCTGATACCAAGCTGTGACACCCCAATCTCCGGGGGTCCTATATTAACCGTTGACCACCCGTCAACCCGCGGAAATACCCATGGATGTCACTCAACCTAACACCACGGTTGTAGCATCCCCTTAACCGGGATCTTAATTCACAATTGTTAACCGGATTCGATTATTCATTTGGGTTCAACGAATATTCAATATACCATGATTTATACTCCATTATAGTCCATTTACATTATTGGAGGGAAAGGAAACGTAGATTGAAAATAGGGCGAAGCAGTGTGAAAATCTGAAAATTTTGAAGAGAGTACCGGTACCCAGTACCGGTACCATTCAGTACCGGTACCCGGTACCGGTACTGTCAACCCACTGGAAAGGGGGTACCGGTACCCTGTACCGGTACTGTCAACCCACTGGAAAGAGGGTACTGGTATCCAGTACCGGTACCATTCCGTACCGGTACCCAGTACCGGTACTCTCTGCCCAGTTTTGCCATTTTCAACCATTTTTCCTTTCCAATCCATTCAAAACCCTTCCCAATTCATCAAATACATGTTTGACAAGGATTTCCATATAAAACATGGTTTATACAAGTTCTATTACAATTGATTCCATACATTTACATATCAAAATAGAATTCTTTCAAAAGCTTTACAAAACAACAATAAAAGCCACAAGTCGGCTTTCTTCAACCTTGGGGCTCGAAATGGGAGCCGTCCGCCGGTGTGAACCCCGCACCTGAAATGTTTTTCCCACAAAGGGTGAGCCACGCTCAATAAGGTATCTCCTAATGAGGCTACTCCCCAACCTATATGCATATGAAATGTTCACATGCCACAAAACCACAATTCATAACATTCCAAGCAAGGAAATATATTCCATGATGGAAATTGCAATGCCATGCTATGGAATGAGGTGAGACCCACTCATGCATATCAACCGAGCCCTTCCCGGCTCCTCTACACATGCAAGTGCCAATGTGTACTAATCCGTCATTGATGTTGCACATCAAATGACCTTTCATTCTAGGGTCTATATAGGGGTGGATGTTCATGGACTCACACCAAAGGTCACCCAACCTACACGGAATTCATGGACTTCCACCAACGGTTCTGCGTACACCAACACACTTTATGGGCTCTTATACCAACGGAGTGCGTATCCAATCACCGGGTCTCTCACCCGAGGGATTTTCTAGCCCTTCTTGCTACCCCAACCCTATCAACATATAAACCATGCGACTCGACTAGGTCATCGACCCATATTACCCGAGTTCACTCGTCATCCACCATGCGTGGTGAAGACAAACAACCATGCACACACACCTCCTAAAATGCGATGTTCCCGTGCATATGCAATGTGATGCTCCATTGCAACACTAATACAATGTTCGATATGGTATGAGTGACATATGAACATTCTCAACACATTCCTCATATTCCATGGCAAACTCATATCAAAAGCATATAATTCCCATAATACAAATTTCAAGCATGTTATCAACATACTAAAATTTCAAGGCATATATATAAACACATAACATGCCCACAATTTCATATAACACATGAATTCACATTGGGTCCATTTCACATATCCAATCATAGAAATCACATTTAGTAACTTCTAAATATCCATCCAAGCTAGGATTTCCTTTACCCATTTCAATACCCAATTCACCCAATTTCACAACAATAGGCAAGAGATACATAGGCTATCATCCTACCCATTCCATAAAGACATAATAGGCTTGGAATAAACCTTAGTAGGAGGAAACCCTACCTCTTGAAGCGTAAACCCACTTGGTGGACACCTTCAAGAACCTCTATTTCGCCCAAAATCCTTGATTTCTCCAAGCTCGATTTTTGGAACTTCGGTGAAACCCGCCTTTCTTGGTATGGTGTTGTAGCCCTTGATGCGTAGAACAACCTTTGTTCTTGGCCCAAGTGGATTGGAGCTCCCAATCTTCGTAGATCGTAGAGAGAAGGTGGAGAGATTTTGGATTTTCCCTCTCTTCCTCTCACGTTATCGGCTGAGCTAACAAATGGGGAGAAAATCTGATTTTCTCCCCTTTAAGTACCCTTTAAATACTTGGCCCACAACGCACCACACAGTCCTTATTTCCCGGGTCCGTTTTAATCCCGAAACGATTAATTTTCGCTCCGGTTCAAGTTCAAAATATTTTTATTTTAACTTGCCGTCATTTATTTCCAAAAATTTAAAATTTTAATCAGAATTTCGTTTTTTGGTCTCCCGAGGCTCGACCGCCTCGTAAAACGCGAAAAATCCGACTAACTCGGAATTTAATGAAATTTGACAGGGTAACTAGTTTTCGTGATACGAATCCAACGGTGAGGTTCGTTTCGTCATCCGAGTTCTAAAAAATTTCAGGTTTACAACCTGTACTATAGTGGCAATTTACCATTTTACCCTTTTTCACAAAAGTTCAAATTTTCTCGGGTTTTACAATATTTGTATCCGATACGTATTAGATATCGATACTTGTTAGATTCTTGTGGATACGTACTAGATACATGTTAGATATACCTTGGATACGCATATTTTCAAGGTTGATACATTCATCTTATACTTAATAAGGTGAATATTGTAGGAATCATTAATCATACAAATGAAGAAATGAGGATTCTTTGTTTCAAGATTTTCATTTGGACGTACATCATGTATGTCACAAGTTTTGTGAGTCTTTACAATTTGTTTGCCCTGAATAATGAGTTTTTATGACTCATGTCAAAGACATTGAAATTTGTTGCAATTAAAAGTTGTTGGTGTAATTGCATAAATTGAGAAGCAAAATATAAAATAATTAAAACTTGATATGAAACAATCCAAATTGAGGCGTGGGTATCTCGCATTCTTTAAGGAGATTCAAGCCCTCTACGGATGGCAAAGCCCAAAATCCAATGCATCAGACCTTCTCATATGACTTGCCCCGTTAGGATACAACAACCCGACAACTTTGTCGTATGAGTTTAACCAACTCTCTCAAGTGTGTGTAGTATGTTATGAAGTGTTATAATGTGTTTTATGATGTGATATAAGTGTTCAAATGCTCAACTTAGAAGTCCTATTTATAGGCTCTTAGAACTTTCTGGAGTTCATGTATACAACTCATTCATGCATACATAATATACATATATCTAACTTATACATGTATCTAATAAATAGGATTCATGTATACATAATATACATGTATCTAATTAATATGATTCATGTATTAGATAATATTCATGTACATGTATGTAGTTATACATGTATATATAATGATATGATATGATATGATATATATATATATATATATATAATACATTGTATATAAAGATTCATGTACATACATTATACATTAGTACAATGAATTTTATATAATATTACACACTAGTACAGTGAATTATATATAGTAAATTATATATAATATTAAAATGTACCAACATTCCCCAACTCATTTTAATATTAAAAATGCATGATGCAAGAGAGTTTATCGGCCAAAGAGGGATCATTATGCATTATGGAGGTGTGCTCTGCATTGAACTCAGTTAGTGAAACAGTAACCTCTACTCTAGAGTCAAAGTGGTCTTATACTTGAACTTTGACTACTTAGGGGAAATAAAGAATTATTGTTCACATATAACAATCTTGGTGTTGACATAAGCTTTAATAGCTGACACATTACGGCCCTGTGTCATTCCTAGTTTTCGTGAGCGTTTTTGATAATCAGCCCAATTCTCATAGGAAACGGTCCCACTCCTACACTCATATAGGTGAAATCAGTTAAGGGTACTCTTGTAATTCTGATACCCCACTCATAAGAGCTATAGAGTTTCATTAAGAATTTTTTAACAACTCAACCTCCATACAATACATGATAAATGCACTCACACCATAGGGATAGGTTCTCCAATCAGTAAATGATTTAAAAGATAGTGCATTTCTTGCGACCACCATATGATTTGTTTTTCCCATTGATCTCAGTACTCAAGATCTCTGGCCCCCTAGTTGGGTATCCTAATACGTGGGCTCTTGATTTTATGGGCTTCAACCCTATCCCCCTCAATATGTTCTACACCCTTTCTCTTCCCAAGGCTTTGGTTAGTGGATTTGCAAGATTATCAGAATATTTAACATACTCCACATTAATGATGCCACTATTCAAATATGATCTCACAATACTATGTTTTCTCTAGATAGGTCTGGATTTACCGTTATAATAATGGTTTCTTACTCTACCAATTGTGGTAGTGCTATCACAATGAATCAAGATAGGTGGGACTGACTTTTCCCAACAAGGGATCTCAAATAATAAATTTCTCAACCAATTTGCTTCTTCACTAGCTGAAACTAAAACAATAAGCTTAGCTTCCATGAAGCAATTAGCAATAATGGTTTTTTTGTTAGATTTCCAACAAATATAGCATCACCACCCAATTTAAAAATATAACCATTGGTAGAGAGAGAGTCACCTAACAAAGTATTCCAAAACCACATCACAATAACTTTCAAGAACAGTAGAGTACAAGCCATACTTTTAGGTACCAAATAAATATTTCATTATTTTTTCCATGGCATGCCACTGATCTCTTTCAGGCTTGCTAGTAAATCTACCAAGTACCCCTACTGCATACCCAATGTCAAGTCTAGTACAATCAGTCGAATAACGCAAGCTACCAATCATTCTAGCATATTCCTTTTGATTAACAATATGAACATCACTTTTGATAAGATATAGGTGAACACTTGAATCAAAAGGAGTAGTCACATGCTTACAATCAATAAAGTTAAACTTTTTCAATAGTTTCTCAACATAGTGCGACTGATCAAGAAAAATGCCTTCACATGTTTTGGTTATTTTCATACCCAAAATAAAATTAGCCTCCCCAAGATCTTTCATATCAAATTGGCTACTAAGCATATTTTTTATCTCTTCAATAACATGCAAATTAGGGCCAAATATCAACATATCATCCACACAGAGGTTAATAAGAACATGTGAATTTTCAAAAGATTTATAGTAGATACACTTAACACACTCATTTGACTTAAAGCTATTTTCAATCATGTAAGAATCAACTTTTTCGTGTCACTGTTTAGGTGCTTGTCTTAAGCCATAAAGTGACTTAGACAATCTGCACACTTTGTTTTCTTATCCAGGCTCAATGAATCCTTTGGGTTGGTCTATATAAATTTTGTCTTTTAGGTCCCAGTTAATTAAAAATAGTTTTTACATCTATTTGATGAATTTGTAAATCATGAATTGCAGCAATTGTAATTAAAAGTCTAATGGATGTCACTCTAGTAACAGGAGAAAAAATATCAAACTAGTCAAGGTCTTCTTTTTATTTAAAACCTTTCGCAACAAGTCTAGTATTATACTTGTCTACGGTTCTATCCGGTTTCATTTTCTTTCTAAGGACCCATTAGTTTTAGAGTCTGGTGGTAGATTTACTAATTTCCAAGTTTTGTTAGAAATTAGTGAATCCATCCCGTCATTTACGGCTTCTTTCCAAAAAATAGCATCATTTGAAGATAATGCTTATTGTAATACTCCTCCTAGGTTCAAAATCAGAATTTAAGTGATTTTGTAAAATAGGAGTAAAAGAGTTAGAATCATTTGAAATAATTTCTCTTACTTCTTGGCCCCCACTATTTTTTAATTTAAAAGGAAATTTTTCTTCTTGAAAAATAGCATCCATTGACTCAAAAATTACATTGTGTTCAATATTTAAAAGTCTGTAAGCCGAACTATTTAAAGGATATCCAATACAAACACAAGTGGCAGCTCTAACACCTAATTTGGGTCTTTTGGGATCGGGTAATCTAACGTAGGTTAGACAACCCCATACTTTAAAATATCCCAAATTTAGTTTATGCCCTTTGCACAACTCAAAAGGAGTCAATTTAGTCTTTTTATGCGCCAACCAATTCAAAACAAGTTGTTAATATCGCTTTACTCCAAAGATTGGAAAAATCAATAAAAGTGATAAGATATTTATTTCCTCCATGGTTCGAAATACCTTCAAATTCACAATTATCAATGTGAATTAACTCAAGCAATTCAGTACTTCATTCAATATTTTTATGAGGCCTTTTTGTGATCTTTGCTTTAATGCAAGTTTCACATTTTTCAAAATCATTTGTTAATCTTAGAATTAATCATAAGCTACTCATTATGCCAACATATCTACTGTTGATATGACATAAACGAGCATGCCAAAAATTAACACAAAAAAGCAAGTAAACAGAACTAGCACATGCTTCATTATTCTCAATACTCAATTTAAACATACCATGCACAACCCTTGCCCACAAACACACTATTTTTAGAAATTACATATTGATCAGATTTTAGAACTTGTTTGAAGCCAACTTTGTTAAACTTCAGTTCGACCTCTCCATTCCCAAGAACATTAGTTGCATGACAGTCACCAAACATAATTTTTTTTGTTTGTTTGTTAATAGGGAATATATTATTCGAACCATTTTTTTTTATCATAGCAGACATGCTTACTAGCACCAGAGTCTGCCCACCACTCCTTCAGTGGTCTCAACCATATTTATGTCTATAAACATCGCCACAAGTGACTCCTCGATAACGTTAGTTTGAGGTAAAGCCTCACGTTCACAAAAATTGCAAATTAGAGTAATATGTCAACTCTTGCCACAAACAAAACAAGCACTAAAATTTTACACTATGAAGGAGGTCATTGATTCATATTCTCATGATTTGAATTTCCACTATTATATTGAGATCTACTATCGTTTCTTCAAAGCTTTCTTACTATGCTTCAAATAAGCATTTCTATAGTTATTATTTGTATGCAAATTATTTGAGTAAAGAAAGCGTACCTTAATAGTGATAACATTACTCTCCTGAAATCACAAGTGCATCTTTACCTCTTACCTCCTCCTCTACGTGGATATGGATATGTGCATCCAATGTATGTAGGGACATTTCTTTTTGCTTGTTTCATAAGGTCTCTTTGAGTTCTCTCCATTTCTTGAATTGGGCTCCCATTAGTTGAAAAGGCTTGTAGAAATCTCCAATGTAGTGTGCAAGCTTCTCAAGTACATATTCCATTTGTTTGAATCTCCTTAGAATTGTTGATATAATTGCATAAATTAAGAAGCAAAATATAAAATAATTAAAACTTGATACGAAACAATCCAGGTTGAGGCTTGGGTATCTCGCTCTCTTTATGGAGATTCAAGCCCCATGCGGATGGAAAAGCACAAAATTCGATGCAATAGACATTCTCATATGACTTGTTCCCTCTAAGATACAACAGTTCGAAAGCTTGAGTTTAACTAACTCTACATAAGTGGTTAAATTCAAAGCTCCACCATAAAAACACCATTTTTTGGCCTAAACTCTCAAGTGTGTGTAATATGTTATGAAGTATTATAATGTGTTGTATGAGGTCACATAAGTGTTCAAATGCTCAACTTAGAAGTCCTATTTATAGGCTCTTAGAACCTTCTAGAGTTCATGTATACAACTCATTCATGTATACATAATATACATGTATCTAATTAATATGATTCATTTATTAGATAATATTCATATACATGTATGTATGATTCATTTATTAGATAATATTCATACACATGTATGTAGTTATACATATATATAATAATATGATACATGTATATATACAATCATTATGTATAAAGATTCATGTATATACATTATACATTAGTACAATGAATTATATATAATATTACACATTAGTACAGTGAATTATATATAATATTAAAATGTACAAACAAAAAGTAAAAGTTGAGTACTCTATGAAGGGAAAACATATTCAACTTTAGAATTAATAGAGCCTTGAATTCAAAACATCATTAAGCAGATCCTATGTCAGTAACGTACATTGTTTTAATTTGGGATGTGTTTTATCTCTTAATCCTTCATACTTATAGTATTGTAGTAATATATATGTATATATGTATTCCAATCATATTTTTATCTTATTTTTTAGGATCTTGTCGTATCGTACTCGATCGTGGATCTATATCTGTATTCGTTTTTTTTTGTAGGTTTCAAGTATGGCCAAAAGCATGTGTTGAATTGCCACGTGTCGATTGAATTTATGAGAACTAGGATCAACTCAATATGAGCAGGGCCAGTGTTGTAGAGCCCCGACCGGTCTGACGGGTTTGACTCAGAAAATGGGATGCTAAATCGGAATAGTTACTAGGGAAAATCCCAGTTTGCCCCCTAAAAGATACAATTTTTTTCACTTTGCCCCCCGAATGATTAATTTTTCCATATTGTCCCTTGAAAGACATTAAAAGTTTACAATGTAGTCAATCTTCATTTTTTCGTTTGTCGTCCGTTTGATTTTGTTATCACATGCTTCGCACATGATAACATGAGGGGCTGTATTGTAAAATTCTTATCTGTGCAAACCCTTGTCTTCGTCTACCCAAGTGTTTGTGCATAAAAACCCTAAGTTGTCATTTGGGTTGCCAGGTCTGTAGAAGAAGACGATCAAGAAGGTAGGAGGAGAAGGAGAAATGCGTTACTTACTGTGGAAGACGATCGATGTGTTACTTACTGTGGTAGAACCCTCAAAACGAAGACATCGTGGACAGATTTGAACTCATGAAGGAGATTTATCACATGTGCGAATAACGAGGTAAGTTGTTCCATTATTCATCTTTAGTTCGTTTGTATCCATATTGTTCAACAAGATATTGGTGTTTAAGCAACTGATTATTATAACTTGTACTTGATAAATTAGGGATTTTTTTACAACTAGGGTTAGTTTTATTTCTTGAAAATTATGTTTTATGGACATTGAACAACTTAGTTTGCCACTTTTATTGGGTACTACCGATGGTTTTGATCGGTTTCATTTCCATTTCTTAATGTTACAGCTAAGTGTGGTTAATTTCTATGGATCGATCCCCTAATGTGACTAGATCACGCCAAATAATTTCAGGTTTGTTGCGTCGTGTTACCCGTTTGGAAGAGCAGTTGGAGCAATCTAAAGTAAGAGCGAGGATGCTTTGGTGTTGCATGATTGGTTCCTGGTTTCTTATTGTGATCATCTATGTATCCATGAATGAAGTTGATGGATATGGCTCAGAGGTTCCAAATGGAGATATTTTGCCATTGCAACTGTTGTGAATGTGTATCCATGAATGAAGTTGATGAATATTTTTCCATTGCAACTGTTGTGAATGTGTGATGGGTGAAGTGAAGCTAGGTGAAACTAATGAAATTTTTTGCTAAGTTAGACCTTTTGTTGTATGTAATCTGATGATGGTTGCTGTAATGAAATACTGAAGTTATGTAATATTATGATTCATTAGCATGTACTAATGAATTTGTGTATCCATGAATCAACCTGGTTTCTCATTAGCATCTACTAAAAGTGCATATTCATTTCCCAAAAAGTGCATATTCATTTACCAAAAAGTGCATATTGTTCAGCTGCATTACAAATATGTATAACAAAAGAGACAGGTAGCTGGTATATTTTAACAAAAGAGACAGCTTGCTGGTATAGTCCCACATCCCTTTCCCAAAAATTGATGTTGCCTTTGTGTTCAACTTGGTCTGGGATGAACTACATTCTTCTATGGGAGACTACTTGTTGGCTTCCAACTACCTTTTGATGCATTAATTGGTGTATTCCTAGTTGATTTTGGTGATGGTGCTCTCCAAGCAGACCAATTGGAAGTAGATGATGTTGGTGCTCTCCAAGTAGGCTGATTGGAAGTGGATGCTGATGGTGCTCTCCAAGCAGACTGATTGGAAGTAGATGCTGATGGCTTCTTGGTTGATTTGGTTGATACAGTTGTGTAGTCAGATTGTGATCTATTGTTCCTCCTTCTAATCTGTTAATGAATAATAAAAATTAGCTCATTTATTGAAAAATAAAAACAGAGATGATAGCAAACATGAAATGTTTCATATCTTACTGGCAACTTTTGTCTGCCAATTGGAACATTCAATATTGCAGATTGGGATTGAGATGGATGTGGGCATGCAGAATTGGGGTTTCTAGTTTCTGATTTAGTTATAGGTTTGTCCACCTCAACATAAAACATACATTAAATGTTAGTGGAGTGGACAAAACACAAAACTTAGCTTTTAGAATTTTTAAAAACTTACTGGGACATTGGTTTTCTTTTGGTTGCACCTCCTCATATTGTGGCCAACTTTACCACAATTTCCACAAATTATAGCTTTATATTTCCTTTTTAGCTTGACACCATTCACAAGTTCATCAATCTCCCTCCTTCTCACCTTCTTTGGCCTGCTAGGTCTTATGCTCATTGCAAGGGGAAGGAGATTGGCATATCCATACTTGGTCCACATCTCCTTGCCACTGATAGGGCTCATTAGTTCATTGTAACACCTAAGGAAGATTTCAACCTTGCACCAATTACCCACAAAATCCTCTGCTGACAAACCCAAAAAGTTGAGGGCAGATACAACATGTTTACATGGGATTCCTGTTAAGTCCCATTTTCTACAACTACAAGTTTTATCTTGAATATTGACTGTGTTTTGTTCTCCACTCATCACAACCACTTCAAATTTGTCATCCCCATTCCATTTAGGTATGAATGCTGCTGACTCAACTTTAATGTCTTCCAATCTCTTTTGAATTCTAGGACAAATTGTTCCCCTTAATGAAGTCTCTTTGTCTATGAATTCTTTCCATTAACCACACTCTAATTTTTTTAAGCATTGTTAATATAGGCTTTTCCCTAGCCTTAACAATACAAACATTAAAACTCTCACACATATTATTCAGCAACATATCACATTTGGGGAATGTACTGAAATGGGACCTAGACTAGTTCACAACTGGTCTTTCACTCAACCATCTATATGCACATTCATCAACAGTTTGTAATTCATCCATAACCTTGTGTTGAACCCTTGTGCTGAACTTTGAAGTTGTTATACAAATGTCTGACATAGAACCTATGTTCAGCATTTGGGAAAACAGTCTCAACAACATCTAGTAGTCCCTGAATGAATCATATACATTAATGTAGCTGACATGAAAAACATATTTATGCATATGGAAGAACAAAACATATTATAAATGAAAAATGAAACTTGAATTCTGTTTATCTGACATGAAAGTCCATGAATGTGTGTTAACTATGCACAAATCCTCCTTCAGAAGTTCTAGAACCAAGCCCAAGACTTCTTCTTTTCTTTTTCCACTATTGCATAGGCAATTGGATACATCTAATTATTGGGGTCAATCCCAACAGCTGATAATAAAATTTCATACTGATTGCACTTCATATGACAAGCATCCAAGCCAATTAAGGGTCTGCATCCATACAACATAGCATTTTTCAATGCCCCAAAACATATGTATATTCTCTTAAACTTTACCTCACCACTCTCTAAAGCCTTGGACTTGATTATACAAGTTGTATTTGAGTTGGTTCTTCTTAATTCTTCACAGTAATCCCATAATAAACTGAACTACTCTTTGTATGTGCCACTCACAATTGCCATTGCTTTATGTTTAGCTCTGTATACTTTGTTTTTTCCCAAGTTTAGAACATGCTCTTTTTGTACAGTTTCCTTGAAGGATTTCATGGGCCATGTAGGGTTTGATCTCAGTCTATCAACATATGTATCTGCAATCCAGTTTGAAGTAGCATGTTTAATGTTGAGAGTTCTATTGCAACTGTGGGAAGCATTATATGTTTTAACTTGCATGTTGTTTTCACCTGCCATGTTAGAAGCAAGTATCAACCACTCACAAGCAAGCCTACAAACTGCCCTTATTCTACATTTATCATTTTTAATGAACCTTATCTCCTTACCCCATTTGATTGCATGTTGCCTAACTGCAACTCTAAACTCTTTTGCATTTTTGAACAACATACCTAGCTTAAATTGTGGATCAACCATGTCTGTCCTAGCATTGAAGTGTGGATACTTAACCTTGGAATTTCCTCCTTCCTCACCCTCTGATGATGATCTACTAAGACTGACCAACTCATCTGTGTTATATTCTTCACCATAAAAATCATTATTGTCATGCAGAATTGTGCCCCTGTAACCATAAAAAGCAACTCCTTCCCCTTTGGCAACTCCTTTTCCTTTCTCCATTCTTTTCCCTTTGGCAACGCCTTTGTCTTCCTCCATTATTTTTCCTTTGTTAACACCAACAAATTCAGCATCATGATCAACAAAAGTATCATAGAATTCATCATCAATCATGTCATACTCTGTGACACTCCAAAATTTGGGGGTCCGTTGATTACCCATCAACCCGCGGAATACCTGTAGATACCGAGTAACTCGATATCACACTGTTATGCCCCATTTACCGGGGTCCACAACTTAACGAAATTCGGGCAGAGTCTCATTTGTACAGGGAGCTCTACCCAAAACCCAACATGTGTAATATAACTTCACATGACCCATCCGAGGCCCAATATAAAACAATGATCGCACTGAGTCCATTTATAAGTAAACATTGGCCACACCGGGTCCAACTATCCATACCATTATCAAAACATGCAATGTTGTATAAAAAATAGTCCATAACAGTTCGATTACAATTCTTTTACATATACATGCCCAAAAACATAGTTTGCTCCAAAAGTTTTACAAAAGGGGTTATAAAGCCACAAATCGGCTTTTTTCACTCTTGCGGCCCCGTATGAGAGCCATCCATCGGAGTGAATCCCGCACCTGAAATGTTTTCCCGTATAGGGTGAGCCACACCCAGTAGAGTATTTCCTACAGAGGCTACTCCCCACCTATGTGCATATGTAATGTTTACATGCAAACGATAACACTCTATATCCATTTCAACAAGAACGTGCAATTCCATGTTGAAAAATCATAATGTCATGCCATGAAATGAGATGAGACTCACTCATGCAACTTCAACCCGAGTCCTCACCGACTCCCACAACACAATGCAATGCACTTGTGAAATGAACCGTCATTTGACGAAAAATCCATCCAATGATCGTTTGGAATAAAAGTTGTTTCATTATAAAACCAATCATTGATGGGTGTTACTCATTGAATGAGTACTTTGAAAATTAAAATCTTGTGTCTTGTTGGGCAACGAATTTTGGATTTTATACCGCCGGTTCCGTATACCATACTACACTTTTCCGGAATTTCACCACAGGGGAGTGTATAACCAAGTCGTCGAGTCTTGCACCCAAGGGGGGGATCTACCCCTTCTTGCTATACCCGACACAAGTTTTCCATGCAACATGCGGCTCAATGGGATCTTCGATCCGACTTTACCGATTCCACATATCAATCACCAAGAATGGTGTTTGATTAACCATGTATTCACACACCCACACTCATGACTCATGCCCATAAATGTGATGCCAATTCCATGTCCATATTGCAATGCATGCCAAATGAACAATTTCTACATATCCAAGTATACCATGGCAATTTATATCATATGCATATGATTTCATTTAACCACATCATTCAAGCATGTTATAGTATAACCACATGAAATTAACACACTTGATCACAAAGGCACAATATAACACAAAACAACCCATGTAATAGCCCACACGACGACCCTTATATAAGCCACAAAATAGCTCCTATATAAGCCACCAAAACAGCCCCTATATAGACCATAAAACCAACCCCTATATAGGCCATAAAACAGTCCAAAAACAGCCCCTTATTAGTGCACAAAACAATCCACATTTGGGCACAAAAATAGTCCACATTAGGGTCCACATTTGGGCACAAAAATAGTCCACATTTGGACACAAAAACAGTCCACATTTGGACACCAAAAACACTCTATTTACAGTCCATTTGGACAACCATTGGACAGCCCACATACAAGACACATTCACCCACTAAAAACAGTCCATTTTTCAGTCCATTTGGACAACCCTTGGACAGCCCACATGCAAGACACATTCACCCACTAAAAACAGTCCATTTTCAGTCCATTTGGACAACTCTTGGACAGCCCACATGCAAGACACATTCACCTACTAAAAACAGTCCATTTTCAGTCCATTTGGACAACCCTTGGACAACCCACATGCAAGACACATAACCACCCCTTAAAGCAGCCCAAAAGGATAGGAATAAACCAAAGTAGGAAGAACCCTACCTCTTGTAGCGTGGAGGAAGTGATAGAACTTCCAAAATTACCAACCAAAGCCTAAGAACTTGATTTCTTCAAAATCTCCCCATGGAATCTTCGGTGAAATCCCTCGTTCTTGGTACGTAGACGTAGCCCTTGTCGAGGAGATCGACTTTGATTCTTGGTTCGAAGAATTTCGACCGACGGAACTCCGTAGATCTGAGAAACAAGTTTGGATTTCTCTATTTTTTTTCTCTCCTCCTCCCCACGTTTTTCAGCCAACAAACCCACTGGTTTCAGCTGAAGAATATCTGAAAAAAATCAGATATTTGTCGATATTTATATCCTTAGATTGTGCGGTCCACATCGCACCGCTCGTTTACTACTTTCGGGTCCGTTTTTCGCCCCGAAACGATTCATTACATCCCGGTTTAAGTTCAAATTAATTTTATTTGAACTTTAACCCAATTATAAGGAAATTATATAAAATATATTTATGGGGACCTTTAAAATGTCATTCGCCACGCAGTCGCCTCGAACGACGTGCAAAAATCCGACTATCTCGAAATTCGACGAAATTTGACAGGGTGACTCGATTTCGCGATACGAATCCAACGAAGAACTCCGTTTTCTCATCCGAGGTCTAGACCATGAGTATCTCAAATACGCATTATGATGGCAAATGACCATTTTGCCCTTATTCACAAAAAGTTCAAATTTACTCGGGTTTTACATACTCACTATCATAAAAGTATTCATACTCTGAGGACTCTCCGTCTGAGTATGAGCCACTCTCATTAGAACTTTCAAAGTTTTGATTTGCATCCACCAGACCACCTGCATTTGAATCAACTTGACTGTGGATAAACACATTTGGATTGATGTCCTCAACATAAACATCAATGACTTTATCACTATCAACATAGTTAATCATTTCTAAGGTCTGTCTGTCATTTTTTAACACTTTCCATCCATCAATAGTTATATGGTGGAATTTACTCAGCTCAGAATATCCCACTTATGTAGCCTTTAACATATTCTCCAACTCAATCAAAGAAAGATGGTCAACATCATACATATCTATGTGATTTATCTTCCCGCCAATATAAGGTTTCTTGCCCTTACTACCCAATCTACCACCATCATGCAATCGGATAGTAAAATATCCACAAATATTATCTGCATATACACCCACAAGCAAGTGGCAAACAAAGCACACATTATTCCATCTAGCCCACAATGTTAAAAAATCAAAACAACAATTACTTACGTATAAAGTAATAAGTCAACTTACAACAAACAAACAAAAAAGCATAAACAAAACTATCACATGTTACACTTACACACACCCCTATAAAAAATTGTCCCAAGTGGTCCCAACACAGAGTAACTATAAACCCACAACGAACCCCACAACGAACAAAGACAAATACCATAACCACAAAACAATTGTATATTCACCCATAAACCAGACAAAAATTAGACAACCATAGATGTCAACACAGTCAACCATAACATGTTAAATGTACCATAGCATGGCGCATCGCAACAAGGCCGTGAATCGTCGATTACTTCCCTTAATAACCACGACATCTTCTGAATATTCAAGGCAACCTAGCCCATGTGACAGATAGACAGTAAAACCCTAAATCTTCTTCCCCAAATCTGGGCAAAATCTCTCTCTCTCTTTCATTTTTTTCCCTTCTCTCTCTCTCTCTCTCTCAGTACATTCCCCAAATCACTTGGTAGACGAAGACAAGGGTTTACACAGACAAAGATTTTACAATACAGCCCCTCCTGTTATCACGTGCGAAACACGTGATAATAAAATCAAACGGACGACAAACGGAAAAATGACGATTGACTACATTGTAACCTTTTAATGTTTTTCAGGGGGCAATATGAAAAAATTAATCCTTCGGGGGGCAAAATGAAAAAAATTGTATCTTTCAAGGGGCAAACTGAGATTTTCCCTACTTACTAGGTTAGACCAGAGCAAAAAACGCCCAAGACACATTGAACCGGGCAGTTTTTAGTCCAACCGTTAAAATGGACGCTTTCAGTCGAACCGGGCGGTTTGATTTAAATCCTATAAATTCAGGTTTTTTCAGTTTTTTGGGCATTTTTTGCCAGAGTCGCTATCGCGCCCACTGGCTCGCTCAGTCTAAATTCTCTCTCTCTCTCTTCGGCCTCTGCGACACTCTCTCCGTCGATTGGAAGGTCTGAGACTCTCATCTCAGGAGTCTCCACCACCATCATCAATGATTCCGTGGACCTCCTACCAAATTTTCCTTATTTATTTACTTCTTTGATCTTTGCCACCCCCATCTTAAACTGTTCCCTTGCATACCTTCTAAAACTGGCCAACAGTTCCTTCTTAAATTTCCATGGACAAAAATAAAGTACCTCTGTCTCTCTCTGATCATGAAGTTTTTTTGGTGAGCTTTAGGAATTGATCTTGATGCTATGCTTTATATGGTCTTATTTGTATGTGCGTGCTTTTCCCTAACGTCCTCTAACTGTTTGATAAATTGCCCCTTGGTAGCATATATACGTGTGCTTAACCTTATTTCTTTTTAGTTTTTGAACACGTATGCCCAAGATATGCATTTATCCTGTCTCCCACATCTGTTGGGTTTTTAGCAATGTTGCAAATATTAGGTGTTTCAGCTTTTAGGCTCACCATACACACCTATACTTCTAAAAGTCATTATTTCTTCAGAAGTTTGACTTCACCAAGATCAATATGCTATTTTCCAAATATTTCATTCCGCCAATGTTCATTTTATCGTAATTTAGTGCCATTCTCAGTTAAACTTAGTCTTCGGATCCATAATAACAGTACAATTAAATCACAATCCTTCCCATTGAATCAGATTTTTATCTCCAAACCACCTTTTGCTTTCCATAGAACTTTGATTACAGCTAGTAAAGTGTTACTTCCCTTGAGTGTATCTGTGGTGGGTCGGACAATTACGTGCTTTTACTCATCAGATACTATTCCAGTGGACCAAATATCAGATTGTAGTATAAATGATGCTGATAAGGTGTACAAAACAATTATGGATTACTCTAAGCCTGAGCATAAAATGGAGAAAGCGCTTGAAAAAGTTGGCGTAAAATTGAGTACTTCATTGGTGGTTGAGGTCCTCCACAGGCTTTGTTTTGAGGAGAAGTTAGCCTTTAGATTTTTCACATGGGCAGGGCATCAAGAGTACTATATCCATGAGCCTCAGACATATAATGAGATGATTGACATATTATCCAGTACCAAATACAAGGTGAAGCAGTTTAGGATTGTTTGTGATCTCTTTGACTACATGAAGAGAAACAACAAGAAATCTGTTCCTGCTGAAGTTTTGTTAAATATTTTGAGGCAGTACACCGAAAAGCATTTGACCCATCTCCAAAAATTTGCCAAGAAGAAGAAGATAAGGGTGAAGACACAGCCGGAGATCAATGCTTTTAATTTTCTGCTGGATGCTTTGTGCAAGTGCAGTCTTGTTGAGGACGCCGAAGCCATGTTTAAGAGGGTAAAAAGCAAGGTCAAACCTGACGCTAACACATACAATATTTTGTTCTTTGGGTGGTGTAGGGTCAGAAACCCTAGTAGAGGTATGAGTATACTTGAAGATATGATCAAGATGGGCCATACACCTGATAATTTTACCTACAATACGGCTATAGATACCTTCTGCAAAGCAGGGATGGTGACAGAGGCTACTGAACTCTTGGAGTTCATGAAAACCAAAGGTTCGACCATGTCTTCTCCCACTGCAAAAACTTATGCAATCATGATTATGGCACTTGCCCAGAATGATAGAATGGAAGAATGCCTTAAACTTCTGGGGGATATGATAAACAGTGGATGCCTCCCTGATGTGTCAACGTACAAGGAAATGATTGAAGGCATGTGTTTGGCTGGAAAGTTTGATGCAGCTTACAAATTTTTGGAAGAAATGGGTAGTAAAGGTTACCCTCCTGACATAGTCACTTACAACTGTTTTCTTAAGGTTCTTTGTGATGGTAAAAACAGTGATGAAGCACTTAAGCTCTATGGGAAAATGATTGAAGTGGGTTGTGTGCCCAGTGTACAAACTTTTAACATGCTAATCACAATGTTCTTTGAGATGGGTGATCCTGATGGGGCCTTTGAGACTTGGGATGAAATGGGTAAAAGGGGTTGTGCACGCGATACTGACACTTACTGCGTGATGATTGAAGGGCTATTTGGTTGCAATAATAGGAAGGATGCTTGTTTTCTTTTGGAAGAAGTTGTAAACAGGGGAATAAAGTTGCCATATCGAAAGTTTGATTCCTTCTTGATGGAGCTTTCTGGCATTGGTGATCTTCGAGCTATTCATAAACTATCAGAGCATATGAGGAAATTCTACAATCCTGCTATGGCACGTCGTTTTGCATTAAGTCAGAAGCGGAAGAGCCTGAGCTTGAGAGGAAAATAATTGGGTCAACTTGTAATCATCCTTTGGTCTATAATTTGAGTTGCTAAATGAAAAATATGGGTGAATCTCATTGGTGGAATGGTCTGTCATAGCTGTTAGAGGAATCTGAATGATGACCAAAATGAGAACATTTCTACAAAGCTAGATGATTATCTTGGCGACAAATGCAGCAAAGAGCTGCATGAGCAAAAAGTTTGGGTTCAAGATTATTGTTGGAATGCTTTGCGGTAGCTGTTTGAGAAATGTGAATAACAAACAGAGATGAAGCTTAATTGGTACAAAGGCACAGTAATAGCTTGGTTGCAGATGCTGCATGGTTCTACAATACACGTGAGTGTAGATTCTTCCCAATTTGCATTTTTGTTGGAGAGATCTTTGTAAGTCTTTTCAGGTACCTGGTTTTATTTCACTTTATCCCGAATCTAATGACATAGTTTTCTAGTAATGTGAGAAACTAAATAATAAAGGATGTGAAGTGAGATTGGGGCCATAGTTCAAGGATGTAAAATATACACTCGTATATTCATGTTCCATTCAAGTGTTTTTGGAAAAGGCCAATGTATAGATGCAAAAAGATTGTATTAATGTGGATAGGTATAAGTGTTTCTGTAAGCTTATATGTGAGTGGAAGAATATGACTGGGAGGAGGGCGATTACCATCATCCTGTTTCGACCGAAGAAATTGCCTAATCAGTTGAACCCGGGGGATCGGGAGAGAATGCCAACAAACACGATGGCCTACCAACTGTAGGCTCGGGTGGGGGAAAGGAGATGGAATCAACTCGACCAACTCATCTTTCTTTCGATGAGTACTCGACTGCCCTCCTTTTCTCTTTCTTTTCCTTAGAGAGTTTCTCACTTTCGTATTCTAGTATAACATACGATTTTCGCTTTCGTATTCTAGTATAACATACGATTTTCGCTTTCGTATTCTAGTATAACATACGATTATACTATAGTATAGTATATTTGTGCTTTAGCATAGCAATATACCTTATCTTATCTTATAGATCATCAAGCAACCGACATATGAGCAAATATAATTATTTTTTCGAGAAAAGACCTCCATCACTCCTACTCCTGGGGATCTGTGGCAAACTCTTAAAGCAGTAAACTCGATCGATTCCCGAGCCAAACTCTTAAGCTGCAGGAGAACCGGGGCACTCCAGCCGAACATTTCTTTCTCCACTGCGATCCATTGGTCGAATGCAGTCTCAAATCGAAGAGGTTGCTAGATATCAGCTGGAGATGTGGGGACTGAATCTTGAATGATACCTTAATTAAAATAAGGAATTAGTTGAATATGCCAGAAAGGATCCTCGCCTAGCTAACGAAGTTCACGAGGAACCGACTTCAGTTAGTGAAGCGAGGCTGCAAACATCAAACCATATTTTATTGAATAATTTCACTGAACCGAGTGAGGTAAATCTTAGCTCGAGCTTACCTTCGCACACCTCCATTACTCTTTAGGAGGCATCCTCCCCAGGTAAACTACCCACCTCGCAGTGTCCAGGCTCCACCCCCCCCCCCCCGCGCGAATGATAGTTGCGGCGGTTAGGCATCCTTAGATGAAAGAGTTGTCTTTCAGGATTGGTCATTGTGTGTCACCACCTCCCATCTATCCTATACATTTGATTAAGGTTGTCACTGCGAAGTTATAGTTAAGGTGCATGGGGTCTTACCGTCTAGCTGTTGGTACTCCGCATCTTCACGGAGAATTCAATTTCACGGGTCCATGCTGGAGATAGCGGGGTAGTCGTTACACCATTCGTGCAAGTCGCTACTTATGTGACAAGAAATTTCGCTACCTTAGGAAAGTTAGAGTTAACTGCCGCCGTTTACCGGGGTTTCCATTAAAAGCTTATAACATGGAAGGCGGAGAGACAATGAATAAGACAAAGAGGATGTGGACTGAATTGAACGGATTGGTCAATTCTGATGCCAATTGTTAGAGGGATGGTCTCACTTTACCACCATCTGAAATGTGCAAAACTTCGATTGGTGGAAGCCAATCCATGAAGATTCTCCCTTTTCTTACGTGCACTTCCCCTCTTTCAGCAAATAGTTATAAATTGTAAGCTCTTGATCAACTATGCCACCGTTTGATGATATGTTAAACAAAAGGAACATTTGAGCCTTCATGAAAGGTTCTGGTGCATAATGAGAGAGCAACATGCCCCTTTATTTTTTGTAAACTTCGTGACATGCAAGTATGAGTGTAGGGAAACCTGAAAATTCATTACCATGACTAGAATCCCCTCCCCACCTAACCCCCTACGTGCACGTGTTTGTGGATGTGTGTATGTACTTGTAGCAGTATGGAGTCTATGGACCCTCATTCCTTTACCCTTATTTTGTTTAGGGCTCAATCCTGTTTGTAATTTTGAGCCTGAGTTCAGTTGTAATTTTTCTGAATGTGCTACTTATTGATGGTTTTGTACTGAATCTATGGCTATAGCACTATGGCATATCATTGTATCTAACCTCTCAGCTTTTTTTTTTGTTATATTGCACACACACACGCAGATTTTATTTAGTGATTTGGTGAATCAGGGAAGTAAGAATTTGAAAATGGAACCTAGCTTCCATTTTTAACGAACCTCCAGAAACTCCAACCATCAGCCATTCATATCAAACATATTGGACCAAACAGAACCTTCTACTATCTGCGTTTCAAGTCATTGCCTATTTTGTTTTTATTGCAATCTTTAAACTTGCATTGTTGGGATATGGATTACTTTCATTATCCATAATGATATCTTTGTACGTTCTGCTCTTTTTTGATGTAAATTCTTTCCATCATGTGTTATTTTTCTATAAAGATGATGAGGAAGGATTTCTTTTCAATTGCGCTTACATTTTCTCATTTTTAAATGACTTACGGAATTGGAAAGTTTTTTGTGGCTCCAATATGAGGAAACAAACTTTATTTTGCTTGAAATAGAGGATTTTGTTATGGAGCTTTCTACAACAACAATTGCTATCGAATGTTATGATAAATTGTACAAAACATGTTACAAAATTTATTGTTTTTTTTTTTTCTATGAACTGGCAAAATTGATTTGTTTAACAGGTGCTGGTTAGGTGATGAGAGCTATTGTTGGGAATCATAGTATGCTCTATGATTTATTTAGGATTCAATCACATGTGTTTCTTATTTTTTTGTTCTGCATTATGTTAGAGCAGTGTTATATGAATCACGATATGTGAGTGCTAAAGAACATATTCGAGTAGACTAGTAGTATATCAAATTCAACTTTCAGGTGGAATAATTAGTCGTTATTTTAGAGAAGGGTTGAAAGGCCGTCATACAATATGGAAAGGAGATTACAGCACCGCCTTCATTTCAAGTCATTCCCGTTGAACCTCGCACTTACCCGAAATACTATCCTTTTTTTAGGTATATTTTAATTTATAATTACATTGCTAGTTAAATTTTATTAACCACTAATTGTTCAATACTGGTATATCTTTATCATTTGTAGGATTATGTTGGAGCAATTGGTGGAACTCATATTAGCACACGTGTGCCATCAAATAATCAAAACCCTTATCGAGGGAGAAAAAACACTGCAACTAAATATATGGTGTGCTTGTTCTTTTGGTATGCGCTTTACATTTGTGCTAGCCGGCTCGGAAGGCATAGCAAATGACTTACATATTGTAGGGTTAACTGTAGATTTACAAAATGCTTTGTTATCTCCTTTTTTTGGTAGTGAGTGTTATAACCTTCAAGAATATCAGAGAAGAGGTCGTTCTCCTACAACCGCTAAAGATTTATTCCACTTGGGCAATGTTTATTCCACTTAGGCTTTGATCATTGCTAGATGTTATTGAGCGTTGTTTTGGAGTGCTTAAAAAAGGGTAGCCTCTAGTGTCATTCAAATTTATTGGAATGGAAGTGTGAATGTATATATAGTTTATTGAATTTGAGGAGGAGGATATTACAGTTGGGGTGAACAAGTGAGAGGTGGCACACAATATATGGTGGAACTAGTGTTTTACATCTTCATAAGAGATGATGATTTTTAGAGATAGAAATACAACTAGACCTATCAATCGTCTTAGTGGGTTCGTGTCAAAAAACATTCAATTCATACCCGATTTACTTATTGATTTGTGTCGTACATGAATCGTCTGTAATTGGCATATAAAAAAGTTATATCTTGTATTTCTTTTGATTGGTTTCACCCATATTTGATTCGTTTATGAATCGTGTTGTGTGGTCTATTCGTATATGAAACAGGTAACTTAAAGTAAACCCTCTAATTTCGTGTCGTGTTCGTGTTGTGCTAATAAGTCGTGTCATATTTTGATACCCCTAATTATAATAATTAAATTTATGTTTTCTTTGTATGGCCTTTTCTTTGTGGGGATCAATGTATTGTCATTGAACATCTACTTGTATGGTTTTTCTTAAAAGCATGTCTATAAGTCAATGTGGTATTTTAGGATTATTATGAGGTGCATTATTATGGTGCAAGGGTAGAGCCATAAACTAGTTTAAGGGTAAACATTTTAACTAGGGTTTACTCAAAATGATTAATGGTTTTACGATTTTACAAAGATGACTCAATTTTTATGTATGTTAATAAAATAGTGTAGATTACAAATTTAAATTCCATTAAAATCTAAACTTCATAAAAAAAATCTCATAAATGCGTAAAGGTCAAAAAGAAATTTTTAAATGCAAGCGAAAAAAAATCATTATCAAACAATTTTTTTTTTACCAAATAGTTATATTGAAGTTAAATGCCAATTACACTTAATTCATACACATATATAGAAATATATTGGATAACTTATGTTTCCAATTGAGAGTCGATTTGAACAATATATTTGTCTTGAATCGGCCTTGATTGTAGCTTTTTCTCCCAATTGATAAAGGTAAGGCAATACATTTATATCAATTATCTCATCTGATAAATAAAACTAGTTAAATTGAAAAGGATCAAAAGTTGATACATATGACATATAAGAAGAAAAAAAATTAAAAAGAAATTTAATTACAACTCTTACCCAAATATGAGGCTCATTACTTTATTTATAATTGATTTTAGGATGTTTTTATATTTTATATCCAAATCTCAAAGCTGTTAAGTAAATATTCAAGTAAGCATAATAATACAACCAGAATCCAATTAAAACAAGTCAATCTTTAGCCTTAGAAAAATAGAGATCAATTGAAGGCCAATTTGCAAATAATTTTTCTTTCAAATTACAAATTTAGAACTAAAAGAGCTCACAAATATACAAATTAAGGCTAATTTAAATGGTTAAAACAAATTATATCTAATAATATATAAATAAATTCTACATATAATAGTCATAACTAATGTCTGATGGCACGATACCACATAAAATTCAAGTGTCCAAAAAAGTGATTGCACTATATAAAATTGCAATTTTTCTCTCCTTTTGATGCAGATCATATGGTATCACAGTTGAGATCAATATCAGGGTGGTTTGGGCTTGTCAAACTAGTTGATTTTTTCAGAGGTACTTCCACACACGAGTTTTCAAACACTCATGCCCAGTCAACAACGGCGGGGTGAAATGAACTCATCGCACCCCTAATAGAGGATGCGATAATCCAGGGCGGATTTCGAACAAAATCCTTTGTTTAGGGCCTGAAAAGGACATTTTTTACGTTTTGGTAATATCAACAAGTATACAATATTGTATATTAGCAATGTCTGAAATAAAAATTATATTGAATCAAAAATTAATCAAAAATTAAAAGATTTAACTTGTGAAAGAAATGAATGATGTGATATAAATGAGTGAAAAAAATATATGGGAATAACATTTGAACTTCTAGTCCTCTTATTATGTAAGGAAAAATTAATTTTTCCTAATTAAGAAAATTAAAAAAATTTCTTAATTAAGAAAATTACAAAGATTTTTCTTTTTTTTAGGGTGGACCAGTGCCCCTGTACCCCGTCCCCCTCATAAATTCACCACTGATGAGGTGATAATGACCTAATCAATCTATACTATATACATAAAATAATCGAATTCGGCAAAAGGTGGCTTGAGAAGTATTTTCTCTCACTTTTTTTTAAAGAATTTTTAATTATTTAATTATGACATATGATTTTTAAAAATTATATTCTAATACATGTCTCATATAACTACCACTTTACCCTACTACTTAACTATCACTCATTTGAAGTTTTTTAAAACATCAGTCACTAATTAATTATTTTTTTTAAAAAAAAACATAGGTTTACCATCCTAGGGTTTCATAATTAACTTATCACCCTAATTTTTCATAATTTTCTATCTAACTTGTCAAATAATAAGATGATAAAAAAAAAGAAAAGAAAAAGAAACAGGAAGGATGACAGGGAGGGAAAGAGATGTGTGCAAATTCTTTGCATTGTATGTGATTGTCGCTACTCTATATATATAACACAAACAATTCAGAGGTGAGAGGGTTTGGAAAGTCTTTCCCCACTTCCTAAATTCTTAGAATTTAGAATTTTTTTAATCAAATTAGATAGGAGATGACTTGAGAAATCTTTCCTTCCACTTTTCTTTTTTCTTCTTTTAGAATTTTTAATAATTTAATTATGACATATGATTTTAACAAATTATATTCTAATACATGTCTTATCTAACTACCCCTGTACCCTACGACTTAACCATCACTCATTTGGAGTTTTTTAAAACATCAATCACTAATTAATTAATTTTTTTTGAAAACATAGGTTTACCATCCTAACGTTTCATATCATAATTAATTTATCACCCTAATTTTTCAAAATTTTCTATTTAACTTGTCAAATAATATGATGATAATAGAAAAAAAGAAAGAAAGGGGAAGGATGATTGGGATGAAAGAAGAAGTGTGCAAATTATGTGCATTGCACAGGGCGCCGCTAGTCTATATATATAAAACAAATAATTTAGAGGTGAGAGAGTTTGGAAAGTCTTCCATCACTTCCTAAATTCTTAGAATTTAGAACTTTTTTTTTAATTCAAAATCTAATGCTCCCTCCAATTAGATTCCACCATGTGTTATTTGAAACTATCCCTCAACTCTTTAATAACTAATCACTATTTTTTTTTAAAATTATTAAAAAATTTACTTTTTGTCACCCAAAAACTTTTATAATTCTTAATCCAACTACTCAAGTGATAAAACTAAAAAAAGGAATAAATAAAAAAGATAAAAAAGAGACAAATTGTAAATCCGTGTATTGTACGGGACGGGCCACTAGTATCAATTATACAGATAAGTCTTCTTTTTATTGCCTTAATTTGTTACCTAAATTCTCCATTTACAATTAGAAAGTACTTTCCTAAAAAATTGTTTATCACACATTTTTTTTTTTGCTTTAATTTTTAAAAGTTCTTTATCGAATGTTTGCATTTTAATTCTGCTCTTAAGTAAAAAACAAAAAATTTATCAAATATTTTTCACTTATTTTAAAAAAGTCATTAGCGAATGGAGGATTTGCCTTCGCATGCCATACTCTTGCTTTTAAAGCTCTGTAAAAACTAAACAATCTTTTATGGACTTCAAATTTTGTTATATTCCAAACAATTGTGATGAGAATTAACAAGATTAGAAGATGTGGGTGAGAACTGAGAAAAAGGAGCTAGAAATCATAAGAAATTAAGCAAGGGAGTCAACACTCAAATAATTCAATTTGTGGACAATCCAAATGCTCCAGAGTTCCCTAGCAATTTCTTTGTAGAAAACCCAAAATAAAAGATGCCTAATGTAACTCTACTACCAAAAATAGGATAAGACCAAAAAGTGATACTCCCAATAATAAATAAAAAATTTCAAATAACAAAATAACAGGTGATATAAAACCAGTCATAATTGTCACGCCCTGACTTAGAGAGTTAACCCCCTCCCATGGAGATGAATAAATGTGGTAATTTTGCACACGACACGATAACAGGACTCGAAACTGATAAAAAATTGACGGAGTAGGGTTATTTCACTGTGTCATTCACAAATAACCCATATTTAATCACGATACACACGTTTGGAAAGTATAGTATAAGCAAAATGACCGATTTTTGTTATTTCTTGTTCACTTGTTGATAGAAATTATTGTAAATTAGGGAATTTTTTTGCTTGTTTTTGCTCTTGTATAGACTTAAAAAAACCAGTGAAAAAATTATGAATGGTAGGTTTGGTTGAGAAGTAACAAGATATTTGTGCTAGATTTTTAATTCACAAGTTACACGGGTGAACTCGAACAAGACGCAATAATAAGTAGGTCGGTTTAGTGTTAAGACAATTGACCTTATTAGTTAAACTGGTTTAGTTAAGATTGATACAAACACAAAATGATCTGACTCGAACACGACTTGGTTGTCGCCAAAGGGAGGAGGAAGAAAAAGAGGTGATTGGGTTGAGTTTGTATTATCATTAGCCGTCAAATAATTAGGGATAATTTGGTTAGAGTATTAAATGGTGAATTACATAATCATAATATATTAAAACTCTCTAATCCAATAATATATTGCATTTGGTTGCTAAAAATAATCCATATTATATATAGACTTCTTTCAAATACTTATACAACTAATCCGCTCTGTCCGTACTATTGAATCGATTATAATACCACCTCTATAGGTTGTATTATTTGCTCATTGATATTTTTTGGTCAATGCGTAATCAATATTCTATTATATCACGCTTAATCTATGAATTACCCAATATCACCTAATATAATCCATTCTTTTACAATACAGTATGCGTGAAAAACAAAATTTCCATATTTCTAGTGCTCTGCATAGTGTTTAGCATTCCATTTTATGTCATCTATTTTTTTTCCCCAGTTTTTTAAACACACTTACATTTATGTAACACTCAGCAACAGATGATGACAATTTTCCATCGTAGATTTTGGCTAATTTATTAATTTTTTTCCATGGCGCCTGATTTTCAACATAAGAAATTTTGTGATACTTTTTTGCAACGGTTTTTTATGTAACAAGAAATGATTTCTTTTTCTGGCCAAATTTTTGATGAATTTGTGTCGAAATTATAGACGATGTGATAAAATTGAGTCAAAATTTAGTTATACTTGAATAATTATACGATTAATGGTTGTTTGATGCGTCAACAACCATGAGCTTGAGGGCAACAGCATTTTTCAACAAATACATGGCCAACTCTATATGATTCCAAGTGCCACAAAATCCACCAAGTCTTAACTTCTTTCAAATTAGTATGGATATGGACACAATTACACAACGCATGTTTTTCCATTTTTGGAATCGGATCATAGAATCTGGACTCTCAACAAATTGAATACCGAATACTCTTTTTTTTTCTCTAGGTTTGAAGGTGAAAATCGGAAACATTCTACATTAACTACCACCACCTCTACCTGGGATGAAAGAAGATCAATAACTTGCCACAGCGAAGATCCTCAAATTAAGTCAAATTCTTAAATTACGATCACTAAGAAGTGGTTGAACATCACATCTGCTCCGACATTGAGATATTTCAACAACTGATGAAACATATTTTTGTGTCCAACACGATTACAAGGTCTGAAAAATAACAAAGAGCATTGCAGTGGTGTTGAGTTGAGGGTGTTGAAAAATTGGATATCTCCATGTCAACAACTTCTATTCCTGACATGAAGGGTCGCTTTCTTGGAACTAATTCATATGAGCTTAATGAACTGATTATGTATAAATAAACAAATATGACAAACGGTACTAAATTGTAGAAAAATGCATTCTTGAGTCAACAAATTTTCTCGTATGTGACCTACAAAAAACATTTTTCAGCCACTATTGTAGCATGTGTGTAGAGAAATAGAATTTGGGAACCCCTAATCAGGGACTTAATTAGGTCCTCATAGAAACAAACATGCATACATTACTTTTTCACATCCCTGAGAAAAAAAGAGAAAGAATTACAAACTGTATCAAATTTGATTGAATAAAATGTGATAATTAATCAAGAATGTGTTTGTGGAGAAATTTTAAAAGATCTCACCGACATTTGCAAGTGCCCTACATGAACATGGACACAGCAAAATCTTTTAAACCCCTTGCAGCTTGGAAAAAAAGATAAATAAATATTGCTGCTGGGATTTCTTCCTCGAGCACTTTCTTAAAGAAGCCACAACACTCCAATTCAGCTCTCGTTTTCTTTGGGTCTTTTAAATGTACTTCACACACTTCGAATATAATGACTGGCAGCCCATGGGGTATGTGGATTATAATATTTAGTAACTTGAAGAACCCGAGTACCAGATCATACAGCACGTCATAGTCTTTGTCATCATCAGCATTCGCTGAGCCCTCCAATTGTCTAGTTGTCCTTGCAGCATCATTCATGTGTCACTTGAAACTCTCTATGTGCACAAGCAGCTTCTTCATTTCTTTTAACAAAATGGTCTTTTCCTTCCCTGTATGCATAGACGAATCGATCAACCTCTTTATTGTGCACATGATCTCTGTTATTTTATTAATCGAGGCATGAACTAAGTCCATGCTTTCTACAACAGCTTGTTTGAACTAAGTCCATGATCTCTGTGAACATGGGAATGTGAAAAGGTTACTTTAATTGTAGTCAATGAGTTGCGACCATTAATTATATCAACACACTACCCTTGAAAATCATTCCCAAGGATGATCTGAATGAAGGACGGAAGGAAAGATTGATTTTCTTTAAACGTATAATTTGATATCCAGCTAAGCTATCATTTTTGCTACTAACACGTGCAGTGGCATAGACGATGTTCTCTTTTTCTTGATGTATTTGTGCTAACTATATGATTCAAAAGCTTCCGGGTCACTATAAAAGTACAACAATGTTTACATCAACATAATTTATTGATTTAATTACTCACAACTACTTGATTGATAGAGAATTCTAATATTTTTTGAGATTTATTATAAATCCAATAGTTGTGATGAATTATGTTAGTGTACGAGGAAAGAATCTCGTACCTCAAATTGAGAGTGAAAAGGAATCGTATAATTTGAGAGAAAGGAACAAAAGTGTAGCTTCTCTCTTGCAAAGTGAACAAACCGATAGGGACTGGGGGTTGACCAACAGGAGGCACTCCGATATTTAAATAAGTAAGGATACTAAAAATAAATAAGAAAATTTGAAAGGAAAGAAGTGCGTAATTTAGAGGTTGTATGATAACACCACTTAATGTTTAAAACTGAAAACTTTAATCACTTAATAAATTAAACTCGTTTGATAACTTAAAACTCATACCACTTAATATTTTAAACATTTTTTTAAAAATAGGCTAAAATTTTAAGTAGCAAGCCACCTACTTATCACTAAATGCTGAAAATATTAGTTAGTGAAGATTTTATAAATTTCTCATAATGGGCAAATGTATTCTCAATGCATTATACTCTTAAACTTTCAGTACCCGCCATCCACCACCACCACCACTATTGTGCCGCAATAACCATGACCACCATTATGCCGCCGCCACCACCATCATCGTGCCATCGTCCACCACCACCGCCATCACCATTGTGCCGCCGCCACCACCACCACCACCATCACCATAGTGATGGTGGTGGTAGGAACAAGGTCGTTACAGTGAGATTATTGAAAAAAAGAGGCCAAAGTAGAATAATAATAATTTTCAGACTTTAGCTCCTTATATTTGTCAATAACTTGATTCAATTTAATACTTAAATTTTAGTGGATACCAAACAGTCTACAAATTAAAAAATTATACATTCACCTATAATTTAAAATTAGTTTTTAGTATTCAGCTTTCAGTTTTATTAAACACCACCTTAGACTTAAACTATACCCAGTGTTTATAATAGTCTATACTCTCTTCTATGGGTTTCATTGCGGGTTGTACAAGATGATACACCTATTTTTTTAGTCAAATCTTCCTTCATTCATGAAGGAATCTTTTTAGACTTCTTTTCTTACTCATCGATTATTTAGGCTCCATGTTTCTAATGTGATGCTATGATTTAGGCAGATTTTCTTATTGGTGGCCTAAGGCCACTTCCTATTTTTTGGGATTTTCTGGGGGAAGGGACTCTTTCTTTTCTTTAATTGATTGCCTTTTGAGTGTCTATTCCCGAGTGAGGTCGGGCTATTAGGTTTATGATTCTCAAATTTATATTCTCTGAAGCTGGAGTAAGGCGCCTCTGTTTCCACCCATTCTTTCAATCGCCTAAGCTTCATCCCTTTAATCAGCTCAAATTTCTAGGGATAGCCTAGCTATCTTTTATTTGGATAAGATTTGATCTTGAGAAGATAAATTCGAACTTTATTCAAATTCTAGTCTCATAAGACTTATTTCTGAGCACACTTCATCAAGTTTTGCTCGACACCCATTTCCCTACTCGGGAATGATTTGTTGTTTGTGGTATTCCAAATATAGTAAAATCATTTATTGAAATTTCTGATTTGAAACATTTAATGTATAAGAAAATAGTAACAATCAAGTGCGAAACAGTTATACAGAAACAGTCTTACATGGTTTTTTTTGTTGGAGTATAAAAACCCATTTCAACCCTCTCTCCTCCCCATCGCTTCTCTCTCTGTCTCTCTCCTCTCTCCCTCTTCTCTCATTTCTCTGTATCAGACCAGCAGACGAATCGCTGGCCCGTTACCCACCTCCATCATTGCATTTGACTCCATCGTTGCCTCCGCCTCCACCTTCATCAGTGTATCAGACCACCATAAACGTCTCCGCCTCCATCGATGTATCAGACCTCCATAAAACGCCTCTGCCTCTATCGATGTATCAGACCACCATAAAACCCCCGAAGATCTGTGCATATGTATGCACACATCTGTGTATATATATGCACGATCTGTGTATATAAAAACCCAGAAGACCTCCATAAACGCCTCCGCCTCCATCGCTGTATCAGACCACCATAAAAACCCAGAAGATTTGTGCATATATATGCACGATCTGTGTATATATGCACAGATCTATGCATATATATATGCACATATCTATTCATATATATGCAAAGGTCTGTGCGTGTCTGTGTTGTGTTGTGTGTGTATGGTGTTCTGTATGTGTTGCATTTGAGATTGATTGTCATTTGGTATTAATTGAATTATTATTTAGAATTGTTGAATTGCCATTTAGGATTACTATTTGGGATTGCTAAATTGTCATTTGGGATTGAATTTTCAAATAGATACTAAACATATTTAGGATAAAATTAGAAGTAGTTACCAAACAAATTTTTTATTTTTATTCTCATAATTCGATAGACAAAAATGACTCTCAAACATGTTTTCTGTTTTAGTATTTATCACAAAACAAAGACAAAAATTATCTTTGTTTCTAATTTTTTGAAGACGCGAAAACAAAAACGTTATCAAATGACCCCTCAGTTTTTAGACTTAAAAAACTGTTTTGGTCCAACAATCCCCCACATGAATGAAAAATTGGCTGTTAGTATGTAAATGATAATACTGACACACTATAGAGAGTACATCTTTGGAAAGATCGTGCATCGATATAGGTAGCTTTTGACATTGAACCTTCCCTAGTGAAAGTCTATCGGACTTACTGGCTAAATAGTGAACATGATGTCTTGAACTATTCAGCTGTTTGATAAATCAGATCAAATAAACTTCACACAGTCTCTTTCCTAACATAATTGGTTCTCATGATTGTGTTCATTTTGGCCCTGAACAACTCCTGGTTTTTCATGAGTGCTTTAGAGAATTCAGCCTTTATAAATTCTCACAGAAGTGGCCCCTTCACACCCATATAGGTGACTCCTATTCCTGCAATATCCCGCTTGGATTTTCCAAGGTATAAGAGTCATTAAAATCGTAGCTTACCCTAATAAACTCTACATGCAACACTAGGTTATCATAGGAATATGTAGGAGAGATTATCTCCTTAGTGCTTCTTTTGAATCATGCATAATTTGGTTGTTCCTTTGAACTTAGATCTTAGGATCTCCAGTCAACTAGGTTGGGTTGCCATTAAGGTGATTCTTGTGTCATAGGCTTTAGTCTCATTCCCCTCGATGTGCAATTTACTTGCTCTCTCGTCAAATCTTTAGTAAGCGGTTCAGCTAGATTATCCTTTGATTTTATATAATCAATAGAAATAATTCTATTTGAGAGCAATTGCCTAATGGTATTATGTTTACGACGTATATGTCTAGACTTACCATTATACATATCACTCTATGCCCTACCAATTGCAGATTGGCTATCAGAATGTACACAAATTGTTGGCACATGTTTAGGCCATATTGGAATATCATCTAGATATTGGCGAAGCCACTCAGCTTCCTCTCCTGCTTTATCTAAAACAATAAATTCAGATTCCATTGTGGATCTGACAATACACGTTTGCTTAGAGGATTTCCAAGATACAGCTGCACTACCAAGTATAAAAACATAACCACTTGTGGATTTTGTATCCTTCATATCAGATATCCAGTTTGCATTACTATACCCTTCAAGTACAGTTGGATATCTTGTATAATGCAATCCAAAATTCAGGGTATATCTTAAGTATCTAAGAACCCTGATATTTGCCTTCCAATGATCTACTCCCGGATTACTCATATATCTACTCAATTTACTAACTGAGTATGCTATGAGTATGCAGTTCATAACATACATTAGATTGCCAATGATACGAGAGTATTCCAATTGTGATATGCTTTGGCCAGTATTTTTAGACAAATGAACATTTATATCAACTGGTGTTCTATTAATGTTGTTTTCATCTTTGTTGAACTTCTCAAGTATTTTGTCAATATAATGTGATTAGGATAATATAAGTCCACTAGATGTTCTAGAAATTTTAATTCCTAGTATAACATTTGCAACACCCAAATCCTTCATATCAAACTTACTGGATAACATTTTCTTTGTAGTTGTAATAATATTATTATTACTATCTAAAATAAGCATATCATCCACATATAGACAAACAATGACATATCCATTATCTGTGTCCTTGACATAGACACATTTCTCACATTCATTAATTGTGAAACCATTTGACATTATTACCTTGTCAAATTTCTTATGCCATTGTTTTGGTGATTGCTTTAAACCATAAAGTGATTTAACAAGTCTACACACCTTTTTCTCTTGTTCCGGAGAAACAAACCTTTCGGGTTGGTCCGTATAAATTTTCTCATTAAAGTCACCATTTAGAAAAGCTGTTTGCACCTCCATTTGGTGTATCTCAAGATTATGCAACGCTGCAATAGCTATGAGCATACGAATATATATTATTCTCGTGACAGGAGAATATGTATCAAAGTAATCAAGACCTTCCTTTTGTTTGTAACCTTTAGCTACAAGTCTAGCCTTGTACTTATCAATTGATCCATTAGTTTTCATTTTCCTCTTGAAAATCCATTTACACCCCAATTGTTTACTCCCTGGAGGAAGATCTACCCACTCCCAGATGTGATTTTGCATGATGGACTCAATTTCACTGTTTACAGCTTCTTTCAACATAGGTGCTTCAGGAGTGGACATCGCTTCATTGAAGCTTTGAGGCTCATTTTCTAACAAATATGTTAGAAAATCTGAACCATAGGACTTGGAAGTCCTTCCCCTCTTACTGCGTCTAAGTGCTTCTTCATTTTCTTCATCTTCTTCATCTATAGACTCATGGTCTATTCAATGATTGTATTGACATGTATATCAGGAATATCAGATTTATGCACGAGAAAATGATATGCACTGCTATTTATTACATAACTAATAAATATACAATCAATTGTCTTAGGTTCTATTTTAATTCTTTTGAGAATAGGAACCATCACCTTAGCCAAACACCCCCACACTTTTAAATATTTTTAGGAAGGACTTCGACATTTTCATAACTCATAAGGTGTTTTGTCTAACTTCTTGTGTGGTAGTCTATTTAAAATATAATTTGCTGAAAGTAAAACTTTCCCCCACAAGTTCTGAGATAATCCCGAACTAATTAACATGGCATTCATCATCTCTTTCAATGTTCTATTTTTATGTTCAACTACTCCATTTTGCTGAGGTGTATAAGGCGCAAAAGTTTGGTGAATAATACCATGTTCTTGACAGGACCGATCGAAAGGTGCGTCATATTTACCACCTCGATTACTTCTTATTGCCTTAATCTTTTTTCATTCTTATAATGCATAAATTTTTTCATTGCTTCATCTTTACTCCTTAGCAAATATACATAGCAATATCTTGCCTAATCATCAATAAACGTAACAAATACTTCTTTTCACCTCTAGTTTGAACATATTTCAAATCACATGTATCACAATGAATTAACTCTAGATGTTCACTATTTCTTTCAATATTATGAAATGATGCTCTAGTTAATTTTGATTCAACACATGCCTCAAATTTATGATTTACATCAATATTGAATTTAGGCAACAATTCTAAATTTATTAATTTACTCAAAGTATCAAAATTAACATGTTCTAATCTGTCATGTCATACATTGGAATCAAGCATATAAGTAGAAGATGTGTTCTTATTATTAAAATCAGATACAATTGTTATTACATGCATATTAAAGAACCCATCACTCATATATCCCTTGCCTACATAAATTCCACTCTTGGTGAGTACAAATTTGACGGACTAAAAAACTAACCTAAAACCCTTCTTACTCAACAACGATCCAGACACAAGATTCTTTCGAATTTCTGGAACATGTAACACCCCATTGAGAGTAAGTTCTTTTTTGGAAGTGATCTTCAATATAACCTTTCATTTACCTTCAACTTTGGAAGTAGAGGAATTTTCCATGAATAGTTGTTCTCCATCATTAATTGCTTCATATGAAGATAACATCTTCTTATCCGAACATATGTGTCTAGTGGTCCCGGCGTCCACCCACCATTCTTTGGTATTTTCCACCAAGTTCATTTCAGATACTATAGCAGAAAAACTCATGTTAGAAACATTTTTGGAAAGTTTTTCTACCTCGGTTATATTGGCTTGGGCAGCCTTCCTCTTGTGGTTCACTTGTGTTTTACGGCTTCGACAATCCTTTGCACGTTGTCTCGACTTATTGCACACAAAGCAGTTGCCTTTGAACCTTTTGGAATCACCACCCTTGGCCCCTTGTTGGCCAACATACTTCCTTTTCTTGTTGGTTTTATGTCCCTCTACAATCACATGTGCCTTTGACTCCTTGGAATGATTACCAACTTTCTTTTCAGAGACTATTGTCCTCCTCAATCCTCAATCTCACGATCAAGCCTTCAAGTTTTAATTCTTTGCATTTGTGCTTCAAATAATTTTTGAAGTCCTTCCAATTTGGTGGTAATTTCTCAATAATTGCAGTCACTTGGAAAGATTCACTAAGCACCATCCCTCCGGCATGAATCTCATGTAGGATCACTTGAAGATCTTGAACTTGACATTTGATAGTTTTGGAATCCACCATTTTGTAGTCAAGGAATCTGCCCACAACGAATTTCTTCATTCCGGCATCCTCTGTCTTGTATTTTCTATCCAAGTATTCCCACAACTTTCTACCGTCTTGATTGGACTATACACATTATATCCATTCCATTGTGGATATAATTTTTGTACAGAAAATTAGAATGCTTCCATGCATCTACCGCATCAACAACTTGACGGTCAGTCTCATTCTCACTACAAATAGGAGCATCCTCACGAAGAAACTTTGCAAGGTTCAACGTAGTGAGATAGACCAACATTTTCTGTTGCCATCTCTTAAAATCGTTCCCATTAAACTTTTCGGGCTTCTCCCCATGAAACAAATGAGTAGGAACAGAAATAGGCACCACATGCACAACATGATTTGTAGTAGCAGAAACATTATTGTCATTTGCAGCCATTTCTGATAAACAAATATTACAAGATATTCAAAAATAGGAAAACAGTAACACTTTGCAAAGCAAGTTATTAAAACAGAGACAATATATATTACTGTTCAATGTCATTGTTTTGAAGTTACTGTTTTAACGTTTCTGTATGGTGTCACTGTTTGGTGTAACTGTTTAAACCATACACATAAACAAAGTGACTATTTGGTATAACTATAACAGTTTGGTGTAACTGTTTAAATCATATGCATGAATAGAGTCACTGTTTGCTGTAAATATAATAGTTTGGTGTAAATATAATAGTTTGGTGTAACTATTTGAATTAAACACATAAACAGAACATGCAATTTTTCACAAAATTTTTTAAGTCTCTCCAAAATATCACAGATTATAAAAAATAGGTTTTAACAATTTGCAATATTTTAGAACAGTTTAAAAATACTAAAACATGTATCAGAAACACAACAAACAATTATACAAATTCGGAATTCTGTCTAAAGATTATTGTTTGTGATATTCCAAATATAGTAAAATCATTTATTGAAATTTCTGATTTGAAACATGTAATGTATAAGAAAACAGTAACGATCACGTGCGAAATAGTTACATAGAAATAGTCTTACACAAAAGAGTTGCACGAAAGAGTTACACTCAACTGTTTCTACTAACGCGGTTGTAGAACAAGAACTGTTATTAAACTTTATGTAGATCAAAGCTAGTATTTGACACAAAGTCCTTAAGATAGATTTCGCCCCCACACAAGGTGCTTATGGAACATCAAGCGTCTGCTTTCCAGGATACAATGATCTTTACACGAGTAGAAGTAGCACTCCAATCTACTTGTCCAGCGAACCAAAAATTGTGTTGTGTACTCTTCAAATGCAGACTGCCTTAATGCTGAAATGCAATACACTAATGTCTGGCTTAACTCTGAATATAGACTGATGAATGAATGAATGCAGAATGGTAATGAGCCTGGGTATTTATAGACACTTTCGTGACTTTTTGGACAGCCACCATACTAAAAGACACAACCCAGAAGACAAATGCAATAACCAGTAGACACCACTTATGTAACTGTTCTGTATGAACATACACAACTTAATTTTCCGGAATGAAAGGAAGCAACAAATCCGAACCAGTGCGATCCAAATGGATACCGAAATTAAATTTCGGGTTAAAAAATTCACGCCAAATTAATTAAATGAACTTTCTCCAAAAAAGATAGGGCTTGGTCTAACCCACACCCGAGCCCGGCTTAGCCGGGCCGTGGCAAGGCGGGCGGGCGGGCGGTACGCTCGCGTTTGTTTGTGGTCGAACCGAAGGCATGTAAGCGCTCGCTCAGCTCATAAAACTGTGGTACCCCTTGGAGCCCAATCCCATAGAGCAAACTTGGCCTATATATGCCCATGTAGAATTTCTTCCTCAACCAATGTGGGATTGATGTCAAATCCCACATTGCACAACCTTTATTTTCTCATTTCAAGAGGGTCACTTTGGAGCCTATTTTCTCATTCATTTCTTACTCGATTTGAGCAAGTGTATATAGTACATTATTCTCCTCATGGAGTAGAATATGAACCCACAAAAGTTTATTCGAAATATGTAATAATTTAGGCTCAAAATTGACAAAAAATTCAGTTTTTACACTTAAAAAACTGTTTTGGTCCAACATGCTTTTCACCAAGTAGATCATGTTTTTGTTGAGTTAGTTGATGCTTGGGCTTTTGTCCAATTTGCTCGGCCGAGACAAGGAGTCTGTTCATAATATAAAATGATTTGGATTGTTGTTTCACTTTATGTAAGCAAGACTATGTGTTTTATTATATAGATTATTACAAATAACATATAATTTTTGTATTTCAATTTGGACCTAAAGAATGCAAAGCATGATGGTAATAAGAAAATTCACATCTCCGATTCTTGTTATTGTTACTTAACACCCATTTCACTCCGTGTCCGTTACAACAGTCGTTACCATTATTCAAAACTATGTGCTAAAAATATTTTTGTAGGCATGTTAGGGAGGGGTTTGGACTGCATAGGATTTGATATTCTGATGCATGTAGGATGCATTGAATTTCATATTTTGCACAAATGAAATAAGTCTTAAGATTCGTTTGGTAGTAAGGATGTAAAGTAAGAGGGATGAAAAATAGGAGGAAAACACTTTCTATCCTCCCATGAAGGAAACTAGGAATGATACACTTTCTTTCTTTTGTATTTTGGTAGGATAGATGAAAAATAAAAATGATTTTTTTTTGTTTGCTTGGTAGGATGGAAAAAATATTTTTTTATTTTTAATCTTTAATTAACATAATTTTTTAAAAAAAAAGTATAAATACATATTTTATCATTGTATTTATATATAAAATTAATGTATACATAATGTATATATCAAAGGATATATAAACCAATAAGATACATTTCAACACAAGTAATTTACTTTCCATCCACTTTCCTCCCAATTTTGGAGGGATTGATTTCGGTGAGTTGGAAGGAAAGCTCATCCATCCACTTTTCCATCTTTCCTATTTTCCTTCCTTACTAAATATGATATTTTATCTATCCGTCCAACTTTCCATCCTTCAAATTTTTCATTCTTCTACTTTTGTATCGTACTAAATAGAGCATTAATGTCACCAGGCTTTTTGATAGGTTAACTCACACAGGATGGTGAGTAGGCAACACACGGTCACTAAGGTATCATGACATATTTATCTCCTCGGCGCTTAGAAAGCAAACAAATGAAAGTGATGACGAATTTAATGTCCCTTGGTAAGGGCTAAGATGAGATTAAATAAATCAAACATCAAGTGTATGCATACCTTCACAAAGTTGTATAATGCCAAATGTGATCACCTAGAAACTATCTCAAGAAACTCAGATTAGATACTATGAGAAACCACTATACCACGATTTGTAACTACATATTACACCTTTAGTGCAGTAAGACAATAATGATGGGAAGCGGCAGAATGGACGGTAGCTCTGTCCAGGGAATATGGTTTTTGTGGTCAAGCAGAGAATGAATAGGAAAATAGCCATTTATTGATGAATCAACACGAGTGCTTAAGGAAAGGTCATTTAATGGTATACTAGTGATTATTGCTCCCCAAACTGAGTCGTTATGTCAATGATAGTCTTTGATGTGACCATCAATATTGATGCATTGAGTGGTCTTGTCAGGCTTTGGATTAATTACAAGAGTGGTTCAAAGGGGAAGATCCAATGTAGTTACATGATTAGGTAAATTAGAGAGATTCTAAGTTGTAGTGTTACACAGTAAGATGGTGACTTAACATAACATTTCTCATTTATACAATTCTTGTTTGGTTGCAAGTTGCATTTTTTTTCATATGATTGATATGAATTGGATGAGCAACTAGATGGCCATTGTGCATGTATGCAGAGCAGCCCGAGGCAAATTAAGGCCTTAGGAAAAAATGTTTAATTAGTCCCAAAATATTTATCAAATATTTTAAACTATATTCCAAATTTTTAACTAGTATTAAACTAATTGAAGATAGAGAGAGAATTGAGCTTTGTTATTATAACAAAAGGGAATTTTTAGAATGAATGGAACAAGGAATTTGCTCTTGTAAAATTCTCCCAGAATAAATGAGTTGTAGTTGAATACTGTGGAGAAACAGATTCATGTTTAACCAATAGAATTTAACACGGCAACTATGGTTATAGTTTGTTTTGGGTGGTGAACTAATCCTACTCACTCTGATTGCTCATTATCTTGTGCTTGTAAAAAAACTTATTAAGCAAAAATCCAACCTAGATGTAGAAAATAACCTCAAATTTAATCTGTTAGCCCAAACACTTGTATTGGACTGTAAAAGTATAAAAATTCAGTCACAGTAATGAATCGAGAGAGTTCTAGCTACAACAAAGCAAGATAGAATCCCAATGAATGAAATACAATATGGGAAGGGAAGTCTCCACTCCATTTTTCCCTGGAGCGAACTATATTGCTCTAAGCTCTGCCTAGAAATATACATCAATAATTTTGGTTAGAAAAGACTAACAAGGTTTGACCTTACATGAGAAAGAAGCCCATCAAAACTGAACAAAAAACTTGATCATCTCTTTCATGATCTTACAAATCTAACAATCTAATGAAGGAACGAATGCCTATTTCATTTTAGAAGGTATCAGAGCAGAGTTTTGGGTAATTGCACCATGTCCAAGCTTGAGAATAGTAGTAGAGCACTGTCTGCGGCGGCTATTGTGAAGGAAACACTCAAGGATCGAGTGACTCAACTTGATGAAAAGGTCGACCATTTGAGCAAACAAGTGTGTATAAAATTACAATTTATAACTTTTAGCTGGTTGATAATTAATAAGACAATTGATTTTAATAATAAAATATTAAAAGTATTTTCTTAGGTGATGAAACATGTTTCATTCATATAGGGAATTGAACTATAAGACCTTAAATATTTTTGTGAAAATTGAGGAACTCTTTACCAATAAGGACATATGCAATTTTTTTGGGTTGTTATGGACATATTTTATGTACTTTTTTATAAGTAGGTCAAATAGTCCTTTTACTTTTTTTTTTAGCTTCCTATTTTAACCTTTAATAGATCATGCATATCTTTTCAAGACTCCTCTCTCTTCCTTTAATTTCTCTCTCCTATCTCTTCATTAATTTTTCTCTCCTATCTCTTCCATTCCATTACTTCCCTCTCCTCCCCCTTCCGTCCCTCTAATTTTTCTCTCCTATCTATACCTTTAATTTCTCTCTATAACTCTAACTCTAACTTTCTTCCCCAATATATCTTTTATTTAAATTCTTTTTTCTCCTCTATATTCTATATCACTCGTTATCTCTCCTCTCTTCCCCTATCTCTCATACCTTATTTATATTTTTATCTCTCTTTATCTTTATCTTTATCTTTTTCATTCAACTATTTATCTCTTTTCTCACTTCCTTCAATTTTCTTTATTATATCTCTTTTTTCCACGATGTGTTGTGTCAGGTCTACTCGTATATGAAACAGTAACTTAAAGAAGACCAAAACCCTCTAATTTCGTGTCGTGTTCGTATCGTGCTAATAAGTCGTATCATATTTTGATACCCTAATTATAATAATTAAAATTTTGTTTTCTTTGTATGGCTTTTCTTTGTGGGGATCAATGTATTGTCATTGAACATCTACTTGTATGATTTTGTTTAACAACACGTCTATAATTTTAGGATTATTATGAGGTGCATTATTATGGTGCAAGGGTAGAGCCATAAACTAGTTTAAGGGTAAACATTTTAACTAGGGTTGACTCGAAATGAATAATGGTTTACACTTTTACAAAGATGACCCTATTTTTATGTATGTTAATAAAATAGTGTAGATTACAAATCTAAATTCCATTAAAATCTAAACTTCATAAAAAGATCTCATAAATGCATAAAAGTCAAAAAGATATTTTTAAATGCAAGCGAAAAAAAAATCATTAGCAAACAAATTTTTTTTACCAAATAGTCATATTGAAGTTAAATGCCACTTACACTTAATTCATGCACATATATATAAATATATTGGATCACTTATGTTTCCAATTGAGAGTCGATTTGAACAATAGATTTGTCTTGAATCGGCATTGACTATAGTTTTTTTTTTTCCAATTGATAAAGGTAAGACAATACGTTTATATCAATTATCTCATCTGATAAATAAAACTAGTTAAATCGAAAAAGATCAAAAGTTGATACATATGACGTAGAAGAAGAAAAAAAATTAAAAAGAAATTAATTAAAACTCTTACCAAAATGTGAGGCTCATTACTTTATTTATAATTGATTTTAGGATTTTTTATATTTTATATCCAAATCTCAAAGCTATTAAGTAAAAATTCAAGTAAGCACCACCAGAATCCAATTAAAACAAGTCAATCTTTAGTCTAAGAAAAATGGAGATCAATTGAAGGCCAATTTGCAAATAAATTTTCATTCAGATTACAAATTTAGAAGTAAAAGAGCTCACAGATATACAAATTAAGGCTAATTTAAATGGTTAAAAAGAATTATATCTAAAAATATAATTAAATTATATATATAATAGTCATAACTATTGCCTGAATGTATGATACAACATAAAATTCGAGCGTCCAAAAAAGTGATTGCACTATATAAAATAACATTTTTTCTCTCGTTTTGACGCAAATCGTATAGTAGCACATTACTTAAATTGATGGGATCAATATCAGGGTGGTTTGGGCTGGTTAAACTGGTTGATCTTTTTAGAGGTACTTCCACACACGAGTTTCCAAACACTCATGTCCAACCAGCAACGACGGGGTGAAATGAACTCATTGTACCCCTAATAGGGGATGCGATGATCCAGGACGGATTTCAGGCAAATTCCTATGTTTAGGGCCTGAAAAGGACATTTTTGACGTTTTTGGTAATAGTTTGTAGTTGAATAACTTCACCGTCTAAAGTCAGAATTGATTGCTGTTAGTTCTGCCCTAATTTGGGTGATTAGTAGTTTTTAGTAGTATAATTAATTTATAATTTTCTTTTTTGGCAAAATCTATATTAATGGCCTAATTACATGATTAATGATAATTAGTTTACGTTTAGTTATTTCCTAATTAGTTTTAAGGTTTTTAGCACTATTTATACCCTTGTAAGACTTCGGGCTAATCAGTTTTTGAGTGTTACAATTGAGAGAGCTTTTTTTTATTCCCAATTTTTCTAGTATTCTTTGTGAATTAACAGATCAATTGAAGCCTTTAGAACTAGTATTCTTTGTGAATCAACAACTCTAGAATATAATTCTAATCTAGTATTTGTACACAAATCAACGGTTTAGTCTCTTTATCCCTTTCGTTCGTCAAACCATCATTTCTACCCCCTTTCCTACATCACCTTTCCTTTTTTGAATTACATAAATTGAAACCAATTTCTACCAATTATTTTTTAAAAAAAATTTGAAATTTTTTTCTCAAAATACAAGACCTCAAAAAAATATCAACAAATGTGCAATATTGTATATTAGCAATGTCTGAAATAAAATTTATATTGAATCAAAAATTAAAAGATTTAACTTGTGATAGATGTGAGTGATGTGATATAAATGAGTGAAAAAAATATATAGGGATAACATTCGAACTTCTAGCCCTCTTATTATGTAAAGAAAAATTAATTTTTCCTAATTAAGAAAATTAAGAATTTAATTTTCTTAATTAAGAAAATTACCAAGATTTTTCTATTTTTAGGGTGGGCCAGTGCCCCTGTACCTCGACCCCCTCATTAATTCACCACTGATGAGGTGATAATGACCTAATCAATCTATATTATATATATAATAATCAAATTCGACATGAGGTGGCTTTAGAAGTCTTTTCTCCCACTGATTTTAAAAAATTATGTTCTAATACATGTCTCATATAACTACCCCTCTACCCTACTACTCAACTATCACTCATTTGAAGTGTTTTAAAACATCAGTCACTAATTAATTATTAATTTTTTTAAAAAAACATAGGTTTACCATCCTAAGGTTTCGTAATTAATTTATCACCCTAATTTTTCATAATTTTCTATCTAACTTGTCAAATAATATGATTATAATAAAAAAAAAGAAAAAAAAAAAGAAAGGGGAAGGATGACGGGGAGGGAAAGAGATGTGTGCAAATTTTTTGCATTGTTTGCGAGTGTCGCTAGTCTATATATATAACACAAACTGATGATGCACAAATTGGTATTATGTACCACCTGTCAAGTGATTAGTAATTAATGCAGTCATTAAAAAGTAAGAGAGCCACACAAGCAAGACAAAGATGTAGAGTGATTCGGTCAACTTGACCTACGTCCACTATGAAGGGCTAGGGTCGTCTGGGTATTTTATTACTTCGAGGAGTGTTGGGAGAGCAGGGAGATACAAGCTATGAGGGACATGAGGGAGTGATAGCAGATGTGCTCGATTGTGTGTGATGCCCCCCAAATATTGGCGGGGCTTATAATTTATAGTCGCCTCCTAACAGATTGAGGTGGCTTATCAGTAACTAAAATGCTAATTTGGTGGAGTTGGCGCCATCTTATCAACAGATAAGGCAGTTACAGCGCTCCCCACAAGATCCGATCAAAGGATGACGTGGTGGTTGACTTCTTCGAAGGCGGTGTAGATGAGGCTCTTGGATGACCCTTACTCCAAGGTGGCTTGGATGAGGCTCTTAGGATAACTCTTACTCCAAGGTGGCTTGCATGAGGCTCTTGGGATGGCCCTTAATCCAAAGGGGTTTGGATGAGGCTCTTGGGATGACCCTATCTACTCCATTGGTTATGTAGCCCCTCGAACCCTGATGAGTTTGACTGGGTGTGAACCTCTTTTGGGCTGGACCCATTGGATATTGTCTAGTTAGATTCTTTATTCAGACTGAACTTATAACATGAATTGGGCCCTTGGGCCTAGTCCATCATCTGCCCCCCAATGCCTTGTGTCCAATGAAACTTGGAGAAGAGGGTATTTTGTTGAATTTGAATTCTGGCTGACGGAGACTCCTTTTAACTGACGACTCTTTTTTGTTTCTTTATACGGTTTATGACCATGAGTGGTAGCAAGTTAAGTGAGGCTAGAAAGGTTACCCATGGGCTAGGTGACCAGAGACTGCTGTCGGATGAAGGAGGGGAGATGCAAGAAGTCATTGTCATCGGAGAGTTGGTAGGCAATGACGGAGCAATTCACGTCGAAGCTGACATCTAGGCTGGCGTCGGCGATGCAGCGGGTGCTGGCGAGCCTGGGTGCTCCATGGGCGTCGAGGGGGTACAAGTGGTCTTCGGTGGTGGGGCGCCAAAGGCACGGCTAGGCCTCGAGGATGGGCGAAGACGCCATGGGCGAGGCGTCATGGGCGCCACCAGACGAGGCGACCCAAGACGCTGAACGTGAGGCACTACGGGCGTTGGTTGGTGGGCATGCTGATCATGAAGAGGGCATCGTCGTGGGCTAGGCTCGACCAGGGGAGCACGCAGCGGCATAACTAGACACTAGGCACGGCTTGGTGAGCGCGTTGGTGAATGGGCGACGCTGGCGGGATCTTCGATGTAGGGCGAGGCAGGAGCGGCAGTAATGGATACTGGGTATGGGGCTGCGCAGGTGCAGGAGGAAGGGACACCGGGAGTTAGATGCTACAAGGGGGCGCGCTATGAACTAGAACCCAGGAGGCAGGGCTCTAGGAGGGGGCGCCATGAGGCTGGTGCCAAGAGCAGGTGTCAAATCCTTAGTGTTGGAAGCACGCAGGCCTTGTTTGCGCTAGGTGTTAAGCGCGGGAACGAGGCGACAGTGTCGGATGGTCGCAAAAAGGATGAGACCCGATTGTTGACATTCAATCTAATGTAGTCCCTCGGGTTGCAGACGACTTGAGTTTCGAGAGCATGCCTAGAGATGGCAACAACAATGTTACTCGAACATCAAAATATCCAACATGATTACCTAGAGAGAGGGGGCAAACACATCGGCCTGTAGAGAAATAGAGGTTGCTTGCGTGAGAACAAAGACAAATTTTGAGGTTGCTCGTGAGAGAGTTGCGACTCTTGAGACGGAGCTTCTGGCGACCGTGAGAGAGTCGATAAGCAGGAGGTAGGTGACTGTGAGGTTGTCAGCATGAGAATAGAGGAAGAATTTGAGGGTTGCTTGTGAGAGAGCTACACCTTTTGAGGCCAAGCTTTTGGCGACCCGTGAGAGAACCGCTAAGTTGGAGGTATAGGTTGCCTGCTTGAGAGCAGAGTAGAGATGGGCCAAGCTTTTGGCGACCCGCGAGAGAGCCGCTAAGCTGGAGACATAGGCTGCCTGCTTGAGAGCAGAGCAGAGATATACTAAACTTTTGGCGACCCGCAAGAGAGCCGCTAAGCTGGAGACATAGGCTGCCTACTTGAAAGCAGAGCGAAGATAGACCAAACTTTTGGCGACCTACGAGAAAGCTGCTAAGTTGGAGACATAGGTTGTCTTCTTGAGAGTATATTAGAGATAGGTCTTGCCTTTGGCGACCCGCGAGATGATTCACCTTTCCTAGACCTGTTGATTTCCTCAGCATTCATATATTTTTGAGCTTTTGCCAATAGTTCTGACATGTTTTTTGGTGGTCTCTTCATTACTAAAAAGAGGAAACTCGACAAGCGGAGGCCTCCCAGAAAGACGGTCATTGTGACTTTGTCATTGGGCTCCTCGATTTGGAGGACCTCCTCGTTAAAACGAGTGAGGTAACTCCTCAGGCTCTTGTCTCGATCTTGTTTTACGTTGAGTAGATGGATGGCAGGCTTCTGCTGGCGGCGTCCGCCAATGAACTGTGCCATAAATGATCTGTTTAGTTTGGCGGAGGAGCCTATGGATGCTGGGATGAGTTTGGCGAACCATTATCGGGCATATCTCTTTAAGGTAGTCGGGAAAGCCCTACACATGATTTCGTTAGGAACATTGTGCAGCTGCATCAACGACTTGTAAGTTTCAAGATGATCAAGTGGGTTTTTTGTGCCGTCAAAGGTTTTGACGGATGTCATTTTGAACTTTTGGGGAAGAGGGTAGTTTGCCACATCTGGCATAAAAGGTGTGTCAGTTCGCCTTACGAGGTATTCCACAGTTTCTGGTCCTTGTGCCTTCATGGCATTGAAGACGTCGCCAAGTTGATTCTGTACTTCTTTGATTTTTTTTGTCCCAGTGATTTGGGGCTCCTTTGGAATTTTCATGGAAATGGCTCTCATGCTCCACACTTTGATTCTCGCCCTCATCTTTTTAGAAATTAGGGTCTCCACTATGGGAAGAGAGAGCTGGAGGAGGAGGTGGAGCTCCCTCATGGTTCTGACGAAGGGCTCCCCTGTATGGGCCAAATGTGGAGCTCCTTGACGCGCAGGGCGTGGAGCTCCTCTGACTTGAGGTCCTCCAGGTTGTGCTCTTCCTTGTTGTCCAACGAGCATCAGTTGCAGGATCTGCTGATTCTGAGCCACGAGCTACTGCATTGTTTCCAGTATCTGGTGTGCATTCGGAACAGGATTGGTTGGTGGAGGGACAACTTCTTCCTCTCGTGGTGGATTATCTTCGGGTTGATTCATGAATCTGGTGGTGATCGTCATTAGTATAACAAGAAAAGTGATCAAGTAAGAATTTGGTTGGTTCCCACAGACGGCGCCAAACTAATGATGCACAAATTGATATTATGCACCACTTGTCAAGTGATTAGTAATTAATGCAGTAATTAAGAAGTAAGAGAGCAACACAAGCAAGACAAAGATGTAGAGTAATTCGACCAACTTGACCTACGTCTACTATGAAGGGGTAGGGTCGTCTAGGTATTTTATTACTTCGAGGAGTATTGGGAGAGTAGGGAGATATAAGCTATGAAAGACAGGGGGAGTGATAGCAGATGTGCTCAATTGTCTGTGATGCCCTCAAAATATTGGCGGGGCTTAATTTATAGTGGTCTCCTAACAGATTGAGACGACTTATTTGTAACTAAAAGGCTAATTTGGTGGAACTGACGCCATCTTCTCAACAGATAAGGCAATTACGGCACTCCCCACAAGATCCGGTCAAAGGATGACGTAGTGGTTAACTTCTTCCAAGGCGGTGTGGATGAGGCTCTTGGATGACTCTTACTCCAAGGTGGCTTGGATGAGGCTCTTGAGATGACCATTACTCCAATGTGGTTTGGATGAGACTCTTGGGATAACCCTACTTACTCCCTTGGTGATATAGTCCCTCGAACCCTGATGAGCTTAACTGGGCATGAACCTCTTTTGGGCTAGACCCATTAGATATTGTCTAGGTAGATTCTTTATTCAGATTGGACTTATAACATGAGTTGGGCCCTTGGGCCTGACCCATCATAAACAATTTAGAGCTGAGAGGGTTTGGAATGTCTTTCCCCACTTCCTAAATTCTTAGAATTTAGAATTTTTTTTAATCAAATTAGATAGGAGGTGAGTTGAGAAATCTTTCCTTTCACTTTTCATTTTTCTTTTTTTAGAATTTTTAATTATGACATATGATTTTAACAAATTATATTCTAATACATGTCTTATATAACTACCCCTGTACCCTACGACTTAACCATCACTCATTTGAAGTTTTTTAAAACATCAGTCACTAATTAATTATTTTTTTTTGAAAACATAGGTTTACCCTCCTAACATTTCATAATTAATTTATCATCCTAATTTTTCAAAATTTTCTATTTAGCTTGTCAAATATTGTGATGATAATAGAAAAAAAAAAAAAGAAAAAGGAAAGGGGAAGGATGATTGGGAGGAAAGAAGATGTGTGCAAATTATTTGCATTGCACGTGGCCGTTGCTAGTCTATATATATAAAACAAATAATTTAGAGGTGAGAGGGTTTGGAAAGTCTTCCCTCACTTCCTAAATTCTTAGAGTTTAGAACTTTTTTTTTAATTCAAAATCTAATGCTCCCTCCAATTAGATTCCACCATGTGTTATTTGTAACTATCCCTCAACTCTTTAATAACTAATCACTCCTTTTTAAAAACATTATTAAAAAATTTACTTTTTGTCACCCAAAAACTTTTATAATTGTTAATCTAACTACTCAAGTGAAAAAACTAAAAAAAGGAATAAATAAAAAAATAAAAAAGAGACAGATTATAAATCCGTGTATTGTTCGGGACGGGCCACTAGTATCAATTATACACATAAGTCTTCTTTTTATTGCCTTAATTTGTTACCCAATTTCTCCATTTACAATTAAAAAGCACTTTCCTAAAAAATTATTTATCAAACATGTTTTTTTTTTTCTCTTGTTTTTGCTTTAATTTTTATCGAATGTTTTTGCTTTTTAATTCTGCTCTTAAGTAAAAAACAAAAATTTATCAAATTTTTTTCACTTATTTTAAAAAATTCATTAGCGAATGGAGGATATGCCTTGGCATGCCATACTTTTGCTTTTAAAACTCTGTAAAAACTAAACAATCTTTTATGGACTTCTAATTTTGTTATATTCCAAACAATTGTGATGAGAATTAACAAGATTAGAAAATGTGGATGAGAACTGAGAAAAAGGAGCTAGAAATCATAAGAATTTAAGCAAGGGAGTCAACACTCAAATAGTTCAATTTGTTGACAATCCAAAGGCTCCAGAGTTCCCTAACAATTTCTTTGTAGAAAACCCAAAATAAAAGATGCCTAATGTAACTCTACTACCAAAAATAGGATAAGACCAAAAAGTGATACTCCCAGCAATAAATAAAAAATTTCAAATAACAAAATAATCCGGTGATATAAAACCAGTCCTAATTGTCACGCCTTGACTTAGAGAGTTAACCCCCTCCCATGGAGATGAATAAATGTGGTAATTTTGCACACGGCACGATAACACGACTCGAAACTGATAAAAAATTGACAGAGTAGGGTTATTTTATTCTCGACGTAAACCCAAAGATGACACAGTATCGTTCACAAATAACCCAGATTTAATCACGATACACACATTTAGAAAGTATAGTATAAGCAAAATGACCTTTATTTCTTGTTCACTTGTTGATACAAATTATTGTAAATTAGTGAATTTTTTTGTTCGTTTTTGCTCTTGTATAGACTTAAAAAAACCAGTGAAAAAATTATGAATCGTAAGTTTGGTTGAGAAGTAACCGGATATTAGTGCTAGATTTTTATTTCACAAGTTACACGGGTCAACTCGAACAAGACGTAATAATATGTAGGTCAGTTTAGTGTTAAGACCATTGACCCGATTAGTTAAACAGGTTTAGTTAAGATCAATACAAACACAAAATAACTTGACTCGAATACGACTTGGTTGTCTCCATAGAGAGGAGGAAGAAAAAGAGGCGATTGGGTTGAGTTTGTATTATCATTAGCCGTCAAATAATTAGGGATCATTTGGTTAGAGTATTAAATGGTGAATTACATAATCATAATAAATTAAAACTTTGTAATCCAATAATATATTGCATTTGGTTGCTAAAAATAATCCATATTATATATAGACTTATTTCAAATACTTAAACAAATAATCCGCTCTATCTGTACTATTGAGTCGATTATAATACCATCTCATTTGGTTAGAGTATGCGTGAAAAACAAAATTTCCATATTTCTAGTGCTCCGCGTATTTTGTAGTATTCCATTTTATGCCATCTATTTTTTTTCCCAGTTTTTCAAATACACTTACATTTATGTAACACTTAGCACCAGATGATGTCAATTTTCCATTGTAGATTTTGGCTAATTTATTTTTTTTTTCCACGGCGCCTGATTTTTAACATAAGAAAATTTGTAATACTTTTTGGCAACGGTTTTTTATGTAACAAGAAATGATTTCTTTTTCTGGCCAAAATTTTGATGAATTTGTGTTGAAATTATAGACGATGGGATGAAATTGAGTGAAAATTTAGTTATACTTGAATAATTATATGATTAATGGTTGTTTGATGAATTGATCAAAAATATATTTGGTATATAATTGCGTTAGTTTGAATTTATTATCTCAATTTTGTTGGTATATAGATTTTACAACTGAAAATTTGGCTTGAACGAAAATTTATTGAATGACATTATTGGGAAAAAAAATCTTGGCCAAGCTAATAAAACAGCAGGGACAAATGTAAGTAAGTAAATTTTATGGTTTTTAAGAAAATCACTTTATTGATTAAATTTTTCATATTACTTCCTTAGCTACTTAAACTAGTATCACACCGCCTCAAAACCAAAAGTCCAACATAGTCACATAATTTGGGGCAAAAATGTCCAAATTAAGATGTATTAAAACATATTTTCAATGTTTATAAGATCAATATGAAGTTAATAATCACAGTGTAATGTGCAATATGAAAGCATGAAAATTGAGGGAACAATGTGAAAGATGTAATCATAGTTAGAGGTGTAATGTGGAAAACGTATTAGTGAGGGAATAATGTGAGACTGGAGGGATAGTTGAGGGGCTTAAAGTGTAATTTCTCATTAAGGTAACCATTCTGCTTCATAATAATACACCACTAGTTGCAGTGTACCTTTGATGATGCTTTTGTTCATTTGTCACTTCTCTCCGAAATGACGCGCCCAATTGTTACGTAAGAAAACAACACGATTACAATGTCTGAAAAATAACAAAGCATTGCATTGGTGTTGAGTTGAGGGTGTCGAAGAATTGGATATCTCCATGTCAACAACATTCATTCCTGACGTGAAAGGTCGCTTTCTTGGAACTATTTCATCTGAGCTTAATGAACTGATTATGTATAAATAAACAAATATGGCAAACGATACTAAATTGTAGACAAATGCATTCTTGAGTCAACAAGCTTTCTCGTCTGTGACCTACAAAAAATATTTGTAGGGAAATAGAATTTGGGAACCCCTAATCAGGGACTTAATTAGGTCCAAATAGAATTTTCCCCTACTAATTATCACGAATGTGATAATTAATCAAGAAATGTGTTTGTGGAGAAATGTTAAAGATTTCCTGACATTTGCAAGTGCCCTACATGAACATGGACACCGCAAAATCTTTTAAACCCCTTTCACCTTGGAAAAAAAGATAAATAAATATTGCTGCTGGGATTTCTTCCCCGAGCACTTTCTTAAAGAAGCCACAACACTCCAATTCAGCTCCCGTTTTCTTTGGGTCTTTTAAATGTACTTCACACACTTCGAATATAATGACTGGCAGCCTATGGGGTATGTGGATTATAATATTTAGTAACTTGAAGAACCCGAGTACCAGATCATGCAGCACGTCATAGTCTTTGTCATCATCAGCATTCGCTGAGCCCTCCAATTGTCTAGTTGTCCTTGCAGCATCATTCATGTGGCACTTGAAACTCTCCATGTGCACAAGCAGCTTCTTCATTTCTTTTAACAAAATGGTCTTTTCCTTCACTGTATGCATAGACGAATCGATCAACCTCTTTATTGTGCACATGATCTCTGTTATTTTATTAATCGAGGCATGAACTAAGTCCTTCATCTTCTATTTTGGATTTAACCCATGAAAACATCTTGAAAACAAAATCCTTCATCTTCTCCATCAATCTTTGAAGCTTTATTGCTGAGCTAACTTTTGTTATGTCCTTGAGAAAGAAACATGGCATCCTTTATATAGATGAAGATGATACTGTGAACACGGGAATGTGAAAAGGTTACTTTAATTGTAGTGAGTGAGGCCTTGCAGATACTTCTCTCCTTTTGTATTTTCGTGGAAAATGCCTTGCGGATTCAATGTACATTCTTTTTGAGACTTCTATTGTTCCAAATTCAAGGTATAGTCAACATAAATATTTATCTTCACGAATCTAAAAACTATAAATGAATAATATTACTTAGAACTAATTTGCTGACTTAGTCATTTATAGTCATTTGATTGAAAGTAAACCCCAACTTATGTTGGGACTCACAATTAATTTAATAATTATGATAAATTAGATCCAAATAATATTATTGAAACATCAACATATTTCCTGCCAAAAAAAACAAAAAACAAAGTTGGGGTTGATGTTTCAACATATTTGGTTGATGGTAATACATCTGGCCAGGAGTGGGGAGTGAGTGTGTGAGAGAGAGACAGAGAGAAAGAGTTGGTTCAATGAGTTGCGACCATTAATTATATCAACACACTACCCTTGAAAATCATTCCCAAGGATGATCTGAATGAAGGACGGAAGGAAAGATTGATTTTTACTACTAACACGTGCAGTGGCATAGAGGATGTTCTCTTTTTCTTGATGTACTAACTATATGATTCAAAGGCTTCCGGGTCACTATAAAAGTACAACAATGTTTACATCAACATAATTTATTGATTTAATTACTCACAACTACTTGATTGATAGAGAATTCTAATATTTTTTGAGATTTATTATAAATCCAATAGTTGTGATGAATTATGTTAGTGTACGAGGAAAGAATCTCGTACCTCAAATTGAGAGTGAAAAGGAATCGTATAATTTGAGAGAAATGAACAAAAGTGTAGCTTCTCTCTTGCAAAGTGAACAAACCGATAGGGACTGGGGGTTGACCAACTGGAGGCACTCCGATATTTAAATAAGTAAGGGTACTAAAAATAAATAAGAAAATTTGAAAGGAAAGAAGTGCGTAATTTAGAGGTTGTTTGATAACACCATTTAATGTTTAAAATTGAATACTTTAAGCACTTAATAAATTAAATTCGTTTGATAACTTAAAACTCATACCACTTAATATTTTAAACATTTTTTAAAAATAGACTAAAATTTTAAGTAGCAAGCCACCTACTTATCACTAAATGCTGAAAATATTAGTTAGTGAAGATTTTATAAATTTATCATAATGGGCAAATGTATCCTCAATGCATTTTATACTCTTAAACTTTCAGTACCCGCCATCCACCACGACCACCACTATTGTGCCGCAATAACCACGACCACCATTATGCCGCCGCCACCACCTCCACCATCATCATGCCATCGCCCACCACCACCACCACCATTGTGATGGTGGTGGTAGGAACAAGGTTGTTACAGTGAGATTATTAAAAAAAAGGCCAAAGTAGAATAAAAATAATTTTCAGACTTTAACTCATTATATTTGTCAATAACTTGATTCAATTTAATATTTAAATTTTAGTGGATACCAAACAGTCTACAAATTAAAAAATTATACATTCACCTATAATTTAACATTTAGTTTTTAGTATTCAGTTTTCAGTTTTATTAAACACTACCTTAGACTTAAACTATACCCAGTGTTTATAGTAGTCTATACTCTCTTCTATGGGTTTCATTGTTGGTTGTACAAGATGATACACCTATTTTTTTAGTCAAATCTCCCTTCATTCATGAAGAAATATTTTTAGACTTCTTTTCTTACTCATCGATTATTTAGGCCACATGTTTCTAATGTGATGCTATGATTGAGGCAGATTTTCTTATTGGTGGCCCAAGGCCACCTCCGATTTTTTGGGATTTTCTGGGGGAAGGGACTCTTTCTTTTCTTTAATTGATTGCCTTTTGAGTGTCTATTATCGAGTGAGGTCGGGCTATTAGGCTTATCATTCTCAAATTTATATTCTCTGAAGCTGGAGTAAGGCGCCTCTGTTTCCACCCATTCTTTTAATCGCCTAAGCTTCATCCCTTTAATCAGCTCAAATTTCTAGGGATAGCCTAGCTATCTTTTATTTGGATAAGATTTGATCTTCAGAAGATAAATTCAAACTTTATTCAAATTCTAGTCTCATAAGACTTATTTCTGAGCACACTTCATCAAGTTTTGCTCGACACACACTTCCCTACTTGGGAATGATTTGTTGTTTGTGATATTCCAAATATAGTAAAATCATTTATTGAAATTTTTGATTTGAAATATTTAATGTATAAGAGAAACAGTAACAATCAAGTGTGAAACAGTTGCACAAAAACAGTCTTACACGGTTTTTTTTGTTGGAGTATAAAAACCCATTTCATCCCTCTCTCCTCCCCATCGCTTCTCTCTCTCTGTCTCTCTCCTCTCTCCCTCCTATCTCTTTTCTCTTATCAGACCACCAGCTCTCTCCTCTCTCCCTCCTCTCTCCTTTCTCTGTATCAGACCAGCAGACGAATCGCTGGCCCATTACCCACCTCCATTGCTACCTTCGACTCCATCGCTGCCTCCGCCTCCATCACTGTATTAGACCACCATAAACGTCTCCGCCTCCATCGATGTATTAGACCTCCATAAAACGCCTCTGCCTCTATCGCTGTATCACACCACCATAAAACCCCCGAAGATCTATGCACATATATGCACAGATCTGTGTATATAAAAACCCAGAAGACCTCCATAAACGCCTCCGCCTCCATCGCTGTATCAGACCACCATAAAAACCCAGAAGATCTGTGCATATATATGCACGATCTGTGTATATATGCACAGATCTATGCATATATATATATGCAAAGATTTATGCATATATATTCAAAGGTCTATGCGTGTGTGTGTTGCGTTGTGTGTGTGTATGGTGTTCTGTATGTGTTGCATTTGAGATTGATTGTCATTTGATATTAATTGAATTTTTATTTAGAATTTTTGAATTGCCATTTAGGATTGATTTTTGGGATTAAATTGTCATTTGAAATTGATTGAATTGCTATTTGGGATTGCTGAATTGCCATTTGGGATTGAATTTCAAATAGATACTAAACATATTTAGGATAAAATTAGAAGTAGTTACCAAACAAATTTTTTATTTTTATTCTCATAATTCGATAGACAAAAATGACTCCCAAACATGTTTTCTGTTTCAGTATTTATCACAAAACAAAGACAAAAATTATCTCTCTTTTTAATTTTTTGAAGACGCGAAAACAAAAACGCTACTAAACGACCCTTCAGTTTTTACACTTAAAAAACTGTTTTGGTCCAACAATCCCTCACATGAATGAAAAATTGGTTGTTAGTATACAAATGATAATGCTGACACACTATAGAGAGTACATTTTTGGAAAGATCGTGCATTGAGATAGGTAACTTTTGGCATTGAACCTTCCCTAGTGAAAGTCTATCGAACTTACCGGCTAAATAGTGAACATGATGTCTTTAACTATTTAGCTATTTGATAAATCAGATAGAATATACTTCATATAGTCTCTTTCCTAACACAATTGGTTCTCATGATGGTGTTCATTTTGGCCCGGAACAACTCTTGGTCTTCATGAGTACTTTAGAGAATTCAGCCTTTATAAATTCTCACAGAAGCGGCCCCTTCACACCCATATAGGTGATTCCTATTAGGAATATCCTGCAATATCTCACTTGGATTTTCCAAGGTATAAGATTCATTAAAATCATAGCTTACCCTAATAAACTTTGCATGCAACACTAGGTTATCATAGGAATATGTAGGAGAGATTATCTCCTTAGTGCTTCTTTTGAATCATGCATAATTTGGTTGTTCCTTTGAACTTAGATCTTGGGATCTCCAGTCAACTAGGTTGGGTTTTCATTAAGGTGACTCTTGTGTCATAGGCTTTAGTCTCATTCCCATCGATGTGCAATTTACTTGCTCTCTCGTCAAACCTTTAGTAAGCGGATCAGCTAGATTATCCTTTGATTTTATATAATCAATAGAAATAATTTCATTTGAGAGCAATTGCCTAACGGTATTATGTTTACGACGTATATGTCTAGACTTACCATTATACATGTCACTCTATGCCCTACCAATTGCAGATTGGCTATCATAATGTATACAAATTGCTGGCACAGGTTTAGGCCATATTGGAATATCATCTAGAAATTGGCGAAGCCACTCAGCTTCCTCTCCTGCTTTATCTAAAGCAATAAATTCAGATTCCATTGTGGATCTGACAATACACGTTTGCTTAGAGGATTTCCAAGATACAGCTACACCGCCAAGTATAAAAACATACCCACTTGTGAATTTTGTATCCTTCATATCAGATATCCAGTTTGCATCACTATACCCTTCAAGTACAGTTGGATATCTTGTATAATGCAATCCAAAATTCAGGGTATATTTTAAGTATCTAAGAACCCTGATATTTGTCTTCCAATGATCTACTCCCGGATTACTCATATATCTACTCAATTTACTAACTGAGTATGCTATGAGTATGCAGTTCATAACATACATTAGATTGCCTATGATACAAGAGTATTCCAATTGTGATATGTCTTGGCTAGTATTTTTAGACAAATGAACATTTATATCAACTGGTGTTCTATCAATGCCGCTTTCATCTTTGTCGAACTTCTCAAGTATTTTCTCAATATAATGTGATTAAGATAATATAAGTCCACTAGATGTTCTAGAAATTTTAATTCCTAGTATAACATCTGCAACACCCAAATCCTCCATGTCAAACTTACTGGACAACATTTTCTTTGTAGCTATAATAATATTATTATTACTACCTAAAATAAGCATATCATCCATATATAAGCAAACAATGACATATCCATTATTTGTGTCTTTGACATAGACACATTTATCACATTCATTAATTGTGAAACCATTTGACATCATTACCTTGTCAAATTTCTCATGCCATTGTTTTGGTGCTTGCTTTAAACCATAAAGTGATTTAATAAGTCTACACACCTTCTTCTCTTGTCCCGGAAAAATAAACCCTTCGGGTTGGTCCGTATAAATTTTCTCATTTAAGTCACAATTTAGGAAAGTTGTTTGCACCTCCATTTGGTGTATCTCAAGATTATGCAACGCTGCAATAGCTATGAGCATACGAATAGATATTATTCTCGTGATAGGAGAATATGTATCAAAGTAATCAAGACCTTCCTTTTGTTTGTAACATTTAGCTTCAAGTCTAGCCTTGTACATATCAATTGATCAATTAGTTTTCATTTTCCTCTTGAAAATCCATTTACACCCCAATGGTTTACTCCCTAAAGGAAGATCTACCCACTCCCAGGTGTGATTTTGCATGATGGACTCAATTTCACTGTTTACAGCTTCTTTCAACATAGGTGCTTCAAGAGTGGACATCGCTTCATTGAAGCTTTGAGGCTCATTTTCTAACAAATATGTTAGAAAATCTGGACCGTAGGACTTGAAAGTCTTTGCCCTCTTTCTGCGTCTAAGTGCTTCTTCATTTTCTTCATCTATAGACTCATGGTCTATATTACTAGTCGCAGTATCAAGAGTTCTTTTAAGAGAACTCTCACCACATGCATTTTTACTAGGAAAAATATTTTCAAAGAATGATGCATTTATTGACTCAATGATTGTATTGACATGTATATCAGGAATATCAGATTTATGCGCGAGAAAACGATATGCACTGCTATTTATTACATAACCAATAAATATACAATCAATAGTCTTAGGTCCTATTTTAATTCTTTTGGGAATAGGAACCATCACCTTAGCAAAACACCCCCACACTTTTACATATTTTTAGGAAGGACTCCGACCTTTTCATAACTCATAAGGGGTTTTGTCTAACTTCTTGTGGGGTAGTCTATTTAAAATATAATTTGCTGAAAGGAAAGATTCCCCCCACAAGTTCTGAGATAATCCCGAACTAATCAACACGGCATTCATCATCTCTTTCAATGTTCTATTTTTATGTTCAGCTACTCCATTTTGTTGAGGTGTATAAGGCGCAAAAGTTTGGTGAATAATACCATGTTCTTGACAGGACCGATCGAAAGGTGCGTCATATTTACCACCTCGATCACTTCTTATTGCCTTAATCTTTTTTCCAAGTTGATTCTCAATGTCATTCTGATAATGCCTAAATTTTTTCAATGCTTCATCTTTACTCCTTAGCAAATATACATAGCAATATCTTGCGTAATCATCAATAAACGTAACAAATACGTCTTTTCACCTCTAGTTTGAACATATTTCAAATCACATGTATCACTATGAATTAACTCTAGAGGTTTAGTATTTCTTTCAATATTATGAAGTGATACTCTAGTTAATTTTGATTCAACACATGCCTCAAATTTATGATTTGCATAAATATTGAATTTAGGCAACAATTCTAAATTTATTAATTTGCGCAAAGTATAAAATTAACATGCTCTAATCTATCATGTCATACATTGGAAGACTCAAGCATATAAGCAGAAGATGTGTTCTTATTATTAAAATCAGATACAATTGTTATTACATCCATATTAAAGAACTCATCACTCATACATCTCTTGCCTGCAAAAATCCCACTCTTGGTGAGTACAAATTTGTCGGACTCAAAAACCAACCTAAAACCCTTCTTACTCAACAACGATCCAGACACAAGATTCTTTCGAATTTCTGGAACATGTATCACCCCATTGAGAGTAAGTTCTTTTTTGGAAGTCATCTTCAATATAACCTTTCATTTGCCTTCAACTTTGGAAGTAAAGGAATTTTCCATGAATAGTTGTTCTCCATCATTAATTGCTTCATATGAAGAGAACATCTTCTTATCCGAACATATGTGTCTAGTGGTCCCGACGTCCACCCACCATTCTTTGGTATTTTTCACCAAGTTCATTTCGGGTACTACAGCAGAAAAACTCATGTTAGAAACATTTTCGGAAAGTTTTTCTACCTCGGTTATATTGGCTTGGGCAGCCTTCCTCTTGTGGTTCACTTGTGTTTTACGGCTTCGACAATCATTTGCACTATGTCTCGACTTATTGCACACAAAGCAGTTGTCTTTGAACCTTTTGGAATCACCACTCTTGACCCCTTGTTGGCCAACATACTTCCTTTTCTTGTTGGTTTTATGTCTCTCTTCAATCACATGTGCCTTTGACTCCTTGGAATGATTACCAACATTTTTTTCGGAGATTCTATTATCCTCCTTAATCCTCAATCTCACAATCAAGCCTTCAATTTTCATTTCTTTGCGTTTGTACTTCAAATAATTTTTGAAGTCCTTCCAATTTGGCGATAATTTCTCAATAATTGCAGCCACTTGGAAAGATTAACTTAGCACCATCCCTTCGACATGAATCTCATGTAGGATAACTTGAAGATCTTGAACTTGACTTATGATAGTTTTTGAATCCACCATTTTGTAGTCAAGGAATCTGCCCACAAAGAATTTGTTCATTCCGACATCCTTCGTCTTGTATTTTCTATCCAAGGATTCCCACAACTCTCTAGCCGTCTTGATTGGACTATACACATTATATAATGTGTTATCCATTCCATTGGGGATATAATTTTTGTACAAAAAATCAGAATGCTTTCATGCATCTACCGTAACAACAACTTGACGGTCAGTCTCATTCTCACTACAAATAGGAGCATCCTCACGAAGAAACTTTGCAAGAATCAACGTAGTGAGATAGAACAACATTTTCTGTTGCCATCTCTTGAAATTGTTCCCATTAAGCTTTTCGGGCTTCTCTTCCATGAGACAAATGAGTAGGAATGGAAATAGGCTCCACAGGCACAACATGATTTGTAGTAGCAGAAACATTATTATCATTTGCAGCCGTTTCTGATAAACAATTATTACAAGATATTCAAAAATAGAAAAACCGTAAAACTTTGCAAAGCAAGTTATTAAAACAGAGACAATTTATGTTACTGTTCAATATCACTGTTTTGTGTCACTGTTTTGAAGTTACTGTTTTAACGTTTCTGTATGGTGTCGCTATTTGGTGTAACTGTTTAAATCATACACATAAACAAAGTCAAAGTCACTCATGTTAGAAACATTTTCGGAAAGTTTTTCTACCTCGGTTATATTGGCTTGGGCAGCCTTCCTCTTGTGGTTCACTTGTGTTTTACGGCTTCGACAATCATTTGCACTATGTCTCGACTTATTGCACACAAAGCAGTTGTCTTTGAACCTTTTGGAATCACCACCCTTGACCCCTTGTTGGCCAACATACTTCCTTTTCTTGTTGGTTTTATGTCTCTCTTCAATCACATGTGCCTTTGACTCCTTGGAATGATTACCAACATTTTTTTCGGAGATTCTATTATCCTCCTTAATCCTCAATCTCACAATCAAGCCTTCAATTTTCATTTCTTTGCGTTTGTACTTCAAATAATTTTTGAAGTCCTTCCAATTTGGCGATAATTTCTCAATAATTGCAGCCACTTGGAAAGATTAACTTAGCACCATCCCTTCGACATGAATCTCATGTAGGATAACTTGAAGATCTTGAACTTGACTTATGATAGTTTTTGAATCCACCATTTTGTAGTCAAGGAATCTGCCCACAAAGAATTTATTCATTCCGACATCCTTCGTCTTGTATTTTCTATCCAAGGATTCCCACAACTCTCTAGCCGTCTTGATTGGACTATACACATTATATAATGTGTTATCCATTCCATTGGGGATATAATTTTTGTACAAAAAATCAGAATGCTTTCATGCATCTACCGTAACAACAACTTGACGGTCAGTCTCATTCTCACTACAAATAGGAGCATCCTCACGAAGAAACTTTGCAAGATTCAACGTAGTGAGATAGAACAACATTTTCTATTGCCATCTCTTGAAATTGTTCCCATTAAGCTTTTCGGGCTTCTCTTCCATGAGACAAATGAGTAGGAACAGAAATAGGCTCCACAGGCACAACATGATTTGTAGTAGCAGAAACATTATTATCATTTGCAGCCGTTTCTGATAAACAATTATTACAAGATATTCAAAAATAGGAAAACCGTAAAACTTTGCAAAGCAAGTTATTAAAACAGAGACAATTTATGTTACTGTTCAATATCACTGTTTTGTGTCACTGTTTTGAAGTTACTGTTTTAACGTTTCTGTATGGTGTCGCTATTTGGTGTAACTGTTTAAATCATACACATAAACAAAGTCACTATTTGGTATAACTGTAACAGTTTGGTGTAACTGTTTGAATCATATACATGAACAGAGTCACTGTTTGGTGTAAATATAACAGTTTGGTGTAACTATTCGAATTAAACACAAACAAAACATGCAATTTTTCACAAAATTTTTCAAGTCTCTTCAAAATATCATAGATTGTAAAAAATAGGTTTTAACAATTTGCAATATTTTAGAATAGTTTAAAATACTAAAACATGTATCAGAAACACAACAAATAATTATACAAATTTGGGATTCTGTCTTAAGATTATTTTTTGTGGCATTCCAAATATAGTAAAATCACTTATTGAAATTTCTGATTTGAAACGTGTAATATATAAGAAAACAGTAACAATCAAGTGTGAAATAGTTACATAGAAATAGTCTTACACGAAAGAGTTACACGTAACTGTTTGTATAACCAATATAAATACTAACCCGGTTGTAGAACAAGAACTGTTATTGAACTTTATGTAGATTAAGGCTAGTGTTTGACACTAAGTCCTTAAGATAGATTTCTCCCCCACACATGGTGCTTATGGAATATCAAGCGTCTGCCTTCCAGGATATAATGATCTTTACACGAGTAGAAGTAGCACTCCAATCTACTCGTCCAGCGACCCAAAAATTATGTTGTGTACTCTTCAAATGCAGACTGCCTTAATGCCGAAATGCAATACACTAATGTCTGGCTTAACTCTGAATATGGACGGATGAATGAATGAATGCAGAATGGTAATGAGCCTGGGTATTTATAGACACTTTGGTGACTTTTTGGACAACCACCATACTAAAAACAACAACCCAGAAGACAAATGCAATAACCAGTAGACACCACTTGTGTAACTGTTCTGTATGAACAGACACAACTTAATTTTTCGGACTGAAAGGAAGCAACAAATCCGAACCAGTGCGATCCAATTGGATACCGAAATTAAATTTCGGGTTAAAAAATTCACACCCAATAATTAAATGAACTTTCTCCAAAAAGATAGGGCACCCACACCCGAGCCCGAGCCCGGCTCAGCCGGGTAGTAGCAAGGTGGCGACCGCGCGTGCGTTTGTGGTCGAACCGAAGGCATGTAGGCGCTTGCTCCTCTCATAAAACTGTGGTACCCCTTGGAGCCCAATCCCATAGAGCAAACTTGGCCTATATATGCCCATGTAGAACTTCTTCCTCAAACAATGTGGGATTGGTGTCAAATCCTACATTGCACAACCTTTATTTTCTCATTTCAAGAGGGTCACTTTGGAGCCTATTTTCTCATTCATTTCTTACTCGATTTGAGCAAGTGAATATACTACATTATTCTCCTCATGGAGTAGAATATGAACCCACAAAATTTTATTCGAAACAACGAATGAGTCCCACTTTAATTTAAGCTCAAAATCGACTAAAAATTCAGTTTTTACACTTAAAAAACTATTTTGGTCCAACATGCTTTTCACCAAGTAGATCATGTTTTTGTCGAGTTAGTTGATGCTTGGGCTTTTGTCCAATTTGCTCGGCCGAGACAAGGAGTCTATTTGTAATATAAAATGATTTGGATCGTTGTTTCACTTTGTGTAAGCAAGACTATGTGTTTTATTACATAGATTATTACAAATAACATATAATTTGTGTATTTCAATTTGGACCTAAAGAATGCAAAACATGAAGGTAATAAGAAAATTCACATCTTCGATTCTTGTTATTGTTACTTAACACCCATTTCACTCCGTGTCCGTTACAACAGCCGTTACCATTATTCAAAACCACGTGCTAAAAATATTTTTGTAGGCATGTTAGGGAGGGGTTTTGACTGCATAGGATTTGATATTCTTATGCATGTAGGATGCATTGAATTTCATGTTTTGCACAAATGAAATAAGTCTTAAGATCCGTTTGGTAGTAAGGATGGAACATAAGAGGGATGAAAAATAGGCGGAAAACACTTTCTATCCTCCCATGAAGGAAAGTAGGAATGATACACTTTCTTTCTTTTGTATTTTGGTAGGATAGATGAAAAATAAAATGATTTTTTTTTTGTGTGCTTGGTAGGATGGAAAAAATATATTTTTTATTTTTTATTTTTTTAATTTTTTTTTAAAAAATATAAATAAATATTTTGTCATTGTATTTATATATGAAATTAATGTATACATAATGTATATATCAAAGGATATATAAACCAATAAGATACATTTCAACACAAGTAATTAACTTTCCATCTACTTTTCTTCCAATTTTGGAGGGATTGATTTCGGTGAGTTGGAAGGAAAGCTCATCTATCCACTTTTACATCTTTCCTATTTTCCTTCCTTATTAAACATGATATTTTATCTATCCCTCCAACTTTCCATCCTTCAAATTTTTCATTCTTCTATTTTTCTATCGTACCAAATAGAGCATTAATGTCACCAGGCTTTTTGATAGGTTAACTCACACAGGATGGCGAGTAGGCAACACACGGTCACAATGGTATCATGACATATTTATCTCCTTAGCGCTTAGAAAGCAAACAAATAAAAGTGATGATGAATTTAATGTCCCTTGGCAAGGGCTAAGATGAGAATAAATAAATCAAACATCAAGTGTATGGATACCTTCACAAAGTTATATAATGCCAAATGTGATATCCTAGAAACTAACTATCTCAAGAAACTCAGATTAGCTGCTATGAGAAACCACTATACCACGATTTTTAACTACTTATTACACCTTTAGTGCAGTAAGACAGTAATGATATCAAGTGGTAGAATGGACGGTAGCTCTGTCCAGGGAATATGATTTTTTTGGTCAAGCAGAGAATGAATAGGAAAATAGCCATTTATTGATGAATCAACACGAGTGTTTAAGGAAAGGTCATTTAATGGTATACTAGTGATTATTGCTCCCCAGACTGAGTCGTTATGTCAATGATAGTCTTTGATGTGACCATCAATATTGATGCATTGAGTGGTCTTGTCAGGCTTTGGATTAATTACAAGAGGGGTTCAAAGGGGAAGATCTAATGTAGTTACATGATTAGGTAACTAGAGAAATTCTGAGTTGTAGTGTTACATAGTAAGATGGTGGCTTAACATAACATTTCTTATTTATACAATTCTTGTTTGGTTGCAAGTTGCATTTTTTTCATATGATTGATATGAATTGGATGAGCAACTAGATGGCCATTGTGCATGTATGCAGAGCAGCCCGAGACAAATTAAGGCCTTAGGAAAAAATGTTTAATTAGTCCCTAAATATTTATCAAATATTTTAAACTATATTCAAAATTTTTAACTAGTATTAAACTAATTGAACCCAGTGTCGTTTGAAGATAGAGAGAGAATTGAGATTTGTTATTATAACAAAAGGGAATTTTTAGAATGAATGAATTTTTAGAACTTTATTCCCCAATATATCATTTATTTAAATTTTTTTTTCTCCTCTATATTCTATATCACTCGTTATCTCTCCTCTCTCTTCCCCTATCTCTCATACCTTATTTATATTTTTGTCTCTCTTTATCTTTATCTTTTTCATTCAACTATTTATCTCTTTTCTCACTTCCTTCAATTTTCTTTATTATATATATTTTTTCCACAATGTGTTGTGTCAAGTCTACTCGTATATGAAACAGTAACTTAAAGAAGACCAAAACCTCTAATTTCGTGTCGTGTTCGTATCGTGCTAATAAGTCATGTCATATTTTGATACCCCAATTATAATAATTAAAATTTTGTTTTCTTTGTATGGCTTTTCTTTGTGGGGATCAATGTATTGTCATTTAACATCTACTTGTATGGTTTTGTTTAAAAGCACGTCTATAATTTTAGGATTATTATGAGGTGCATTATTATGGTGCAAGGGTAGAGCCATAAACTAGTTTAAGGGTAAACATTTTAACTAGGGTTGACTCGAAATGAATAATGGTTTTACGCTATTACAAAGATGACCCTATTTTTATGTATGTTAATAAAATAGTGTAGATTACAAATCTAAATTCCATTAAAATCTAAACTTCATAAAAAAGATCTCATAAATGCATAAAAGTCAAAAAGATATTTTTAAATGCAAGCGAAAGAAAAATCATTATCAAACAATATTTTTTTGCCAAATAGTCGTATTGAAGTTAAATGCCAATTACACTTAATTCATACACATATATAGGAATATATTGGATAACTTATGTTTCCAATTGAGAGTCGACTTGAACAATAGTTTTGTCTTGAATCGGCATTGACTATAGTTTTTTTTTTCCAATTGATAAAGGTAAGACAATACGTTTATATCAATTATCTCATCTGATAAATAAAACTAGTTAAATCGAAAAGGATCAAAAGTTGATACATATGACGTATAAGAAGAAAAAAATTAAAAAGAAATTAATTACAACTCTTACCAAAATGTGAGGCTCATTACTTTGTTTATAATTGATTTTAGGATGTTTTTATATTTTATATCCAAATCTCAAAGCTATTAAGTAAAAATTCAAGTAAGCACCACCAAAATCCAATTAAAACAAGTCAATCTTTAGTCTAAGAAAAATGGAGATCAATTGAAGGTCAATTTGTAAATAAATTTTCATTCAAATTACAAATTTAGAAGTAAAAGAGCTCACAAATATACAAATTAAGGCTAATTTAAATGGTTAAAACAAATTATATCCAAAAATATAATTAAATTATATATAAAATAGTCATAACTATTGCCTGAATGTATGATACAACATAAAATTCGAGCGTCCGAAAAAGTGATTGCACTATATAACATAACAATTTTTCTCTCGTTTTGATGCAAATCGTATAGCAGAACAATACTTAAATTGATGGGATCAATATCAGGGTGGTTTGGGCTGGTCAAACTGGTTGATCTTTTCAGAGCTACTTCCACACACGAGTTTCCAAACACTCATGTCCAGTCAGCAACAACGGGGTGAAATGAACTCATTGCACCCCTAATAGGGGATGCAATGATCTAGGACAGATTTCGGGCAAATTCCTTCGTTTAGGGTCTAAAAAGGACATTTTTGACGTTTTTGGTAATAGTTTGCAGTTGAATAACTTCACCGTCTAAAGTCAGAATTGATTGCTGTTAGTTCTGCCTTAATTTGGGTGATTAGTAGTTTTTAGTAGTACAATTAGTTTATAATTTTTCTTTTTTGGCAAAATCTATATTAATGGCCTAATTACATAATTAATGATAATTAGGTTATGTTTGGTTTTTTCCTAATTAGTTTTAGGGTTTTTAGCACTATTTATACCCTTGTAAGCCTTAGGGCTAATCAGTTTTTGAGTGTTACAATTGAGAGAGCTTCTTTTTTATTCCCAATTATTCTAGTATTCTTTGTGAATTAACAGATCAATTGAAGCCTTTAGAACTAGTATTCTTTGTGAATCAACAACTCTAGAATATGATTCTAATCTATTATTTGTACGCAAATCAACGGTTTAGTCTCTTTATCCCTTTCGTTCGTCAAACCATCATTTCTACCCCCTTTCCTACATCACCTTTCCTTTTTCGAATTACATAAATTGAAACCACTTTGTACCAATTATTTTTAAAAAAAAATTTGAAATTTTTTTCTCTAAATACATGACCTCAAAAAAATATCAACAAATGTACAATATTGTATATTAGCAATGTCTGAAATAAAATTTATATTGAATCAAAAATTAAAAGATTTAACTTGTGATAGATGTGAGTGATGTGATATAAATGAGTGAAAAAAATATATAGGGATAACATTCGAACTTCTGGACCTCTTATTATGTAAAGAAAAATTAATTTTTCCTAATTAAGAAAATTACAAGGATTTTTCTATTTTTAGGGTGGGCCAGTGCCCCTGTACCCCGACCCCCTCATACATTCACCACTGATGAGGTGATAATGACCTAATCAATCTATACTATATATATATAATAATCAAATTCGCCAGGAGGTGGCTTGCGAAGTCTTTTCTCTCACTGATTTTAAAAAATTATGATCTAATACATGTCTCATATAACTACCCCTCTACCCTACTACTTAACTATCAATCATTTGAAGTTTTTTAAAACATCAGTCACTAATTAATTAATTTTTTTTTTTTGAAAAACATAGTTTTACCATCCTAAGGTTTCATAATTAATTTATCACCCTAATTTTTCATAATTTTCTATCTAACTTGTCAAATAATATGATGATAATAAAAAAAAGAAAAAGAAAGGGGAAGGATGACGGGGAGGGAAAGAGATGTGTGCAAATTTTTTGCATTGTATGCAACTGTCGCTAGTCTATATATATAACACAAACTGATGATGCATAAATTGGTATTATGTACCACCTGTCAAGTGATTAGTAATTAATGGATTCATTAAAACGTAAGAGAGCAACACAAGTAAGACAAAGATGTAGAGTGGTTCGGTCAACTTGACCTACGTCCACTATGAAGGGCTAGGGTCGTCTGGGTATTTTATTACTTCGAGGAGTGTTGGGAGAGCAGGCAGATACAAGTTATGAGAGATAGGAGGGAGTGATAGTAGATGTGCTCGATTATGTGTGATGCTCCCCAAATATTGGCGGGGCTTATAATTTATAGTCGCCTCCTAACAGATTGAGGTGACTTATCAATAACTAAAATGCTAATTTGGTGGAGTTGGCGCCATCTAATCAACAGATAAGGCAGTTACGGCGCTCCCCACAAGATCCGGTCAAAGGATGACGTGGTGGTCGACTTCTTCCAAGGCGGTCTAGATGAGGCTCTTGGATGACTCTTACTCCAAGGTGGCTTGGATGAGGCTCTTATGATGGCACTTACTCCAAGGTGGCTTGGATGAGGCTCTTGGGATAACTCTTACTCCAAGGTGGTTTGGATGAGGCTCTTGGGATGACCCTACCTACTCCCTTGGTTATGTAGCCCCTCAAACCCTGATGAGCTTGACTGGGTGTGAACCTCTTTTGGGCTGGACCCATTGGATATTGTCTAGTTAGATTCTTTATTCAGATTGGACTTATAACATGAGTTGGGCCCTTGGGCCTAGCCCATCATTTTCCTCCCCAATGCCCTGTGTCCAATGAAACTTGGAGAAGAAGGTATTTTGTTGAATTTGAATTCTGGCTGACGGAGACTTCTTTTAACTGACGACTCTTTTTTGTTTCTTTATACGGTATATGACCATGAGTGGTAGCAAGTTAAGTGATGCTAGGGAGGTTACCTATGAGCTAGGTGACAAGAAAATGTTGTCGGATGAAGGAGGGGAGATGAAAGAAGTCATTGTCATCGGAGAGTTGGTAGGCAATGACGAAGCAATCGGCGTCGAAGCTGGCGTCTAGGCTAGCGTCGGCGATGCAACGGGTGTTGGCGAGCCTAGGTGCTCCATGGGCGTCGATGGCGACGAGGGGGTACACGTGGTCTTTGGTGGTGAGGCGCCAAAGGTAAGGCTAGGCCTCGAGGATGGGTGAAGACGCCATGGGCGCCGCTAGACGAGGCAACCCAAGACGTTTAAGGCAAGGCACTGCAGGCGTCAGTTGGTGGGCGTGCTGATCATTGAGAAGGCATCGCCGTGGGCTGGTCTCAGCCAGGGAAGCACGCAGCGGCACCACTGGGCGCTGGGCATAGCCTGGCGAGCGCGCTGGTGAACGAGCGACGCCGGCAGGATCTTTGATGTTGGGCGAGCTAGGAGCGACAGTAGTGGATACTAGGCATGGGGCTGCGCATGTGCAGGAGGAAGGGACGCTGGGAGTTAGGTGCCACGAGGGGGCGCGCCAAGAACTAGGCGCCAAGAACTAGGCGCCAAGAGGCAGGGCGCTAGAAGGGGGCGCCATGAGGCAGGTGCCAACAGCAGGTGCCAAATCCTTAGTGTTGGGAACACACAGGCCTTGCTTGCGCTAGGTGTTAAGTGCGAGAGCGCTGCGGCAATGAGGCGGCAGTGTCGGATGGCCGCAAAAAGGATGAGACCCGATTGTTGACATTCAATCTAATGTAGTCCCTCGGGTTGCAGACGACTTGAGTTTCAAAAGCATGCCTAGAGATGGCAAAAACAATATTACTCGAACATCAAAATATCCAACATGATTACCTGGAGAGAGGGGCAAAAACATCGACCTGTAGAGAAATAGAGGTTGCTTGCGTGAGAACAAAGATAGAGTTTGAGGTTGCTCGTGAGAGAGCTGCGACTCTTGAGACGGAGCTTCTAACGACCGTGAGAAAGTCGATAAGCGGGAGGTAGGCTGACTGTGAGGCTGCCAACATGAGAACAGAGGCATAATTTGAGGGTTGCTTATGAGAGAGCTACACCTTTTGAGGCCGAGCTTTTGGCGACCTATGAGAGCCGCTAACTTGGAGGTATAGGCTGCCTGCTTGAGAGCAGAGCAGAGAAAGGTCAAGCTTTTGGTGACCTGCGAGAGAACCGCTAAGCTGGAGACATATGCTGCCTGCTTGGGAACAGAGCAGAGATAGGCCAAGCTTTTGGTGACCTGCGAGAGAGCTGCTAAACTGGAGACATAGGCTACCTTCTTGAGAGCAGATCAGAGATAGGTCAAGCCTTTGGTGACCCACGAGATGATTCACCTCGCCTGGACCTGTTGATTTCCTCAGCATTCATATATTTTTGAGCTTTTGCCAATAGTTCTGGCATGCTTTTTGGTGGTCGCTTCATTACTAAAAAGAGGAAACTCGACGAGCAGAGGCCTCCCAAAAAGACGGTCATGGTGACTTTGTCATTGGGCTCCTCGATTTGGAGGACCTCCTCGTTAAAACGAGTGAGGTAACTCCTAAGAGTCTCGTCTCGATCTTGTTTTACATTGAGCAGATAGATGGCAGGCTTCTGCTGGCGGCATCCACCAATGAACTGTGCTAGAAAGGATCTGCTTAGTTCGGCAAAGGAGCCTATGGATGCTGGGATGAGTTTGGCGAACCATTATCGGGCAGATCCCTTTAAGGTAGTCGGGAAAGTGCTACAAATAATTTCGTTAGGAACATTGTGCAGCTGCATCAACGACTTGTAAGTTTCAAGATGATCAAGTGGGTTTTTTGTGTCGTCAAAGGTTTTGACGGATGGCATTTTGAACTTTTGGGGAAGAGGGTAGTTTGCCACATCTGGCATAAAAGGTGTGTCAGTTCGTCTTACGAGGTATTCCACAGTTTCTGGTCCTTGTGCCTTCATGGCATTAAATACGTTGCCAAGTTGATTCTGTACTTCTTTGATTTTTTCGTCTGAGTGATTTGGGGCTCCTTTGGAATTCTCATGGAAATGGCTCACATGCTCCACACTTTGATTCTTGCCCTCATCCTCTTGGAAATGAGGGTCTCCACCATGGGAAGAGGGAGCTGGAGAAAGAGGTGGAGCTCCCTCATGGTTCTGACGAGGGGCTCCTCTATATGGGCCAAATGTGGAGCTCCATGATGTGCAGGGCGTGGAGCTCCTATGACTTGTGGTCCTCCAGGTTATGTTCTTCCTTATTGTCCAGCGAGCATCAGTTGCAGGATCTGCTGATTCTAAGCCACGAGCTGCTGCATTGTTTCCAGTATCTGCTGTTCATTCGGGACAGGATTGGTTGGTGGAGGGGCAACTTCCTCCTCTCGTGGTGGATTATCTTCGGATTGATTCATGGATCTGGTGGTGATCGTCATTGGTATAACAAGAAAAGTGATCAGGTGAGAATTTTGTCGGTTCCCACAGACGGCGCCAAACTGTTGATGCACAAATTGATATTATGCACCACCTGTCAAGTGATTAGTAATTAATGAAATAATTAAGAAGTAAGAGAGCAACACAAGCAAAACAAATATGTAGAGTGGTTCGACCAACTTGACCTACGTCCACTATGAAGGGCTAGGGTAGCTTGAGTATTTTATTACTTCGAGGAGTATTGGGAGAGTAGGGAGATATAAGCTATGAGAGACAAGGGTAGTGATAGCAGATGTGCTCGATTGTGTGTGATGCCCTCAAAATATTGGCGGAGCTTACAATTTATAGTCGTCTCCTAACAGATTGAGGCGACTTATCAGTAACTAAAAGGCTAATTTGGTGGAGCTGGCACCATCTTCTCAACGGATGAGGCAATTACGGCACTCCCCACAAGATCCAGTCAAAGGATGACGTGGTGGTTAACTTCTTCCAAAGCGGCGTGGATAAGACTCTTGGCTGACCATTACTTCGAGGTGGCTTGGATGAGGCTCTTGGGATGACCATTACTCCAAGGTGGTTTGGATGAGGCTCTTGGGATGACCCTACCTACTCCCCTGGTAATATAGCCCCTCGAACCTTGATGAGCTTAACTGGGCGTGAACCTCTTTTGGGCTGGACCCATTAGATCTTGTCTAGTTAGATTCTTTATTCAGTCTTGACTTATAACATTAGTTGGGCCCTTGGGCCTGACCCATCACAAACAATTCAGAGGTGAGAGGGTTTGGAATGTCTTTCCCCACTTCCTAAATTCTTAGAATTTAGAATTTTTTTTTTAATCAAATTAGATAGGAGGTGAATTGGGAAATCTTTCATTTCACTTTTCATTTTTCTTCTTTTAGAATTTTTAATTATGACATATGATTTTAACAAATTATATTCTAATACATGTCTTATATAACTACCCCTGTACCCTACCACTTAACCATCACTCATTTGAAGTTTTTTAAAACATCAGTCACTAATTAATTAATTAATTTTTTTTGAAAACATAGGTTTACCATCCTAACATTTCATAATTAATTTATCACCCTAATTTTTCAAAATTTTCTATTTAACTTGTCAAATAATATGATGATAATAGAAAAAAAAAAAAAAAAAAAAAAGAAAGGGGAAGGATGATTGGGAGGAAAGAAGATGTGTGCAAATTATGTGCATTGCACATGGCCGCTGCTAGTCTATATATATAAAACAAATAATTTAGAGGTGAGAGGGTTTGAAAAGTCTTCCCTCACTTCCTCAATTCTTAGAATTTAGAACTTTTTTTTTAAATTCAAAATCTAATGCTCCCTCCAATTAGATTCCACCATGTGTTATTTGTAACTATCCCTCAACTCTTTAATAACTAATCACTCTTTTTTTAAAAACATTATTAAAAAATTTACTTTTTGTCACCCAAAAACTTTTATAATTGTTAATCTAACTACTCAAGTGAAAAAACTAAAAAAAGGAATAAATACAAAAATAAAAAAGAGACAGATTATAAATCCGTGTATTGTACGGGACGGGCCACTAGTATCAATTATACACATAAGTCTTCTTTTTATTGCCTTAATTTGTTACCCAATTTCTCCATTTACAATTAAAAAGCACTTTCCTAAAAAATTATTTATCAAACATGTTTTTTTTTCCTCTGGTTTTTGCTTTAATTTTTATCGAATGTTTTTGCTTTTTAATTCTATACTTAAGTAAAAAACAAAAAAATTATCAAAATTTTTCACTTATTTTAAAAAATTCATTAGCGAATGGAGGATATGCCTTGGCATGCCATACTTTTGCTTTTAAAACTCTGTAAAAACTAAACAATCTTTATGGACTTCTAATTTTGTTATATTCCAAACAATTGTGATGAGAATTAACAAGATTAGAAAATGTGGGTGAGAACTGGGAAAAAGGAGCTAGACATCATAAGAATTTAAGCAAGGGAGTCAACACTCAAATAGTTCAATTTGTTGACAATCCAAAGGCTCCAGAGTTCCCTAACAATTTCTTTGTAGAAAACCCAAAATAAAAGATGCCTAATGTAACTCTACTACCAAAAATAGGATAAGACCAAAAAGTGATACTCCCAGTAATAAATAAAAAATTTCAAATAACAAAATAATCCGGTGATATAAAACCAGTCCTAATTGTCACGCCCTGACTTAGAGAGTTAACCCCCTCCCATGGAGATGAATAAATGTGGTAATTTTGCACACGGCACGATAACACGACTCGAAACTGATAAAAAATTGACATAGTGGGGTTATTTTATTCTCGACGTAAACCCGAAGATGACATAGTGTCATTCACAAATAACTCAGATTTAATCACGATACACATGTTTAGAAAGTATAGTATAAGCAAAATGACCGATTTTTTTATTTCTTGTTCACTTGTTGATACAAATTATTGTAAATTAGGGAATTTTTTTGTTCGTTTTTGCTCTTGTATAGACTTAAAAAAACCAGTGAAAAAATTATGAATGGTAAGTTTGGTTGAGAAGTAACCGGATATTAGTGCTAGATTTTTAATTCACAAGTTACACGGGTCAACTCGAACAAGACGCAATAATAAGTAGGTCGGTTTAGTGTTAAGACAATTGACCCAATTAGTTAAACTGGTTTAGTTAAGATCGATACAAACACAAAATGACCTGGCTCGAATACGACTTGGTTGTCTCCATAGAGAGGAGGAAGAAAAAGAGGCGATTGGGTTGAGTTTGTATTATCATTAGCCGTCAAATAATTAGGGATCATTTGGTTAGAGTATTAAATGGTGAATTACATAATCATAGTAAATTAAAACTCTGTAATCCAATAATATATTGCATTTGGTTGCTAAAAATAATCCATATTATATATAGACTTATTTCAAATACTTAAACAAATAATCCGCTCTATCTGTACTATTGAGTCGATTATAATACCACCTCTATAGGTTGTATTATTTGCTCATTGATATTTTTTGGTCAATACGTAATCAATATTATATTATATGACTCTTAATCTATGAATTACCCAATATCACCTAATATAATCAATTCTTTTACAATGCAGTATGTGTGAAAAACAAAATTTCCATATTTCTAGTGCTCCGCGTATTTTATAGTATTCCATTTTATTCCATCTATTTTTTTTCCCCAGTTTTTCAAATACACTTACATTTATGTAACACTCAACAACAGATGATGTCAATTTTCCATTGTAGATTTTGGCTAATTTTTTTTTTTTTTCCACGACGCCTGATTTTTAACATAAGGAAATTTGTAATACTTTTTGGCAACGGTTTTTTATGTAACAAGAAATGATTTCTTTTTCTGGCCAAAATTTTAATGAATTTGTGTTGAAATTATAGACGATGGGATGAAATTGAGTCAAAATTTAGTTATACTTGAAAAATTATATGATTAATGGTTGTTTGATGAATTGATCAAAAATATATTTGGTATATAATTGGGTTAGTTTGAATTTATTATCTCAATTTTGTTGGTATATAGATTTTACAACTAAAAATTTGGCTTGAACGAAAATTTATTGAATGACATTATTGGGAAAAAAAAATCTTGGCCAAGCTAATAAAACAGCAGGGACAAATGTAAGTAAGTAAATTTTATCGTTTTTAAGAAAATCACTTTATTGATTAAATTTTTCATATTACTTCTTTAGCTACTTAAACTAGTATCACACCGCCTCAAAACCAAAAGTCCAACATAGTCACTGTAAAACCCGGGAAATTTGAATTTTTTCCAAAAAGGGCAAAATAGTAATTTGCCACTATAATGCGTATGTAAAATACTCATGTTCTAGACCTCGGATGAGTAAAAGGAGTTCGTTGTTGAATTCGTATCGCGAAATTTAGTCACCTTGTCAAATTTCGTCGAATTCCGAAGTAGTCGGACTTTGCACGTCGTTCGAGGCGACTGCGTGGCGATTTACCTTACGAACGTCCCCATAAATAAATTTTATAAAATTTCCTTAAAATTAAGTTAAAGTTCAAATAAAATTAATTTGAACTTAAACTGGGATCAAACGAATCGTTTCGGGATAAAATCGGACCCGATTAAGCTAAGGACACGTGGCGCGACGTGGGTCGATTATTAGAACTATAAATAGAGGCAAATATCTGCATTTTAGGCAGAAAAATTCTGCCTTGGTGCTGGTCTTCAACGTGTGGGAGAAAGAGGGAGAGAAAAGAGAGAAAACCTTGATCTTCAAGCTTTCTCCGGCGATTTCCCGGACTTCCGTCGCTCGGAATCCGTCGAACCGAGAGTCAAAGTCGATCCTCTCGATGAGGGCTACGCAACCACACCAAGAACGGGGGATTTCACCGAAGATCCAAAAAAGGAGATTTGGGGGAAATCTAGTCTTGGGCTAGGGAGGTGTTCTTGAAGCTTCATTCGGGTGAATTACGCTTTAAGAGGTAGGATTTTTCCTACCTTGGTGTAATCTTTCCTTAGATGTTGGTAGTCTAAAGTTTTATTATGTTATGCATATGATAGACCTTCATATATAGGTTTATGGTTATAGAAATGGGAAAGTGAGCATAGAAGTGGTTTAATCTATTTTCTAGCTTGAATTTGGTGTATGAAGTTACATGTGATTTATTATGTAACTTAGTGAAATTAAGGCATGCTATGTGATTTATAAATTGTGCCTAGAAGGTGTTTGATAAAATGCCTTGCTTGAATGGAAAATGTTGTTTTGAGTGAATTGAAATAACATGCTTAAGTTTAACTTGTGGAATCATATGCTATTGATATGATTGAATGTGTTTGTCGATAGATGCATGTGTTGATATATTAACATTGAAATGAATATGGTATTTATATGCTTAGGATATAAATTTACCATGGACATGTTGAAATTGTGCATGAGTTGTTCTTGACATGTGGAACATCATGTGGTATGCAATGAGACATAGCATTGCATGTGCATGGAAGCATCTCATTACATGGGTGTGTGCATGGTTGATGTCAACACCACACTTGGTGATTGACGGTATGGCTTGGGAAAAGTTGGGTCGAAGACCTAGCTAAGCCGCTTGATTGCATGATAAATTGGGTCGGGATGAGCAAGAAGAGGCATGACGACCTCTCGGGTGAAAGACCCGGTGATTTGGAGGGTGCACTCCGTTGGTATAAGAGCCCATAAAGTGTACGGGTGTGGAAGACCATTGGTATTAGCCCATGAAAAAGTCCGATCCCAAGAATGACCCTAGTTTTGAAAATGTCATTGATGTAAACATAAATGATGAAATGAAACACTTTGACATTGCATCGTGTAGTAGGAGTCGGAGAGGACTCGGGTTGAATTGCATGAGTGGGTGTCATCTCATTTCATGGCATGGTAGTATCGCACTCCAACTTAGAGTGCATGTTCTTATGAGAAATGGTTGTTTGTAAATGAATGTTGCATGAGCATGAGCATCTAGGGGGAGAGTAGCCCTTGTAGGATTTACTCTACTGGGCGTTGGCTCACCCTATACGGGAAACATTTCAGGTGTGGGTTTTGCACTGGCGGATGGCTCACTTGGAGAGCATCAAGCATGAAGGGGGCCGGCTTGTGGCCTTAGTTCGAGTTTTTGTAAAACTTTTGTATAAATTCCATTTTGATGTGTAAATTATGGAATTGATTGTAATGGAACTTGTAGAAGTTATGTATTATATGGAAAATCTCATTAAACATGTGTTGGATGAGTTTTGGGAGGTTTGGAATGGCTTGGAAACGAAAAACAGGTAAAAAGGGCAATTCTGGGCCAGGCGTACCGGTACGCGTACCGGTACGGTTGGGTCCAGAAGGTGTAGCGTACCGGTACGCGTACCGGTACGGTAAGGCCCAGTAGGCGTAGCGTACCGGTACGCTCTCCAAAATTCAGAATTTTTTTTTTATTTTCTATTTCTTTTGCCAAGTCTTTGGGCTATGTTTTTCCTCCCTTCTAATGTTACAAATGGATATTAAGGGGATACCAATGATGGTATATTGGATCTCGGATAGGTCAACCAACCGAAATAAATTGGACTTGTATTTTTTTTATCCCGGTAAAGGGAATGTGGTGCCGCGGTATCGGGTTAAGCGACATCCACGGGTATTTCCGCGGGTTGACGGGTTGTCAACGGTTAATACAGGACCCCCGGAAAATGGGGCGTCACAGCTTGGTATCAGAGCCTAGGTATACGAATTATTTAGGGCTTGATGGGCATTGGGTCTAGACCATTGCATGCATTGTGCATTTCATCTTATGTGTTTAAATGCCACATGTTATGTGCTATGTGCTATGTAGATAATATGCATTGTAGAATGTATATGGAAATGAACACACTAGGGTTAGGAAACATAACCTTGGGAGTGGGAAAACAAATGAACGGGAGGGTTCATGGTATAAATGTCTACTAAGGAGAGGAATATGCTCCCCTAGTGAGACGATTCGAAAACTCTTTATGTCTGAGTGTTGATTCCTATTTTTGGGATGCCTTGTAAAACTATATTGCTATTTGACTTATGTAGATGGCATATAGAGGGCGTGGACGCCGAGGCGGTAGGTGGAATAACCAACCACCTCCGGCCTTTGATCACCAAGCCTTTGCAGAGGCTATTGGTGAGGCGGCGGCGACTATTGCACAGGCTAGTGCTACAGCCGCTACCATTGCACAGACGGGTGCAAATATGGGACAAGGAGGCTCGAGTAACCTCCAGAAGTTCAAAGCCCATCATCCTCCGGTTTTTCTAGGAGGGGCGGATCC